>CM046658.1:54395292-55619459 GCA_025594165.1 Tamias sibiricus
TGCCATAAAGAAGAATAAAATTATGGCATTTGCTGGTAAATGAATGGAACTGGAGACTATCATGCTAAGTAAACTAAGCCAATCCAAAAAAACCAAAGGCCAAATATTCTCTCTGATATGCAGATGCTAATACACAACAAGGGGAGGGAATAATAGAAGTTTTATTGGATTAGACAAAGGTGAATGAAGGGAAGGGAGGTGGGATTGGAGTAGGAAAGTCAGTAGAATGAATCAGACATAACTTTCCTATGTTCATATATGAACACAAAACCAGTACACCTCCACATCACGTACAATCACAGAATGGAAAATTATACTCCATGTATGTAGAATATGTCAAAATGCACTGTACTATCATGTACATCTAAAAAGAACAAACAATAATAATAAAAAATAAATGACATGTCATTTTTTTTTAAATATTTATTTATTTGCTTTAGTTGTACACAATGTGTTTTTAACGTGGTGATGAGGATCAAACCCGGGCCGCGCACGTGCTAGGCGAGCGCTCTGCCGCTGAGCCACATCCCCAGCCCCATGACATGTCATTTTTAAAATTCATTAATATTTTAATAGAAAGAATAGAGGAGACAAAAACCCATAAACTTATGACCTAACCCAAGAAGGAATGGCTAAGGGGTATCCTCAGGCTCCACTCATGGATAGTCCCTCCAACAGCAAAAACAGAGCAAATTAACACAGTGGCTGTGGACACCACACCTTTGAGGTGTCTTAAACTAAATCATTCCCATACACCTTTAGAATATACAGAATTGTGAGAAGAAGAAAATCAGAGGGTAAATTCCACATATACTCTTGTGTAAAAACACAATTGGCAGAGCTACAAGGAGGACCCCGCTCTTTTGAGACCTATAGGAAAAATGGAATCCTCAGGCTCTGAAACAATGTACATTAATCAAAATCAAAGAACTAACAAGGAAACTATATTACAAAACCCATTTAGAAATATATTGGAAGCCGGGCGCGGTGGCGCACGCCTGTAATCCCAGCACTTTGGGAGGCTGAGGCAGGAGGATCGCGAGTTCAAAGCCAGCCTCAGCAATGGCGAGGCACTTAGCAACTCAGTGAGACCCTGTCTCTAAATAAAATACAAAAAAGGGCTGGGGATGTGGCCCAGTGGTCGAGTGCCCCTGAGTTCAATCCCCGGTACACACACACAAAAAAAAAAAAAAAAAAAAAAAAAGAAATATATTGGAAAATTCAAAACAACCTGATATCCCAGAACACACTGCAAGAGAAGGCTGTACCCAAAACAGGCCCACATGAAAGTGGAAGACAAATCCATCTCAACAAATGCATAAAACCCAACAAAAAATACAAAACATGAAAAAATAAGGTGAAATAATGCTTCCTAAAGTTCACAATCAATCAGTGACTAATCCCAAAGATATTTAAGTGGATCAAATACCAGATAAAGAATTTCAAAGAACCATAAAAATGATCAATGAACTCCAAGAGAATACAGAATCACAACTGAATAATTAAAGAAGTCAGTAAAGAATATGGATGATGGGCTGGGATTGTGGCTCAGCGGTGGAGTGCTCGCCTAGCATGTGGGCGACCCGGGTTTGATCCTCAGCACCACGTACAAAAAAAAAAAAAAACGCATTGGGTACAACTAAAGGCCAATAAATAAAAATATTTAAAAAAAAAAGAATATGGATGAAAAAATTCAATAAGGAGATGAAAGTATTGAAAAATAACCAAACAGAAATCTTGGAAATGAAAGACATAATAAATCAAATAAAATGTTCAATCAAAAGTGTCTCTCATAAAGTAGACCATACTAAAGACAGACTCTCAGAACTAGAAGACAAAGTTGCTGGCCTTGAACATTCAGACAGTATTAAAGAAAAGAAAATAAGTAACAATGACAAGAATAAACAAGAATTCTGCAACAACATTCAGACCAAATTTAAGAATCATTAAAATTAAAGAAGTTGTATCTATTCTAATAGCATAGATAACTTATTCAGGGAAATAATAACAGAAAAATGTCAAACCTCGAGAATGAGATGGACATCCAGGTACAGGAGGCATTCAGAACCCCAAATAGACAGATCAAAAAAGAAACTTTCCATGACACATTATAATTAAAATGCCTAACTTACACAGCAAGGATATGATTTTAAAAGCCTTGTGAGAAAAAACATTAGGTTGCATTTAGTAGCAAACCAATCAGAATTACTTCCATTTTGTTAGCACAAATTCTAAAAATGCAGGAAGGCTTGAAATGATGTGTTCTAAGCTCCGAACGAAAATAATAGTCAACCAAGACTGCTATATTCTTGCCTGGCTTCCAGGGCTCAGAGTAGCAGCTGCCTGCTGCTGCATGCAGGGCCCGACCTGAGGAAAAGCCCCCTCCACTCCTGGGGGAAGTGTGACCTGCCCAGCTGTGACCAGAACAAGAGGTAGGCACCCGCCCAGAAGGAGTGACCCCCAGCCACCAGTTCATCTGGCCTCCAGGGCCCAGAGTAGCAGCTCCCTGCTGCTGCATGCAGGGCCCGACCAAAGGAAAAGTCCCTTCCACTCCCAGGGGAAGTGCGACCTGCCCAGCTGCGACCTGAACAAGAGGTCTGCAGAACTGCTCTTGAGCCCAAGGAGAACACCGCCATATTTGAGGAAAGCAGTGGCTGACCAGGACAAAGAAGCAAAGCAGAAAGGAAAAGCAGCTGCAGACATCCAGGGATCTGCCAGAGCTCTGAGAACAGCACACACCTGGATGAGACTCTGGCAACCAGAAGGGGAGGACATGTCTGAGGCTAGTGCAGCAGCCCCAAGAAGGTACAACTGTGGGTGGGCTTGGGGAAAGGGTGCCTTCTGGAGGGTCCCTTTCCCAGTGCCATTCAGCTGCTGACACACAATCCCCCTGAGCCACTCTTCCACTGTGCCATTCTGCCACTGGACAAAGGTGCAGCCTTGACTCCACTAACAGGATCACTGACTGGATGAGATCCGGGACAATTGGCTTAAACTGGAAGGGGAAAAAAAAGGGCTTCCCAGGGTCCATTTTGTTTGAGACTTGTTCCTGGGTTCAACATTTTTTGTTTTGTTTTGTTTTGTTGTTTTTTGGGGTTTTTTATTTGTTTTTGTTTTGTTTTGCTTTAGTTTTGTTTTGATTGACAGCGTGTTTGTTTGTTTCTTTCTTTCTTTCTTTTCTTCCTTCTCACTTTTGTATCTTTTCTTCTTCCTTCATCTTCCCTATTTACACCCTGCCATTGCATACTCAACAGAGGCAAAAACAAGTTATACGCAGAAATTGGGATTTCTAGAACGGGTACGATTGAAATATGTAGCAAAGTGGTGTTATATATAGTTTATTCTCATTTTCTTGACTCTCTCTCTTACACTAATTTCTACTCCTTTGTCATTTTTTTTTCTTTTCCATCTTTATTTCTTCTCCAAACCACTGTATAAGTTAGGTTTATATATAAATCGGTCTTTCCACCTAATCATTCACTCCATTCTCTTTCCTCTCTCATCTGCTAATACTAAACCACTTCCATAGAACTCTCTTTTCATACTTTCTAAGAAAGAACAATTCAATACACTCACTTCCTTCTTCCTAAACATATCACCTCTGTGTCCAATACTTGAAACTATATAACCCCATCAGAAGCGTACAGAGTAAATTGGAAATGATATCTGGGTTAACTAAATCTATACATTGTGATCAAACTGGGATTTTCTGAATAGAAAGTGTTAGATTTTAAAGTGTAAAGGAATTATAAGGGGATCTGATAGTATTTTACTACAGGAGCAACATAAGGCTTTAAGGTAAAATCGAAATAGTCAAGGTCGACAGTGCAGGAAGAAAAGACACACAGGCAATATGAAGAAACAAGGGAAGAAAGTGACACAAACAAATGAATATACCACCTCAGTAGATTCCATGGCAAGCACAGTTGGTGAAATGCTAGAGATGGAATTTAGAAATTACATATTCCAAATGTTTGCAGAACTTAAGAATGAACTCAAAAATGAGATGAGGGAGAAAATACAGGTGGTAAAAGATCATTTTAACAAAGAACTCCATAAACAAATACAGGAAGTAAAAGATTACTTCAATAGGGAGATAGAGGCTCTAAAGAGAAACCAAACAGAAATTCTGGAAATAAAAGAAGCAATAAACCAAAATAAAAGCTAAAACGAAAGCATCACCAACAGAGTAGATCACTTGGAAGAAAGAATCTCAGACAATGAAGACAAAATATATATCCTAGAGAAAAATCTAGATTACACAACAAAAATGGTAAGAAACCAAGAACAGAACATTTAAGAATTATGGGACAACATAAAAAGACCAAACTTAAGAGTAATTGGGGTAGAGGAGGGGGCAGAATTTCAAGCCAAAGGAATGAGTAATTTATTTAATAAAATAATTACAGAAAATTTTCCAAACTTGAGGAATGAATAGGAAAACCAAGTTCAAGAGGCTTACCGAACACCAAACATACAAAATCACAACAGATCCACACCAAGGCACATTACAATGAAAATGCCTAATATACTGAGCAAGGAGAGAATATTAAAAGCCACAGGAGAAAGGAAGCAGATTACATATAGGGGGAAACCAGTCAGACTATGTTCAGATTTTTCAACCCAGACCTTAAAAGCAAGAAGATCCTGGAATAGCATATTTCAAGCTCTGAAAGAAAAGGGATGTCAACCAAGAATCTTATATCCAGCAAAACTGAGCTTTAGATTCGAAGATGAAATAAAAACCTTCCACGACAAGCAAAAGTTAAAAGATTTTGCAACTTGAAAGCCAGCACTTCTGAACATCCTCGGCAAAATTTTTCATGAAGAAGAAGAGAAAAATAACAATGAAAATCAACAAAGGGAGATATTAAACTAAGGGAAATACCAACCAGAAGAGAAACCAAATCAAGCTAAAATCCATAATACAAATAAAAATGGATGGGAATAAAAATCACATTTCAGTAATAACCCTGAATGTTAACGGCCTAAACTCGCCATTCTAAAGACATAGATTATCAGAATGGATTAAAAGAAATGACCCAACAATTTGCTGTCTCCAAGAAACACACCTCATAGAAAAAGACATCAATAGACTGAAGGTGAAAGGCTGGGAAAAGTCTTATCACTCACATGGCCTGTGGAAGCAAGCAGGGGTTTCCATTCTCATATCAAATAAGGTAGACTTCAAGCCAAAGCTAATCAAAAGGGACAAAGATGAATATTTCTTACTACTTAAGGGAACCATTCATCAACAGGATATAGCAATCATAAATCTATATGCCCCAAATAATGGAGCACCTACATTCATCAAACAAACTCTTCTCAAGTTCAAGAGTAAAATAGACCACAACACAGTTATTCTAGGGGACTTTAACACACCTCTCTCACCAATGGATAGATCATCCAAACAAAAGCTAAACAAAGAAACTTTAGGCCTCCTTAAAACAATTAATAACTTAGACCTAACAGACATATATAGAATATTTCATCCCTCAGTAAATGAATACACTTTTTTCTCAGCATCACATGGCTTCTTCTCCAAAATAGACCATATATTATGTCACAAGGTAACACTCAGCAAACATAAAAAATAGAGATACTACCCTGCATCCTATCAGAACATAAAGGGATGAAATTGGAAATCAATGACAAAACAAGGAATAAAGAAAAAACTACTCCAACAACTGGAAGCTAAACAACATGCTATTGAATGAATAAGGGGTTGAAGAAGACATCAAAGAGGAGATTAAAAAATTCCTAGAGGTAAATGAGAACACAGATACATCATATAGAAATCTCTGGGACACTATGAAGGCAGTAGTAAGAGGAAAATTCATTGCACTGAGTTCATTCCTTAAAAGGAAAAAAAAAAAAACAACAACAACAAATAAATGACTCAACATCACACCTCAAAGCACTAGAAAAAGAAGAACAGATCAACACCAAGAGCGGTAGAAGACAGGAAATAATTAAAATCAGAGCAGAAATTAATGAAATTGAGACTAAGGAAACAATTCAAAGAATTGACAAAACTAAAAGTTGGTTCTTTGAAAAAATAAACAAAATTGACAGACCTTTAGTGATGCTAATGAAAAGAAGAAGAGAAAAAACTCAAATTACTAACATTTGTGATGAAAAAGGGAATATCACAACAAACACCTCAGATATACAGAAGATAATTAGAAATTACTTTGATAACTTGTACTCTAATAAAATATAAAATAATGAAAGCATTGATAGATTTCTAGAGTCGTATGATTTGCCTAAACTGGATCTGGAGGCTATACACAATTTAAACAGATCGATTACAAGTGAAGAAATAGAAGATGTCATCAAAAAGCTACCAACAAGGAAAAGTCCAGGACCTGATGGGATTACAGCCGAGTTCTGTAAGACTTTCAAAGAAGAACTAATACCAATGCTCTTCAAACTATTTCAAGAAATAGAAAAAGAGGGAGCTCTTCCAGACTCTTTCTATGAGGCCAATATTACATTAATTCCAAAGCCAGGCAAAGACACATCCGAAAAAGAAAACTTCAGGCCAATATCTTTAATGAATATAGATGCAAAAATCCTCAACAAAATTCTGGCAAATCGGATACAAAAACATATCAAAAAGATAGTGCACCACAATCAAGTGGAGTTTATTCCAGGGATGCAAGGCTGGTTCAACATTCAGAAATCAATAAACATAATACATCACATCAATAGACTTAAAGATAAAAATCATATGATCATCTCAATAGATGCAGAAAAAGCATTTGACAAAATACAACACCCCTTTATGTTCAAAACACTGGAAAAACTAGGAATATCAGGAACATATCTCAACATTATAAAAGCTATTTATGCAAGGCCCAGAGCTAACATTATCTTAAATGGAGAAAAGTTTAAAGCATTCCTTCTAAAAACTGGAACAAGTCAGGTATGTCCCCTTTCACCACTGCTATTTAACATAGTACTGGAAACTCTGGCCAGAGCAATTAGACGAAAGAAATTAAAGGGATCCAGATAGGAAAAGAAGAGCTCAAATTAGCACTATTTGCTGATGACATGACAATCTACCTAGAAGACCCAAAAAACTCTACCAGAAAACTTTTACAACTAGTAAATGAATTCGGCAAAGTAGCAGGATACAAAATCAATACCCATAAGTCAAAGGCATTTTTGTACATCAGTGACAAAACCTCTGAAAGGGAAATGATGAAAACTACCCCATTTACAATAGCATCAAAAATAAATAAAATACCTGGGAATCAACTTAACAAAAGAGGTGAAAGACCTCTATAAGGAAAATTATAGAACACTAAAGAAAGAAATCATAGAAGAACTCAGAAGATGGAAAGACCTACCTTGCTCCTGGATAGGTAGAATCAATATTGTCAAAATGTCCATACTACCAAAAGCACTATACAGATTTAATGCAATTCCAATCAAAATCCCAATGTCATTCTTCAAAGAAATAGAAAAAGGTAGTCATAAAATTCATCTGGAAAAATAAGGGACCCAGAATAGCCAAAGCAATCCTGAGCAAGAAAAGTGAAGCAGGGGGCTGATATCACCATACCAGATTTTAAATTATACTACAGAGCAATAGTAACAAAAACAGCATGATATTGGCACCAAAACAGACTGGTGGACCAATGGTACAGAATTGAGGACACAGAGACCAATACATATAATTTCAGCTATCTTATATTAGACAAAGGCACCAAAAATGTACAGTGGAGAAAGGATAGCCTCTTCAACAAATGGTGCTGAGAAAACTGGAAATCCATATGCAACAAAATGAAATTAAACCCTTATCTCTCACCATGCACAAAACTCAATTCAAAGTGGATCAAGGACCTAGGAATTAGACTAGATACGATATGCCTAATAGAAGAAAAAGTAAGCTCCAATTTCCAACATGTTGGGTTAGGCCCCAAGTTCCTTAATAAGAATCCTGTAGTGCAAGAATTATTACCAAGAATTAATGAATGGGATAGATTTAAACTAAAAAGCTTCTTCTCAGCAAAAGAAACAATCAGTGAGGTGAATAGAGAGCCAACTAATTGGGAACAAATATTTAATACGTGCACATCAGATAGAGCCCTAATTTCTAGAATATATAAAGAACTCAAAAAACTTAACACAAAAAAAAAAACAAATAACCCAATCAATAAATGGGCTAAGGAATTGAAAAGACACTTCTCAGAAGAAGATACACAATTAATCAACAAATACATGAAAAAATGCTCAACAACGCTGGCAATTAGAGAAATGCAAATCAAAACTACTCTAAGATTTCATTTCACTCCAGTCAGAATGGCAGCTATCAAGAACACAAACTTAACAATAAATGTTGGAGAGGATGTGGGGGAAAAGGCACACTCATACATTGCTGGTGGGACTGCAAAATGGTGCAACAGCTATGGAAAGCAGTATGGAGATTTCTTGGAAAACTGGGAATGGAACCACCCTATGACCCAGCTGTCCCACTCCTGGGTCTATTCCCAAAGGACTTAAAAACAGCATATTACAGTGACACAGCCACTTCAATGTTTATAGCAGCACAATTCACAATAGCTAGGTTGTGGAACCAACCTAGATGTCCCTCAGCAGATGAGTGGATAAAGAAAATGTGGTATATATACAAAATGGAATTTTACTCAGCAATAAAAGAGAATAAAATAATGGCATTTGCAGGTAAATGGATGAAGTTGGAGAATATAATGCTAAGTGAAATTAGTCAATCTCAAAAATCCAAATACCGAATGTTTTCTCTGATATAAGGAGGCTAGTTCACAGTGTTGTTGGATGGGGGTACATAGGAGAATTAGAGGAACACTAGAATGGTCACAAGAAAGGGAGGGGAAGGGAGAGAGCAAGGGTGAGGGAGGGGGAAGAAAAAAAAGAAAAAAAAAGGTGGTTGAATGAGATGGATATCATTATCCTAAATGCATGATTGAAGACCTGAATGGTACTTACTTTGTATACAAACAGTTGTATGTAAAAAGATGTTATATATGTGCATTATGAATTGTAATACATACTACTATTATAAAGAAAAAAAAAAAAAAGAATATAATTGGAAATAAAAAAGACTGCTATATTCAGCAAATCTATTCTTTAAAATTGAAGAATGAATAAAAACCTTCCAAGATAAGCAAAAACCAGAAGAATTCATGATACTAAACTGGCACTACAGAAAATACTTAAATAATTTCTACACAGAGAAGTGATTAAAAAACAAACCCCAGAGCTCACAAATGAACAAATATTATTTGAAGAGTTGCAAGCAAACAAGAAATAGTATCAAATTAAACAACAGAATTAAATCAAAATGGCAGAAATTAATAAACATCTCTCTATAATTATATTGATAATTAAAATCTCAACTCTCCAATTAAAAGGCATAAGCTGGCAGAACGGCTGAGTAAACAAGACCCAACTATCTGTTGCTTGCATGAGATCCACCTTACAGGCAAACACAGCCACCATCTAAAAGTGAAAGGATGGAACTTTATATGCCATTCAAATGGAGCCTGAATGCAAGCAGGAGTAGCTATTGTTGTAGCTGACAAGACAGACTTCAAGACAAAATGTATCTGAAGAGACAAAGAAGATCGTTAATATTGGTAAAGGGATCAATCCAACAAAAAGATATACTGATTACTTATGCCCTAAACTTTGATGCTGATAATTACATAAAACAGACACTACTCCAATTGAAGACTCAGGTTCCAGTACAATAATACTGAATGGTTTCAACCTCTCTCACCAAAAGATAGGTCACCTAGACATGAACTCAGTAAAGCCTCCTCAGACATATATAAGTGTATAATATATAAATATATAAATCAAATGGACTTACCAGACATATATAGACTATTTCATCCAACAACAGCCAAAAATCACTTTTTTTTCTCAGCTGCTCATGGAATCTTCTCCAAAAATAGACCACAAAGCAACTCAGTGAATTCAAACAAATCAATATAATGGCATCTTATTTGATCAACAACACACACACACACACACACACACACACAAAACAACCTACATAAACACATGGTGACTGAACATTACACTTTTGAATGATGAATGGGTGATAGGAGATAAATTTTAAAATTCTTAGAATCAAACAAGAATAGTGATACAACATACCAGAACTGCTAGGACACCACGATGGTAGTTCTAAGAGGAAAGCTTATAGACATGAGTTCCTACATAAGAAAACCAAAAAGTTCCCAAATAAACAATGTAATGATGCATTTCAAGGTCCCTGAAAAACAAAACAAAAAAAATCAATTCCAAAACCAGTAGAAGGACGGAAACAATTGAGATCAGAGCCAAAAACAAAGAAATAGAGAATTTTTTAGAAGTACAAAGGATCAATGAAAGTAAGAGTTGTTTCTTTAAAACAGATAAACAAATTGATAAACCCTTAGCCAAATTAACAAACAAACAAAAAAAAAACAGAAGAAGAAAACCAAATTAATAAAACTAGGGGGGGAAAAAAGGAGAAATGACCACAGACTTCACAGAAATCCAAAGGATCATTAGGGACTATTTTGAAAACTTATTCTCCAGTAAACTGGAAAGCCTAGAGAAATGGATACATTTCTAGACACATATGACCTGGAAAATTGAATTGAGAGAACTTAGACTACTTAAGCATTCCAATAATAACAACAACAAAAAAAAACTGAATACAACAAGCTACTTTATTTCACTCCCAGTTTCATGTCAACAGCACCACCTTGCACGTAGGTTTAAATCACAAAGGAGCAAGCCAAGAACAATTGTAAAAGATTGTAAATCTTGTATGACACATTTGCCCAATCCTATTTCGGGAGTTAACCCCTAGAGGATTAATGCCCATATCATTTGTGGCAGATGGATGTTACTCATGAGCCAAGTTTTGGAAAATTGCGATTTATTCATGTGACCATAGATATATGCTCAGGCTAGTAATGAGATAAAAGCAGTAATAAAGACTTCCAAAAGGAAAAGTCCAGAACTAGATGGATTCTTGACTGAATTCTGGAACCATACTTTAAATAAGAAGTAAAGCAGGGGTACCACATCAAAAATGCCACTGCTCCTCCAATTATTCCATGAAATATAAATAAAGGAATGGAACATTTACAAATTTATTCCATGAAGCTATATAGTATCCTTATATCACAACCAGATGAGGACACATTACGGAAATAAAACTACGGACTAATATGTTGTGAACAAAAATCCCTAATGAACTTAGACACAAAAATCCTTAATAAAATATTAACAAATCATAGTCAACAATGTATTAAGAAGGTTGTACATCATGACCAAGTTGGCTTTATCCCAAGGTTGCAAAGGTTAAGTTTAACATATGCAAATCAATAAATGTAATTTGCCGCATAAATAGAATTAAGGACAAAAACAAGAGTCATCTCTAGATGCACAGAAAGTCTTTAACAAAATTCAGCACCCATTCATGATAACAACAACAAAAAACTGAATAATCTAGGATAGAAGGAACTTATTTCAACATCATAAAAGCTACATATGACAAACCCAAAGCTACCATCATAGTAAATGGGAAAAACTGGAAGCACTTTCTTTAAAATCTGGAATAAGACAAGGTTGTCCACTCTTACCAGTCCTATTCAATATAGTACCTGAAATCCTTGTTAAAGAAATGAGACAAGAGAAGGAAATAAGAGAGATAAAAACAGGAAAGGTGCAAGTGAAATTATCACTGTTTGCTATGATATGATCCTATATTTAGAAAATCCAAAGAGAAAGATCTACCAGAAGATCACTAGAGCTAATAAACAAATTCAGCAAAGTAGCAGGTTGCAAAATCAACTTACAAAAATCAATATCTTGGGGCTGGGGCTGTGGCTCAATGGTATAGTGCTTGCCTAGCATGTATGAGGCACTTGGTTCAATTCTCAGTGCCACATATAAATAAATAAAATAAAGACCCATTGAGGGCTGGGGTTGTGGCTCAGCAGTAGAGTGCTCACCTAGCATGTGCGGGGCCCAGGTTCAATCCTCAGCACCACGTAAGAATAAAGGCATTATGTACAACTAAAACAAATAAATAAATATTTTTAAAAAATTAAAAAAGAGACCCATTGACAATTAAGAAAATATTTTTTAAAAAATCAATAGCTTTCTTATACACCAATAATGAATCTGCTGGAAAAGAAATAGGAAAAATAATCTCATTTACAATAGCCTCAAATAAACAAACAAAAACCTAGACATAAATCTAACCAGGGAGGTGAAAATCCTCTATAATGAAAACTATTGGACATTGAAGAAAGAAATTGAAGAAGACACAAGAAGATGGAAAGACCTCCAGTGTTCATGGACAAGCAGAATTAAAATTGTTAAAATAGCCGTATTACTAAATGCAACACACAGATTCAATGCAATCCCCATCAAAATACCAATGACATTCTTCATGAGATGAGGAAAAAAATAGTCCTAAAATTCATTTGGAAGAATAAAAGAAACAGAATAACAAAAGCAATTCTAAGCACCTCCCCCACCCCCCACCCCAAAAAAGCATAAAAGCATTATGGAGGCATCACAATACCTGACTGCAAATTATACTACATGGGCTGGGGTTGAGGCTCAGTGGCAGAGTGCTTGCCTCGCACATGTGGCACACTGGGTTCAATCCTCAGCACCACATAAAAATGAATAAACAAAATAAAGATATTGTGTCCATGTATAACTAAAAATGTTTTTTTAAAAATTATACTACAGAGTTATAGTAACAAACGTTGCATGGTACTGGCATAAAAATAAACCAGACCAATGGAACAGAATAGAAGGCACAGAGATGTGCCAAAAACATACATTGGAGAAAAGATCGCCTTCTTAACAAATGGTGCTGGGAAAACCAATTATCAATACAAGAGGAATGAAACTAGATTCTTATCTCTTATCTTGCACAAAAGTAACTCAAAATTAATCAAAGACCTAGGAATTAGACCAGAAACTATGCAACTCCTAGAAGAAAACCTAGGGTTGACATTCCAACATTAGGCATAGGAAATTACTTTCTCAACAGGACACCTAAAGCTCAAGAAAAATACCAATAATTAATAAATTGAATGGCATCAAATTAAAAAGCTCTGTACAGAAAAGGAAAAATTAAGACTGTGAAGAGAAAACTTATACAATGGGAGAAAATCTTTGCTATCTACTCTTCTGACAGAGGATTAATATCAGAACACATAAAGAACTCAAAAAACTTACCAGCAAACCCCCAAATAACCCAATAAATAAAAGGGAAGATGAACTAAACAGACATTTCTTGAAAGAAAACCTGTAGTGTTTTTTAAAGGTCATTATTTTATTCATGCATTACAATTGTGGGCCTCCTTTTTACATATTCATACATGCACATAAAAAGCATTTGCTATATATTTGATATCATTTCATGGTTAAAAAAAAAAAAACAGCTGGGCGTGGTGGTACACACACTTGGGAGGCTGAGGCAGAAGGATTCCAAGTTCAAAGCCAGCCTCAACAATGGCAAGGCACTTAGCAACTCAGTGAGACCCTGTCTCTAATAAAATACAAAAAACGGCTGGGGATGTGGCCCAGTGGTTGAGTGCCCCTGAGTTCAATCCCTGGTAAAAAAAAAAAAAAAAAAAAAATCAACAAAGTAGAAAAAGAAGGAAACTACCTCTCGGGTGGTGGCACATGTGTGTAATCCCAGTGGCTTGGGAGGCTGAGGCAGGAGGATCCCGAGTTCAAAGCTAGCCTCAGCAAAACAAGTCCCTAAGCAACTCAGAGACCCTGTCTCTAAATAAAATACAAAATAAATAAAATACAAAAAAGGGCTGGGGATGTGGCTCAGTGGTTGAGTGCCCCTGGGTTCAATCCTTAGTACTAAAAAAAAAAAAAAAGAAGAAGAAGAAGAAGAAGAAGAAGAAGGAAACTACTTCAACATAATACAAGCCATATATAAAAAGCTATAGCAAACACACTCAATGACAAAAGACTGAAAGCTTTTCCTCTAAGAACATGAACAAGGCAAGGGTACCTGCTTTTTCTATTGCTATTCAACAGAGTCCTGGGAATTTTAACCAGATCAATTAGGCAAGGAAAAATAAACAAATAAAGCATCCAAATGGAAAAAAAGAGGTAAATTTTTGTGTGTTGACAGATGAGATGATCTTATCTGTAGAAAACCCGTAAAAATGCCAGCAGAAACAAAAACAAAAGCAAAAAAAAAGGTTAGAATTAAGTGAATTAAGCAAAGTTGCTGAAAACAAGGTAGCTGGTATGAAGTCAACACACAAATATTAGTTGCATTTCTAAACACTAAAATGATCTGACGAGAATTTTTTTAAATCCCATTTGTAATAGCATCAAAAGAATAAAATGCATAGAAATTAACCAAGAAGATGAAAGACTTGTGAAATGAAAAGTATAAAACATTGCTAAAAGCAATTAAAGACAGGGCTGGGGTTGGAGCTCAGTGGTAGAGAGCTTGCCTAACATATGTGAAGCACTGGGTTCAATTCTCAGCACCACATATAAATAAATAAAATAAAGGTCCATTGACAACTAAAAACATACATTTAAAAAAAAGAAATTAAAGACATAAAAAATGAAAACCCATCCCATGTTCATGAATTAGAAACTTAATATGGTTAAAATGTCTATACTACCCAAAGAAATCCACATATTCATTGCAATCCCTACTAAAATCTCAGTAATATTTTTTGAAGAACTGGAACACACATTCAAAAATTCATATGGAATCTCAAAGGACCCAAAATAGTCAAAACAAACTTGGAAAAAAAAAATCTGTGGTTGGGGATGCAGCTCAGTGGTAAAGCACATATGAGGTACAGGATTAAATCCCCAGTATAGGGGAAAAAAAATTGTTTTTAAAAAAGGAGAAAACAGCCGGGCGCAGTGGCGCATGCCTGTAATCCCAGCACTTTGGGAGGCTGAGGCAGGAGGATCGCAAGTTCAAAGCCAGCCTCACCAATGGCGAGGCACTTAGTAATTCAGTGAGACCCTGTCTCCAAATAAAATACAAAAAAGGTCTGGGGACGTGACCCAGTGGTCGAGTGCCCCTGAGTTCAATCCCCGGTACCACACAAAAAAAAAAAAAAAAAAAAAAAAAAAGGAGAAAACAAACAAACAAAGGAGAACAAATCTAGAGGACTCATACTTCCTGATTTCAAAAGTTACTACAAAACTACAGTCATCAAAACAATGAAATCCTGGCAAAAAGACAAGTGTATAGAACAATGGAGTAGAATCAAAAGCCCAGAAATAAACCCTTGCATAGGAGATCAAAGGATTTTCAGCAAGAGTGCCTAGACCATTCAACCATCCAATGGTGAAAGGATAGTATTCTCAACAAATGATGCTGAGAAAAGTAGATACCAACAAACAAAATAATGAAAGATCTAAATGTACAGCCTAAAACATAAAATTCTCAGAAGAAAATGTAAGAGAAAAGCTTAATAACATTGGATTTGCCAATGATTTTTTTGTACATGACACCAAAAACAGGCCACAAAAGAAAAAATAGAAATGTTTTACTTCGTGAAAATTTCTAAATTTTGTGCATCGATGGACATCACCAACAGCATACAAACACAGCCTACAGAATGGAAGAAAATGTTTCCAAGACATATATCTGATAAGGGATGAATATGCAGAATACATAGAGAACTCCTAATACTTTGTAACAACAACAACAAAAATTAAAAAAAAACAAGTCACTCAATTCAAAAATGAGTAAAGAACTTGAACTCTGTTGTTCTCAGTGTCCAAAGAAGATGTATAAATACACATGAAAAGATGTTCCACATCACTAATCATTAAGAGATACTATCTCATGCTTATTAGAATGCTTGCTATCAAAAAACTAGAAAATGATAAGTGTTGGCAAGAATATTGAGTAATTGGACCACTGTGCACTCTTGGTAGGAATGTAAAATGGTACAGACGCTATGGAAAACAGGATAGTGGCTCCTCAAAAAATTAAAACTGGAATTACCATATGATCTAGTAATTTCACTTCTGGGTATATACCCAAAAAAACTCAAAGCAGAGTCTTGAAGAGATTATTTGTATATCCATGTTCATAGCATCATCATTCACAATAGCTAAAAGAGGGAAGAAACCCAAACGTCCTTTTATGGATGAATGGGTATGCAAATGTGATATATATACATACTATGCAATATTATTAAACCGTAAAAAGACTGGAAATTCTGAAATATGCTGCAACATGGGTGAGACTTGGCAGCATTATGCTCAGTGAAATAAGCCAGTCATAAAAATTCATATACTATATGATTACACTTATATGAATTATATAACAGTAGTTAAAATCATGGAGACAGAAGTAAACCCATGATTCCCAGGGGCTGAGGTGGGGTGAGGGGGAGAAGTAAGGACGGATTGATTAATAGGTACAGAGTTTCAGTTTTACGGAATGAAGAAAGGGAGGTGAATGGTGGTGGTGGTTACATGGAACTACGAATGTGTTTAATACCACTGACTACATTTGAAAATAGTGAATATGGTGACCATCTATGGTTATATAATATGTGTTTTATCACAATTTAAAAAATGACTGGGCTGGGGTTGTGGCTCAGCGGCAGAGCGCTCGCCTCGCACATGCGCGGCCCAGGTTCGATCCTCAGCACCACGTAAACATAAATGCATTGCATTGTGTACAACTAAAGCAAATAAATAAATTTTTTTTTTTAAAAAAATGATGGCTGGGGTTGTGGCTCAGTGGTAAAGCACTTGCCTAGCATGTGTGAGGCACTGGGTTCCATTCTCAGCACTGTGTATAAATAAATGAACAAACAAAATAAAGGTCCATCAACAACTAAAAAGAAATAAATTTAAAAATTAATTATTCTTTTTAAAAAATGAAAAAAAAAATTCCTGGATTTAAAAAAAAAAAAAAAAAAAAAAAAACTCCTGGATACAAAGACTTATTTAGGAGTATTTGGTAAAGAAAATAAATAAATATCCTATCACATATTTGATAAAGTCCATATAATAGTAACTTTTTTTGTGCACAGGAGGTTTCTTTTCTACCAAAGAAGTCTGTATGTATACTTTGTATGTATGTATGTATGTATGTAAAATGCTCATAAGTACTGCTATGGTCTGAATGTTTGCATCCCCTAAAAAATTCATATGTTGAAATCCTAAGCAGCAGGGTAAGCCTATTGGGGTATGGGTTCTTTGAGAGGAGAGTAGGTCACAGAGGCAGAGTTCTCATGAGTGGCATTTGTGCCCTTATGAAAAGAGACTGAGGGAGCTCATTTGACCTTCCACCAAGCGAGGACATGAATCAGGAAGCAGGCCTTGCCAGACACTGGATCTGCCAACACCTTGATCTTAGACTTCCCAGTCTCCAGAACTATGAGGAGTAAGTGTTGGCTGTTTAAGCTGCCCAGTTTATGGTAATTTGTTATAGTGACCCAAACAGGTTAGGACAAGTATTTTTAACAGTATCCCAATGTAAGCTCTTTTTATCCTCAGAGTTTATATTTCCATATCCCAAAGTCTAGGATATGAAACATGGTTGTAAAGTGTCAGTAGTCTAGGTGGGACTCCATTACGCTCAGTGTCCAGGATTGGTCCTTGGAGGTCAACTCTAATAGTTCCATGCTGTTATAATTTGCCATTCATATATTTAACACATATTTATTAAGTACTAGGTATTGCATTTGGTGCTAGAAGTAGACAACTGGATAAGATATAGTTCCTGCACTTATGATATCCTACCGATTGGCAAATGTGTTTCACTCTGGGGTCAATTCTGTGGAGTTAAAGGGGCTACTCAGAGCACTGGTTAAAAACAACTCCAGCCAATCTTCAAACTCTGTGGGAGGGGAGAGTTATCAGCATAGAAAAAAAGAATGACTTTGAATGTTTGCTAAGCCAAATTCAGCTGTGGACAGACACATATACAACAAAATACAATTTAATATGGTAAATGCTACTTGTGAGATAAGAACAAAACAGGATCAAGCACAGAGCAAGAAGTTAATTGATTTTGCCAAGAGAAGAATAGAGAAAGGAAAGGCTTAATCGAAGAGGTGAAATTATAGCTGGGCCTTGATGGATGGCTAGGAATTTAGTAAGTGATGAAGTGGAGAAAGAAGATTTGGGGCAAAGAACACATGGTGAGCAAAGGCAGAGAAATTTGTCAGTGCACGGGGTACTGAGGGAACAGAATAACCCTTTTTGGTTAGAACACAGGCTGCGAGGTGAAGCAGAGGCTGTGTGGCAGTGGGTTGGGACCACACTGTGTTGCTTTAACCTCTAAGCCACAGTCTTTGCTGAAGTCTCTTAGGAGACTATAGAGTGAAACATGAGCTTCTTAAAAGTTCCTTAATAAACTAGATTGAAGGAGAGAACAGAGAAAGAGGAAGATAGTAGAGGGGAATTGCAACTATGCAGATAAGGAGCCACCAGACCCTGACCTGGGGTGGTGTGGAGCGGGGCCCAGAGAGGAAGCAGCACTGTCATTTGGCATGAGGAGACTCTCTCCAAAATGACCCATCCTTGGGGCTTCCACTGACATAAAGCGAATTCCTTAATCTGATCTTTTCATTGCTCATGTTTGAATATCATTGCTTGTGTATGTTTATTTGTCAATAAATTACACATATAAACAGAACCTCAGATTTTAAAAGTATGTGCTGTTGTTTCCATTTTAAAGAGAAAAGGACTGAGGCTTAGTCATTTAAAAAGCCCAAGACCAGTGATGTTAGACCACACATCTTCTGAGTATCAAAGATGGCATATGGACCCAAAGCAATTTGACTCAAGAGTCTGTGCTCTTAAGTAATACTCTAGACCACATGAACAATTAATTGGCCGATGTTGTTGTCTATCTCTACTATCTGTTAAATCTCCTACACACTTACCTCTCCTTTCTAATATGGATATGAATATAGATGGTGAAGGTATAGGTATAAATGTAGGTATAGGTGTAGATAGATTGATAGGTATTGACCCAGAAGATAGCCAATAAGTATTTAAAAAGTGTGAATGCAGAAGAAAAGTACCAAGAAATATAAAAAATAACGGACTGACACCAACCTCTGAAATAATCCAAATGACATGCACTTGAACTCTAAGAAAAGCTATTGATTTTTTTTTCCCTGAGCACATGAGAGATTCCTCAAGTAATTCTGAACCTCTCTTCATTGTGCTGGGGGATACATCACATGTCTTTCCAGAGGAAAAAGCCAGGACTCTGAGACAGGATTGGGAGTCCTGTTTCTGCTATTAACCTGCTACATGGCCTGGGACAAACCCCTTGACCTTTTGGAGCCTCTGTGATCTCAAAGATCCTTTTCTGTCTAATGTTATCTCGCCTGCCTTACCAGGTTCATTTCAGGGGTGTGTGTTGCTAGGGGTGGACAATTAGTACTCAACAAAAAAGTAATGAAACAGTTGCCGTAACTGGATCAGCACTAACTTGGCCTTCTGAGAAACAGCTCCCTAAATATGCAGAGGGAGGAGCCAGGTGTGGTGGTGCACACGTGTAATCCCAGCAACTTGGGATACTGAGGCAGAAGATCACAAGTTCAAGGCCAGCCTGAGCAATTTAGCAAGAACCTGACTCACAACATAAAAATAGTAAAGGAGACTGGGGATGTGGCTCCGTAGTAGAGTACTTGGCTAGCATGTATGAGGCCCTGGGTTCAATCGCCAGTACCCACCCCCTGCCCCAAAATAAATAAATATGAAGGGAAGTGTTTATTGTTCCCACACAGCTGAACACTCTGCTAAGAGAACAAGCTTTTCAATTTCTTACTTTCTCAGAAGTTGCTGAATTTGAAATCTTGCAGGATGTTTAAATCTGGTTTTAGAGGATCTGAGCCACTGTGAAGTTGAGATACTCTATACCTTTTTATCTTGCCCGGAGAATTCCCAGTGGAGATTTTGAGACATGTTAAGGTACTTCACTGAGGTGGTTGGGCAGAGCCTGGTTTAGTCCGAGGGGAAGTACTTCATGTGATGGCTGGACAGGCATACTGTGGGAAACGGAGAATAGATGTCTGCATCCCCTTTGCAGGGGGAGCCTGTGAGGTGCCCCTCCAACAAGGAGTAAGCACTGAGTCTTGCAACAGAGCCATCCTGCTGCCTCCCAGTTCTGAGAGACCATGTTTCTCCAGAGAACGCAGTCTCCACACAGTTATTAGAAATGATGGCATTCCCAGAGTGCTGGGGCTGCACTCTCTGCCCTCCAAAATAAACGGTTCTCTCACAGCTTCACCCTCTGCATTATTCCTTAGATTAACATGAGAGCTGGCAGGTTGGTTAAGAAGATGCACTTAATATTTTTGAGGGCATAAGAGATGATTGTGCTGGTTCTAATTCCAGAGCTGATCTTTTTAGCAGATTATGATGGATGACTCACTGCAGTGGTCAGCGCCTCCTGTATATTTTAGGTGGAATGCTTTCTTTTGACACATACTTTACAGAGACATATGTGTATCCTATTTTAATTAATGGAAGAAATGATTCATTCACAAGTGAAAGATTTAATTAAATAAAGGGTCAGCACAGGTCAGCCATGAATTGCAAAATACCTCAGATGTTTATTATACTCTCCGCCATCTCTGCACGCCGTCTGGAGCATACATGGCAATAAAGGAAGGCCCTGCAAAGAAATGAAATCAAGTTTCATTCATTCATTCAACAAATATTAACTGGGCCCCTACTGTTTTGAGGCACTGTACTGGGCCCTGGACACACAATGGACAGATTGACATGGATTTTGCTGGAATGGCAATTAAAATGCAGTGGAAACAAAAACAAATGAAGGACAAATAGGACATAGTTATTACAGATCATAACATGTCCTCTAAAGGGAAAAATAAGTTTGTGGGATGTTTTCCTTGCAGCATTTTGGAATTGTTTATTAAAGAGCTTAATACACAGCTTTGTAATGCCATGCTTGTTTAATTTTGGAATATATAGCTGACATTAGCCTGATCCACATCCAACACATGAAATATTTTATTTCCAGAAGCAGCAGCTATCTATATATTGAGTTACCCAAACTTAGGATCACTATTATTTCCCCCAAAATATAGGAGAACACAATTGCTGGCCTCATCGGTGCTTCCTCTGAGTTGCTAAACCTTGTGTTTTCAAATCAGACAATTTGCTGGGTGTGGTGGTGCATGCCTGTAATTCCAGCAACTCAGGAGCCTAAGACAGGAGGATCTCAAATTTGAGGCTAGCCTCAACAACTTAGCAAGTCCTTGTCTCAAAAAAAAAAAATAAAAAGGGCTGGGGATGTGGCTCAGTGGTTAAGCACCTCTGGGTTCAGTCCCTAGTACCAAAAAATTTTAAAAATCAGATAATCCTGGAATCAAATCCTAACTACTTAGTTTACTCTCTCTGCACTAAGGCACTACTTTGCTTCCTTGACCTCAGGGAATGATAAAGTACATCAGACACTGAATCATTGTTAGATAATCCATGAATAGTGCCCAGAGCACAGCAAACCCACCATTAATATCTGTAGCTCAATTCTTAGTACATTATTATTATTATTATTATTATTTTTAAATATTTATTTATTTACTTTAGTTGTACACAATGCAATGCATTTATGTCTATGTGGTGCTGAGGATCGAACCCGGGCCGCGCACGTGCGAGGCGAGCGCTCTGCCGCTGAGCCACAATCCCAGCCCAGTACATTATTATTATTAGAAGTACTAGTATTTTTTTCCTCCTTTCTGGAACTTACCTCAATTCACTTTTTTCTGGTTGTTCATGTTATTTTCTTATCCTCTTATTTGATGACAGAGGTCATAACTTTTGAGCACTGGACCTGGCTCATATTGGGTATTACTCAATAAATTACTGATGAAGGAATAAAGGAAATTCTTTCTACCTCTTTTTGGAAGTAACTAGAAAATAAACTGCAATAAACAAAGTCTCTCAAGGCCTTTTCATGACACTTGAAACAAAATTTAAATCCCTTGTCATGGCAAACAGGAGCCTACCATGCCTTGGCCCCTGCCTCCCGTCCCAGTCTCCACCACCACCACTTCCTCTCCCGTATTCAGCTGGAGCCGCTGGCCTTGCCTGGGACGCCTTTGCTATAGAAGTCTTCGTGGCTCTCTGCTGCCAGTCCTGCTCAAAAATCTTCTCCTCCAAAGGGCCTTCTCTAAGCACCTTACCAATTCCTTTTCTACCCCTTCACCTTAAAAATGATGCTCTATATTTTCTTTACAGGATCACCACTGACAAAAATTAAATTATGTATTTCTAGTTTTACAAATTTATTGTTTATCTCTCCTCTTTATGACATGCAAGCTGCTGAGGGCATGAGACTACTCTGTTCTTGGTCAGCCCTGAGTCACCATGCCCTTGAGTGAACCAAATGAAGCATCCATTTTCATTTTCCTTGGAAAATATAGGTGTAAAATCTATCCAAATAGCTTGCAAAGTATAGTAGCCTCCAAAATTTCAGCGCTTTCCCCAAAATTTCAGGAAGAGGAAAAATAAATTTTTCTAATCACACGGATGGTGAGACGCAGCCAACAGAACGTCTCCCAGTTTACAAATTTGCACAGATTTCATACCCAGCTTTGCTTTCTCATCATGAGTCTGTGCCTTTTTTAATCACACTGTCTTTGTGATTAGAAAGTACATGTGAGCTGACTCCTGTTCTCAGAGCCAGCAAACATGGATTTTCCTTGGTTTGCACATGATCTGTCTCAAAGCACAGATCAGGAAACTTGGATGTTTCATTTGGCATCGTTTGCTGACTGAGAATTGAAGAACTGCAGACAAGAGAGGCGTCTCCATTCACCTGGGATGTTCAGAAGGTGGAGAGGAAAGACAAGAAATACGTGCACCAAGATATTGTCCAGGAAATAATGACTGTGGTTAACCGTCACTGGGTTGGAAGAAAGGAGGGGCTCTGGTAGGTTTTCTTCCACTCCTGTGCAAGAGGTCAGAGCCTGGGTGTGCGATTTGTGCGCTGTTGTGTGGTGTGGGGCCTTGCTGTGGTTGTTTGGAGCAGTTTGTCCCGGAAGTCTCTCCAAAGAGCCAAACAATGCCGGCTGTTCCTGGCAAGGTCGGGCTTGGCTTACTCAGATCAGTGTTTTAGGAGAGGTGCTTTGGGGTAACAGAACTGGCTCTATTTCCACCATGACCACATAGGCCTTGGTTTCCGCTGTGCAAAAACAAAATTTTAAAAAATGTTACCATACCAAATTGTTTGCGGCTTTTGTTTTATAAACAATTTTTCAGTCTGTGGAAACTGTAATAAGACCAACACCATATCCAGTTGTTTTCCAGAGCACCAACTCAACTTGGGAGACTTTCTCTCAGCATGAGGTACTGTTCTTTCCTAGCAGATATTCCTGAAATTTGATTCCATGTGGGCAAGTGCATAGTGATGGGAATTTGGCCTCACCTTGGAAGCACAGGCTTCTTTCCAATTCTGGAAGGGCACGGTTCAGAACCTCCCATTGAACACCAGTGAGAGAGAGAGAGTCAGGAAGTGATAGATCCAGGTTCTGCTAGGCCAGGGACAGACTCCAGGAGAAGGGTGCAACTCATGTATCCCACTGGCCAGGAGAGTGCTTTGTGGAGGCCTGGACATTCCCAGGTTCCTAGATGATTCCCCCACGCTCACTGCTTCGAAATGCCTTTCTTCTTTCAGTAAGATTTCATTTAAGGCAAGTAGATGAAAGCTTATGACCGAATGTTACTGATTTTCAAACACAAAGCAGGTGAGGGTGATAATAATAATGAAATAAATCTGCTCTAGAAGAAAATAATCTAGTAGATTCTTCTCACTTACACACATGACAAATCACAATGTTGAGTTGAGCCCAGGAGCCTTTGCCTTATGACGAAGAAAGCCTGGGCTATCTGCAATAATCCCCTGAGGATGGATTCCATTTGTAACTGATTCCAATGGAAAATTTAAGGCTCATGTATGGCATTTGTACTCCCGGATTGCATGAAGCAATAGTTCAGAATCAGATTGCCATATTCAAACCTTGCTTTGCCATTGACTAGCTATGCCTGAAATTCCACATCTATGAAATGGGAATATGTTTACCTAAAAGTATTGTTGGGAAAATTAAATTAGATAATCCATACACATATTTGGCATAGGTTTGGCGTGCACTAAGTTCTCACTAAATATTATATTAAAACTATAATTTGTTGCATTATTGTTAATGTTTAATATTTCTTGTTAATGTGTCCTATCCATTTCTTCCTTTTTCTTCAACATTTTTACTCTCTTGAATCCTGGGCCCCAGGTTGAGGTAGTATGCCAGTCGTGAACACTCTTCTGGGTGGTGGTAGGTCAGAGGAGGGGATTGTACTAATTAGTATAATGTATCAGGCATTTGAGAAGTATGGAGTAATTATTAAATATAAGGAAAATGGGATTGGGTGCCTGTTAATAAGTGCCACTGATATACCTAGAAAAAGATAATACAAAGCAATGTAAGATCACCAGGCAATTGAAAAGCCAAGTGTAAAAGCTAGGATGACTCCATAGGATCTTATCATAAGGTTCTCATCTGCTGTAGGGGGTGGAGGGATGCAGAGAAAGTTCAGGTCAAGTGGCTGAAATCCTAAAAAGGTTAAATTACCAATCAAAGCATATCTTTTATGCCATACCTGATTGGAAAAAAAAAAAAAATGGGACCTGACAGTTGGGATTATCTAGCTGAATGCTCCTTGAAAATTTAAACTCCTAAACTCCTCTAATCTCTTTCAACCTGCAGAAATGGCTCACCTCTCCCTGTTATAAGAAACAACTTCCCTTTGCTGGAAGACGAAGCAGAGGAGTCTGCTCTACCTACAAGATAACATATGCCTCCCTCAAGATTTCTCCCACCTCTTCTGCTTACCATGTACCTAGGATTAGGCCATTAAGTAATCTGGCTGGGGATGAACAAAGGCTGGTGAAGGAAGAGGGGGAACGTTCTCCATGGGTCCCACAAACCACCTTTGTACAAAGCCAATATGTGCTGGCAGAAGCTGGGAGGAGGGGCAGGAACAGATTCTGAGGGTATTGATCAAGGGGTCTGGAACATAAATTAATAGAGGTAAGTTTACAAGTTGAGGAGGACTCTGAAAAATAAAAGATTTAACCTACTGGCAAGGACCTAGGATGATGTAAACTGGCTTCTCAGATACTTCCTAAGAGTTTGGAAAAAGTGATGATGGACCACCTTAAGCAAAATCTGTACGAGATGATGAAGAAAGTGATTAAAAGTTTCAGAAAAGAGGGCTGGGGTTGTGGCTCAGCAGCAGAGCGCTTGCCTCGCACATGCGCGGCCCGGGTTCGATCCTCAGCACCACGTAAAACATAAAATGCATTGCATTGTGTACAACTAAAGTAAATAAATAAATATTTTTTTAAAAAAAAAGTTTCAGAAACAAACAGTTGTATGTAAAAAGATACTAAGTATTTGCACTATGAGTTGTACATATTAAAAATTATAAAAATAAAATTAAAAAAAAAAGTTGTTGAAGTCACAGATACATAAAATTCATACAGAATAAGCAGAGAGAACAAGACTCAGGGATAAGTCTCAGTCTGAGGGGAAGGTCCTGAAAAGTCCAGCATTTAGTGGTCAGGACACAGAGTGTGTAGAAGAAGAAGGAGATGAGGTATAGTCAGTGGACAGTTTTCCACTGACAGTTGAGATAGTTCTGGTCATAACTTACTGGTTGGGAAGCAAGTTTCTAAGGCCAAGGCATTGCTGGCATTCAGAACAGTGCTACCCAAAGCATTCTAGAGAAAATGTTTATCAGATAGTGACAACACCTATTTAGTTTAGATGACTTGTTTTCACTTTTGTTTTGTAAGCAGACTTTTTCTTTGTGAAGGGAACAATGTGTGGATTTGCATCCTGGAATAAGCTTTCCATCTCAGACCCAGTAGGGTTTGCTAAAGATTGTACATATTGTAGGGACTCTTGGTAATGGAGGCATTTCCTGATTCATTTTGAAAAAAAAAAAAAAATTAACTGTAAAATAATTGTATTAAATAAAATCTCATTTGGAAAAAAAAAAAAGTTTCAGAAAAGAATGCATGCTGGCGTGGACACATTAAGTAAAACTACAAGACTCACCTAATAATTGTGTTCCATGAGAAGGCCAAGAAAATATACCAAATACCAAGAGCAGAAGGATGTGCTAGTGATAATGGCAGAAAGCTGCTCAAGTAACCTCTCTGCGACACAAATATTATATTTTGACCGCTTGCTTTAAAACTTATTATTGACTCGCCATTCCTCCCCACCATCAAAATGTCCCAGAGCCCTGCTCAGGAAGCCCGAACTATAAGTAGGAGATGAGATTTGGGAAGTAGACTGACTAATCAATGGGTACGATAGCACCCCAAAAACAGCAGAGATTGGTGGTGGTGCTTAACTGCTGGAAGTCAAGTAGACACATGACCCCAATGAAGGCATGGCTGGAGTGCCTTCCAAGAGGGCCTGACCAGTGGAGGTTTGTGGAGATATCTAATAGTAACTGGCAGGTCTCAAGGCAAACTAGACAGGCAGCCAACAAGGTTGCTAATAAGCTTTTACCTCCAAAGAAATCAAGGATGGATGGTCAAGAGATTCAAGATAGAAATAGTAAAAACAAACAAGAAAAGTCACAATTTCTTGTCCACATTCTGAACTTGAATCTTTTGTCAGATTCAGACTCATAAACTGAACTGGAGGCCAGTTCTCCAGCAGTAAACTTTCCTCCAGTCTTTAGTGAAAGGGACCGAAGGCCATGCACTTGGTCAATTACACACTGAGGGAAAGGGACTACCCAAACATTTCAAAGACTACTGGGCACTGTCAGCATGAACATTCAGACGTCTAAACCATCACTGTGGCTTCTTTCATAGAGTGGAGGACTACAGAGGCTGGTAATGGAGGAAAACCTGATCAAGGTTTGCAGTATGTTTACTGGAAAAATCAACCCACCCACTGGTCATTCTCAAGGGCTAGATTAGTGCATTAAATGGAGATATCATGAGATGGCCATCAAGCTGATTAGTATTGCAAGACAGGTAGATAAAGAACAAAGAGTGGTTAATCCAGGGAAAGGTAAGGGATTAAGACATTGATACCAACAGAGAAATATAGTAAGCTTTGAAGGTATCTGTTGGATTTGGCAAATAATATCTCACTAATGTCCTTAGAAATGGCAATTCTAGTCAAATCATTCACTCTTTCACTTAATACATAATTATGACATAGGCCAATGAAAGGGAAGAGAAGATAGGGAGAGGAGAGGAGGAGAGAGGAGGGGAGGGGAGGAGAGCAGAGGAGAAAATGAAAGGAGAATGGAAGAGGCAATTGGAATAGGATGTGCAAAGCCCAGCAACTGACACAGGAGGAGGGGGGATGGCAAAGTCTATGGAACATATACCTGACACTCTCAATGTGGGTTTTTTGTTGTTGTTGTTGTTGTTCTAATTAGTTATACATGACAGTATAGCATTTAGACATATCATACATAAATGGAGTATAACTGCTCATTTGTCTGGTTGTACATGATGTAGAGTTACACAGGTCGTGTAATCATATATGCACATAAGGTTCAATTCATTGTTCAATTCATTCTACTATCATTCATATCCCCATGTCTCCTCCCCTCCCTTCACTCTCCTCTGTTTAGTCCAAAATACCACTATTTCCCCCACCTTATTGTGAATTAGTATCCACATATCACAGAAAACATTCAGCCTTTAGTTCTTTGGTTTGGTTTATTTCACTTATCATGATAGCCTCCAGTTCCATCCATTTACTGGCAAATGCCATAATTTCATTCTTCTTTGAGGCTGAGTATATATATACATACTACAGTTTCTTTATCCATTCATCTGTTGATGGGCACCTAGGTTGGTTCCATAGTTTACCTATTGTGAATTGAGCTGCTATAAACATTGATGTGGCTGCATCACTATAGTATGCTGATTTAAAGTCCTTTGGGTATAAACCTAGGAGTGGGATGACTGGGTCAAATGGTAATTCCATCCCAAGTTTTCCAAGGAATCTCCATACTGCTTTCCAAAGTGGTTGCACCAATTTGCAGCACCAGCAATGTATGAATGTAACTTTTTCCCCACATCCTCACCAACATTTATTGTTGCTTGTATTCTTAATGGCTGCCATTCTGATTAGAGTGAGATGGAATCTGAGTGTAGTTTTGATTTGCAATTCTCTAATTGCTAGAGATGTTGAACATTTTTTTCATATATTTGTTGATTGATTGATTGTATTTCTTCTGTGAAGTGTCTGTTCAGTTCCTTTGCCCATTTACTTATTGGGTTTTTTTATTTTTTTTTTTTTTTTTTTTAGTTTTTTATATATCCTGAGGTGCATGTGGTAAACTCAATTTGGTTTTGAAGTAGGATGCAGAACCATCTTCATGGTAGGATGGCGGCCTCATGGTATCTGGGCAGCCAGGTTGGGGTTGGCTGTATTCAAACAAAGTGATTACATACTCCACCTCTGTGCAATGGGGACAGCTGTTGTATTGGACAGGGTCCAAGCTTAGTATTACAATGGAGGGGAATCAATACAGAGAATTGGTTACAAAGGTGATGGAAGCTAGAGAGGGCAGATAGAGGCAGCCCCAGATGTGCATGACTGCAGAAAGTAGCTGTTAGTCAAAAGTTAGGGGAACAAAAGAAGAGAGGTAAAACCCAGTCAGAGGACGTCCCCACATTCATGCTGCTGCTCAAGCCTCAGGGAAGTACACAGCTGGTTGATGTTGGCACTTGGAGGAAGGAAGGGTGCAACTTGGTTGGAAGTGCTAAATAAAGCTGGGGCTATAGCCACTGCTGTACTTTGGTGCTGTTTCTGTTACAGGAACACCAACACTAAAATCAGAAATAGTCACTTCCCCTTCTTTCCATCCTCCAATCTTCATCCAGTTCTTCCTATTAGCTAATAGGAAGCCAGCTGGCAGGAGTTTCTGGAAAGTACAGTTTGCAGACCCTGAATCCAGCATCACAGAGCAGAGCACAGAAGAGTGGTTGAGGAACTGAAAGATGAAGTTAGTGCTATGGTTTCAACATTTGTGTCTCTCCAAAATTCTTATGTTGAACTTCTAACCCCCAAAGCAATGGTATTAGGAAGTAGAGAGTTTAGGAAGTGATTAGAATGTGAGAGCAAAACTCTTATGAATGAGATTAGTGTCCTTATAAAAGAAGCTTCAGACAGACCCTCACCCCTTCCACCATGTGAAGACCGAGAAGGTACCACCTATGTGCCAGACACCAAATCTGATAGCACCTTGCTCTTGGACTTCCTAGCTTCCAGAACCATGAGAATAAATTCCTGTTGTTGACACACTACCCAGTTTATGACGTTTTGTTACAGAATCCTGAATGGAGTAAGACAGCAAAAAAATACCACAATCATACCAGACAACAGAGATGGCTAAAAGGGGCTTAGCGTTCTGTTTACAAAGAAACTGGTACACTGTGGCTATGGGACCAATAAGCGTAGGTGCTTGTATGTAACAGGGAACCCAGCAGGCATGGGGTGTGGCCAGCACTTCTCTTCCTCTTTGTTGGCTAGTATTGGCAGCTGTAGGGATGCCACAGAGTCTGATGGCAGAGAGGAAGCACTGGCAATGGTCCTGAGCACATCTGGCAACTGATTCTGTAATCCCAGGAGTTCCAGCAGACTGCCACAGCTTTGTCCCCATTGCTATGGTTTTCCCCAGGAAGAAAGGCATTAGATGAGCTTTTTCAGGCAGACAGACCATATGAACAAAAGTTAGAGGAGAATAAATTTTCAAGACACATTTGGAAGATAGTCAAAATATCCTTTTTTTCTTTCATTTATAAGATGAAATAAATAAGTACTTAAAAATCAATAGCTTTCTTATGTAGCAGAGGTAGCTAATTAGAAAATACAATAAGAAAATATTCCACTCTCAATATCAATAGAATTATAAAAGCCTAGAAATAAACTTAATAAGAAATATGTAGAAACTACCTATAGATAAAGAAAACTGAAAGTTTAAAGGACCAAGTATAGCACTGGAATAAAAAAGACATAGACTATAGGAAGGCTAAGTATCACTATAATGTAAATTTTTCCCCAACTTGATTAGAGGTTTAATAAAATTACAAAGAAAAACTCCTTTGGCAGTTTTTAACCTGATATAGGCCTAAATGTCCAGAAAACTAATCATTCTCAAACAATTTGATGAGAATAAAAGTTGATAAAATTATTCTAGAAAACAATTTGACTATAGGAATCAAGGATTATTCTAAATGTTCATATAATTTGATCTAGAATTTTACTTTTCAAATTTTACCTAAAGAAATCATTAGAAATGTTGATACAACTTGCTGACAAGGCAATTTATTGTAGGATATTTATAATTAACAAAAAAAACACAGAAATATTCCAGATATCTAAATATAGGATAATATTAAGTAAACTACATACCCAAGTATTACATACTTATTAAACAATTAAAAGCATATTATCCATGAGTACTCAAAGCTATGGTGAAAAGTTGTGCTGGCAGTATAGCTCAGTGGTACAGCACTTGTCTAGCACATGCCAAGGCTCTGAGTTCAAGCCCTAACATCACAAAAGAAAAAATTGTCAAAGCTATAGGGGACAGTTTAGCATAAATGTTAAACAGAACACAAAATTCAACACTTTACATAATGAAAACCATATGCATATGTGTATGTGTGTATATGTGTATGCAAAGATACATACATAAACTTCTTCATACATAGAAACAAATTGGGAGGAAATTTATGTAAAAGTGAATTTTTACCATGAAAGCATTATTTAACCAGAAAAAAAAGTTTATCATTTCAAAAGAATAGGCACTTAATTTCTCTAATTCTTTTTTCAAAAATTCAACACTCTTTATTAAGGGCCAACATGTGTCATGCATCTTGTCACAGTCTGCCATTTGAAGTCCAACCACCTTGATCAGTTGAGTGTCTACATTAGGGACAGTAGGAAATGGGGCAGGAAGGATGGCATGCAACAGGTGGCTCATGGTTTTATAAATCAGACAGGGAACTTGGATTCTATCTTGTAAGCTTTGCTGTGTCTGAAGTGATCAATGTGAAGGTAAACTGTGAAGACAGCAATTGTCTGCTGAAAAAAAAATAAAAGCACAGCTCTTGATTCCACTCTCGTCCCTACCCTGTTTGTGGAGGAAATGATTACCACTCCACTTTTTATACCACTGGAAGCCTGTCTCTAAATTCTGAAGACTGAACCAATAACATGTAAGTATTGAGACTCTTCCTTTCTGTACAAGGTCCCCAGAGATAGGAACAATTTCTATCAAAGCCATATCAGACATAAAAACCACAGGAGCTTCTAATAGCAGGAAAGTAAATATGGCTAAGTGTAGTTAGAGGTAGATTTTTACTGGAATAGGGCTTATAGGATCATAAGAAGTCTTTTGCCCCTATCCTTGCTGCATACAGAAATGTCCTCAGCAATACTTCTTTGAGGCCATCCAGTTTCTGGAGACACATCAGACTTAAGTCATAAAGGTGGTCGTTCCAAACCTAAATTCATGATCTTCCACCAAAAACTTCCCCTGGTGAATTATGATACTATCTACTGAGTTACCAAAGCTAGAAAACTAATGATCATCTCAGACTCCTCCCTTTCCCTTGCTGATGACATCAAATCTGTTGTCCTTATTGAGATATCAATAATATCTCTTGCGTTGCATTACTAACATTCAGATCTTTTAAAAATATCTTTATTTTATTTATTTTCATGTGGTGCTGGAGTACGAACCCAGTGCCTCGCACTTATGAGGCAAGCCCTATACCACTGAGCCATAGCCCCAGGCCCAAATTCAGATCTTTATCATTTCTCACCTGGATTACTACAATGGATCAGTCCATCCAGTCCAAATCCCTTCATAGATCCTTCATAAACTAGTCCTGTGTGCTTCTCCAGCCTGTTCCTCTAACATTCCTGAGAATGTGCTATATTCCAGCCATTTCAAACCAGCTGAGAGTTTCGCCAAACAGACTTTATTTACCCTCTGTCATCTCTCTACTTTTATTTATTTGCTTATTTATTTAGGAATTTCTACTGCCAAAAAAATCTATTCTGCACTCCCCCACCCACATGATAATGCCTATTTATTTGCCCATCAAGACTCAACTAAGCCAGGCACAGTGACGTACACCTGTAATCCCAGTAACTCAGGAGTCTGAGGCAGAAGGATGACAAGTTCAAGGCCATCCTGGGCAACCTAGTGAGACCCTGTCTCAAAATAAAAGATAATTTTTAAAAAGAGCTTGGGATGTAGCTCAGTGATAAAGTACCCTGATTCAATCCCCAATACCCTAAAAGCAAAACCAAACCTTAGCTAGGAGTTGCATTAGTCAGGAAATCATCACCAGTCCCCCAAATCTAAATTATATGTCCCTGTTCTGTATTCACAAAATTCTCTGTATTTTAGTTATCTTTCTTTGGCATTCATTTAATTGCTACAGCTGTTTAGCTGTTTAAATGTTCCTCCTCTTCCTCACCATACTGAGTTTCTTGAGAAAGGAACTGAGTGTCCTTTGTAAGCATTTGTTATATTTGTCTGCCCAGGGCCATTCTTTCTAGTGGAAAGTGTCACCAATCCATCTCATGTGACTCTGCTAAACATGGCATCCTATCTGCCTGCTTGCAGTAGCCTGTACAGGGGACCCAAGCTTGGCCAGTCCTTTGGTACCATATCCTCTGGACAACAACAATGATGATCTAAACACAATGTGATTTGACAGTATTCCTGTGATATTGATATCTGGAGAGACCCACATAAACATCTTTTCCATTTGAATGGAACATAATAATATAGAAGCCTCGGACCACCAACAGCCAAATTTCCCATCTCAGGAAAAGAGCATGCCCATGGATTTAAGCTAACTTCAGAAAGGGAAGCACAGTTAAGGATATGGAATCTCTAGAGCCTACATAACATTACTTAGCCCCCAGATCTAGCACATGAGAAGCAAGCACATTCCACATTTCCCAGTTATATAAGGCAATAAATTTTCTTTTGTGTTGAAAGCATTTGAGTAACATTCTGCTACTTGCAACCAAAAATTCTGACTAATACATTCTTGGAATTTGTATATTTTTCTGAATCACAGTGACTAGCATGTAGGAGTAGAATTGAATAAAAAATGTGTTGCATGGATGAATGAAAAACTTAGCAAAGGGTTTAGTAGTTGCCTTTGTGGGAAGTGAATTCCTTCTGCCCACAACTACTTAGGTACCCACTTCTTACACTTTTTTTTTTTTTTTTTTTTTTTTTTGGTACTGGGGATTGAACTCAGGGACACTTGATCACTGAGCCACATCCCCAGCCTTATTTTATATTTTACTTAGACACAGGATCTCACTGAGTTTCTTAGCACCTCGCTGTTGCTGAGGCTGGCTTTGAACTTGAGATCCTCCTGCCTCAGGCTCCAGAGCCTGTGGGATTATAGTAATGGCGCTACCGTGCCCAGCTAGTTATGGTTTTTTTCATAAGCAAATTTTATTTAATTTCAAAATCTTTTCCCCCATATTATTTGTATATATCCTATTCAGTTATTTCCTCCCTTTTAAATATAACAAAATGAATCCTATTTCAACATACATGTGAAAATCACAGCCTTTTATGTTCGAAAATGATTCAGGGTTCTTTGAGTCAGAAACAATACCACTTGAATCCATTTAACTCATATAAATATTTGCCAAGTTCAACAAGAATGCTTCAGAAATCTTTCCTCTCGTTATTTCCTAAGGTTAATAAACTGAAATCATGAGAAAGACAACCGCTGTCTATTTTCTCTTACGTGTGGAAGCTAGAGGTGGCTATAATCGGATGGCATTGTGAATGTAGAGGGGAGACCATTAGTGTGAGGAAGGGGATCAGGGGACAGGAAAGGGCTGGGGACAGGGTCTTGGGGAATGAAATCAACCATACTATGTTGTATGCACATATGAATATGTCACAATGAAACACATTATTTCATGTAATTAAAATGTACCAATAAAAAAAACTAACATCACCAAAAATATGACATATTTTTACAGCAAAAAAAATAAGTTTGTAAAGAAAAATAAAAGAAAACATTAGAACTAAGTTGTTCAAGTGCTATTGAGGGGTTAGGAAAATCTAAAAGCGTGTGATGGCTTCTCTTGAGAATTAAGTGTAACAGAAGAGAACAGATCAGGTGCCACCCATCCTCGCCAGAGAATGAGAAGGACCATCCAAGGCAGTAGAAGTGTGGCCTCTTACAATGTAGTGATTTTGAAGTTTTGACACAGTTTTTGTACTCACAAAGAAAAGCCAAAGATTGTGGGCATTTGGAATAGTGTGGAGAGGGTTAGATTGTTCTGTGTAGACACTGGGGTGAATTTTATTTTATTGGCAAATAAACATTGTATGTATTTATGGTGCTCAACATGATGTTTTAAAGTATTTATATATTTCGGAATGGTTAAATCAAGCTAATTAACATATGCCTTATCTCACATACGTATTATTTATTTGTGGTGAGAACACTTAAAATCTATTCCCCTTATCTTTTATTTTAAGCTATCTATGTTGCTATCTCTTTCTTTTGTCTTCCCAAACATTAGTTCACCACATACACTGTGGCCTTTTGTGATTAAAACTAAACAACAACAATAAAAAAGATAAATAAGAGCACCAGAAAGGCATACAAATGTGGCGTATTAGTCTTTCTTTCAAATTGGGGTAGAAACAAGGAAAAGTCTCTGAGCACAATTGTGAAGGATAGTAAATAACTACAGATAGGCCTGGGCAGAGGAGGGCCAGACTGAAAAAAAAAAAAAAATCTTTGTATTGCATGTAGAAATAAAAGTGGATTAATACCATATTATTATTTCACTCTGCATGTAGGCACATCATTTGTAAATACAACTAGAAACTGTAATTATAGAAAGCATCTCACATGGTCTTTAATATTTAATTAGTCTCCCCACTGGAAATCAACCACGTAGAAAAGAAACGCTTTCTCAATAGGTTAATATTAATTACTTAACAACCCTGACATCGATATTTATGGAATACTTATGAAACAAGCTTTCATGAAGTGCAGGCATGCTCATCCGTCTATTGGGAGGCTTGCAGCATTTTTCAAAGTGTCAAATTCACTTTGCGCTCTGCCTCTTTATGTTGTGAAAATCTGAAATTACTGTTGATTTGAAGGCTCTTCAAAAGGCTCTTTTTTTATCCCTAGCTGAGAAAAAAAAATCAGAACAGATTAATCCAGTATTCTTCACGTATGTCATTTCCCAAACTTGCAAAAGGAAGAGGATAATTGTATAAGGAAAAGAAATATTATGAAGCAGAAGAAACTAGTGAGGCAACATCATTGTATGCAATTTGTGACACAAAAGTAAAAACTTATTTAAAGCTAGAAATTGACCTTAGCAAGAAATACAGGACTGGGGACATAGTTCAGTGGTAGAGTGCTTGCCTAGCAAGTGAAGGCTCTGGGTTTGACCCCAGCACCATTAAAAAGAAGAAGGAGAAGAAATAGAGGAGGAAGGTGTTTGATTTGAAGACTCTGAATTGAAGAATGTTAGAAAACAGCACCAATCTACACATCTTTTTCAGAATTGTGGAAGTATGGTACCTAACGGTATCTAAGATTCTGTCCTTGTACCTGGTGATCATTTATTCATTCGTTCTCTCAGCAATATCTATTGAATGCCCACTCTGCCCTACCTTAGCATAGGTGCTGGGATATAGTGACAAGTAGAAACCAGCCACAGTCCTTAGGTGCCAAGAGTCCAACTGGGGGAACACCCAAGTGAAAAACAATTGCAATACACTGTGCTCAGAGCAGCACAAAAATAAATACTGGTGAGAATAGGAATTGTAGGTGAGGAGTGTTAACTTTGTACATAAACATATTGAATATTAAATAAATACATAGTGCAAAATATTTCTCTTTCTTCTTAACACCTGCAAATTCTTCTATTAACTAATTATGATGTGAGAATTAGCATGCAATGGCGCAAGACGTGCTAGACCCCAAAACAGCTCTGCCTTTGCCCCTTACCATCCCTGAGACGTTCAGCAAGTCCTGGGAGTCCTCATAGCCTCAATGGCCTCCTCTATAAAATTAGTTCATTTGTCCTGATGATCTATAAGCTACTTGCCAGGCTTGACAGTCTATGAAGCTTCATTTAAAATGCAAATGTTATCCTCAAAGGGTGGTGCATGAAGCCAATGAGACTTTATTGTGCATTAGTTAATTAAATTAGCTAGCCAGTCACCTTGCAGAGCCCCTGAATAAAAGGGACACAGGTGGGATTCATCTCAAAAGAGGAGAGGAAGGGTCCTAGAGTAAGCATGAATAAGAAAACAAGAGATCTTGTTAAATAGATGCAGTGAAAGGCATTGAGCCTCTGGGGCAGGCTGCAGGGGGAAAGGAACCCCCCAGGCAAATTTTTAACACATTGTAAGAGAGTGTCTTTCAACTGAACATATAATGTGGTCAAAGACTGTAGTAGCTCCAGATTATCTACACAGAAGGGCTCAAGGCAGTGGTCTCGTTGAAGAGGGTGCTCAGGGACCTACCTTGAGGGTACATTTGCATTATATTTTTTTGCAGTATATTTGCATTATATTATATCTGGAATGATGGATGTGTAGGGGGATGAGGATGAGATTTTGTATTATGGCGTAGGCCTATCCAAGTGACCCCAAGGCCGACTGAAGAAGAAGAAGGAAACTAAAAATCCTCTTGCTTTTCCTCAGAAAGCTCCTCTGATGTCACTTGTCACATCATGCAGACTGCTGAAACTCCACACCTCTGCTTCCATCCCTACCCCATCAACTAGAGGGAGAGAACTGACTGATTCTGCTTTTCACTGACTTTGACACACAACAGTCACTGTCCAGGTGCCATCAAAGCTTTAGCAAAGTACACATGTGAAAGCAGGGTGTATCTAGCCCTAGTCACCCACTTTCAATCTTTCTGCATAAGTATTTCAAATTTTTTGTTCTTATCATATTCATTTCTACAGGTAGAGGTCTTTACAGAGGATATCACTTCACTGCTGTATTTTCTAACCAAACATAAAGTGGCTTTTCAGGTGCTTACAAAGGGCCATGACAACTGAGTCTAGAGTTCAGGAATGAAGACCTGATAGGTTGGCAGAAATAGAGGACCCTGTGCAAGAACTAGGCCTGAGTACAGCCATGGGAGTCCTGACTGATCCATTGGTCCAGTGTTGGCCAGTTTCACACGTGCACAAGAGCACAGAACACTGCGCTCAGAGTGGCTGTGGAAGAGTGTTCGTGTTACACAGCATAGGCCACGTCGATCTGTTCTAAGTTGATATCTGACACCAATTGGTTTAAGATATTTGAAAAATGAGATACCCCCAAATAAGTTCCGCATTTGAAAAAGAAAAAAGAAAACTATATACATATCTATTTACCTATTTTAAACAAATGCCTCTTCTGTGATTGAAGCAGACACAGTTCACCTATGATCACGCACCCTGATTTCTCACATCTGGCAGGGGCCTTGCAGGTGTTACATACCAGTGTGTTGGGGGTCCTGGTAGATGCCTGACTTTCTTTAGAATAAAGCCACTTTTCCTGCTTCTCTGTTGGGGGCCAAACCCATTGCCAACCTTGAGTCCTCCTTCCCACTCTCCTAGACCTTGTTCCATCAATTTTCCTGAGTGTCCCACCTAAAATCTCAACCACCCTTTTAGCTCGTGAGAATGGTTGTCTTTTAAATCTACATGTAAACTCTCCCTTTCTTTTGTATTCACCCACTAATTATCATCTCCTCTTTCTCTTCTTCACTTACAAACTTCTTTAGCTGTATGCTATTTTTGATGTGTCCATTTACTGAGCAACTCACTACAGTTTATCTCCCTTTTTCCATCAAGAAACAGAAACTCACTAACAAGAAAAGAAAGCATTTGGTTTTCAGTGTACTGAATAGCATCCGTCCTCCCCGCCTTGAAGAATACAGAAAGTCAAAAACTACATCTCTCAGACTTTTGCTGCAAAGTTTCTATGTGCAAATTAGGTTCTGATAACTAAGGTATTCACACAATTTTTTTTACATAATATCTTTATTTTGTTTATTTATTTTTATGTGGTGCTGAGGATCAAACCCAGTGCCTTACATGTGCAAGGCAAGCGCTCTGCCACTGAGCCACAACCCCAGCCCGTTTCACACAAATTTTGAAAGACAAATGGAATGCAGGCTTTGTTCTGTAGCTCTTCTGCTAACAGGCAAGCTCACAAAAACATGAGCATCAAAAAGCGTTGTGGGAGTTGGGCGCAGTGGCGCACGCCTGTAATCCCAGCACTTGGGAGGCTGAGGCAGGAGGATCGCAAGTTCAAAGCCAGATTCAGCAATGGCGAGGCACTTCGCAACTCAGTGAGACCCTGTCTCTAAATAAAATACAAAAAATGGCTGGGGATGTGGCCCAGTGGTCAAGTGCCCCTGAGTTCAATCCCTGGTACCAAAAAAAAAAAAAAAGCGTTGTGGGGCAATGATAACCAGACTGAGTGTCTAGTTAACACCTTTATGAATGTCAAGAAAATTTCACTGATGACAGAGGAAATGGCTTCCTAACCCCAACCACCTTATCTCTATTTATTTTATTTTGTATTTTTATTCATTTGTTTATTTATTTTTGGTGCTGTAACTTGAACCAACAGGTGCTTTGCCACTGAGTTACATCCCCAGCCCTCCTTATTTTTATTTTTTATTTTGAAAAAGTGTCTCAATAAGTTGCCAAGGGCCTCACTAAATTGTTGAGGCTGGCCTTGAACGTGTGATCCTCTTGTCTCAGACTCCTGAGTCACTGGGATTACAGGTGTATGCTACCACGCCTGGCCCAACCACCTTATCTTTACATATCATCTATTATAATGAGCATTGAACTTAATAGTTCTAGTCATGATCTCCTGAATCATGTTACCCTAACATTCTCAATCACTTTTTTAAATCATCTCATTTCTTGTGTAAAATCCTTTCATGCTTAAAATGTTGTGTTAGTCAGCTTTTCATTGCTGTGATCAAGATACTTGACATGAATGACTTCAAGGAGGAAAGTTTCATTTTGGCTCACAGCTTCACAGGTTTCGGTACATGGTTGACTGGCCTCATTACTCTGGGCCTGAGTTAAGGCAGAACATCATGGTGGAAAAGTACGGCAGAGGAAAGCTCTATATCTCATGGCAGCCAGGAGGCACAGAGAGGAACAGGAAAGAATGAAGCAGAGACAAGATATGGTCTCCAAGGGCACACCCCTAAGGACTCACTCCCCTCACCTAAGTCCCATCTCCTATTGTTTCTATCACCTCCCAGTAATCCACTCAAACTATGAATCCCTCGATGGATTAACCCACTGATAAGATCAGAGCCCTCATGATCCAATCACCCCCCCAAAACCTCGTCTCTGCTGAAGATTGCAAAATTGCTGACCAAGCCCTCAGCAAACGAGCCTTTGGGAGACATTTATAACAAAATTGTAGGGTGTTTTCTTCCTCCTATACTGAGCCATGACTAATACAGGTTGTGAAACTGGAAAAACAGATTCTCAACACTAGGAATTTTAGGAATAGATACCTGATTCAGTTGTATTTGAAGGCAACAATGATTCAGTTCCCACTGAAAAATGGAAAACTAGCAGTCCAAGGTATAGTTGCAAATACTTACTTAAATTATCACTTTTTTGGTAGGCTTCAATTAAGTGTCTAGTGAAAGCAAGGCTTTGGGTAGATTAAATTGGTAGAAACGTGGTAAATGAGGACTAAGGGGCAGGCAGCTGAACACTTCTGAAGTTCTGGTGAGCTTAAGGAAAGGTATGTGAGCTTTTTAAATGTCCTTAAATGCCAAGCTCTAGGTGAAATTACAGGCTTGAAGAGTGTTTTAGTCAGCTTTTTCTCTGCTGTGACTAAAAGATCTGACAAGAACAATTTTAGAGGAGGAAAAGCTTATTTGGGGGCTCACTGTTTTAGAGGTCTTAGTGTATAGACAACTTGCTCCATTCCTCGGGGCTCAAAGTATGGCAGAACATCATTGCAGAAGAGCATGGTGGAGGAAGGTGGCTCACATGATGCTCAAGAAGCAGAAAGAGAGAGACACCACTTGCCAGATACAAAATAAAGCCCAAAAGGCATGCCCCAAATGACCCACCTCCTCTGGCCACCCTGTACCCATCTTCAGTTACCACTCAGGTAATCCCATCAGGGAGTTGATTGGCTTAAGGCTCTCATAACCCAATCATTTCACCTCTACGCCCTCTTGCATTGTCTCACGCACGAGCTTTTGGAGGATACCTCATATCCGAACCACAACAAAGAGTTCCTTTAACTTCCATCAGACATTCTCTAACATTTTAAAGCAAATGGAATGATATCCAAAAGTAAGATGCCAAGGCAAATCACAGTTTTGAATTACAAATTAAATTGAATTTTCTGCCTAACATGGTCTTCCATGTTTTAAGTTAGATTTTGATTAGGAAAGAGTGGATGCCTGAGAACTAAGACAAGAACACTTAAATAAATTCAGATAAACACAAATCCCTGGCACTCCCGTATTCATAAGCCTCCCTGACCAATAAATATAGTCCTTCCTCCCCAAACAATAAAGGTAGCTATGGCTGTGTAGGGACCTTGCAATGACTATCCTTCCAGAGGATGCCACGCATCCTAATGTTCTACCAGAGCAATTTTTATTGTAACTTATAAAAAGTCACATGCCATCATATATCAAGGAGAAAAGTAAAGATAGTTTACTAGTCAAATTTTGCAAAGTTATGGTTATTTTTATTTATAGAAGCCTGGAAAAAGATGTGTGATAATGGATTCATGCATGGGAAAGGTGAACCAAAGAGAAGAAATTATCAATAGAGATGCATTTGCTAGAGATTTTGAATTCAGTGATCCAATTAAAGAGCATGCATCTGCTTATTCAATTGATCAACTGAAATATGTTTTGAAAAGAAGCCTACCACCCTAAATGAGATAGAAATGTCCAAAAATATTGAACATAGTGGAGAGGGGAAAACAATCTGAAGACATACATAATGAAGAATGTGGAAATGTGCATTCACTATCAAACTGCACTTGACAGTAGGACACAAAAAATACACCCTTCACCGAGACACAGAGAAATACATGTGTATTTCAAGCACCAGTCCCACTTAAACACCAGTGGCTGTCTCATGTGAGAGATACTGTTGTCATAATAGGCTCCCTGAGTTCAGAAGTGATGTCAGGATTCTGGAGTGGCACTGTCCCAAGTATGAATTGTAAACTTATCCCTTGTCTCCTTAAAAAAAACCAAAGCCATATGCCAGAATAACTCTGAACTGGAATGTGAGGACTATCCACACATTAAGGGTATAACAAGACCTTGATTCTTGGCTAGCACTAATCCTTAGGGATGAAAGGACAACTGTGATCAACTACTAAGAGTAAGGACTTGCATACTATATATTGTTGTCACTGGTTGTTGCTCCTGTTTGTTTCACCCTATTCTGTGAGGTGCTGGGAACCTACAGGGACACTGCAAGTTCACAGGGTAGAGACCCTGCTGCTGAGCTAAACTCAGTTAAAGACAGTGCACCTTGCTTCACACACAAACAACATTCAGTCTTCAGCTATACTTTGATACAAAGAATAGAAGAGACTTTGTCTCTTCTAATGAACAGATTCCGAGTAGAAACAAACATGGGTATGCCCCCAGGACCCACCTACAGACAAACACTGTAACAGAAAAAAAAAAAATTAATACAAAGGCTGTGGATTAATACAAAGACAGTGCACCTTGCTTCACACACAAACAACATTCAGTCTTCAGCTATACTTTGATACAAAGAATAGAAGAGACTTTGTCTCTTCTAATGAACAGATTCCGAGTAGAAACAAACATGGGTATGCCCCAGGACCCACCCACCTACAGACAAACACTGTAACAGAAAAAAAAAATTAATACAAAGGCTGTGGATACCACACACACATCTCAATCTAGGTCACTCTAGGACACTGGCAAGTGAAGACAGTGCCCTAAAAAGGTGCACTCATAAGAGCAAAAGAGAAATCCCTCCCAACAGATGCATAAAACCCAACACAGGAATGCAAGAAATATAAAACAAGGTTAAAAAAAAAACACCTCCTAACATTCATAATTCACTAGCAAATGACCCCAAAGATATTGAAGTGGATGAAATATCAGATAAACAACTCAAAAGAATAATTATAAAAATGATCATTGAACTCCAAGAAAACACAGAAAAACAATTTAATTAAGGAAGATAGTATAGGATATGAACAAAAAATTTAATAAGAAGAATGAAAAAGAACCAAACAAAAATCTTGGAAATAAAAGACACAATAATTTTTTTAAAATAAAGGATCAGTTGTAAGTCTCCCCACTAGAGTAGACCATGCTGAAGACATAATCTCAAACTCGGAAGACAAAGTGGCCAGCCTTGAAAATTAAGACGGCATTAAAGAAAAGAAAATAAGTAACAATGACAAGAATAAACAAGAACTCTGGGACAAAATGAAACCAAATTTAAGAATTATTGGAATGGAGGAGGGTTGTAAGATACAGGCTAATGGAATTGATAACCCCTTCAGGAAAAATAACAAAAGAAAATTTTCCAAACCTTAACAATAAGATGGACATCCAGATACAGGAGACATTCAGAACTCCAAATAGATCAAAAAGAACCATTCCATGCCACATTATAATTAAAATGCCTAACATACAGAACAAGGACAGAATTTTAAAAGCCTCAAGAAAAAACATCAGGTCACATTTAGAGGCAAGCCTATCAGAATCACTTCTGATTTCTCAGAACAAACTCTAAAAGCCAGAAGGGTTTGAAATTGTGTGATCCAAGTCCTGAAAGAAAATAATTGTCAACCAAGATTTCTATATCCAGCAAATCTATCCTTCAAAATAAAAACCTTCCAAGATTAGCAGAAACTAAAAGAATTCATGCCTACTAAACTGGCACTACAGAACTTACTTAAAGTAACAGTCCATAGAGAAGAAATCAAAAACAAACCTTAGAGCTCACAAAGGAACAAATCTTATTTGAAGAGTAGATAATCAAATGAGAAACATTAAACATTAGATAAAATCAAAGTGGTAAGAATTAACAAATATCTTACTATAATAACATTGTAAATGGTCTCAGTTATCCAATTAAAAGACATAGGCTGGCAGAATGGACTAAAAAACAATATCCAACTATCTGTTGTTTGCAAGAGATGCACTTTACAGACAAAGACAGCACAGGCTGAAAGTGAAAGGATGGAAATTGATATATCATGTCAATTGAGCCTAAAAAAAAAAAAAAAAAAATACAGTAGTAGCTACTCTCATATTTGACAAAGCAGACTTCAAAACAAAATTAATCAGAAGGAGCAAAGAAGGCCACTTCGTACTTGTAAAGGAACAATCCAACAAGAAGATATAGCAATAATAAATATTTATGTCCCAAAATATTATGTCCCAAAAAGGATTCCACTCTCACCACTCCTATTTACTATAGTGCTAGAAACTTTAGCCCAAGCAATTAGGCAAGAGAAGAAAATAAAAGGGATAAATGAGGACAGAAAGAAGTAAAATTATCACTGTTTGCAGGTCATATGATCCTATACATAAAAGATTAAAAATAAATTCCACCAAAAGATTGCTAGAGCTAATAAACAAATTTGGTAAAGAGACAGGTTACAAAATCAACTTTAAAAAGTAAATACCTTTCCAAACTACTATTTTTTGTTGTTCTTTACCCTTTTTCCCCCTCCCTTCCCCCCTCCCCATTAGCCATTCTAGTGTTCCTCTAATCCTCCTATGTTCCCCATCCCAAGCCCACTGTGAATTGGCCTCCTTATATCAGAGAAAACATTCAGCATTTGGCTTTTTGGGATTAGATAACTTTGCTTAGCATTATATTCTCCAACTTCATTCATTTACCTGCAAATGCCATGATTTTATTCTTATTTATTTCTGAGTAATACTTCATTGTGTATATATACCACATTTTCTTTATCCATTCATCTACTGAAGGGCATCTAGGTTGGTTCCACAGTTTATCTATTGTGAATTGTGCTGCTATAAACATTGATGTGGCTGTGTCCCTGTAGTGTGCTGTTTTTAAGTCCTTTGGGTATAGACTGAGGAGTGGGATAGCTGGGTCATAAGGTGGTTCCATTCCCAGTTAATACCTTTCCTATGTACCAACAATGAATTTGCTGGGAAAGAAATCAAGTGGGTGCAACTAATTATATAAAAGAGACACTATTGGGGCTGGGGTTGTGGCTCAGCGGCACAGCGCTCGCTCGCCTCGCACGTGCGCGGCCCGGGTTCGACCCTCAGCACAACATAAACATAAATGCATTGCATTGTGTACAACTAAAGTAAATAAATAAATATTTAAAAAAAAAAAAGAGAGACACTACTCAGGGGCTGGTGTTGTGGCTCAGTGGTAGAACACTTGCCTAGCATGTGTGAGGAACTGGGTTCAATTATCAGCACGCATATAAATAAATAAAATAAGTGTCTATCGACAATTAATAAAAATATTTTTTAAAAGAGACACTATTCAGCCGGGCGCGGTGGCACACGCCTATAATCCCAGCACTTTGGGAGGCTGAGGCAGGAGGATCGCGAGTTCAAAGCCAGCCTCAGCAATGGCGAGGCACTTAGCAACTCAGTGAGACCCTGTCTCTAAATAAAATACAAAAAAGTTCTGGGGATGTGACCCAGTGGTCGAGTGCCCCTGAGTTCAATCCCCGGTACCACAAAAAAAAAAAAAAAAAAAAAAAGAGAGAGACACTATTCAAATTGAAACCTCAGATAGACCTCAGTACAATAATACTAAGTGATTTCAATAAATTTCAACACATCTTTCACCATTACATAGATCATCCACACATAAATTCAGTAAAGCTGTTTAAACCTTAAAAATGTTATAAATCAAATGGACTTTGTAAGCTACCTGGTACCGAAAACCGAGAGGAAAACTCTCAGAGGCAGAGTAAAGCTTTTACTACTTTTACTTCTACTTTCTTAGAGCTTAGAGAGGGAAAGAAAGATTTTTAGAGAGAAAGATTAAAGCGAGCTTTTCTTCTTGTAGCTTAGAGAAAGATTAGAGCTTCTTTCTTCTCTCTTCTTTCTTCCTTCTTCTTTCTTCTGTCTTCTGTCTTCCTCAGGAGCCTTGGCCTAACTCTGACCAGTCATTATTTCTTCTATCTGGTTTCTCTTCTGTCTTCTATCTGGTTTCTCTTCTGTAACTGCTCTGCCTACGTTCTGGCCGCTCTGATTCTTCTGACCGACCGAGTGACTGCCCGACTGACTGAATTCTCCGTTCTCCTAACTCGGACCGCTTTCACCCGGTTATATACCTTCAGCTTTGCGGGTGCCTACAGGTGCGTCACATACATATCAGGTGGAACTTATGGCTTCCAGCTAGCTGCAATAGCCCTTCCTAATTAGGGCTCCTTCAGGACTTAACAGACATTTATGGAATATTTAATCCAAAAACAACTGAATACACTCTCTTCTCAGCAGCTCATGGAACCTTCTCCAAAATGGACCATATTTTAGGCCACAGTAAAATGTTTAGCAAATACAAGAGGGAGAGGGAGAGGGAGAGAGACTGAGAGAGAGAGAGAGAGTTTCTTGCATCATATCATAATGAAATGAAATTAGAAATAAATATGACAAAACCCTACAGAAACTTATACACATATGGAGATTGAACAATACATTTTTGAATGACATATGAGTAATAGAAAAAATCAAGGGAGAAATTTAAAAATTATTAGACTCAAATGAGAATCATGGCACAACATACCAGAACATCTGGGACAATATAAATGCAGTTCTAAGATGAAAGTTTACAGATATGAGTGCCTACCTAAGAAAATCAGAAAGATCCCAAATAAACAACCTAATGATGCACACCAAGGCTCTAGAAAAAGAAAAACAAATCAATTCCCAAACAGTGGAAAGAAGTAAATAATTAAGATCAGAGCCAAAATCAATGAAACTGAGGATAAAAACAATACCAAGGATCAATGAAACCAAGAGTTGATTCTTTGAAAAGATAAATAAGATTGATAAGCCCTTAGCCAAACTAAACAAAAGAAAAAGGGATAAAACCCAAATTTCTAAAAATTAGAGGTGAAAAAGGAGAAATCACCACAGACATCAATAAATCCCCTGGATCATTAGAAACCATTTTGAAAATTTATACTCCAATAAATTGGAAAACCAAGAAGAAATGAATGCATTTCTAGATAAACAGTAACTGCCAAAACTGAATCAAGAAGATGTAGAAAACCTAAACAGAACAATAACTTGTAATGAAAGAGGAGCAGTAATAAAAATCCCTCCAACAAAGAAAATCCCAGGACCAGATGGATTCACAGCTGAATTCTACTAAATCTTTGAAGAAGAACTAATACCAATATTCCTCCAATTATTCCATAAAATAGAAAGGGATGGAACACTTCCAAATTCATTCTATGAAGCCAGTATCACACTCATACCAGAACTAGATAAGGACATATCAAAGAAAGAAAACTTCAGACCAATATCCCTGAACTTGGATGAAAAAAATACTTCATAAAAACATCAGCAAATCCTGTTCAACAACATGTTAAGAAGATTTTATACCAAAACTGAATTGGTTTTATTCCAGAGATCTGACGATGGTTTAATATACACAAATAAATACATGTAACTCATCATATAAATAGAATTAAGGACAAAAATCACTTAGTCATCTCAGTAGATGCAGAGAAGGCTTTGATAAAATTCAGCACCCATTCATAATAAAAACACTGAAGAAACTAAGGATATAAGGAACTTACCTCAACATCATAAAGGCTATATCTGAAAAACCCAAAGCCAAGCTCATAGTAAATTGGGAAAACTGAAAGTGTTTTTTTTTAATATCTGGGACAGGACAAGGATTCCAGTCTCACCACTCCTATTTAATATAGTGGTAGAAACTCTAGCCCAAGCAATTAGGCAAGAGAAGGAAATAAAAGGGATAAATTAGGACAGAAAGAAGTAAAATTATCACTGTTTGTAGATGATATGATCCTATACCTAGAAGATTTAAAAAAAAAAAAAAAACTCCACCAAAGGATTGCTAGAGGAATAAACAAATTTGGTAAAGAGACAGGTTACAAAATCAACTTACAAAAATCAATACCTTTTCTAAATACCAACAATGAACTTGCTGAGAAAGAAATCAAGAAAACAATCACATTCCCATAGCCTCAAACAAACAAAAATCTAGGAATAAGTTTAACTAAGGAAGTGAAAGACCTCTACAATGAAAACTATAGAACATTGAGGAAAAATTGAAGAAGAACTCAGAAGAGGGAAAGACCTCCCATATTCATGGATAGGCAGAATTAATATTGTTAAAATAACCATGCTACCAGAAACAATATATAGATTCAATGCAATTGCCATCAAAATACCAATAACATTCTTCACAAAACTTAAAAAAAAAAAAAAAAACGAACAACAACAAAAAAAACAGTACTGAAATTCAGTTGGAAGAAAAAAAAGACCCAGAACCGCCAAAGCAATTCCAAGTAAAAAAAAAACAATGCTAAAGGCATCACAATACCAGACTTCAAGTTATATTACAGAGCTATAATAACAAAAGCTTCATGGTACTGGCATAAAAATAGACATCTGATCCTTGACAAATGTCCCAAAAATATACATTTGAGAAATGATAACCTTTTAAACAAATGGTGCTGGGAAAACTGGTTATCCATATGTAGAAAAATTAGTCCTTTATCTCTCACCCTCCACAAAATATCAACTCAAGGGGTTGGGGTTGTGGCTCAGTGGTAGAGCATTTACCTATCATGTGTAAGGCACTGGGTTTGATTCTCAGCACTGCATATACATAAATGAATAAAATAAAGGTCCATCAACATCTAAGAAAATATTTTTTAAAAATTAACTCAAAATGGATCAGAGACCTAGGAATTAGACCAGAAACTATGCAACTTCTAGAAGAAAACCTAGGGTTAACATTCCAACATTAGGCACAGGCAACAACTTTCTCTATAGGACTCCTAAAGTTCAAGAGATAATACCAAGAGTTAATAAATGGGATGGCATCAAATTAAACACCTCTGCACAACAAAGGAAACAATTAGAAATGTAAAGAGAGAACCTACAGAATGGAAGAAAATCTTTGCTACCTACTCTTCCGAGAGAGGATTAATATCTAGAATACATAAAGAACTCAAAAACTGTAACACCAAAAAATCAAATACCCAATTAATAAATTGGCAAATTAATTAAACAGACACTTCCCAAGAAAAGAAATACAATAGCCAACAAATACATAAAAAGTTTTCAACATCATTAGCAATTAGGGAAATTAAAATCAAAACTACACTGAGATTTCATTTTACACCAGTCAGAATGGCAGTCATCAAAAATACAAAGAATAATAAATACTGGAGAGGATGTGGAAATCAACATGACAAAACCCTACAGAAACTTTATAAATATATGGAGATTGAACAATACATTTTTGAATGACAAATGGGTCATTGAAGAAATCAAAGGAGAAATTTTTACATTCTTAGTCTCAAATGAGAATCATGACACAACATACCAGAACATCCCATCTGTTTATGGGATTGTTAATCAGTACAACCACTGTGGAAATCAGTATGGAGTGTCCCAAAAGACTAGACATGGATGAATGTTCTCTCTGATATGTGGATGCTAACACAGCATAAGTTCAGGGAGGGAATAACAGAAGTTTATTGGATTAGACAAAGGGGAATGAAAGGAAAGGAGGGAGATGGGAATAGGAAAGATAGTAGAATGAATTGGTCATAACTTTCCTATGTTCATATATGAATACATGCCCAGTTTAAGTCCATATCATGTACAACCACAAGAATAGGAAGTTATACTCCACATATGTATAATATGTCAAAATACACTCTACTGTCATGTATATCTAAAAAGAACAATAAAAAAAAGAATGGTGCCATTGAAAGGAAGCCTTGAAAAGAATTCTTTTAAATATTTAATAAATAAGCATTGATTTATGTAATCACTAAGAGTTTAATTTTAAGAAAAAAGACTAGACCATATGACCCAGCTATACCACTCCTTGGTATTTATTCTGAATAATTAAATTCATTATACTACAGTGATACATCCATACCCATGTTTATGGAAGCACAACTCACAATAGCCAAACTATGGAACCAGCCTAGATGTCCATCAATGAATGAATGGATAAATAAAATATATATATACACACACAATGGAGTATTATTCAGCCATAAGAAAAATGAAATTATGTCACTTGCAGGAAAATGAATGGAACTAGGGACCATATGTTAAGCAAAATAAATCAAACTCAGAAGATCAAGGGATGTTTGTTTTCTCTCATATGTGGAAACTAGAGAGGGAAAAGGAAAATAAAGATGGGGCAGATCTCATGGAAATCCAAGGAAGATCAGTAGAGGAAAAGGGACCAAGGGTGGGAGGTGGGGAATGAAGGAGAAAAGTGCTGGAGAGTGACATTGGCCAAACTATATTGTTATATTGTGTGCTTCTACAAGTATATAACAATAAATCCCATCATTATGTAAAACAATAAAGCATCAATTTTTAAATATTGGGGAAAAAAGTAAGGACATGGGAAGGTCAAGTGATACGTACAGTTTGGGCCAGAATCCATCCTGTGGTAGGTCAAAAATAATTCATGAGCCCCATTCTGTGGTTTTCTTCCCATTTCAGAACATAAAGTTGGAATACAAGGTAGTAGAATCTATACATTGATTCCCTTATCATGAAGAGAAAGAACGAGTTTGCTGAACAAAACATCGAATCAAAAACAGTATCACACAGGATTGGACAGGGCAAAGTGGGGGAGTACGAGGGGGATGGGAAGGGGAAAGACAGCAGAATGAATCAGATATAACTTTCCTATGTTCATCTATGAATATACCAGTGTAACCTCACATCATGTACAACCACAAAAATGGGAAGTTATGCTCCATGTATGTATGATATGTCAAAATACATTCTACTTTCATGCATAACTAAAAAATAAATAAAAAAAAACACACAACAGTATCACATTCCTGGTGGAATACATATTAATACCATGACCAAAGATCTGGATCTTGCTGAACCCTCCCACAAATCATACTGAAAGATTGATATAAGACCAGTGACTCAGGAGACTAAGGAAGGAGGATCACAAGTTTGAGGCTAGCCTTAGCAACTTAGTAAAGCCCTAAGCAACTTAGCAAGAACCTGTCGAAAAAAAAAAAAAAAAAAAAAAAGATCTTGGGATGTGGTAAAGCATCCCTGGGTTCAATCCTCAATGCCCCCCCCCCAAAAAAGTAAAATCAAATATAATCAATATTTACACTGAAACTATGTGCTAATGTATCCCCACAAATCCCCAAATACAAATGGGTGGGGCAAAAAGCACCAATAGTAACAAGATCTACATGTTATCAGCACCTACCTTGGAGAAATCAGAAAAAACAATAATGAATGATGGGCTGAAAACTCCCCCCAAAAGCAAAAGATCCTGACTGAAAGTACAGCATGTCAGTTTGGGAATAGAGGCAGAAACTCTACCCTTGGTTAAGTGCTTAGGGGCCAGGGTGAGGCCTGCAAGTCCAAGCCCTCTGAGATCTTGAAACAGACCCAACAGGGCTCCCTTCCAGAACCAAACCCCACAGGAGGAATTGCTGGGAGTGGAAGAGGACAGGAGCAGGCTAGGAGCAACAGAGATAAATGAAAAGGAAGGTCCGGATCACAATGGGGAGGGAAACAGGGCCAGGAAATCTCAGAAAGCAAGCCATCATGTTTGTTAACACTGGGATCAGGGATAGGGGTGAACAGGAAAGGAAGCTCTGTAAAGTTGGAAATCTGTCTGGAACAAGTCTCATTTTTAAAGTTCAATAAAACTAAATTTATATTAAAATGAGTGGCCAACAAAAAAAGTACCAAGATCAAATCCCAAACCAGGCAGGATGGCACATGCCAGTAATCCCAGCTACTTGGGTGGCTTAGGTGGCTGAGACTGGAGGGTTCAAGCCCACTTTGGGCAACATAGCAAGACTCTGCCTCAAAAAAAAAAAAAAAAAAAAAAGATTAAAGCCCATACTAGGTTATTATTAGGAGGAAGAAGAGGAAAAGGGAGAAGGAGGAGATGAAACAAAGAATATCCTTCTAGACAATGAAAGTGTATGTGAAACATATGCTCAAGATTACATCAGCACAATAACATACTGTTTCAAAATTAGCTGAAAGGTATTAAGAAAATAATATGAGCCGGGCGCGGTGGCGCACACCTGTAATCCCAGCACTTTGGGAGGCTGAGGCAGGAGAATCGCGAGTTCAAAGCCAGCCTCAGCAATGGCGAGGCACTTAGTAACTCAGTGAGACCCTGTCTCTAATAAAATACAAAAAAAAAGGGCTGGGGATGTGATCCAGTGGTCGAGTGCCCCTGAGTTCAATCCCCAGTACCAAAAAAAAAAAAAAAAAAAAAAGAAAGAAAGAAAATAATATGACATAAATAAAACAACAGAATTCAGAATCAGAAAAACGCAGAAATGACATGACAGAACTCAAGCAAAAAATTACCAATAAAAGAAAAAAGATTTAAATGAAGATTATGGTAGGAGAAAAAGAAAAAACAAATACATACAACAAATAATGACTTCAAAATTGAGGGTTTAGGGGGGTGGGGGTTGTGGCTCAGCGGTGGAGCGCTCGCCTCGCATGTGCGCGGCCCGGGTTCGATCCTCAGTACCGCGTAAACATAAATGCATTGCATTGTGTACAACTAAAGTAAATAAATAAATATTTTTAAAAATTGACGGTTTAAAAAAAGAAAAAAATTTCTTTAAAAAATAAGGAAACATGAGGGCTGGGGTTGTGGCTCAATGGCAGAGCACTTGCCTTGCACTTGTGAGGCACTGGGTTCAATCCTCAGCACCACATTAAAATAAATAAACAACAACAAAAAAAGATATTGTGTCCATGTAAAAACTAGAAATATATATATTAAAAAATAAGGAAACATGAAAAGAAATCAGAGAAAATGACAAATACTGAAGATGGGCAAATGCAATCCAAGCTACAGATAATAGGAGTCCCTGAAGAGCACCAAGGAACAGGCCAAGTATAAAATACTTCTTGAAATACAAAATAATAGTCTTTGAAATTAAATGTCAAAAGAGCACACTCTGTGCCTGAGGAAAGATCTATGATCATCATGACATCTAAAAAATTATTGTTTCTTTTATAATAAATGCTCTCTGTTCTAATTATTGCTGTGGTTTCTGCCTCCTGTCTGGACACTGACTGATACAGATTGTACAAGGAGTGATCTTTGGAAACAGATTCTTAAAGATCTCAAGATCCTTAAAGATTGAATATAGAGATTGATGGGATCATGTCCATGGACAGGAAGAAAGTGCTGAACTCTGCCAAAAAAAAAAAAAAGTGGGGGTTGAGGAAATACGAGATAATCCATGGCATGCAGCAGTATTCATAATTAATAAAGTTATCATTTGCAGTTGATTGTGAGGAAGTGTCTACCAAAGCATTTAGACATATTCTAGTAAAATAACTGAGTTTTAAGGAAAAAGAAAATATCAGGCCTTCAGACAAATAGTGCATACGATTATAAGGGAAAATTTATAATGTCATGTTTTTCTAAAGCAAATTTTTGGGATGGGGATATAATTCAGTAGTAGAGCACTTGCTAAATATGTACAAGGCCCTGGGTTCAATCCCCAGCACCACACACACACAAAAATAATTCCCAAAAGCAAGTTTTGATGCCAGAAAAAAATGGAGTAACATACTTAAGATCCTAAAAAGAAAATGGCAAAAAAAAAAAAAAAAGGAAATGTGAGCCAAGGATTTGATATTTTAAAAATCTATAAATCAAAAAGGTGGAAGCAAGCCGGGCGCGGTGGCGCACGCCTGTAATCCCAGCACTTTGGGAGGCTGAGGCAGGAGGATCCCGAGTTCAAAGCCAGCCTCAGAAATGGCGAGGCACTTAGCAACTCAGTGAGACCCTGTCTCTAAATAAAATACAAAAAAGGGCTGAGGATGTGGCCCAGTGGTCGAGTGCCCCTGAGTTCAATCCCTGGTACCACAAAAAAAAAAAAAAAAAAAAAAGGTGGAAGCAAGCTGTTATCAACAACGTATCAAGAACTCAAGGTATGTTGTTTCCATGAGCCCTCCCTAAGAAATCTACTAGAGCTAAGCTGACCAACATGGTAGCCACTAGTCACATGTGGAGGATTAGATTTTAATGGTAACAAATTAAATGAAGTAAAATTTAAAATACAGTTCTTTAGTCATACTAGCTACATTTCAAGCGCTCCAGAGCTACATGTGACTGGAGACTACCACATTGGATAGTATAGATAGAGAACATGTCTGTCATGGCAGAAAATTCAAAAGGATAGTATGGTCTTAGCTAGCGAGCCTCAAACAACCAAAATGGGGACTTATGTAACTGGGTAATCAGTTACATAAGAACTGATGGTGAGCCAGGCGCGGTGGCGCATGCCTGTAATCCCAGCACTTTGGGAGGCTGAGGCAGGAGGATCGCGAGTTCAAAGCCAGCCTCAGCAATGGCAAGGCACTTAGCAACTCAGTGAGACCCTGTCTCTAAATAAAATACAAAAAAGGGCTGGGGATGTGGCCCAGTGGTCGAGTGCCCCTGAGTTCAATCCCTGGTACCACACACACAAGAAAAAGAACTGATGGTGAGTATTAAACATATACATCATTGAATAACTAAGACTAAATGAAGGTTAAAAGGGAAAGGTCATTCTAGTGTTCCTCTAAGCAAAGGAAAAGGAGGGCAAGGGAGGGAGCAGAGGGGGAGAAGGGGGGAAAAATGGTGGTTGAATGAGATGGATATCACTATCCTAAATGCATGATTAAAGATCTGAGTGGTACTTATATACTTTGTATACAAGCAGTTGTATGTAAAAAGATGATATACTTGTGCATTATGAATAAATAAATAAATAACAAAAAAAAACAAAAAAAAAAAGGGAAAGGTCATAGTATATAGCGTTTACATAATCTGAGAATTTAGATATAGTAGAGCTATTTTAAAATGGGGAAATGGAAATATCATATGTAAAATAAAATCATTTTTAAAATTACATTTTTTAGTAAGTATATTGGTTGTGGTAGTATTAGTATTGTTACTCTGAGACTTTTTTTTTTTTTTTTTTTGCTATGGGGATTTAACCCAGGGATACTTAGCCACTGAATTACATTCCCAGTACTTTTTATTTTTTATTTTGAAACAGGATCACCAGGCACAGTGGTGCATGCTTGTGATCCCAGCAGCTTAGGAGGCTGAGACAGGAGGACTGCAAGTTTGAGGCCAGCCTCAGCAACTTAGTGAGGACTTAAGTAACTAAGTGAAACCCTGTCTTAAAATAAAAAGGGCTGGGGATGTATCTTAGTGGTAAAGCACCTCTGGGTTCAATCCCTAATACCTACTCCCCAGAAAAAGTTGCTGAGGCTCTGCTAAGTTGCTGAGGGTAGAGGCTGGCCTTGAATTTGCCATTCTCCTGGCTCAGCCTCCTGAGTCACTGGGATTACAAGCCTGTAATAACATGCCTGTCATCTCTGAGATGATTATATGTACAATGTAGTAGAAAGCAAACATTTTGTTATGAGGTATTTTAGTTCAATCATGTCCTTAAGAATCCAGAACCTCAATATGTAAAAAAAAAAAAAAAAAAAAAAAAAAAAAAAAGATGAATAAAGATGTATTATAGAAGAAGTTAATAAATTGGAAATATCAGTATGAACTAGAAACTATGACCAACAGTAATATGAGCATCCCTAGGGTCCAGATTGTGGTTTCAAAATACCATTTCCCATTAAAGGAAACCAGGGATTTCTGAAGAAATGACTGATTCCAAGTCTGGGATACGATATGTACAAGATGTGCCTGGAACATCTTGACATACCAGATAGCAAGGAAGCTATCAAAGATCATTGGGGACATGTCCAAGAGATTCAGGAGCCAACTTGGAAAGGCTACCATTTGCCAAAGATGGGACAATTTCAACTCCAATAAAAACTATAACAGATTGAAACTCATCAAATATGTTAAAGTCCATGAGTTTATAATAATATTAAAATAGAAAACAATTAATTGGCCACCTTCTAAGGATAAAAAGGAACCCAATTCACTTTCCTCATAACTGAGTAAATTAAAGGAAAGAAACATTCACCCTGCCTTTTCATTCTTTTTTTTTAATAATTTTTTAGTTGTAGATGGATACAGTACCTTTATTTTATTTATTTATTTTTATGTGGTGCTGAGGATCGAACCCAGTGCCCCACACATGCTAGGCAAGTGCTCCACCACTAAGCCACACCCTCAGCCCTCACCTTGCCTTTTCTAAGTGAACTGGCTAACAAAATTATAGATAAAAACTGTTTTCTTATAAAAGTATTCTGGCTAATATGAAATTAAACTGTTAGAGTATTATGATTTTGAAGTCTCCAGTAAATAAATGTGTATAATCCTTGAGCATCAGAAGATGCTAAAATTGTAAAAAGAGCAAAAGTCAGAGATGAAAGAGCATGTCACCTACAGTATTGCCAAAGGAATTGAATCTGAGTCCAGTCACACCTCTGGATACAGCTGCCAATGCAAAGGAAATTGGAGGATAGAGAAACACATTGAATTGTTTCTTGAGTATATGATAAAAATCCAGGGGGCAGGGATGTAGTTCAGTGGTAGAAGCCCTGGGTTCAATCTCCAGCACACACACAAAACAAATCCAGACATATAAAATTTCAAACTTTGCATAATTAAGCTATACCATTAAAGACATGCACTTGAGTGATAATAGCTCAAAATGCAAAGAAGTGATTCTGACAGTGAAGTTAGGATAATTGTTTTTGAAAAGAGAGGACTATAACTGGATTGAGATATGCATAGCATACATAGCATAGTGCTTCTTTTTTTTTTTTTTTTTTTTTGGTACCGGGGATTGAACTCAGGGGCACTCGACCACTGGGACACATCCCCAGTCCTTTTTTATATTTTATTACAGACAGGGTCTCACTGAGTTGCTAAGTGCCTTGCCATTGCTGAGGCTGGCTTTGAACTACTGATTCTCCTGCCTCAGCCTCCCAAGTGCTGGGATTACAGGCGTGTCCCACCGTGCCCAGCTATAGTGCTTCTTTAGATGGTTTGGAAACTTGTTCTTGACCCATGGGTTGCTCACAAGGATGTTCACCTTAATATTATTCGCTAAGCTGTTAAAAAAATAAGATTTGAAAGATGCCGGAGTTGTAATTTTATCACAGCCCCATTTGGCTCACCACTATGGCCTCTGCTAAGGATGTATGAGTTTTGAAAAATAACTGAATTCTCTGAAATTTAGTTATACAGCAGCACTTTAATTGCAATTACATTTTAAAATATGGTCTCTTTATTAGAGCAAATCCACTCAGAGGCTGGCACTTAGAATGCAGGTATTAGTCTGATAAATGCTTTGTTCTCTACCCCAACAAGCAGAAAATACCAGAAGAGTTTGCTTTCATCTGGAAAGAAATGAAAGTTCACCTGTGCTGTCTTATCTCAGGACTACAGCAACTCTGGACATCAATCGGCTCACCATCCATGGAACATCGTGGTAGTTCCGTACATTGATAATATTATATTGTTAGGACATTGTAAATAAGAAGCAGCTGTAATCTTAGACACCTTGAGAAAGCATTTGTGCATGAAGGGTATAAGATAAACCTCCCCCAAATCCAAGGCTCTGCCACCTCAGTACAGAGATCCATAGAAGACCTCTTCCAATTTTGGAGGCCACTCATACCACATCTGGTTAAGTTGCTGGACCCATTTACTTGATGAGGTCCAGAGCAAATGACAGTTCTTTATTTGGTCCAGAATGGGGAGCATGTAGCACAATTCAGCACTCTAACCTGAGTGTGCAGGTGAGGATACTGGATAGATAGCACCAGTAGAAGAATCAGAATACAAGCCATAGAGCAAAACCGAAGAAAAAAAATCATGACCAATGATATCAGGATTTCAGCCACTCTTCCACAGATACATAGAGCTTCACTGTTAAGACACATCTCCTAGCTAGTAAAGGCTGAATGGCCCTGAGACACCAATGGACCATGTTGCCTGGGCTGCCCATTATTGACTGCATATTATCTAATCTGTCAAACCATAAAACCAAGTATGCATAGTGAGGCTCCAAAATCAAGTGAAAGTGTTGAATGGGAGATTGTAGGAAGGCAGATGGGAGAGTGTACCTACTCTTCAAGTACTGCCACCTATTCCTCCAACTCACTCTAATAGCTTTGTGGGAAGTCGCCTATGAAAAGTGACCTGAGGAAGTGAAAAGATCTACAGGAACATGAAGCAACATAAGGAGTATTATGTCCATTGTGACCCAGAAGGATAAAAGGGAAAGATAATTCTTGCAGTAGACAGAACCTGAAGAATTCGCTTGGAAGGAAAATCCCCTTTGCCTGGAAGGAAACAAAAAGAGGGAAAGATCTATTGCAATTTGTGGGTAGTGCTGAGTAATTTAGCTAGATAGCCAAAGATGTGGGAAGAACAAGATTGGAGGGTTGGTAAAAAGGATGCATTGAATTGGATGCTAGACCTCACAGAATGGCCTCAGAGCGCAAGAAGATTTGTATCCTGTGTGATTGTTCATCAAAAGTGCCCGCGAGGTCTTGGTGACCATAGGAAAAGAACTGATCTGTATCAGTCAACAAAGATGGCTGTCACTTAAGGACTCAATAACAGCAATATTTCTTCCCCTTTGTGTTCAATCTGGATAACAACCTCACTGAGAGCTCACTCTTCCAAGAGCAGACACCCAAGTTCATCCTCCAACAGTTCTGGGGAAAGCAACCAGTCCCCTGGTGGCAGATTAATTGGACCATTTCCATAGCAAAGGGGTCAACAATTGGTCCTTAGTGCTACAGAAATGTGTTCTGAGCGTGGATGTGCCTTCCCTGCCAACAGGAGGACTCATCACCATCCACTACATTCAGATTCAGCTTGCAAGGTGTGTGATCAGTTCGTGTAATTTTGTTGAGCAATACATGCCCGACTTGTCCATAAGAATAGTGTAAATATATATATGTATAAATTCACTTGTTACAAAATGTGTTATTATCCAGTGTTTTATGTTGCCAATGTGGGCAGTGTCTGAAGTAAGTTTATACAGTAATTAGCTTTTGAAAAGATGAAATGTGCCCTATGAAAATAACACAGCAACAACCAACAAAGGAAATTCAATAGAACCTGTGTCATAAAGAGAACATTAGCATATCACTACTTCCCCTTAAGCCTGGTATTATGTGAAATATACAGATTTACTTTCACTGGCTAAAAATAAAGAAGAAGAAGATTCAGATATAGTGGTAATGTATAGAGGAGATCAGAGGTAGGAAAATCAAGCACAACTAAAATAATAATAATAATAACCCAAAACTACCTGAAGTCAGTCTATGTCTGCCAGATGCTATCACCATCCCTGTAATTCCTTGCTGTTGTTGTGCTTCTTCTCATCATTATAACCAAACTCCCCAGAGTAGGGGCAGTGTCTTGGCTGCTCTCCATTGTATCTTCAGTAACTAAGACTGTCCCTAGGACATAGAAGAGCTCAATATATATACATAAGTGTGTGTGTGTGTGTGTGTGTGTGTGTGTGTGTGTTTTAAAGGTTTATTCAATGTCTGTGCATTTTAATATTTATTAGGATTCCTGTTGGGGACGTTAAGAACACGCCAGCAGATAGAAACTCTCTGCTTGTCTCCTACTTCCTGATACGTGGACTTGGCCTAGCCAAGGGGTGTTCCCCTGACCTATGACAGAGATCAGATCACCACTAGTATAGGCCAATGGCTCCGCCAATGTGATCTGCTCATGCTCCCTATGTGCCCCTATGATCTTTCTGCTGATTGGCCCATGTCTTCTATAAAGGCCGTCCAACTTTCTCAATAAACTCAAGCTCGTGCCTTGACTGGACTCCCTGGTGTATGCCTGATTGTCTTCCTTCGTGAAGGCTGAGTGTTGCCACCAGCCGACTTCTACCTCTTCCGATTCTGCCTCACCCCTGGGGCGTGTTCCCCCATCCTTCTCTGCTGGCTGGAGGGGGTTAAACCTGGGTCCGGGGAGCTAAAAACCCCAGCAAATTCCTTAAAAAAACAACCTGGTATTGGTAGGTGTTTATCAAACACTTATAAGTAAAACAAAATTATGATCAACTATGTCAGGAATCAACTAAGGATAGCCTATGGGCCAAATCTGACCTGTCACTGCTTTTATAGATTTACATTTTTAAATCTTTGAAAATTTTTTTAAAAAGAAAACTTCTTGACATGTGAAAATTATATGAAATTCAGGGGCTGGGGTCGTGGCTCAGCGGCAGAGAGCTCGCCTAGCACGTGCGCAGCTCAGGTTCGGTCCTCAGCACCACGTAAACATAAATGCATTGCATTGTGTACAAGTAAAGTAAATAAATAAATATTTAATAAAAAATTATGTGAAATTCAAAGTTCAATGATCATAAAGTTTTATTGAAACATAGTTACACTTATTTGCTTACCTGTTACTTAGGGTGATTTTTTGTATTTCAGCAACAGAGTTGAGTCATGACAGAGATCATACAGCCTGCAAAGATGAAGATATCTACTTTCTGGAGCTTTATAGAGAAAGTTTGCTAACCTATGAGTCTGATCTCCTAAAGCATAGAACATAATTCTTTGTGTTTTTTTCAATTTTATTTTTTATTCTAAGTTGTTAGAAACGACAGCAGAATGTATTACATTTCATATTATACTTATAGAGCACATTTTTACATATCTCTGGTTGTATACAAAGTATATTCACATCATTGGTGACTTCATACATGCACCTAGGGTAATGATATCCATCTCATTCTACCATCTTTTTTTTTTTTTTTCTTCACCTTTTTGCCCCTCCCTTCTCCTTCCTCCCCATTGGCCATTCTAGTGTTCCTCTAACCCTCCTATGCTCCCCATCCCAACCCCACTGTGAATCGATCTCCTTATATCAGAGAAAACATTCGGCATTTGGCTTTTGGGGATTGGATAACTTCACTTAGCATTATATTCTCCAACTTCATCCATTTACCTGCGAATGCCATGATTTTTATTCTCTCTCATTGCTGAGTATATATTATGTATATGTACCACATTTTCTTTATCCACTCACCTACTGAAGGACATCTAGGTTGGTTCCACAGTTTAGCTATTGTGAACTGTGCTGCTACAAACATTGATATGGCTGTATCCTTGTAGTATGCTGTTTTTAAGTTCTTTGGGTATAGACCAAGGAGTGGGATAGCTGGGTCATAAGGTGGTTCCATTCCCAATTTTCCAAGGACTCTCCACACTGCTTTCCATATTGGCTGCACCATTTTGCAGTCCCACCAACAATGTATGAGCGTGCCTTTTCCTCCACATCCTCGCCAACATTTATTGTTGTTTGTGTTCTTAATAGCTGCCATTCTGACTGGTGTGAGATGAAATCTTAGAGTGGTTTTGATTTGCATTTCTCTAATTGCCAGAGATGTTGAACATTTTTTCAAGTATTTGTTGATTGATTGTATATCTTCTTCTGAGAAATGTCTGTTCAGTTCCTTGGCCCATTTATTGATTGGGTTATTTGTTGTTTTGCTGTTAATATTTTTGAGTTCTTTATATATCCCTGAGATTAGTGCTCTATCTGATGTTTATGTACTAAAAATTTGCTCCAATTCTGTAGGCTCTCTATTCACCTCACTGATTGTTTCTTTTGCTGAGAGGAAGCTTTGTAATTTGAATCTATCCCATTTATTGATTCTTGATATTAATTCTTATGCTACAGGATTCTTATTAAGGAACTTGGGGCCTAATCCAACATGTTGGAGGTTAGAGCTTACTTTTTCTTCTATTAGGTGTAGTGTCTCTGGTCTAATTCCTATCTCCTTGATCCACTTTGAGTTGAATTTTGTGCATGGTGAGAGACAGAGATTTAATTTCATTTTGTTGCATATGGATTTCCAGTTTTCCCAGCACCATTTGTTGAAGAGGCTATCTTTTCTCCAATGTACGTTTTTGGCACCTTTGTCTAATGTAAGATAACTGAAATTATATGCATTAGTCTTTGTGTCCTCTATTCTGTACCATTGGTCTACCAGCCTATTTTGGTGCCAATACCATGCTTTTTTTTTTGTTACTATTGCTCTGTAGTATAATTTAAGGTCTGGTATAGTGATGCCACCTGCTTCACTCCTCTTACTAAGGATTGCTTTAGCTATTCTGGGTCTCTTATTTTTCCAGATGAATATCATGACTGCTTATTCTATTTCTATGAGGAATGTCATTGGGATTTTGATTGGCATTGCATTAAATCTGTATAGTGCTTTTGGTAGTATGGTCATTTTGACAATATTAGTTCTGCCTATCCAAGAACAGAGTAGATCTTTCCATCTTCTAAGGTCTTTCATAATTTCTTTCTTTAGTGTTCTGTAGTTTTCGTTATAGAGGTCTTTCATGTCTTTGGTTAAGTTGATTCCCAAGTTGTTTTTTTTTTTTTTTTTTTTTTTTTTTGATGCTATTGTAAACGGGGTAGTTTTCCTCATTTCCCTTTCAGAGGATTTGTCACTGGTATATAGAAATGCCTTAGATTTAAGGGTGTTGATTTTGTATCCTGCTACTTTGCTGAATTCATGTATGAGTTCTAGAAGTTTTCTGGTGGAATTTTTTGGGCCTCTAGGTATAAAATCATATTGTCAGCAAATACTGATAATTTGAGTTCTACTTTACCTATCTGTATCCCTTTAATTTCTTTTGTCTGTCTTATTGCTCTGGCCAGCGTTTCAATTACTATGTTAAATAGAAGTGGTGAAAGAGGGCATCCCTGTCTTTTTCCAGTTTTTAGAGGGAATGCTTTCAATTTTTCCCCATTTAGAATAATGTTGGCCTGGGGATTAGCATATATAGCTTTTACAATGTTGAGATATGTTCCTGTTATTCCTAGTTTTTCTAGTGTTTTGAACATGAAGTGGTGCTGTATTTTGTCAAATGCTTTATCTGCATCTATTGAGATAATCATATGGTAGAACACAATTCTTAAGAAGATAGTTGAGCCAGGAGTGGTGGCACATGCCTGTGATCCCAGAGGCCGGGGAAGCTAAGGCAGAAGAATCACGAGTTCAAAGCCAGCCAGCAACATAGCGAGGCACTAAGCAACTTAGTGAGACCCTATCTTTAAATACAATATAAAATAAGGCTGGGGATGTGGCTCAGTGGTCAAGTACCCCTGAGTTCAATCCCTGGTACCAAAAAAAAAGGAGAAGAAGAAGATAGTTGATAGAGTCTGCTCTCTTCTACAGAGCACAGCTACTTAACTTCCATTTCTTCTAAGGAATACAAAGTGTTTTTCTTATAGTTCATGGCTTTGGGGGTGTGGTTTACTCCAAAACTTGTCAGCACTTTCAGGCTCCGAGTCTGCCACAGTTGGGACAACAAGATATACAGTAGCCAAGACAGATAAATACACACAGAAGTACATATGGAGAGCAATAGAGAACATCAGAAGAAGCAACAGAATACCACGTTTTGGCACACTAAATCTATAGGGAAATTTTCCTTCAGCGTCAATCCAAAATTATATAATGTGGCCTTTTCCGATGCTTGGTACTATTTTTCTGACAATACAGTGTTATTTTGGTCACTGAGACAATTGTCTTAAAATTGCTATTTACTGTGGTAGGTTCAACCTGTATTTATAGAGGCTATTTTAAAATAATACACTGAAAAAATAAAAACAAAATAATACACTAAGGTTCATGAAGGGAATCGTCAACTCTTTCCAAAGAAAGAAATTAAAAAGTTTCTTTTCTTGAAATAATTATTTTATTAAATTAGAAAAATGGGCATTTTTTGTTATTTAACTTCATCAACCTCTTTATTTTTTTAATTTTTAGTTGTAGACAGACACAACACCCTTATTTTATCTATTTATTTATTTTATTTTATTTTTAGTCACTGGGGATTGAACCCAGGGACACTCAGCCACTGAGCCACATCCCCAGCCCTATTTTGTATTTTATTTAGAGACAAGATCTCACTGAGTTGCTTAGTGCCTCACTATGTTACTGAGGCTGGCTTTGAACTCACAATCCTTCTGCCTCTGCCTCCCAAGCTATTGGGATTACAGGCCTGGCCACCACACCTGGCTTATTTATTTATTTTTACGTGGCATCGAGGATCAAACCCAGTGCCTCACACATGCTTAGCAAGCACTTTACCACTGAGCTACAACCCCAGCCCCATCGATCTCTTTAAACGGATCATCCCACTTACCCACTATTCATATGGAGTAACAACATGCTAGTAATGGCTTCCCTTGATTTTTCTGTACACTCCAGAAATTCTTTATCATTTAACCTTATTACAAGCAAGCAGACCTGGTCCCTATTAGAGTGACAAGGACTATTTCCTTAATTACTGTATATACATAATAGCATTTATTCTGGCAGTTCGATGCTATTCAATCAGCAAGATTCACTACAATAAAATTTTTAAAAAGCTGATTTGCCAAGAGAGATTAGCCTACGTGCCTACAGTCACATTCTATTTTTCAAAGTTTACATCCTTTAGGGAGAACTTCTTGTTGGAAGTTCTATTTAAAATTATAGCGGGATTGCGATACAAACATCCACCTGAGAGAGAAAAACAAGAAAGGCAAGTGGGTCATTTTAGATATCATAACTTTTAAGCTAATTGCAATCTTGCAAGTAAACCTACTGGTACTTCAGAGAACAAGGAGAAAGTTTCCAGTCGAGTCCTGGCAGCACTGTGACTTCAAGCTGCTAAACCCACCGCATATTCCCTTGTCTTCTGTGTGGGTCTGCATACCTTCATCAAGGATCTCACTCATTCCTGGGTTACGTGCTGTGGTGCTCATGATTGATGAATTATTGCTAGGGACAAACTAAGTCTCTTGCTTTTTACCAAAACAAGTTCTTATGGAGTGCAAAAAAATTTAAGGGAGAAATTCAGATTTATCATTATGTAGTTTTGTTAACAGGTTAAACAGGACAAAGGGTAGATGAAATGAGAAGAAACCTAGGAAAGCAAAACAACTACAAGTAGACAACTTGAATTAAATGTTGACACATGCAAATTTTCCTGGCCCTAAAGCTGACTTCTGAGAATAATGCCTGTGTCACTGATTCTTTTTCAGAAGTTAAAATGGCAAACACCCAATTATTTTGCCCTTTACTGGAATCACTAGAAAGAAATATTCTAAACCCAACCCAAAATGTCACTTCCAAAAAAATTATGTATATATGCCCATAATGACCAAAAGGTGTGGAAAACTCGTTTTGTTATCCCTTCTGAATTGTTAAGGCAATTTCTTGTCCCCTTTCCTTATTTGCCCAACAATCCTCCTCTATAGATCCTTAAAATCTCTTCTATGATATAAACCAGAAATTCTCACTGAGTCCATTTCAACACCTGACAAGACTTAAAACTTACAGGTACTTCTCTGAAATAAAATGTACAATCTTTGGATTCAAGTGTGTTTTAAGTGTCTCAGGACTTAACTTATAAGTCTCATCAATACTGTGGTACAACTTTGGCCCCAAAAGTAGGAGAAAGGATACATGAAAAGAAGAAAAAAAAACTTGATGGAACTAGTGAGGAAAAAAATCTCACACAATTATTTCTTAATTCTGAGTAGTGGGTACAAAGATGTCTGTCATTTCTTATTTTCCTGTATTTGGAATGCTTCATATATTTTGAAAGGTTTTTCTAAGGAGAAAAAAAACTAAAGAAGTCATCAGGTGCACAAATTCTAAACGAAGAAATGAGAAGGAAGGGGGGAAATTACACTGCATTTTTTCTTTTTCAGGGGCAGTAAGTTGAAGAAAACTCTAACTGCAGTTGCAATGAAGGGACAATGTTAGAGGGGGTCCCTGGGAGTAATATTCCTGTTCCACTGAAGGAGGTGAGCCAAGATACTTATAAGCTCTGGAGAACCTTTAACACAGGAAGCTATTTATCATAACAAGCTTGGTTGATACTGTTCCCATACTGAACCAATTAGGTTCGCCTATTTCGTCATACTTCATAACTTGGGATGATAGGTTTCCAAGTATGGTACAGTGTAGTAATTGAATTTTGATCAAACACACATGGCCCATAACCCAGTATGTGAAATTTTCAGAACAGTTCACAGCTTTTAAATATCCAGTCAACATGTTGCCAAAAGTACAGGATGTACTTGATGCAAGGGGGAGAGAAAGGGGAGGGCTGAATCTTGGTAGAGCTGTAAAACAAATATTTTTGTTCTTGTTCTCTTCTTATTTTTCAAATAGCAGTGGAGAAAGGCCGCAGGATATCATATCATAAGTCAAGTCTTCTTTGCTTGCTCCATGTGCATAAACATCTTTGAGTCTCGTTTCAAATTAGCCCCCCTCCTTTTTTTTTTTTTTTTTTTTTTGCATGAAACTATTTTCATGTCACGGGCCTATTACACATGACTTGCTAGCATTTCTCATCATAACAGTATCCAAAAAGTATTTCTTGAAGCCTGTTCCATGTTAGGCATAACAGGTAAATTCTTTTGAGCAAGAGACATGATCCTGCTTTCAGGTGATCTACTGTGGATAGAGAGAAAGACACAAAATAAATCAAAACAATACTTTTATGATTTCAACCTGTGGTAAGCAACATGAAGGAAAAATAAAACATCAAAAGTGACAGTAATGGTGATCTGATTTGTCCAGAAGGGATGGAGCGCAGAAGAGAAGCTTATGATGCATTTCTAAGAAAGCACTGTTTCAAGAATGAACGCTGAGAGAAATGGTATTTCTGGGAGAAGCAATAGATGAGCCTTGAAGTGGGCAAGAGTCTGGCAAGTTCAAAGACCTGAAGGATATGTATTCAGAGAGAGAGAAGCTAAAATGATGGGGGTGGAAGGCAGACCACACAAGACCATGCAAAGGATTATGCAAAGCACAGTCAGTGAAGGGTGGTAAGCCAGGGAGTGACCTGATGGGAGGCAAGACTAGAAGCAGAAAGACTAGAAGGCTTTGGCATTTGTCCAAGTGGGAAGTGATAATGGCTTGGAACACAGCAGGGATGGAAAGCAGTGGACAAATCTCAGAATATCTTGAAGAACTGACATGACTTGGTAACAACTAGATGTGGAAGGAGGAGAGGGAGGTTCCAAGGACATTTCCAGTTTCTAGCTTGGGCATCTTAATGAATCAAGTCCCATGAATAACAACTTGTCAGTCTAACTCTTAAGGCTACACTAAAGTGGCATAAGTGCCACATGGCTCTCACAAGCTCCCAAGTCTGAAGTGGTATTCTGCTCTCAGTGGATTCTGTATGAAGCAATGCATAATCAGGTGCTGGGGATACAGAAATTTTCCACCTACATGTTCACATGTTCATCAAACTTTTTTTTTTTTTAACCATAAGCCAAAAGAATGTCTCTGAACTATGAAAAAAAAATCAGATGTGAACATAAACTTTAAAATTTTCTTCCCGGCTCTATAGACATGGTTATAGATATCTGACAGTCAAACTAGGAGAAACTGAAAGAAAACAAATTGCCCGTTTGAAACCAAAAAAATGTTTCTTTATCATTCAACAGATTTTACTGAGTGAAAGGCATATAAAGTAACTAAGATGTGTTCCCTGCCTGGGGAAAGAGAATATTCTTTAAGGAGAGAAAATGATTAAAAATGAAAAAAAAAAAAAAAAAAGATATGCGTGACACAGTGTGGTATGTTACACATATCAAGCTCCAGACTTACATTTAAGATGACAGGATTATTAATACTACAGGGGGGCTGGGGCACAGACATGGCTGTGAAAAACTTCAGAGAGTTCAAACTTGAGACAAGTCTCAAAACAACACTAAGTTTGCTGAGTAGAGAAGAGAATAGGGAGAAATTTCAAGGGAAGAAAAACAATACCAGCAAAGGCAAGGGAGTCCTGAAGAGTGCTGAGTATGCAGGGGGAAAGCCCTCAGGACACAACAGTAAGGATGGTGGTTCCAGATTAGAAATCAGCATCCACGTCTTACTCCAGATTCTATTCTGAAATCTGAAAAAACACTACCAGCCCAATAGGTGCTATCGCTTGAGCCAGGTGGAGAACTCTAATTTGAGTGGTCTCAATCCCACACAAATGGTGGATCTCTTGCTATACCCATAGCCTGAATATTTACTGTGTTCTTGTGGACTTCGATTTATGGGAGGTCCTCTCATCCAAGAATCATAAGCAGGCCCAGGACTGGACCAAGGCAACAGGACCCAGCTTTCTAGGGTGCCTAGAAAGTGTGGCAGTGGCCCAAGATAACACTCAATGTGGGCTGGGAAACCCAGACAATAGAATGGCTGCAATCTCAGTCTGCAAGTTGGCACAGCTGCCCTTGTGCCACCAACAGGCATGGTCAGTGACTGCCACCAAAAACGGAACGACGAAAGTGTGTGTGTGTGTGTGTATGTGTTCGTTTTAAATTTTAATAGCTATTCAGACAGTCCTCCGAGAGAGGGAATTGGCAGGTTCAGCTCCAAGGCTACTCCCCCACCTGTCTCCAGGCACTGCAAACACAGCTGTGTAAGAAGGAGACCGTCAAAGCGTCCAAGGAAAGAAACGGTGCAGTGGGGGCGTCCGGGTGGGGGTAGGAGAGCGTTTCCCACAAACCCACTTGGGATAGGGCCTGTCTAGCAACTGCATTAACTAAAAAAGGAGGATTCAGGTTCTTTACACAACTTAATATTAAGAAAAAAATCATTCAAGACCCAACTCGAGAGCCACTTTAAAAACCTTTTATTTTTCATTTTTTCTTTTTTTTTTCTTTTTTTTTTTTTTTTTTTTAAGATGAGAGAGCACACAATTCAAACTCAGGGGAAAACAAAGTAAATGAGTTTCTGGCAAAGTCCACGTTCAGGTTTTTCTCCTTGTATCAAGATGAAACGTAAAGAGGATTTATGCACTGTCGCATAATTTGTAGTTCCTCACACAAAACACAGAACTTCCTGGTGAAGCGCCTAGAAACTTCTTTATCTGTATTTCCCCAGGCTGAAAAGTGCATACATTTTTTTATTTTATTTTTTTAAGTTCGATTCTTTTTTCAAAACGTCGGCCAAGGCAAGATTTCAACCACCGCTGATCCAAATGTTAGCAATTCTGGAGCGGTCAGGGGTTTGCCGCTCCCAAGAGCAAGGGCGCAATTAGAAGAGGGGAAGAAGTCATTTAAGAAGATGAAAACCAAAGCAAGGAGGTATTTTGGGTATCATTTTAATCACAAAATAGCACGAATGCGCGGTCTGCCTGCGTGCTACCCAAACGTCGATTTGAATACCACTGAACGCTAGTTTGAAAATTTCCATTTTTGTAATTTGCTTTCCTTTGTTAAGCCAAGACTGGAGAGGAACCTGGCAGCCATCTCCAAGTCTGGCACGATTTCACCTCAGACGCACTCGGCTGGTTTGGAGGTTGGGGGGACCGCACAAGAGAGCAGGAAGAGCGCGGGCGCAGGGAGCGGGCGGCCGTGGCGGCGCAGGGCGCAGCCCGCCTCCCCGCCAGGGCGTTTGGCGCCACCTACAGGATGCCGGGGGCGGAGACTTAGACGCCGCTTCCCCAGAAACGTGGGTGGGTGAGCGAGTTTCCCAGGGAATAGGCCTGGAGGAGAGAACGGCAAGGATGGAGCGCGCGGATCTCATCACCAGATCAAGAGAGTCGTATAGATTCAGCACAGAAATTCACGTCTGGAAGAGAAAAGATCTCATGCTGCCTCCAGCGACCTAGAAATTGATCTAACTGGTTAAATGAAAACTGCCTTTGAGAGCAAAGAATACCTTGTCCCAGTACAAGCCCAGCGCATAGTGTGTGGCTCAGCGAATAACTGTTGAGTGAATGAATGAATGAATGAAAAAGGAATAAACCTAGCCCACGGAATAACAATAATAAGAGAACTGGTGTGGGTTTTTTTAAAAATATTTTTTAGATGTAGATGGACACACAATATCTTTACTTATTTTTTTATGTGGTGCTAAGGATCAAACCCAGTGCCTCACACATGCAAAGCAAGCACTTTACCACTGAGCTACAGCCCCAGCACCCAGACCTAATGTGTTTTTAAAAAAGAAAAAAAAAGAAGCCAGGTGCGGTGGCGCACGCCTGTAATCCCAGCACTTTGGGAGGCTGAGGCAGGAGGATCGCAAGTTCAAAGCCAGCCTCACCAATGGCGAGGCACTTAGCAACTCAGTGAGACCCTGTCTCTAAATAAAATACAAAAAAGGGCTGGGGATGTGGCCCAGTGGTCGAGTGCCCCTGAGTTCAATCCCCGGTACCACACACACACACACACACACACACACACACAAAAGAAACATCCCTTTCCCTACACCTGTTCCCCGCACCCAGGTATACTTAGGTGTTATCAGGCATTTTGTTAATGGCTAGTAATTGCTACAAAAATCCTGTACCACGCAGACTAGTCCACTGATGCATCTCCAATGTGTGTAGCCATTAATTGAGAACGGTCAATTACACCCCACGCCCTCATTTTGCAGATGAGTAAAGAGTGGCTTGGAGAGGTTAAGGACTTTTTCCCAGCTCAGTTTATTGGTTTGGGGCTAAGGTTTCCAGACCTCTTTGGTATTTATTTTTTGAGGCAAGAGAATAATTTTGCCTTACTGTAGGTTGGCCTGCATGGATATGCTTAGCTGATCAGCTTTCTCAGGAGGAAGTTGGCTTCCCCTCCTCTACCTGTTGTCCAGTGGAGCTTCTGTCACAGCTTCTGCTCTCGGCCAAGGCAGCTGCTCCTGCAGCTTGACTCCAAAAACCAAGTGCTGCCTAGAGCTGATGCCAACTGGTTGCTAAACTTATGAATTAGTTTTGGTAGCCTAAAGGACAGAATCTTTGAGCTTATGTGTTAGTAAGCAACAAATAGGCAGGTGTGTAGTTTTAGCAACATGGGAATCATGTATCTGGTATCTACTACATCTACTTATCCAAAGTGCTTAATCAGCAGTTATTGAACTTCCCAATGATGGTATCTGCCAATTGAGAAAGAATGTTTGCTGTAGGCGGTTAATCCTCAGTTTCCAAATTTAAAAAATAAAAAATGAGCATGTCTGATAAATGAGACTCCATTTGCATTATGTCATATGAATATGATCCAGTGAAAACTGGGGAAAAGAATATACAAATTCTAACCACAACCCATCTATAAACCAGAAATAACACTGTCATGATCTCTGAAAGGATGGAAATAAATCAACATTATTAATCATATTAGTAATAATAGTTTCAAACTAATATTAAGTGCTTACTCCATTCCAGGCTCTCTGCTAACCACTTTATATGTATTACCTAATTTACCTATGTATGTGATCATTATTATTCTCATTTAATAGAAGGAGAGAACTTAAGTTCAGAGAGCTTAAGATATTATGGTGACATTTTACAGTGGTTGAGCCTGACTCCAGGCTCCTAAACTTTATCTAACATGGTAAATCACTGATTCTGTTGCTGGTAGCATTCAAATCTCAATCTCCAGTCCTGAGTTCCCAAAGGAACTCTATACTTCTGTTTCCAATTACTGAAAGAATATCATTAACTATGTATCCCACAATTCTCCCAATGTTAAAAGGGCCTAAGCCTAACTCTTTTCTTCCTTTCACCAGCATTTATGGAGAACCATCCATGTTCACACCCCCATAGTTTAGCCTAGGGAAGTGGTTCTCAATTGGGGGTGGGTTTACCCTTCAGGGAACATTTGGCAATGTCTGGAGACATTTTTAGAGGTTGCAGCAGAGGTTGGTGCTGCTACTGGCATCTGGTAAATAGAGGTAAGAATCACTGCCAAACATCCTATGATGTACAAGATAGCCCACCATGAAAGAAATGATTCTCTATCCCCAAATGTTAACATCTCTGAGTTAAGCAGCTCTGGTTTAGAAATGTGAAAATGAATCAGATAGATATCATCACCAATCACCTGCTTTAGGAGATGCATATCTGAACTTTTTTTTTTTTTTTTTTGGTACCAGGGATTGAACACAGGGGCACTTGACCACTGAGCCACGTCCTGGCCCTTTTTTGTATTTATATAAACTTTAAGCATAGGTTTTATGCAGATACCTGTGTGATGACAAAGGATGAGGGCCTCAAGGTGTAGCAAGAGCTATGGGGTTTATTATGGGTTGGAGGAGGTATGGTGGAGGTAGCACTTGAGCCAGGCATAAAAGAAGAGATAAGATCTGGATACCAGATAAAGGGACAGGCAGAGCCTGGAATGTGGGCATGTGTGAGGAATGCTGGCTGACTGTAACTGGAGTGGAGGAGGTGTGAAGAACAGTGGTGAAGGAAAGGGGGAATAATTTGTTGGGGCCAGATCAAAAGGCCCGAAGACAAGAAAGACTTTGGACTTCATTTGTAAGTAATAAGAAGCCATCTGACATTCTTACATAGGGGAGTAATATGATCAAAATGTTTTGGGGGAGATGAATCTAACAGCAGAATGAAAAACGGATAGCCATGAATAAAAGGCTGAGGACAGGAAGATGTTGCGACACACAGCAACCATATACTTTGCTATTAAAAACACTTAACTATTTTTGCTATTATGAATAACAAACAATAGTGCAGTAATGATTGTGATTCAGGGTCCACGCTAAACACAATATATGCAATCCTACTTAGTATTTGCCAGTACTCTAGGGACTCCCCCATTTTGTAGATAAGAGAAGAGAGTCCAGGAGTAGACAAGAAGTGGCAGAGGAAACACTGAAGTCAACTGTGGCTACCAAAGCCTTTGTTCCTGAGTGCCTTGTATGCTGGGGACACAGGATTCTTGACCTCTCGACCAAACCAAACTGTTCTCATTTCTAAGGTGGACAATCAAACCACGCAGCTCAGGTCCCCAGTGTGAATGGGACACTCTAGGACAAACAATCTTAGGAAATCTGTTTCTCCTTGGCAGGCTAGAGGTGACTGCAGGCATGAAGGGAGTGTTTTTCCAGGCTAATTTTGGTGGCATAGGGAGCACAGGTGTACATATACCTATTTCGAATTCACCCATACAAGCTCCCCTAAATCTCTTTAAGTTGGTTCCTCCTGGAAGGATGAAAAAACAAAACGCGACACAGTCCAGAACATCTGAACCAAAGCTTGGGATTCTTGTGTCAGGCCCTCCTACCTGTTGAGGTATCAGGCAGAAGATATGAAGCAGGGACTAGGAAGGCTGGGACTCCAAAGTTCCTTGTTTACGTGGCTCCTGAGTAGATTGCCAGCCAGATTCAGGTGTGTGCCCTATTTTGTTCTAGTGACTTTGCATGTGTGTGTGTGTGTGTGTGAGTGTGTTGCTGGGGATCAAACCCAGGGCCTTGTGCATGCGAGGCAAGCACTCTACCAATTGAGCTATATCCCCAGCCATGTTTTAGAGACATTTGGACCAGCAAGGAAGACACAGAAAGTGTCAATAATATCTGTAGATAGAGTAAGTGGCAGCACTGGAATTGTGATGGAGCTGACAGGTTTGGCCATGCATGCCTGCTGGCACCAGCAACAGTGGCAGGCCTTTGGTGGACCTGCGGATAGTGTCTTTGGCCAGGCAGGGTACCCGCTCTTACCATGAAAGAAGACTCATTGCAAAGAGCTAGGGAAGGAAAGCCCAAATGGTGGCTACCACCCAGTAGCCAGGGACCAATAGGTAAAGTTCACATGAGAACCTCCTTGTGTACTTTCAGACTGTCCATGAGGAATTGAAATGGTGGACATTCTCTTAGAGCAGACAGGGTGGAGCCAGAGACACTGTTTGATGAGATCTCTGCTGTTCCATCCGACTCTTTCCAATGCAGGATGATCTTTCAACTATTTTCAGAAAGTTTGTGATTTATAATTTAAAAGTCAAAGGTTGAAGGATTCCAAGATTCCAAAGCTTCTTTCTAAAAATCCCATGGCTTTAAAGAAACATAAAATCCTTGCCATAACCTCTAAATTTTGACATTGCAATAAATGGACTATTTTAAAAAATCAGAATGTGATCTTCCTCTCTAGACTTGAGCTCCTGAAGGTCAAGGGTTGGCTCTACAGCATTGAGCTCAGGTGCTGAGAAATGTCAGTTGAGTTTAACATAGCACAATGTTCGTCCAGACCATCAAGAAAATTCATTAAGTGCATTAATATAGCTCCTTCGCTTAATTAAAAAATTAAAACATTAACCTTATGCATCAATATGCCTGTTTTCACAAAGCCTTTGCCCACAGTCTGTAAGTTGTCCTAATACTAAGACCAAATGCCAAAAAGCAAGTGTTTTTTTCCTTAAGAAAATCTGGAAGAGGCAATTATACTAAAACATACTACTCAAAAAGATCTGTTTCACTGTTTTTTGCTTTTGTGTACGTACGTGGAATAATTAGACCTCTTCAAACCAAACAGTATCTTGAGCAAAGAGTGAAAACCAGAAATTCAAAGTTTTCTTTCCTGTGGTCTCTCCATTCTGTTTCCCTGCATGGGATATTCCTTCTGGAAAATGAGGCTGAAGATGAAAAACATCAAAACTTCAGGGCCTTCAAACAACTAGAAATATCCCTGATCACTCCATACACACCCCACACTCTAAAATATCCTCTCTTGTGGGTAATAGTTAACATTGAAGTATCAAGTTGGCTTCTAGCCTTTATTGAGTACCTCACATGCATTCAGAGCAGAGTTGCAAGTTATAAAGTCTAATTATGACCCTGGCCCCCAAAGTTTGGCTTATAAGCTAGTTGGGAAGAATATAGTAAATGTAGAACAATGGAAGACAATACTTATTCCTCATCTACTGGCTTAGTGCCTACTTTGAGCCAGGCCCTGTGCTATAGATAATAGGAATACCAAAGCTAAATTGGTTCCATTTTGCCCAGTTCAACATTTATTATTCATTTGGCATGTATTTATTGAATGTATTTGTATGAGACCACCGCTTTTCAAATGTTAATGTGTATGTAAATGACCTGGAGATTCTGATTCAGTAGGTCTGGGGTAGGGCCTGTGATTCTGCATTTCTGGCATGATCTTAGAGATGCTGATGCTGATGGTACATGAACCACACTTTGAGTAGTAAGGGACTATATAATATCCTAGTGCTTGGGTGCACAGACATAAATAAGCAAGCCATAGCCCTTGCTCTCTTAAATTTGTATTCTAACAATGAACATAAATAGTAAACAAGGAATTATAATAATGTGCAATGTTAGGAGAAGTTCAAATTCACTTTGAGAGCATTGTGTGAGGGAAACTAACTTCATCTGGGGGTCAAAAAGGCTTTCTGGGCTGGGGTTGTGGCTCAGTGGTAGAGGGCTTGCCTCGAATGTGTGAGGCACTGGGTTTGATTCTCAGCACCGCATATAAATTTAAAAAAATAAATAAAGGTCCATCAACAATTAAAAATAAATAAATAACAATTTTGAAAAAAGGCTTTCCTAAGGAAGTGATGTTTACAGTAATAGGAACCTGCAAATAATAAATGAAGGAAGAGTGTTTCAGACAGAGAAACAACATGTTGCAAAGTTTGGAAGTAAAGAAAAAAAGTTTAATTAACAAATATTTACCGAGTTTTTCCATTGCCAGGCTCTGTATTGGGTTTAAGACTGTGACCTGGAGACTACAGGAGACTACAGTGAGGGGACAGATATGAGAGAGGATGAGTTGAAAATAATGTGGTAAGAGTTCTAACACAGGGTGCCAGAGGAAATGTAGAGGACTACCTAACCCATCCCAGGAGAGAGGGTATTTGAGCTGGGAGTGAAGTGGGCACTACCTGGAGCATTACCAACTCCAAGTGCCCTAGGAGTTCAGAACACGAAGAGCTTCAAAAAGGTGAGAATGTGGGCTGAGCTTGAAGGAAGGGTGGAATCTGTGAGATTCATCCATCCAGAGAAGGGAAAACTACCATGGACATTGCTAGGAGTGAAGGGTGAAAAAAAAAAAAAAAAACAGGAAACAAGCACAAAATAGGTTTTCTTAACCCAGGTCCATAGGGTCCATGGGTGTCTGTGATGCCCTAGAGATTAAATGAAAAGTCCTCAGTGTATATATAAGGGCTGGTTTTCTGGGGAGAGGATAAGAACCTTCATCATATGGCCAAGGGAATCCAATGACCCTAAATAGGTTAAGACTCTAGGGGTAGCACAGGAAGCCTATTCCACACGGCCTACAAATTACTTAGCGATGACAAATAATGATGCCAATGGAATCCCAGCACAGTAAACCTTGGGTCCGAGTGATTTGGAATGGTTTCAGCTCTGCCTTTAAGTGGCATTTTAGCATTTCCTTGTTGCTGCCTATCAACCCAGACCTGTCCATGTTGTCAAGGTATCCTTAGCTGCAGATGGAGAGACCTCCTTCCAAAGGCAATTTATATGCACCAAAATCTTTTCTCCTAATGAATCTCTAGTGAGGACAATGCCTCTTGTTAGAATGTCAATTGTTTACGTTTCTCTGTTCTTTTCTTGGAGCTTCCGTTGAGCAGCAGTTGCTGCAGCCACCTGAGCATCAAATGGGCAATTAATTGGAACAGATTTAATAAATGTACTGTAGAAGGAAGCTGTGTGTTTATGGACTACAGTGCTTTCACGGTCATGCATAATGGACTAGGCACTTTTGCACCCACCTGCTTATGCTACCACAGTGAACACAAAATTTACATACCTGGAAGAAAACAGTATTTTCTGAAACATTAATAATAATGCAGAAACTTTGTCTGTTATAGGTAAAACATCTCCATGGCTTAACTTTGCACCATCCTGTCCTTGGTTAAAAAAAAACATCTACAGTGTTTCCCCTTATCATCTTCTAAAATACAGTGGTGGTAATTGAAATGGCCCTTCTTAATCAAGTATTAGGATTTTGTGAAATAGCATAATCTCCCTGTTTGAGGGCACAGGGAACGTTTAAACTTCTTAGAATAAGATAACTTTAGGGTAGAAATCTTAGCAACCAGGTTGTACTAATAGAAATATCATATTCAGAAGGAGGGGGGCGAAAGCCCCTATTTCCCCAGGGCTAGGCATAAGAAATGTGTTTTATTCAGTACTTGATGCCACTTCATAAGATGGATAAATAACAACAGGTACAGCTGGAAAGTGCCACTGAAACAAAGGCAAATGACAATAGTTAACATTCATGGAGTCCTTACTAAATGCCAGGCACTGTACATCTAATCTGCACCCTGTGAGGGCACTACTATTTTATGCCCATTTTACAAATAAAGAAGCTCAGGGTTATATACATAGTAAGTAGAGGAACTAGAGTCCTCTCAGACTCCAGGAGACCCTCCACATAAGCAGTTAGTATATTTTCAATTAATCTTGATAGAGATGATTGGTAATTATGACAATGAAATTATTGCCATTGGGTATGTATGCATGAGTGTGTGTGTATTTGTGTGTGTGCATCAGTCTTGTTGCACCAATAGAATACACACATTGTGAAAGCAGTACCGCATTAACTAGGCACACCTACTTCCCACACTGAGCTCCGAGTAGGGCATAGATGGGTCTTTCTCACATCTTTTGTTAAATAAAATAACTAATTTCAAAATGCCTCAAAAACCAACAACCATCAGGTTATTGAGAGTGTGGGAGGAAGGAGCACTCTGAAGTAATTAATTGTTAGAGCCATTTTAGAGGATACTGGCAATAATTATCAAAATGTGAAATGTGTGAACCCCTTGACCCATAGTTATACATCTAGGCATTTATACAATCTGTTTACAGAAACACTAATGCACATATATACAAAGATATACAGACATATAGGTACACATACACATACAAACATACATATATAATCACACAAAGATATATGAAGATACACCCACATATATAACATAAAAATAAGCTTGTTTTATTATAGTTCTGATTGTGTTAGCAAAATAAAATGGAAACAAACTAAATATCCATCAATAGGGGAATGGTTAAAAAAATTGTTTGACCATACAATGTAATACCATATAGCCATTAATATATTCAAATAGATGTGTTAGGTTAACTTTAAACTTCTTTTTAATCTACAAACCCCCGAGCTCCATATTTCTCCACCGGCACAGGCGAAAAGAACAATGAAAAATTAGCCTTAATTATTCAGGCAAAGAAACCCTGATTATTATGAGAACAAAGTAAAAAGCAGAACCTTGCTTGGATTATCTCAGAAAATTGCCTGAAGTTTTCCTGCTTACTTTTCCTGTTTGAACCTGGCTTCTCAGATAAATGGGAGGTGATCTGCTTTTTGGTGATTCAGAACCTCAGTGAACTTGGTGGACAAAGAAATACAAAGAAAGGAAGAAAATGTAAGGGGACGTGGAGGAGTGAAAGAAGATGGGCAGAACTTGAGAAGCCTTCATTAAGTAATGTAACACACCCCAAGCCCTCTGGGGAAAAGGGGACAAAGATGATGGCACAGAACAGATGTTCTCCTTCCCAAACCATGAAAGTGCAACACCACACCCAGAACAACTCCTCCCTGCAGGGAGTGGCTAATGCCTCTGCCAGAATAATTGTACAACAAAGGATTCCCGCCCCCCCCCCCATTCCTTAGATAATGTGTAATAAAGTCGCTATTACCAGGTACTGTCAAGTGTGGGTTGTCCCAATTGTGAGTTTCTCTTGATTCTTTTTTTTTTTAATATTTATTTTTTAGTTGTAGTTAGACACAATACCTTTATATTATTTATTTATTTTTATGGGGTGCTGAGGATCGAACCCAGGGCCCCACACGTGCTAGGTGAGTACTCTACCACTGAGCCACAACCCCAGCCCTCTCTTGATTCTTATTTCTCTAAATCAGCATTATTGAGGCATAGTTTGTATACAATAAAAATAAAATGCACCTATCTTAACTGTAAATGTGCATGCGTTTTGACGACCACCACCATACTCAAGATCCAGATCATGTTCATTATCCTAGACATTCTCCTGTACCAGTCAATTCCCACTCACATCCTCAGCCCCTGGCAATCACTGGTCTGCTTTCTGTCACTACAGATCGGACTTTTCTTTTCTAGCACTTTATATATATAAATAGAATCAAACAGTATGTCCCCTTTTGTGAGTGGTTTCTTTCACTCAGCATAATGTCAAGATGCACCCACGTTGCTATGAGCATTGATGATGTGTTCCTTTTCATTGCTGCATATTTTATCCATGGTTAGACTGTGACCACGGTTTACCCATTCACCAATTGCTGGACAATTGGTTGCTCCTAATCTTTGCCTATTATAAATAAAGCTGCTACAAGAATTACTTTGACTTCATATTTAAAGAGAAATTCAAATCTGTCCATTTGGTTGGGGCATCGATATGGGAGATAAAATTAATAATTTTTAAGCACCTCCTAAGTGTACATCAATATCACAGATTATCTTTTAAATCTTCACAAGACCCCTAAGCTGTACAATAGATCATTATTCATCTTAATTTATCAATAAGGAAATAGAGGCACCAAGCTACTATGTAGCTAACCCAGGAATTTGAACGTAGGCTCCTGTTTGACATTCTGCAACACTGTTTTTAATTGCTGCCTTTCTAGTGGAAGGCTTGGTAAAAAGAGTCAAAGGCAGGATTTTGATTAGAGGTATTGTGTTGACATAGGGGAGGGAAGGTAAAAAGGGAAGAGGGCAGTGACTGGGGAAAGAGAGAAAAAAAAGTAAATTAGAAAAAAAGGTAAAAGAAGAGGGAAGAGGGGAGCAGTCTCCCCTCCCATACAGAAAGCACATAAAGCAAGGAAGGATTCTAAAATCCAGCAAGGAGCTGGACTCCTTGGAAATGCTAGGGCCTGAAATTCTGCTCACAATTGAAACCTTCTGCAGCCAAGGCAGCTCCTTCTCCTCATCAGGGGCTAGTTCCTGATCAAGAAGCCCACAGAACGCACCTTCCCAACTGGCCATCCTTGCTGTTTTTCATGGAGAACGATGCTCCTTACATTTGTGTTTAAAATCAAGAAACAAACCCTGCTTAGGATTAGAGCAATTGAAAGAAATAAGAAGACTCATGCCAGCAGTCTGAAAACGACAGAAAGGTCAACACTTTAGCTCAAACATTAATTGAATGCCTAGAAAGAGAAAAGAGGAGCAAAAAATGAAACAAGAAAATGAAGAAAATCTATTGCCCTCAATATATGTCAACCACTGAGTTGTGTGTTTTACCTGTAACACTTGAATTGATTTTTATAACTCTGTGAGGCAAGTACTGTTTTTACCCCTATTTTACATATGAGGAAATAGTGTCTCATTGAGGCTGAATAACCTGCCCAGGGTCACACTGAGTAGAGCAGAGTCAGACTTCCAACTCACTAACCACTCTATCCCTTCCTAGGGACTGTGTACCAGTGACCATGGCAGGGTAAGAAAATCATCTAAAATATGGCCCCAGCCTTTGGAGAGTTCAGGGGTAAACACTGGACAATATTTTTACTTTGGGAAAGTGACCTAATATTTCTGATTAAAATAGGAATTAATAATCCTTTAATGCCCTCCTTAAAAGGTACATTTATTTTTTTACATACATTCTGGTTAAACATGTGCCAGGCTGAGTGCTGAAAGTCCCTTGTGGAGCTTACATTCTAGAAAGAAGAAAAGGCAATAATCAAGTAGAAAATTGATATATAAATAAGTGGAGGGGGAGGAAGAGAGGGAAGAAGAAAGAAAGGAAGTTTTTTCTATTGGTGCCTAGCAAATTCACCAACTCAGCTGTTCATAACAAGAAAGGAAGGAGAGAGAGAGGGAGGGAGGGAGGGAGGGAGGGGGAGATATTTTGAGATAGTAAGAAATGCTGAGAGGGCTGGGGTTGTGGCTCAGTGGTGGAGCACTTGCCTACCATATATGAAGAACTGAGTTCAATTCTTGGCACCACATATAAATAAATAAAAGGCCCATCAACAACTAAAAAAATTTTTTTTAATTAAAAAAAATAGTGCTAAGAAAAAGCTAGTGGAGCAACAGGGTGAAGGGTGATTTTAGGTGTAGAGGAGTTGTTACTTTGCAAAAGTTATGTAAGAATGTTCTCTGTACAGAGATGGCACTGCACCAAGACCTGAATAATGAAAAGTAGCCAGCCACATGCAGGTCCAGGGACAATGCATTCCAGGTGAAAAGCAAGTGCAAAGACTGACTTGATGGGACTGTCTTATTCTTGAGGGGCACAAGGAAGTCTGCATGGCCAGAACATGGTGACCTTGGTGGAGAGTGCTAAGAGCTAGAATCAGAGGTAAGCAAGGCCAGACCACAAGGGATTAGGATTTAGATTTTATTGTAAGTACAATGAGAAGCCATGGGAGGATTTTGAGTAAGGAAGTGGTTAAGAACTCGTTTCCATCTTTTACAGACCACTCTGGCTCATCTGTGGAGAGCATATTTGGGGAGGACCAGCAGGAAAGCAAGGAAAGCAGTAAGGAGATCAGTACAGAGTAAGAAAAGGCCTGGGAGCCGGGCGCGGTGGCGCACGCCTGTAATCCCAGCACTTTGGGAGGCTGAGGCAGGAGGATCGCGAGTTCAAAGCCAGCCTCAGCAATGGCGAGGCACTTAGCAACTCAGTGAGACCCTGTCTCTAAATAAAATACAAAAAAGGGCTGGGGATGTGGCCCAGTGGTCGAGTGCCCCTGAGTTCAATCCCTGGTACAAAAAAAAAAAAAAAAAAAGAAAAAAGAAAAGGGCTGGGTAAGAGATGATGGTACCTTGCTGAATGGTGTTAACTATGAAGTGGAAACTAGTTATTGGAGTCAAGATTTATTTTGGAGGTATGACTAGTAGGACTTGATGATGAATCGAAGACTCAAGGGTGACCTTCAGGGTTTGGGTTTGAACAATTCTTTGAATGGTGTGATCCTTATCTAAGAATAGGAGGAGCACATGCATGTTTGATTTTAGAATGGAAGAGCATTCACAGATCTCAAAAGGCTCTCCAGAAGCACACTAATGCTAAAGAAAGAAGTCACCAGTAATCCTACACCTTCAAGGAACTGAATTCTAAACCATCCTGAATGATCTTAAAAGTAGAGTCTTCCTTCCCCAATCAAGTCCCCAAATAGAATGCAGCTCTGGCTAACACCTAAAAGTCTGAGCAGGGAAATTAGCTAAACCACCCACGTGTCCCCCAGACATGAAACTATGAGATAACAAATGGGTGTTTAAAGCAACAAAGTTGGTGATAATTTGTTAGGGAACAGTAGAAAACTAATACTGGTAGGGAGTAAATTATTAAGTAACAGAAAGTCCTGGAGTACTACTGATACAAATCTAAAGGACAGGGACCAGTTCAGTCCTAGCTGGTTCCAATCACACTCCTCATCCCTGATGGGCCACAAGCAGAATCTCCTTTATGGAAAGCTTATTTGATAATTTTGTGATCCCATTAATCTTTGTCATTCTCTCTTGCTAGCCCACCACCATTCTCAAATGCTGAGTTAATCTGTTCTTTGCTTAATCACCACATTTGGTTTTGCTGAACTTGCAGAAATTTATTAAGTTAGGAAAAGCTGCATCTATAAGGCTGTCATCTCTTCTACTAGAAGGATAAGAAGAAGACCCTTCAAAAATGAGACTACAATTCCCACCTGCTCTTTGAAATCTTTCCATAGGACCTCAGGGTGGAAAAGATGATGATGGTCACATAGATAATTCTCTTGTCAGATGTCTGCATATTCCACAGCCTGTCTGCCATGGCCTCTTGAGTGAATGCCTCCAAGGAAGAATGGTGGAGACAGATATATCTGATTCTAAATTATGACTTAGTTTCCCACTACCTGTGGATAATAGGAAAATTCCTTAATGTCCTGGAGCCTCAGTTTCCTCATCTGTAAATTGGGGACAGTAAGTAACAGCTTTACTTGTTTGAATTGACCTAATGTATTTGAAGCATTGACCCTTGCTTCTCCCTGTCTCCCTCTAGTGATGAAAAAACTTTAGCCCAGTCCATTATCTCCCTTCTCTGATTTCCTTAATTTCTTATTCTCTTTAACAACTGTTTTTGATTCCTTAGTTATATGCTATGTTCCGTTGTTCCTCAATTACTTTGTATGCATGGGTCATGACCTCCCAAAGAGGCTGAGGATAGTCCGCCATACTTTATATTTCTTGGGGTCCCCCAAAGGATTTAGGTCAATCCAGGGCACGCAGCAAATATACAATAAAACTGTAAAACCTGACAAATTAAATTAATGATCCATCATCATCAGAGTAACTTAAAACTGGCCATACTCTATGAACTGTCATTTAATTGGAATTTCTCGTAAAAGGGCCCCCTTTCTATAATATCCATTTTCGAGTTAAAAAAAAAAAAAAGAGTGCAGAGGCCTTTGCTTTTAAAAAGAAATCTTTTCATTCACCTCACGTTTGCATTTGAAACACGATTTCATAACCAAACCAAAACAGAAAAAAAAAAGGGGGGGGTGGGGAGGACGAAGCATCGTAAATTGTACGATTCAGGTGTTGTTTCCTAACCCTAAGACACAGAATGCTGAACCCTAGATTTCCCCCTTTCCTTTCTTTCTTGCCTATCCAATTGTTTATTGAAGGGTTAAGATTTCAAAAGATTGGTTTTAAGAAGAAATGAATCCCAAATCTACATATGAACTGTAAGGTTCTCACTTCAAGTGAATACAGGTTAGAATATGTTTTACCATAAAAGCAGCAAGGCTGGGGTAAAGTGCCATGAGGAATCTATTGAAAGAAATGGGATCAGATAGATGTGGTGCACTTCTCTTAAGTGCATATCACTTAACTGCATAATCAGCTTGTGCTCCCAAGAATTATGCAGTCTCTGTCTGGCCCCCATTAGATTGAATGTGTTGCTACTCCGGTTAATTGCATCTCAGCAAATTGCATAATTCAACTATATGCACCCTGAACTGAGTTCCAAATGCCATCCAGTACAATGTAATCAAAGTAGGGAAGTGAAGAGCTGGAATACTTATGAGATTCTGCCCATTTGTCACATTTAGTTTGGATTGTCTGTGCTGTAAGAAGGTAGCCCATTGGTCATAGGCCTGAGAGCTTTGGATTCCTGTATACCCACCCCCACCCTTGAAACAATACCACTTCATGTAGTCCCCACTCCAGAATTAATTAAAATGGACCCAAAAGAAAACAGGATGTCAGCATGTGAAAATCTGATTAAAAAGTGAAAACTCTCATAACTATAGTGTTTTCTTTCCCAGAACTGATATTAGTTGTGAAGCAGGGCAGAAAAAGCACAGACTAGTCTGGGTTTGGCCACTAACTAGCTGGGCAAGTCTCTTCCTCTCCCTCAGTTCACTTTGCTTACCTTGCTAAGCTGTTATGAGAGTTCAATGCAACACTGCTTGGTAACCTGCATGTTAGCATAGAACTCTCTCTTACTAGATGCAGCAGTGAGAGGATGATGTGCTCTGTATTAAGGAATACACAGAGACACTTCAGTGAGGATCATGGTGGCAGAATAGTAAATAGAAATGAAAAGAAGAACGTGTCACTGACTCTGCGGCAAACCCATCACAGGTTGGATGCTGTCCTTGCTTTTGTTCATTTCTTACTTTGTCACGACTTGATGCTCTTTCTCATGTACAGATGCACACATGCCGTGCAATGAGATGCTCACTACATTGCTTATTTAGCAGAGATGGCAGCATATCCACATCATCCAGCAACAAGTTTAGGGACAGTTCTGAAGGCAAAAAGTACCCTTCACATATTAGTCAAAGCTTTCCAAATATCCACAGGAGGGGTTTGACATGCAGGTGCATGCATCTTGGAATTGAGGAAAAGCTCAAATGCCAATTTGTATCCTTGGAGTGCCTGGAAAGACTTCAGAGGTCTCCTTTTGCTCTTTGCAGATTTCTTTCCACAGGTGTTTTATCCTCAACTTGTACCTTTAAGACTATAAGTGATATCTTTCAGACACCTTTTCTGCCTATAAAACATGCCCCCTGAATCACCTGAAGGAGTCTCTGAGTCACTAGTTTCCTAACTATAGAGTGGTTGACTGCTCATTTATTGGCTGTGGAGTGGGTAAGATTCAATTTCTAGTTGTTTCCTACTCATTACATAATCCTGGAGTGTTGCTTAATCTCATGAAGTCTTGCTTTCCTTTACCCACAAAATAAAGCCAATAAAACTGCCTAGCTTCTGGGGCTTTGGCAAGGGCTAAACACAGCACCAGTGCAATGCCTGAGAAACAACACCCAGAGGTGTTACAATGTACTAGCACAGAGCTCATATGCTTGCCCAAGGTATACTAATATGAATCCTACATCAACAATTTTACATGAAGCAACATTTGTTTCAACAAAAATGTGGGGTTCTAGGCAAAATCTGTACATTGTTTGGCTTGCTTAAGTGCCTAATAAAGGACATTTGCTTTGGAATGAGGACATCAGAGTATAAAATAAAATGTGGACACAAATCACTCAAGAAAATTGGCAGAGAAAGAAGTGACTCCGTATTTCTACTCCACCCAATGTTATCAGATGCAGCACTTTAAACTGTTTGAGAAGGCAATAATAGTGTGCCTGGAGGAGCTTGTATGTTGAAGGAGCTTCAAAATTAGCTGAGCTGAATTTAATGTTGGTTTAAGTTGAATTAATGCTGAAATGAAATTGACCAGTGATCCAAATGGAAGAGCCAACTATTTATCTATAGGTGGATCTAAAACTGAGCAAACATTTTAATCTGATGTTCAAAGCCTTTCAAAACAGAGCTCTTTTATTTAGCACTATATAGCTCTACCATCTAGTTCAGTGCCTGATAGTAATATGTGCTCAATAAATAATGGTTGACTAAGTTAATGACTCCTGTCTTTGTTTCCAACCTTATCTTCCAGCATAAGCCCTTCACTGCACCAGGCTGATTTACTCAGGTTTTCCTAAACACTAGCTTCCTCACCCCTACTTTCAAGACTTTTTGTTCACTGAGACTTGCTAACATGCTGTGTTCACCACTATTTTGCAAATTGATCAAGCTTTTTAAGGTGTGATAATTTTGAACTGTGTCAAGTTGTCCAAGCAGGAAGCACACTTCCCAAAATCTCTTTCTGTATAATTGCAGGTTCAAGTTGACCACAAGAGAAATGTGCAAGTGTTTTGGAAGAATAAAGTCTTGACTAGATGTGTTGATTGACAGTAATAAGTACAAACTCTCCCTTGCTCCTCCCTGTTCCTGAGACCAGCTCTTATTCCCAACTCTTGGTACTGCTGACCATCAACTTCCCCAGCCCACCACTAGATGCCAAGCAAACAACCTTCTAGAAGCTTCTCTATCAGTTCCCCTTAAAGGTTCCACTCTAGCAGCTAGATATGTGTGGCTTTCTGGACTTCCCTAGCAAGCTACTCCTCACCCACCAGTGCTGGTATTTCAGGGTGGATGCTAGCCAGTGATTTTATTTCTTATACTCCAGCTCCCCTTTCTGGGCCTTACGTCCCCAGATCTCCTTACGATTAGGGGTTGTCTCATTGCTTTAATGAATCCCTACTTACATAACTCAGAGTGGTTCTGCTTTCTTGGTCCAAATTTAACACAGTTCATGTGACTACTGTTCTTTGATGCTTCTGTCTATCCAAAGCAATTTCTCTACACTTCTTTGGCACAATGTATTTGTGGTGCTCCATCAGTATTGGTCACATAGTGCCTTGTTTGCATTTCCACACATACATGCCTTCGTGGTGCTAAGTACCTGGTTGGTGTTAGGGAAGAACTTAATGAGCAAATAGAAGTTTACATGGCTTATGTGTCGCCATCTTCCCCTCAGCCTTTTAGCAGACGTTATTTATTGATCCCACCATTCATTCCCATCACGCTTCAGAGCTCAGCCTCGCAATCCTTTTTGACACAGTGCTGTAGACAGGCAATTGGAGCTCGCACGGAAGAAGAAACCTGCTTTCCATATTGAAGCCCTCTGAGCATAATGACTTCAACTTCTTCCACAAATTAAATAAACATAAAGTGTCCCACAGCATGCACATACTAAAGCTCACTAGATGTTACATCCCTTCTCTACCTCCTACCCTGCTGCATCTATGTGTCACACAGTACCCAGGAAAAGTTGTTGAACGAGAGAATATCAGCGTAGCCGTAACAAGATGAACTGTGTGATCTCTACAAACTAAAGTGACTCACAAAGGTCCCACCCTTGAAAATAGTGAATAAACAAAGGGGCAGCTGATGCACTCTTCTTGCATTTTAAGAAGTCCATTCCAGCCATTAATGGTCCTTTCTAAGCTAAAGAAAGCAAAGTATAAATAAGCCCAGGACTCAAAAAAAAAAAAAGTGCCACATTGCCAAGTACTTGGGAACAGGGAAAACCCTCACAGCTTCTGTCCTCCACATGATGTTAGCCCACATCTTGGCAGTCATATAGTAAGAAGGCTGCAGAGACCACGCTTTTAGAATTATGTCAAAATGGATTCTATGTCAGGTGCAACTAAAAAGAACCAATAAAAAAAATTCACTACCCCCTCCCCCCCAGAAAAAAAGAGAAAGAAAACAAGTGTGAGGGGAAAGTGTAAGTTTAAAGGAGTCAGGTAGAGTTATAAGATCGGAAACATGGGGTCCAGAGAAGGGTATTTTTGTTTTTTTTCTGAGAATGGAACAAGAATAAAGATGGGATTAATTGGATTCTTAAAAATATCATCTTTGATTTGTTCTCTTTTCCTGAATGTTGTCTTGCTAACCAAGGCCCATATCACTTAAGGATTCTGGCAGGTGATTCCCATTCCTGTGCTCATTCTTTCACTTCCTACTCCTATGAATAGAAAGTAATGGTACCTATGACTATCTTAGAAATTGATAATTGGAAGTACAGATGTCAGAAAAAGATAAAGACAAAAATAAATCTGTGGGTCAATTCTATGTAAATAATGAGCTAGACTTAATCTATTGGACAGATGATGCCAAAAGTAAAATATTCTGCCTAATCCTTTTAATACACACCTATAACTGTCATGCTAACCAAAAAATAAAAGACAATATTGTCCTTCCACTTTCTCTTTCTTACTTGAAATCTGTGTGTCTTGCTTCTCATGGCTTCTCATTGGAAGAGAAATTTTGAGAATATTTCAACTTAATTGACAGGTATTCACACACCCAAGTCTAGGATACACATGACAAAACAAGTACTACACTGCATCCATCCTCTGTTTCCCCACCAAACAAAAAAGCACTAAGGCTCAGGTAATTTAAATATGAGATATTTCCATTTCCCCTCCACATTTTGGGAACCGCTAGCATAAGATAGTTCCACAGACAACAAAGTTTCTCCATAAGACCAAAAGCAACATGAGGGTCCATACCTAATTTCCAGGACCTATGAATACTATCCGCACATGGTGGCGCACATCTGTGATCCCAGTGAATTGGGAGTCTGAGGCAGGAAGATGGCAAGTTTGGAAGACCCTGTTTTGAAATAGAAAATGAAAAGGGCTGGGGTTGTGATTCAGTAGAAAGTGTCCCTGGATCCTCAGTACCAAAAAAAAAAAAAAAGTGTGTGTGTGTGTGTGTGTGTGTGTGTGTGTGTGTATGTGTATGGGGGGGAGGGCGGAGAGAGAGAGAGATGTTACAGTGAGAGAGATTTTGCAGATGTGATTAAGGTAAGACTCCTGAGATGGGGAAATTATTCTGGATTATCTGGATGGGCTCAAGATAATAAGGTCTTACAAGTGAAAGAGGAGGCAGGAAGGTCAGCATCATCAAAGGAAATAAAATAACAGAAGCAAGAGGTTGGGGTGATGCATCGACACAACCCAAGGAATATGGCCAAGACTTTAGAAGCTGAAAAAGGCAGAGACATAGGTTCTCCCCCACAGTCTCCAGAAGGACACAGCCCAGACACTCTCATTTTAGCTTGTAAAACTCAGTCTAGACTTTGACCCCCAGATCTATAAGATAATAAATTTGTAGTGTTTTTAAGTAAGGGAACTTTGCAGTAATTTGTTACAAGAGCAACAGGAAATTAATACAATTAACCCTAACATTAGTTAAGCCATATATCAAGCCATTGTTTATACGTAATAATCAGAACATTAGCTAGCATTTATTGAGCACTTAGCAAAGTGCAGCCCAAGATGCTTTACAGATGCATCTCATTAACTCAAATTCTCAGAACTGTACCATAAGGTAGGTAACATTATTATTACCCTCCCTCAATTTCTAGCAAAACCAAGAAAATTAAGTTACTTGATCAAGATCACATAGTTAGCAACTGGCAGAAGGATTTCAACTTAGGCAGACAGGCTCCGTGTCATACTATGTCCCACCATATTCTCTGTCAGCTAGTGCTGGAAAATGTGGGGAAAAAAAAAGAGAGAGAGAGAGAGAACTGAAAGACAGCCCCAGCCTCCAAGGAAAAAAATAGCACAGGAAAGACCTCTCTAGCATTAATGCTATTGCAGAGTATATCACAGATGCTAAATGATCTACAACCTTCATCTAATGAAGAAAAGAGGAGAAGGCGGGAATACTTGGAATATTGGGCCCATCTGCAGCTGGACCTTGAAGGGTTCTTGTGCTATGGAGTCCCAGGCATAGTGGAGCCCCTTTCTAAGCTGGGAAAAGGAATGGGCAAAGGAACAGTTGGTGTGAATGAGCATAAAAATGGGGAAAGAAAATAATCAATAAGGGCTGCAAAGGGAAAAGTCAGAGAAAGAAAAACAGGAAGATGAAACACCTAATTATTTTGATGGGAATGGTAGTATTTATTGAATACCTATTCCACCACAAAAGGCATATTCACATTTGTTATTTTATTTAATCCTCACAAAAATGCCACCAAATAAGGATTATTAGCCTAATTTTTACAAAAGAGGAAATTAAACATCCAGAAAGATTAAGTAATTGCTGAAAGGCACATACTCAGTACGTTTGATTCTAAAATTCTTTTTCTTTCCTTTGTTTCTTTTTGCTCTACAGTAACCTCAGCCCTTCTCTGAGAAGGAGCCCAGTTTGCCCAAGTAAGAAGGCCAGGTGGAGCTGTCTGAACAATGTGGAAGGAACTGGCATGGAAGGTGACACGATAAAGGCTAGTTTCATTCCAACTCTGTTCAACAAGCATTTACTGACAAGCCCTGCACTGAGCATAGAGAAATCACAACGAAAGGACACATGCTGTCCCCCTCTCCTCTTGAGGTGCCAGCTGTTTAATGAGAAAGGCAAATGAGTAAAAAGACTTTTCCACAGTGACTTCAGATTGGTGTTTACCTTTAGGGAGAAAAAAGTAGATAAAGGTTTTGGAGGGGTGGAGCTTTAGTTATGTTTACAACCTTTTATTTCTTAAGAAACATGAGAAAAGCCTGAAACATAAAGAACCTAAAAAACAGGGGGTAGAGAATGGGGGGAAAGAAAAAAAAATTGGTGGTTGAATGAGATGGATATCATTATCCTAAACGCATGATTCAAGATCTGAATGGTACTTAAATACTTTGTATACAAACAGTTGTATGTAAAAAGATGCTATATATGTGCATTTATGAATTGTAATACATACTACTATTATAAATAGAAAAAGAAAAAAAAGAACCTAAAAAACTTAACACACACACACATACACACACACACACACACACAAAGGCCCATTCAATAAATTGGCTAAGGAACTGAACAGACACTTCACAGAATAAGAAATACAATCAGCCAACAAATATATGAAAAAGTGTTCAACATCTCTAGCAATTAGAGAAATGCAAATCAAAACTACTCTAAGATTTCATCTCACTCCAATCAGAATGGCAATTATCAAGAATACAAACAACAATAAATGTTGGCAAGGATGTGGGCAAAAAGGTACACTCATGCATTGCTGGTGGGACTGCAAATTGGTACAACCACTCTGGAAAGCAGTGTGGAGATTCCTCAGAAAACGTGGAATGGAACCACCATTTGACTCAGATATCCCACTCCTAGGTTTATATCCAAAGGACTTAAAATCAGCACTCTACAGTGATGCAGCCACATCAATGTTTATAGCAGCACAATTCACAATAGCTAAACTATGGAACCAACCTAGATACCCTTCAACAGATGAATGGATAAAGAAATTGTGGTATATATACACACAATGGAATATTACTCAGACTTAATGAAGAATGAAATATGGCATTTCCTGGTAAATGGATGGAACTAGAGAATATCATGCTAAGTGAAATAAGCCAATTCCAAAGAAACAGAGGCCAAATGTTTTCTCTGATATGCAGTTGCTAATTCACAATAAGGCGGGTGGGTAGAGGTACTTCACATTAGACGGGAGTGAAGGGAGGGGAGCAGGTATGGAGGCAGTAATGATAGATAGTAGAATGAATTGAACATTATGACCTTATGTGCATGTGTGATTACATGAACAGTGTAACTCTACAGCAAGTACAACCAGAATGAGCAGTTACACTCCATGTACGTACGATACGATGTGTCAAAATGCATTCTACTGTCACGTATAACTAATTAGAACAAATAAAAAATAACATCCATTAAAAAAAAGAAGAAAAGAAAAGCCTGAAGCAAATATGTCAAATAACTGACAGGTATTTAATCTCAGTGCTGAGTACACAGGTGTCTGTTACACTACTTTCCTTCATTTTAATTTGTTTGTAATTGCCGTAGTCTGGATGCGTGTTCTCCCAAAGGCTCCTGTGTTAAAGGCTTCCTTGTCAGACTGTAGTACATTGGGAGGTGGAGGGACCTTTAAGAGGTGAAGCCTAGCAGGAGGGAATTAGGTCACTGGAGGTGTTCTTTTGAAGGGGACACTCTATTCCTTCTGGGCTGCTACGAGGGGAGCAACCTTCTCTGTCACATGCTCCCACCGTGAAGTACTGACTCACCACAGGCCCCAAAGGAACAGGCCAACCAACCACACACTGAAAACATGAGCCAAAATAAAAAGTTTTAAGTTGATTATCCCAGGTATTTGTCACAGTGATGGAAAGCTGATTAACACAGCAATATGTCACAATAAGGCTAAGATCACCAGATTTAAGAAGTGTCGTTATGGCTTTTAAAAGAGATTATCTCAATAATATGTGAGACCATACTGCAGGGTGTTAAAGAAGGACAAGGAGCCTCTAACTCAATTTGAAAAGAGGAGGAAAAAGCTTCTTCTCTGCAGACTTCAGAGGATACAGCCCTCCTGACACTTTTCTTTTGACCTTGTGAGACACAAATTGAACTTTTTTATTATTATTATTATTTTTAGAGAGAGTATAGCTAAATTGCTTAGGAACTTTCTAAGCTGCTGAGGCTGCCTCAAACTTGCAATCCTCCTGCCTCAGCCTTCCAAATCACTGGAATCATAGGTGTATAACACCACACTTGACTTCAATTTGAACTTTTGACCTCTGGTCATATCTTCAAAAAACCTGTAGGAGATACTTAAAGGGGGTTGACTAGAGTGCTTCAGAGCAAGAGGAGCAGTAAGCAAAGCTCTCAGACTAGAAAAGATCAGGACATACTGTAATAACAACAAAGAGCCAGTTCACCAAGTACTGACAGCGAAGGGAGAGGGCAGGGTCTTTGGGACTTAATCAGGAAAAACCTTTCAAGCCTAAAAAGGGGAAATGGATCTTTATCTTAAATAAAATTGGTATTTTACGGAGGGTTTTAAGCAGAAGTTAGAGATGATCAGATTTGCTTTGCAGAAGGATCATTCTGGTAGGAGTAGATAGAGTAAACCAGCAGAAGGTGGGACTCTTGCCAAGTACACAGGTGGGTGTTTATTGCAGGATCACAGATGAGAGGTACTCGTGGGCCTGAATAAAGGAATGATTTCAGAGTATTTATGAGGTAGAATTTAAAAGTTTGGAAATTCATTGAATGTAGGGAGGAAGTGGCATCAAGTGGTATTTCTTTCTTGGTGAACATGCTGTTGTTTCCTTGAAATAAGGAATGAAGGAAAAATAAGTTTAAAAATTAAGATTTGAGCTTGGCTCCATGGCACGCCCCTGTGTGACTTGGCAGGCTGAAGCAGGAGGATGGCAAGTTCAAGGCTAGCCTCAGCAAGTTAGTAATATCCTAAGCAAGTTAACAAGACATCTCAAAATAAAAAATTAAAAGGGCTGGGGATGTAGTAAAGTAGTAGCAAATAAATAAGTAAAAATGAAGAATTGTTCACAAATGGTGCTAAAACAACTGGATATCCATGTTAAAAAAAAAAAAAAAAAGACCCTAGATGCAGACTTCATATACTTCATAAAAATTAACTCAAACAGACCTAAGTGTGAAACACAAACCTATAAAACTCCCAGAAGATAACGTAGAAGAAAATCTATAGGATCTTGGGTTTGGCAATGACATTTTAGATACTAATTCAAAGGCATGATTCATGAAAAAAAAATTGATAAAATGAGCATCATTATAATTAAAAATTTCTGCTCTGCAAAGGACACTGTGAAGAGAATGAAAAGGCAAACCCCATTCTGGGGGAAAATATTTGCAGGAGGCATTTCTGATAAAGAAGTTATCTAAAACACACAAAGAACTCTTCAAACTAAACAAAAAGTTGTGCATGGTGGTACATGCCTATAATCCCAGCTACTCAGAAGACTGAGGCAGGAGCACTACAAGTTCAAAGTCAACTTCAGCAACTTAGGGAGATCCATCTCAAAGGCATTAAAAACAAAGAAAAACTCAAGAAAAGAAAACAAAAAATAAAACTGATCCTTTATCTAGTAATGTTATAAAAAAGCAAAGAAACAACCCGATTTAAAAATGAACCCAGTGTAGGCGGGCGCGGTGGCACATGCCTGTAATCCCAGCACTTTGGGAGGCTGAGGCAGGAGAATCGCGAGTTCAAAGCCAGCCTCAGCAATGGCGAGGCACTTAGTAACTCAGTGAGACCCTGTCTCTAATAAAATACAAAAAAGGGCTGGGGATGTGGCCCAGTGGTCAAGTGCCCCTGAGTTCAATCCCTGGTGCCAAAAAAAAAAAAAAAAAAAAAAAATGAACCCAGTGGTGCACACATGTAACCTGGCTATTCAAAGAGGCTGATGTAGGTGGATTGTAAATTCAAGGCCAGCCTGGGCAATGTATGAGACCCTGTTTCAAAGTTGTTTTTTTTTTTTTAAAGGGCTAGGGACATAGTTCAGTGGTAGAGTACTTGGCAAATATTCATGAGGCCCTCGGGTCAATCCCCAATACTACAAACAAAATAAACAAGCAAACAAACAAAAAAATGATGATGAGATATTTTGAGCTGGGGATGTAGCTCAGTGGTAGAGTATTGCCTAGCACATGCAAGGTCTGGATTTAATAGCTAGCACTGCAGAAAAAAAAAAGCAGGGTGGGAGGGAAGAGCAGAAATGGGCCAAAGACCATAACAAACACCTTAACAAAAAAGATATATAGATGGCAAATAAGCAATGAAAATTTTCTACACATCATATGTCATCAAGGAAATGCTAATTAAAACAACAGTGAAATACCACTAACACCTACTAGAATGGCCAAAATCCGGAATAACAGCAAATACTGGCAAGGATGTGGAGCAACAAGAAATCTCATTCATTGCTGGTGGGAATGCAAAATGATGCAGCCACTTTGGAACACAGTTTGGCAGTTTCTTACAAAACTAAACATATTCTTACCATATGATCCAGCAATCGTACTCCCTAGTATTTACCCAAAAGAGTTGAAAACTTATGTCCACATAAGAACCTGCACATGGATGTTTATAGTATCTTGGCTTCTAATTACCAAAACTTGGAAGCAATCAAGATGTCCTTCTGCAGATAAATGGATAAAATAAACTGTGGTACATCCAGAATAATGGAATATTATTTGGCATGAAAAAGAAATGATCAAGCCACGAAAAGACATGGAGGAAACTTAAATGCATGTAACTAAGTGAAAGGAGCCAATCTGAAAAGGCTAAAGTTGTCTGATTCCAACTACATGACATCCTGGAAAAGGCAAAATTACAGAGACAGTAAAAATATCAGCAGTTGTCAGGTTGGAAGCATAGAGAGGAGGGATGACTAAGTAGAACACAGGAGATTTTTAGGGCACAGAAACTACTCTTGCGATACTATACCAGTAAATACATGTTATACATTTGTCCAACCCCATAGAATGTACAGCACTTAGAGGGAACTCTATGTAAACAATGGACTTGGGGTAATTTTTTTTTTTTTTTTTTTTTTTTTTTTGTGGTACTGGGGATTGAACTCAGGGGCACTCGACCACTGGGTCACATCCCCAGCCCTTTTTTGTATTTTATTTAGAGACAGGGTCTCACTGAGTTGCTAAGTGCCTCGCCATTGCTGAGGCTGGCTTTGAACTCGTGATCCTCCTGCCTCAGCCTCCCAAAGTGCTGGGATTACAGGCGTGCGTCACCGGCGCCCGGCTACTTGGGGTAATTTTGATGTCATTGTAGGTTCATGGATTGTAATACATGCATCTCTGTGGTGGGAGATGTTGATAAACATTCCAGCATAAATGCATAACTCAGCCTGCTACCACTTTGAGTAAAGGCTTGAAAGCTCACTTCTCTTCAGATCTATTTAGATCCCTTGATCCTCCTCACTTCAAAAATATGCTTGTTTCAAGTATTTCCCCTACATATGTTGCGTATGAAATCTCAGTACTTACTGCTCAATTTTGCTGTGAATCTAAAACTGCCCTTTAAAAAAATTTATTAAAAAAAAAAAAAAACAGAACAACAATTTTTAAAATGTTGCATAGGAGTCCTGAAAAATATAAGTACAAATGCTTTAGTAGGTTGTTTTGTATTAGTATTTCATATCTAATTTATAGATGGGGAAATTGAGGCAAAGAGAAATGAAGCACCTGGCCTAAGGTCACACAGCACATTAAGTAGCAGAGGGTTGAATGTGAACCCAGGAAATGGGACTCCGTTGCCCAAACGGGGAGACACATGTGAAATGAGGTTTTAAGGCCTATATTCGTTTCTTATTGCTGCAATGCCAAATTACCAAAAATTCAGTGTCTTAAAATAATAAACATTGGTTATCTTAAGGTTCTGGAGGAACAAAAGTTCAAAATGAGTCTCACTGAGCAAAAATGAAAGTGGGAGCAGGGCTGTATCCCAGAACCTCAGAAGAGAGTCTATTTCCATACTTTCTGGGTTCCTTCTAGAGGCTATCTGCATTCCTTGGCTCATGGACCCCTTCCATCATCAAATCAGTTATCACATCACTCTGACCTCTGTTTCCACTGTCACTTCTCCTTCTCTGACCAAGATAAATCATAATCAAGCTTCTGAAAACTAAAGATTAAAAAAAAAAAATCTTAAAAGTAGTCAGAGGGACATTTGCCAGCACTAGGGGGGAAAAAAGGGTGGAGGGATGAGACCTTTTGCCTATAGAGTTCTGAACACCAATTTGTATGAGGATGAAATTTCATCTAAAACAACCAACACCAGAAAGAAATAGTACAATATCAGAAATGCAAGGGAAATAAAGATATTCTCAGATGAAGGAAAACATAGGATCTGTTGCCAGGAAATCCACCCTTAAAGAATGACTAAAGTCAAATTTCAAGCAGAAAAAAAAAACAAAGCAAGCAAAAAAAAAAAAAAAAAAAAAAAAAAAAAAAAAAAAAAAAAAAAAATAACAGAATAAGATTGGGAACTTTAGAAGTTAAAGAATAACTCAACATATGTAGGGGAAATACTTGAAACAAGCATATTTTTGAAGTGAGGAGGATCAAGGGATCTAAATAGATCTGAAGAGAAGTGAGCTTTCAAGCCTTTACTCAAAGTGGTAGCAGGCTAAGTTATGCATTTATGCTGGAATGTTTAGAGCAACTACAAAATAAAAAATTATGCAGGGTGAACTGCTCAAAAACATTATAAATTAAAGAAAATTAGCTTTATGAAAAATGTTTAAGTAATGCCCAGAAGATAAAAAGGAGAAGAATGGGAAACAGGGTAGGGTGGGGGCGGGGGGACAAGTAATAAAATGACAGATTTAAGCCCTAATGTATCAGATGCTGAAGGTGTAGCTCAGCAGTACAGCCCTTGCCTGGCATGCATAAGATCTTGTTTCATCCCGAGCACCACTAATGAAAATAAAATAAGTCACCACATACAGATAATTAATTTTAATGCCAAGAGTCTTAGTAAACCAGTTAAAAGAGATTAGCAGAATACAGGAGAAATAATCCAACAATATTCTATCTATAAAAACACTCACTTTGAATAGAACTACTTGTTTCCTACTACTGTGGTAACAATTTACCATAAATTCAGCAGGTTAAAACTGTACATCTTATCTTACTGTTCTGAAGGTTTAGTCTTAAACAGGTCTTACTAAACTAAAGTGAAGGAAGGTATCAGCAGAGCTGTGTCCCGCTGGAGGCTCTAGGGGAAAATTCGTTTCCTTCCTTTTCCAGCTCCTACAGACCACCTATAATCCTTGGCTCATGACTCCTTCCTCCATCTTCAAAGCCAGCAGTACAATGCCGTTAACTCTCTCGCCTCTCTGACCTCTGCTTCATTCAGTCCTTTCTCTGACACTCATGCCGCTCTTTTCTTTATAAGTCTCTAGTGATAGAATTGGGCACACCTGAATAATCCAGGATAATCTCCCTTGTCAAGATACTCAACTTAATCACCTCTGCGAAACCCCTATTAAAGCCATGTACACTAAACTTTATTTCCAGGTTCTAAGGATTAGTGTGGGAGCATCGTTGGGGAACAATTATTCTGCTTAGTACAATACTGTAGGCAAAAAGGCAGACAGATGAAGGATTCTTTCCCCAAAGTCTCAATAACTAAACTGCAGTCTGATGTTATCAGATATTCATGGAGCTAAATCCTCTCCAAGGCCCAGTGTTCCATGGGGATGTAAATAATGGACATTTCCAGATACTGCTGTCTCCTAGAATGAAGGTGATAATGTCTTCATCTGCTTTATAATGGCCCAGGGCTTGGATGGGACTGGACCTACCAATGGCAGATTTGATTATGGGCAGCAGAAGTAGTCAGGGATACTTCTAAATATGAGGGAAATCTGGAAGAAATATTTATCAAATGTTCTTACACACCATTTGGAAAAGCCCAGTGTAGGGAAGAGGGCCATACAAATTTTAATTTGAGCAACAGCAAAATAACATTAAAAGTAAAACTCTGTGGTGGTGCGTGTGTGTGTGTGTGTGTGTGTGTGTGTGTGTGTGAGAGAGAGAGAGAGAGAGAGAGAGAGAGAGAGAGAGAGAATGTATACAACCCAGAGCATGAAATAACTCATAACTCACTTTAGAAAACCACAAACTAATCTTTCCACAAGGTGCTAATCTAGAAATCAGATAGGCAAAGCCTCTCACTCCAACATTTCCAAGGAAATTCTTGGCATTGTTTACACAGAACAAAACAATACTTTTTATGATGAGTGGTGGAAATTATGAAAAGAGCACAGGATTAGGCATCGATGACTTCTATGAAATGAGGAAGAAGGCTAATTTAAACATTTATAAGACTAATAAATTTGCAGGTCTAATAACTGACCAGCTCAATAACTTTGCAGGTCCAATCTTTGAGTTAAAATAGCATCATATTTGAATGGGCCTGCAAAAATTTTATAAACCACATATCTTGATAGGTGTTAATTTTTTTTTTTAAATTGAGCGGCCACTAGGCAGGCAGAGCTCCAGCACTTTACATTGCTACTGAAACCCAATGTAAACAGTAAAATGAAACTAGAAACTTTACCAATCAGAAACTGTCAACTAACCTCTAACTAGGTTCTTTCCATTCTAACCAATCAAATGTATTTTTTTTCTTTTTTTCCCAGTATTGGGATTAGCCCACTGGTGTTCTATCACTCAGCTACATCTTCTTCAGCCCTTTTATTTCTTATTTTGAAAAAGATGTCACCAAATTGCCCAGGTTGGCCTTGAACTTGAGATTCTCCTGCTTCAGTATCACTGGGATTACACAGGTACACCAAGATGCCTGGCTCAAATGTTTGTTTGTTTGCTTGTTTGTGTCTTATTTCTGCACTCAACCTTTAAGAGCCTGCTGCCCATGCTGCTACGGTGGAGCTCTCCCAACTCCTGTTGGTTCTGAAAGCTGCTCAATTCATGAACTCTTAAACATTCAAATAAGGTCTGTTAAATTTAAAGTTTTCTTTTAACAAAGGGAAACTCTACTGTTGTGACAAATGGACCTTTCCCCAGTGCTTAAGGCCTCTAGGTGGCAGAGCAAGAACCTATTCTATTTTATGAACAATCTCACAGTAAGAGAGACATCCTAAGTTGAGCTGAAACTATTCTCCAACTTCTACCAATTGGTCTGGTTTTCCTCTTTAAGCCACACTAATAGCTACAATCCATCTTCTTTAAAAAATAAAAGCCAGTTGGGCATGATGGCACATACCTGGAATCCCAGCAACTCAAGAAGCTAAAGAAGGAAGATTGCAAGTTCAAGGTCATCTTGGGAAAATTAGCAAGACACTATCTCAAAATAAGAAGGGTTGGGGAGGATATAGTTCTTCAACGGCAAAGCATCCCTGGGTTTGATTCCCAGTACCAGGGGGAAAAAGAAAAAAAAATGGAATCTAGCTAATTAAAAAGATACAAACACAAGTGTTGGTGAGGATGTAGAACAACTAGAACTCTCACATTTTGGGCTGGGGATGTATCTCAGTGGTAGAATTTTTGCCTAGCATGTACTAGATCCTGAATTCCAATCCTAGCACCCTACACACACACACACAAAAGGAATTCTCACATTTTGCTGATGGGACTGTCAGGTATTATAACCACTTCATAAAACTGTTAAACATTGTCTACTAAAGCTAAACATGTGCCTACAGTATGATCAAAAAAGCTTCCACTTCTGCATATATATATGCAAAAAAAAAGAGTTCATTATGTCTAACAAAAGACATATACAAAGAGGTCCATAGGTGCCCCAAAATAGACACAAACTAAGTGTCTGACAACAGTAGAATGGGTAAATATTTTTGGCATATTCATACAGTGGAATACTACACTATAATAATGATGCACCAAAGAAGCCAAACACAAAATGGAGCAAACCACATGATTCCATTCATATGAAGTACAAAAACAGGCAAAACCAATCTATGGTGACAGAATCACTGAAGAGTAATTATCTGTGGGGGATTTGCACTGACAGGAAAAGAGTACAGGGAATCTTTTGGAGTGTTCCAATTGTCCTTAACTTAAACTAGGTAATAATAAAATGGGTGTGTTGTCATGCAAAAAGTCATCAAGCTTTACCTGGGTATAGTGGCATACACTTGAAATCCTAGCAATTTGGGAGGTTGAGGCAGGAGGATCAGAAGTTCAAGGCCAGCCTCAGCAATTTAGTGAGACCCTCAGCAACTTTGCAAGATCCTGTCTCAAAATAAAAATAAGAAAGGACTGGGGATATATGGCTCAGTGGTAAAGCATCCCTGGGTTCAATTATCAGTACAAAACAAAAACAAAAACAAAAACCATGAAAGTTCATAAAGCCTTATGCTCAAGATTTAGGAATTTTAGATATACTTCAATAGAAATTTTTAGCAATTAGTGCTTTGTAATTTGTCTTTCCTTTTTGATAAAAACTCCAGTAAGGAAGTTACTGAAAAGGGAGATAGATAAATGCCAGTTGTCCACCCAGAGAGGACTTAATAGGAAGGTAACAGTGTAATAACTAGGAGAATGGACTTAAGAGTTTCCAACTTGGGGGCTGGGGTTGTGGCTCAGTGGTAGAGCGCTCGCCTAGCACATGCGCAGCCTGGATTTGATCCTCAGCACCACGTAAAAATAAAACAACACATTGTGTACAACTAAAGCAAATAAATAAATATTAAAAAAAAAAAGAGTGTCCAACCTGGTTTCAAGTTTTGAACATATCATTTGTTAGCTGCACAACAAATAGATATTTGATATCCCAAGCCCTAAATTTCTTTATGTATAAAATAGGGAAACATAAAATGGAATATTGACCTCATAGGAGTGTTCAAACTACTATATAAGAAATGTAAAAATCTTAATTATTTATCATTTATTAAATACATACTATGTGCTACACACACTGTGAAGCATATTACCTTACCTAGCCCTACAAGAACTGTATGAGCAAGATATTAAAATGTCCACTTTAAGAATAAAGAAACTAAGATTTAAAGGGCTTTCTTATTATAACTGGCAGGTGGTTTTGATCTTAAAATCCCTGAATATAAATATTACCCTTCTACAGACATTGGTATACTTGGATGAATAGATGGGTTGATACTGAAAAATAAAATCAGTAACTAGCCTAAGTCCGGCAGAGGAGCAAAATATTTAACTAAAGCTTTCTGTTAACATCTGAAGGACTAGCAATTCATCTGTAGCATAAATAGCCTTGATCACCATAAGGAAACTAAATGTCTCACAAAGTGATTATGTGGATTTAATCAGATAATCAGGTCAAGAAAGAATGTAATGAGTAACAGGTGGTCTAATAACTCCACCTTACTGTTTCTAATAATCTACTTGGTCTTTTTCATACAAGGTAAGAATTCATTTTTTATACAATTCTTAGCCTGTACGAGGCACTGTCCTAAGCACTGGGACCATTAAGGATTTGAATGGATCACCATAGGTTCATTTCCTGACCCACTCCCTATAAACAAGAATTAGGGTTGAATTCATGTTTGGATGACAATTCCTAAACTAAATTATCCAAAGCAGGTTGTTTAATCTCAAATCAATTTATATTCCTATTAACCCATTCTGATGTTCCCATCCAATCAAAAAACTGTTTTTGAACAAGTATGTTCAAGGCACTGTTCTAAGCACAGATAATTCAAAGTCCCTGACCTCATCACGCTTACATTCTAGTAAAGGAGACAGAGAAAATAAACACATTTCAGGGAGCAATAAGCACTGTGGAGAGAAATAAAGCAGTAGGAATTCACAAAGTGGAGGACTGGGGCAGTATGTTACAAAGAATAATCAGGATTAATACTTGGGCTGAAACCTGAATGAATGAGGAAGTTGCCAAAACCCTGGGGAAGAGTGCTCCAGGCAAAGAAAAAAGCAAGTATAAAAATTTTGAGGGAGGAAGCAATTTGGCATGTTTGGAGCATGACAGGAAGCCATTGGAGAATTTGCAGAAAAGTGACATGTTCTCAGTTTTATCAGTTTAGCTGGTGTGTAGAGAATATAATGTAGGAGGGCAATAACAGAAGAGTTGCATTGTAGTAAGTAGTTAAGAATTAACAATTCATTTCTTTTTTAAACCATTTTAAAGACTTAATATCTTCATAGAAATAAATTTGAGTCATGTCTCAGGCCATTTACTCCAACCATTTGCCTCAATCACAGATCATAAAAAGGAGGTGTGCCATTCTTCCCAAGGTTCCTATGTTGCAATAATAAATGAAGTTCATAATCCATTCATATATTTGGTCAAATCTTGGGTTTTTCTGGAAATCAAAGGTGGGAACTTGAGCCTTCATAATCATACCCTCTTAAACATAAAACACACTTTCTAAAGGGTTCTGGTAAAACGTTCTTTCCTTGGTGTATGCAGTTTAAATAGCTCTAGCCTTAATCACTTTTCAAGTTTTAATCTCCACATGCTTGGCATATTCTGATAACATTGACAGGTTAAAAGCAACACTGTGTTGTATGCATAGTGATTGCTTGCAATTAACCATAATTTAAGCTGAAAGTAGAGTGATCAGCTGCCTCACAGAAACATTTTCTAAATTTATTAGATAAATATCTCTGGAGAATTTCAGATTAAAAAGCAGCAACAAGCTCTGCAATTTCAGCTTTCCTTTACCTAAAGGAGTGAAGGTGCTGATAAAACTAATTCTTGAGAAAAAGAGACATTTTGGGCCCTTATTACACCAAGTAGCGGTAGATAAGGATAACAATGATGGAGATAAAGAAGAGAGATAAGGAAAACAATGTCCCAAGAAGGCACTTTACCTTCCTTTTGTTAAAGGGACTTTGCAGCCCACTGATATTCATTCAAAGCATAACCACACTACAGCCAATGTGTGGAACCTCTTGCACATTCTGAATGGACCTCACCAGCATCTGATGTCATCATTCCATCCCTTTAAACTGTGCTCAACAAATGACAACTATTATCTATGACATTTAATCTCTCAATGTTACCTGACTGATGTCATTAACCCTATCTATATGAAAACAGGAATTCAGAATGATGATGTGCTCTGTCACAAAACAAATTAATGAAAGAAACAAGATGCAAACTCAGGTCTATTTGATCCCATGGCCTGGGTTATTCCCATTCTGTTTAGATGCCAAATTTTTCTCATCTATCTATTGTTTCAAGTCAGGATCAAGGCAAAAATCAGGGTGAGGAGGGAAGGAGAGAATAGCCTAAACTGTCTAGAATTCCTTGTTCTAGTTTACTCATTATTATTTATTCTATCAAATAAATGCATGTAAATAAGTCGTCTTTAAAACATTAGAAATTTCAAGATAAACCAAAAGAACAATCTGCAATCCCATCACCTGCAGATACCTCTAGCTTTGTTCTACCTTGGCAAGACTAAGCAGAGCCTAACAATATGGTCCGGCCCACTTTTAATCCCCTTGTCATAATCCCCAAAGCTAATTTGGCCAGAGTTTTGGTCCAGAAAGTATTGCAAATGTCAGGTGAGGAAGTAGCAGAAAAATCTTTGGTTGTTTGGTGATAATTACTATTCTTAGTTTCATTTTGATATTCATAAAACATTTTAGCATTTACATGATACAAAGTTGAGAAATTTGAATAAGCTTTTTTAAAAAAACAGCAAAATTATCTGTTAAGCAAAAAGGCTCAGTTTTAGCCGGGCGCGGTGGCGCACGCCTGTAATCCCAGCACTTTGGGAGGCTGAGGCAGGAGGATCGTGAGTTCAAAGCCAGCCTCAGCAATGGCGAGGCACTTAGCAACTCAGTGAGACCCTGTCTCTAAATAAAATACAAAAAAAAAAGGGCTGGGGATGTGACCCAGTGGTCGAGTGCCCCTGAGTTCAATCCCCGGTACCACACAAAAAAAAAAAAAAAAAAAAGGCTCAGTTTATGCATATAATTCCATTTTTACAAAAAATATTAAACAACATGTTTTTTAGAATCTTAGGTAAAGTGGTAGAGCCTACTATATACAAGGTCTTGGGTTTAATTTTGGGGGAGAGGGGGCCTTAACTGAAACTATTCTTCATTTTTAATTGGTAATTTCCCCCATTTTCCAAATTTACCCAACCACCCTTTCCCTCTCTGCTAAAGGGAACAATGAATAAAGCTTCTTATTCCTCAAAATTCTCCTACTCCCTTGATTTGAAGCTTTCTGGAGGACAATTTGATATGTCAACTATGACAAACAGATTCGCTACTCTCCTCCAATATACATAACACCATTTCTTCAGCGCTGTTCTGGTCTCAAAGCCATGCTCTTTTCCTCTAGTCCCTAGAAGGTAAGGAACAGCAATCAGCACTAATAAGTAGTGGCATAATTACAGAGCAATTCATTATCTCAGGAACTTGGGTTTGGGCTATTTAACTTCATTCCTTTTCCGTTACCCTAGTTAACTGAGAATGCACATATGTATAAAAAAACTACTATATGATTACTCTTTGACTATGAATGACAAATCTAGAGGGAAAAAACCAGAAAAGTTCACTGCTTGCTGGAATAACAAATTCCAAACAATAAGGGATTGCATAAATAAGTTGGTATAGACATGGAAAACACTGTAGTCATTAAAAAGAATTTTGCAAAGAGTTATTTATGGAAATAGGAAAATCTTTACAATGTGAAGAAACAGTCTACAAAATAGTACACATAATAAATAATTTTTTGCCAAGAAAAATGTATTTATCTGCATGAAAAATTGCCTCAAGGACATACATAAAAAATGCTTTTATCTTTGAATTGTGGAAGACACTTTATTTTCTTCGCACTTTTTGATGTTTTCTCAACATTCTGAATCAAGCTTGTATCAATTTTGTAAAGACAAAAACACAAGAGATGCTGATTTAAGGAGAGAAGGGAAAAGGAAAGCAGCCAGAACCCTGGGGAAAACCTACATGTTTGAAAGAGAAGAGGAGCCAATATCTTAGACTTGTTCTTTTTTAAAACCAATTTTCTTCCTTGCCAGCTTCTTGCTTTTAGATCTATTTTAGCTTCTTAGGTACCTATCAATATTATACTATTTCACTTAGCCTTATGTATCTAGGTTAAAGTAAATGAAAAAGACACAACTGTTTTGTGAAATAAAACATGCCCCAAATTAATATTTTTTATAGTTTTGGTGGCCCTATGAACAAAACCTGGCTATAGGCAAACAGACTTTTTGACATCTGTATTGGAAATGTAATCCCCAAATCCATATAGTGATAGTATTTGAAAGTGGGGTCTCTGGGATTCAAGTAGGGTTACATGAGATCATGAGGATGAGGTTCCAATGACAGCATTATCAATAAATGGGATGGATTCAAACTAAAAAGCTTCTTCTCAGCAAAAGAAACAATAATGTGAAGAGAGAGCCTACAGACTGGGATAAAAATCTTTACACATGCACCTCAGATAAAGCATTAATCTCCAGGATATATAAAGAACTCAAAAAACTTAACACCAAAAACATAATAATAACCCAATCAATAAATGGGCTAAGGAACTGAATAGATACTTCACAGAAGAAATAAATCAACAAAAATATGAAAAAATGTTCAACATCTCTAGCAATTAGAGAAATGCAAATCAAAACTACTCATTTCATCTCACTCCAATCAGAATGGCAATTATCATGAATACAAACAACAATAAATGTTGGCAAGGATGTGGGGGGAAAGGTACACTCACTACATTCCTGGTGGGAATGCAAATTGGTGCGACCATTATGGAAAGCAGTATGGAGATACCTCAGAAAACTTGGAATGGAACCACCATTTGACCCAGCTATCCCACTCCTAGGTTTATAGCCAAAGGACTTAAAATCAGCATATTCACTGTAGTGATGTGGCCACATCAATGTTTATAGCAGCTCAATTCACAATAGCTAAACTATGGAACCAACCTACATGACCTTCAACAGATAAAGAAAATGTGGTGTGTGTGTGTGTGTGTGCACGTGGAGTATAACTCAGCGTTAAAAAATGAAATTATGGCATTTGCCAGTAAATGGATGGAACTGGAGAATATCATGCTAAGCAAAATAAGCCAAGGCCAAATGTTTTCTCTGATTTGTGGATGCCAATTCACAATGGGGCGGGGGCAAGGGGTGGGGGTGCGGAGAAGGGAATAGTTACAGGCATGCACCATCGTGCCAGCCTTAGCTCACATTCTTACTCTCCTTGCCAAGTCATGATGCAGCAAGAAGGCCCTCCTCACCAGCTAAGCATGGTGGCACATGCCTGTAATCCCAGCAACTCAGGAGGCTGAGGCAGGAGATACTGGCACCAAGCTACTGAATTTCCTACTGTAAACAATAAAAAAAAAAAAAAAATCAACCTCTGTTCTTTATAAATTACCCAGTCTCAAGTAACTCTGTTACAGAAACAGAAAATGGACTAAGACATATAATGTAGATAAGAAATCTACCTAGTTAAAAAGGTACTTCTGGAAATTCTATCAGTCCTTTCAGGTTGAAGTAGTACCATTTACAAATTACTGCTACTGGGCACTAAATGTTTCTGTAGGACTGAAAGAATCAATTTCATTCACCCTAGATAGTTTAGGAGCAACCTTTTTAATGACTGAGCTAATCCATCTCACAATTCTCAAAAAGCAGGGTTATCATATAAAGCACCTGACAGAGAGGCCTTAACAGAATTCACATTCACTTGCACTACTAAAGAGCCATAATAAAACAGTGCTCATTAAAGGGGGGAAAAAATTAAAAACTTACATGGAATTTAAATGCAGCACCGGGCAATGTGGTGGACACCTGTAACTCCTAAACACATAAGGCTGAGGCAGGAGGATTGCAAGATCAAGGCCAGCCTCAACAACTCAGTGAGACCCTGACTCAAAATCTTTAAAAGGGACTGGGGATGAAGAGCAGTTGTAAAGTGCCCCTGGTGGGGGTGGAGGGGGAGCACCCCAGAACCAAACACACACACACACACACACACACACATTCATGGGGACTTATATAAAGTAAATAATAGAAGAAACGTTTATTATATCATTACCTATATCAAGCATCAGAGAATTACAGAAAGCGTTCTTGTCATGTAAATTTAGGAAACTCTAGTGAAAGTCTAAAGGTACAATGTAATTTTTTTTTTTTTTTTTTGGTACCAGGGGCACTTGACCAATGAGCCACATCCCCAGCCCTATTTTGTATTTTATTTAGAGACATGGTCTCACCGAGTTGCTTAGCAAGCACCTCACAGTTGCTGAGGATGGCTTTGAACTTGCGATCCTCCTGTCTCAGCCGTACAATGTATTTTGAAGGGACTTTATTTCTAGATTTTAAGTACAACTTATATGAAAAGAACCAGGGAAGACTAGAACACGGGCTTAACTCTGAGCAAAAACACTGTCATTGTGAAAAGTGGATCACAAGAGACTATGAACTCCCAAAGCTAGGGACCTTTGTGTCTAGTTCACTGCTCTGCATCCCCACTCAGAACAGTGCCTTCCACCTGGCAGCCATTATTTAATGAATGAATCAAAGAAGTGCTCCTGGTGCATGGTAGAAGACAACCGAAATTCACTTTATATATCAATATTTAATAATCTCCCACCACCTGGAGAAGCCATAACTGAATGGCTGATATGTTACAAAGCTAACTGCACCATACTGTACACTTTTTGAGGAAAAACATGGTTTTAACTCTTAAGGAGCTGGACCTAGTATTTTCAAAAATTGATATACCTGTTACTAAAGAAAGAGTGGACTAATATTACGGGCACATAGCATGTCATGCATTTTCATCTTCTTAAAGTCCTCTGCACACAGTAAGAGAACATACAGGTGCTGCTTCCTTCAGACCCTGGAGCATCACTTGAGGCTCCTGTGCTAGCATCTGCCTAGCAGTGCTCACAGATGGAAGCCATTAGTCACCTGTTTAGTGTTCCCACCATGTCCATCAAATGTACACCTTCAAAGTAACTGCAGTGAGCTGGAGAAGTCAGCATCTAGTCTTCCACAGCTAGCACATCACTCCTCAAGCAAATAAGGGAAGAGTTTACACTTCAGAGGATGAAGTATCTGTGCTGCTTCAAGGTTTCACAGACTCCTTAATGATCATTAGCTCCCAGGATACCAAGGCAAAGACAGCTAAAAGCTGCAGAATCACAGGTGAGCTGTCATACAGGAGACTACAGCCCTCAGCACTATAAATGGCATTTGTTCACACCAGATTAATTGCTTAGAAGGATCAAAATGCAGTTGACAGCTACATATTGAGTTTCTTAATAATAAAACACGAAAAAATGTGAATAAATTATATTTTTATTTTTCACAAGCAAAAAAGATAAATGGCAACTTGCCTTTGTAAAAGACATTAAAGAATATCAGAGTAATACGCTATCCATCTCATAGAGACAGTAGCCTCAGAAAGCCCATTATACAGCTTTTAAAGAAAGTCTTATTAAATAAATCTAAGAATAATATACTTTTAACTAAATCAATAAATCAAAAATGACCACACACATACCACACACACCACATGAACAAAATCATACAGAACCCATAAAGTGGTAATGTGAAGAAGGAAAAAGGAAAAACTGGAAGTTCTTCATTAAATTCAAGGAGGCTCAAATCCTAAAACAGAAAAAAAAATATTTAAAACAATATTTTAAAGACTTTATTATAGTTTGTTTCCCCCCCCCCCTCCTCTCTCTCTCTCCTCTCTCTCATGGTCTCCAGTCTCGGATATACATTTTAATGCTTTACTCAAAATATTTTTTCTTACTCTTTGAGCAATTTTATACACCATAAAGAGATCACAATGCTGACAATGTAGGTATCTGCCTTCTTAATGGGCTCTTCAAGTTTTATATTTCAAATCTGAGTCTCCAATCCCAATTAAATGTTTATATAATAGGCTTCTGAAGACAGAATTACATTTTAAATTGCATGCTTAATTTTCACACATAATAGTTTAAACACAGTCTATATACTTTTGAAAGAGACACAATTTATGGTATGAATAAGGCACATGAACCCTAAGTACATGTATGAAGACACGAATGGTGTGACTTTGTGTACAACCAGAGATATGAAAAATTGTATTCTATATGTGTAATATGAATTATAATGCATTCTGCTGTCATATATAAAAATCATATATAATGTCATATAAAAAATTTTGCATTGTTGGAAAATTATTTATTAGAATAAACTAATGCAAGGCAACTGAAATAAAAACTTGGAAGTAGCAGAGTCATAAAGAACCAAAGAGTTAAACTCCTAAGACTGACAGTATATCTCATTTACATAGGTTTAATAGCTACTTAAACCTTAAGTTAAATAATAATTCTTATGGGCAAGTTCAAACATGGAGTTAGAATACATGCTTTCAGGTATTTGAGGGTTCAGATTATATCAACTTTCAGGTTTAGGGAAGAAAAAGAAAAAAAAGAGGTTAAAGATCATATTGAGGGCAGGGGTTGTGGCTCAGTGGTAGAGCACTTGCCTAGCATGTGTGAGGCACTAGGTTCGATTCTCAGCACCCCATATAAATAAATGAATAAAATAAAGGTTCATCAACATCTTAAAAAAAAAAAATTTTTTTAAAGTAAAGATCATATTGACCCTCAGACAGACAGCAGAAAACATCTGCCATAATGAGCTAAACACAGCACATATTTTCATTATAACATCATATAATGAGTATCTCCTTTATTTAATTTTATTTCCTTGTGAATTTTGCCCTTTTGCCATATTCACTACAAAGAATCTGAAATAGAAACTGTAAGAGCAATGAACATATAAAAAAAATACTTTGCAAAAAATTAGAGACATTCAGACATACGTAGTTTCCTGATAAGCAAAATGAGAGGTTTATAACACTAGATGATCTCTTGAAATTTCCTATGGCTCTACAATTCTCAGAAATTTATATTATATATGTATATATTTATATTATATATATACTATAATTAAGATTAGATATGCATATCACTTACTGTTTCTCTGTAAATATTTATGGATATAACTGTGTTTTTCTAAACGTTTCATTAGTAATACTAAGTCTTGTAAGTCTGGTTCCATAATAATCTATAATGTAACTACTTCCATCTGAAGGTCCAACAATCTAGGAGAGATAAATTTTCAAAAATTACTCATTTTGAAAAATACATTTCACAATGCTTTGAATTTACTCTTACTAATTAATAAAATTGTTTTAGTAGCCATAAAATTTCAACTCCAAGCAAAACAAAGGTTAAGTGAGTGGCTCATGTAGCTCACAGATTCAAAAGAGGAGCTACAAAGGCTTCAAGAACCAAGGCCCTGGGTTTGGCCTCCCTGCCTCTTTCCTTTGCTCTGCTTGTCTTCATTCTGCAGACAGGCATTCTCAACTGACTGTCACCAGCTAGAGATTCACATATTCCCACATTAGCAGCTCCTCAAAGAAAGTGAAATATTCTTCCCCAGTGTTTATATACCAAATCCAGAGAAAGACCTGCATTGATCTGCTTGTTTTTTTTTTAATTATCTATTACTAGACAAATTAGTATATCCAAGGAAATAAAATTAATAAGATTAATATTGCCGGGCGCGGTGGCGCACGCCTGTAATCCCAGCACTTTGGGAGGCTGAGGCAGGAGGATCGCGAGTTCAAAGCCAGCCTCAGCAATGGCGAGGCACTTAGCAACTCAGTGAGACCCTGTCTCTAATTAAAAAACACACAAAAAAGGGCTGGGGATGTGGCCCAGTGGTCGAGTGCCCCTGAGTTCAATCCCCAGTACCACAAAAAAAAAAAAAAAAAAAGATTAATATTAATCAAACTCCCTGTTAGGAGATGATGCAGTGTGATTCAAAGTCTTACCAGAACCACCTGGAATGGAAAAGGAAGAGAGAAAAAAACAACACATGTTCACTACAATCATCTCGTACACTTAACCATATTTTTGGTAATTCAATTAACATAATGTCTATAAATTATCCTTTAAGGTAGTAATCTTCAAACAGCAGCCTTAAGGGTAGACAAAGAGTTACCACTGTAGACCCAGTGAGTTTTATTGGTATCCATTTTGAGATACTTGATTACCAACAGATCTGCCTAACATTATGCTACAGTGGAAGCATTAGCTAGTATCCTTTCCCACTTTCCCGCCTCTCTGTGATCCTCTCTCCAGCTTGGTCAGAGTAAAGCATCCTGCCATCAGAGCTGAGTCTCATGATGGCACACTGCTCTGATGTGCAAAACCTGAAAAGGGCCAAATCAAGGGGTAATTCAAAATACCAGACTTGGGAAAATTTCCTTTAATTAGAGATCCAAACATATGTTCTGCTACATCTTGTTCCAAAATTGCATTCCCAATAACATTTAGCTCTTTCTTCTTAAAACTAATCTGTTGAATTTGTGACATGTTAATGCTGTTTTCAACCGTGTTATCATTAACAATTACAATAACTCAATCCAGATAGCACAGAAAAACTTTAATTAGGATAAAATTTTGTGCGAGAAGGAAAATAGAAATCAAAATTCAAAGAGAAAAAGAAGCAATGTAAAATCATAATGATTTGTGAAGGGTTCGTTCATGTCTTTTTAAAGAGGATGATATTTTAAATCCTATGGCATTTATAGTCTGTTGGATATATTTAAAAATTGATATAACAGTTTTATTTAAATATGTCAATATTTGAAATGATATTCTTTGCAACTATTTAAATTTATGATAGAAAATTTAAATGTCAATTTAAAAATATGTAGAGGGCACAGGCTTAAAATAATTCTTCTAGGGGTTATACAACTAGAGTTAGAAGAAAACTACTATAAAGCCCTCCCCAGCCTTCACGGTGCTGCACACCTGTAATCCCAGCGGCTCAGGAGGCTGAGGCAGGAGAGTTCAAAGCCAGTCTTAGCAATTTAGCGAGACCCTGAGCAACTTAGCAAGACTCAGTATCAAAATAAAACACAAAAAGGGTTGGTTAAGTGGTTAAGTGCCTCTGGTTTCAACCCGTGATACCAAAAAAAAAAAAAAAAAAAAAAAAAAAAAAAAAGTATATGTGTTGAGGGAGGACTTTTTCTGTCTCTGAAAGTGACAACTCAAGAGAAGGAAGAAGACAGGAAAGAGGGAAGGAAGGAAATGGAATGGAAGGGGGAAAATGGAATGGAATCCTTACTTATTATATCATTTTGCTCTGAATTAAGAAATCTTAGAATTGCCTAACCTCCAGATTGTTGTATGATACAATAAACTCTAATGTTATTTGTAGCCAACAATCCTAATAATGCACTTGTCTTCAATGTCTCCTACAGATAACTGCCGGATACCCAAAGCAGAACACTGGCTGCTATTTATGTATGCTAAAACAGTTTAAAAGACTGGCTGCTATTTATGCTAAAACTGCCCAAAGACAACAAAATTAAGTCAGTGTGGTAAAGCACTGGTCCAAAAGAAAAACTTTCGACAAAGCTTACGAGCTACCTAGCTCTAGGGTCAAATAATTTAATCCTCTCTGGATCTCAGTTTTTCTTATCCATAAACAGGAACCAAGCTGATCTGTACAGCACTTTTTAAATTCTAATGTCTTCCGAGACTACAACATTTAAGTGCAAACATCTCAGCTTAGGCATCCACAAGCTATCATTAACATGGTTTTCTATGAACTAGTCCATTTAAGAAGAAATCATGGGGCTGGTATTGTGGCTCAGCAGTAGAGCGCTGGTCTAGTATGTGCCCAGCCTGGGTTCGATCCTCAGCACCACGTAAAAATAAAGGCATTGTGTACAACTAAAACAAATAAATAAATATTTAAAAAAAAAAAAAAAAAAAGAAAAAGAAGAAGAAGACATCATGCCAGGCGCAGAGGTGTACACCAATAATCCCAGAGACTGAAGAGGCAGAAAATCACAAGTTCAAGGCCAGCCTCAGCAACTTGGCAAGACTGTCTCAAAATAAAAAATAAAAAGGTCTGGGGATGTAGCTAAGTGGTGGAACACCCCAGGGTTCAATCCCCAGCACTGAAAGAAAAAAAAAAAAAATGGTACTCTTCCCCTTATTTAATTGTAAAGAAAACTATCCGATGTAAAGGTTCCAACTATTCAAATCCATATTCCCTTACCAAAAATTTAAAAATACTTATATATAATAAATGTTTCAATTATAAAACCTCTTATTATGAAGTTGGTATTATAATGTTAATTATAAAACTACAAATCTTTAAAAATATTCCATATTGGGAAATTGTTTTACTTAGTAAATATACCCTTTCTATTAGTACATTGATAAGAGAATATGAAAACTAAAATTATTCATTTAGATTTTTGCTAAGAGTTTTCTAGGGCTGGGGGTTTAATTCAGTAGTATAGTGCTTAGCATGATCAAGGCCCTGAGTTCAATTTCCAGCACCAAACAACCCAACCCAAAGCCAAGTTCCATACTATGCAGTATTTCCAACCAATAAGTAGACAGACTTTTGAAATCTATGGGGTAAATAAATACCACCTCCATGCTTCATTCCAGCTAATGAGCCAAGAAGTTGCTACAGAGGTTTTAATCTTAATAAAAAGGGAAAGAAGAGGGCCACTACACTATGAGGGGCAATTTTCCAAAATAGGTATCAATGTCTCTCCATAAGAAGTCCTAATACCACAAGGAAGCAACTGCACATCCTTCTGCACGTTTCCTTAAAAATTACCACAAATTTTGTGGATTAAAACAGTGAAAATGTATAGTTCTGGAGGTCAGAAGACCTAAATCAACACAACTGTTATGTCCTACAGAGATTCTAGGGAAGAATCTTTTACAGTTCTAAGCTTCCACTGATAACTGGCATTCTTTGGAATTCCTTAGATTGTGGCCAATTATCAGTTTAATCATACTTGAAATTGGATTTAAGGCCCACCAAAGTAATCCAAGATGATCTCTTCATCTCAAGATCCTTAACTTTATCTTTCTTTTTTGATGGGGGGTGATGCTGGGGCCATCCCTAGCGCCTTGCTCATGCTAGGCAAGCAATCTACCACTGAGTCCTGTGATCCTTAACTTAATCACATCAGCAAATACCTTTTTTTTTCCCCAAATAAAATAACATTTGCAGGTCCCAAGAATTTGATATGGACATGTTTTACTCTATCATACCCTCCTTCTATGGAGATGTAATGATAGTTTAGAGAGATTAAGTGAAACTCCTTCTTTAGTATTATTTCTGACTTTCAACAAGAAATTTTACTGGCATAATAAAAATTTAAAAAAAAACCCTCATTGTTTATACAAAAGGATAAGCTTTTCTATAGGTGTAAAGTCTATAGCAAGAAAAGTAAATAAGAAAATTTTAAAGAACATATTAAAATCAAGACTATTGGGCCAGGCGTGGTGGCGTATGCCTGTAATTCCAGCACTTGGGAGGCTGAGGCAGGAGGATCTTGAGTTCAAAGCCAGCCTCAGCAATGGCGAAGCAATTAACAACTCAGTGAGACCCTGTCTCTAATAAAATACAAAAAAAGGCTAGGGGTTTGGGGTTGTGGCTCAGTAGTAGAGCGCTCGCCTGGCACATGCGCGGCCCAGGTTCAATCCTCAGCACCACATACAACAACAAAAAAAACCCTAAAATAAATATTTAAATATTTAAAAAAGAAAAGGGATGGGGATGTGGCCCAGTGGTGGAGTGCCCATGAGTTCAATCCCTGATACCAAACAAACAAACAAACAAACCCCAAGACTATTAAATAGTCTAAAACTACTATTAAGTAGTTTTTTCTGTCTTTATCCTTTTTTGTGTGTGTGGTGCTAGAGATTAAACCCATGGCCCTGTGCATTTGAGGCAAGCACTCTACCAACTGAGCTATATCCCTAGTCCTGTTCTTTATCCTTGATGCCCAATGTCATTCTCAATAACCTCCTCCGCCCTACTCACAGGCACCTACACAAATAATAAGCATTTCATTAATCTGGCATATGACTGAGATATTCACTTTTGCTTAACAATGTGATGTCCTTTGAAAACTACACTTAATTTATCTGAATAGCACTATGTTGTAAATCTTGTTTAGTTTAAAAGTATTTTCATGATATGCTCTAATTTTAAGACATTTCCATGTAACTGTCAGGTACATCTAGGTAAGCACTGCTATGATTACTCTAATGTTACAGAGGATGCATCCATTCTCCTATTGGTGAACCCATGTAGATTGATTCCAACGTCTTGCTACCACAAAGAGTGCTACATTAGACATCATTATACATGTCCAAATGTGAACAGGAATAAACTTTTTTTTACTTATTAGTTATCTGGGTAGCCTGCGCTATAAATTGCCTACTTCCTTATTATGTTTATTTAACTATTAGGCTCCCTATCATTTTTATTGATTTGCAGAAATTACTTGAATACTCTAGACAGCAATTCTTCTTGCTAGTATTTTTTATTTTTTTACTTAGTCTGTTAAGTAATACTTGTCTGCTCTAAGGGCTGGGGATGAAGCTCAGTGGTAGAGTGCTAGCCGAGTGCATAAAAGGCTCTGGGTTCAATCCCCAGTCCCATAGGGAAAAAAAAAAAAAAAGAAAAAAACAAACACAAAAACTTAACCTGGTCTATTGCATACCTTTAAAAACAGAATTTCTTAAAACAAATTTGAATCTGAATAGTCACATTAATTGATTCTCCCCACTTCATGTTTTATGTTTTTGGGATCTTGTTTCAGACTTAACCCATTCAAGACCATGAATGTATTCTCTTCACTTAGTTTCATATAAAGTTTAACTATAAAGCTCAGTGTCCACACCAGACCCAAATCTACTGGCATTTTGACCTTGGGCTTCTTGGGCTCTAGAATTCTAAGCAATGAGTTTATGTTGCTTATAAATTACGTATCTAAGGTATTTTGTTATAGGGGTCCAAATGCTCTCAGACAAGTACTAAAGGAAAGCATTCACTTTTTGTAAAGTACCATTTTTAGCTTTTCATATTGCTAGTACTTGGCACGAAACCACATTTTTTCACAGATACATTGTATTCATTTCAAATCAGCACAAAAAATTTCAGGGCATATTCTGTGTTTAGCATACTACGAATGAAATTTTCCTCAAGAAATTAATGTGTGAAAAGGCAAACTTGGTGTTTAAAAGCTCAGAAGAGTAATAACACAAAGCAGTATATAAGTCAGTGCTAAAATGAATGGCATATAGTAAATGCCAAAACAATAAGACACAGTTTTCAAATCTGATAAATTTATTTACAAAATTCATAAATGTCTTGGAAAGTATGTGAAATACTGGTCCTTATACAGTTGAGTCCTTTAAAGAAATCCAATGAGTAACATTAATAGGAATAAAAATAAAAGCAATTTCTTCCACGAGGCACAAAATTTTAAAAAACTGAAACAAACAAACAAAACATACTTCCTTCTAACTACTTACTTTCTACATTCCAACACATATTTTCATTTCCCCCCTTATGCATCCTTATCTTCCTGATTTGTGGCTATCTTCCTTCTACTTAACAAAACTTTATTTGATAGAGTAGACATCAGTGATTTTGGTATAATTTAAAATGTTTACACTATGTGAGTGACAAAGGAGGTTTAAGCATAACGAAAATATTCCATTTTTTATGATAAAAAAACTTATACTGTATAATCTATCCTTCATGATGTATACTTATGCATCACTTAATGTCGAGGACATGTTCCCAGAAAAGCATCAGCAGCCCATTTCATCATTTTACAAATTTCAGAGTGTACTTATACAAATGTAGGTGGTATATATGAGTCACTTGACCTTGCCTATTGATGCAGTAAACACAAGATGTAGGAGGCGGCTGCTTAAATAATACAGCATACTATTTTACAGTAAACTTTTAAAAAAAAAATTTATTTATTTGCTTTTAGTTGTACAAAATGTGTTTTATTTTTACGTGGTGCTGCGGATCAAACCCGGGCCACGCATGTGCTAGACCAGTACTCTACCACTGAGCCACAACCCCAGCCCAAACTTTTTTTTTATAAGTGGAAGTATACTCTAAAATAATGATAAAAGTATAGTATAATAAACACTTAAATGACCAGTAATGAAGTCGTTTATTGTCACACATTATATATTGTATATAACTGTTCATGCTATATTTTTAAAAAACTGCCAGTGTAAACAGGTTTGTTTACATACATTAGCATCAGCAAACATGTCAATAATGCATCACATTACAATGTCAGGACAACTATGATGGCACTAGGTGACAGGAATTTTTCAGCTCTATTACCATCTTATGGGACTACCATGATATATATGGTCTACTTCAGTTGGCCAAAATGTCTTTATACAGGGCATAACTATATACAAAAATGTATAGACACAACTGAGTGTTTTTAAATCTGCAAACCTACCTTAAAAATAACTATATATAATAATTACCTACAGCTAAAAGATTATATACTAGAGGTGATTTTTGTTGACTGCATTCTATTTACTATTTCATCCTATTCATGATTCATATTGTTTCCTTATAATATGAATATGCAAATATAGAAATTTCCAAATTTTATTAACAGATAAAGGCCAAGTGAGCTGGGCATGCTGGCATGGGACTACAATCCCAGCGACTCAAGTAGCTGAGGCAGAAGGATCGCAAGTTTGAGGCCAGCCTCAGCAACCTAGCAAGATGCTATCTCAAATAAAAACTAAAAGGGGCTGGGGATGTGACTCAGTCATTAAGCACCTCTGGGTTTGATCCTTGGTACCAAGAAGAAGAAAAAAAACTCTTTAAGTATTTTCAGTGAACATAGCAACATATAATATAAACCTTATTTACTTTAGCAATATTTTATTCTTATTTTCTTATTGGTACCAGGGATTGAACCCAGAGGCACTTTACCACTGAGTCAAATCCCTATCCCTTTTTATTTTGTTATTTTAAGACAGGGTCTCATTAAGTTGCTGAAGCCCTCACTAAGTTGCTGAGGCTGGTCTCAAACTTTGAATCCTCCTGCCTCAGCCTCCCAAGTCACTGGGATTACACATGTGTAACACAGCACCCACCTGTGCATTATACTTTATGTTGTTTTGGTTCTAACAATGAAATAACTGTATTCTTATATTCTTGTTATAAAGATTGTGAAACAATGTTTTTATAGATCCAAATCCATGCATATACTTCTGAGATCACAATCCAATAGAAAAACACTCCTATTCACTGGGAAATAATATTTAATGGCAAAAGAAAAAAAAAAAAAAAAAAAAACAGGCATGGAGAATGAAGAACAAACAAAATGATGATAAACAAAAGGTCTATTGAGAAATTGAAAAAATATAATCAGGACATAAATATTATAGTTGATGATACTTAAAGTAAAAATTATTTGATTTGCTGAAAAAAAACTTCTAAAACTGATGTAGTCAACATCACATTAAGTATATTAAAAAAAACAGATAAAATAGGCTATACATCTTACTTGGTTACATTTGAAAATTGATTTATATTCCCCCCAATGTGAAAGAGTCTAAAGTGGACAAGTGTATTAAATTGTTTTATTTAGGGAAATTTACTGCAGAAATACAAATACTAATTCTATTTCAGTAATTTCTTAGCACAGCATGGTGGTCAAGCATGCTTCCTGACTCAGGAGGCTGAAGCAGGAGGATCCCAAGTTCCAAGGCCAGCCTCTGCACGTTAGTGAGACCCTGACTCAAAATGAAAAATAAAAAAGGTTGGGATGTAGTAGTAGAGCACCAGTGCGTTCAATCCCCAGTAACTACCCCCCCCCGCTATCATCTGCAAAAAAAAAGCTCAATGTTATAGAGTCCTAGTCCCAGAAGTTCTTTAAAAAATGACCTACCTATTGTGAAAAGTATCAGAAAGCAGTAGCTGATCAAATCAGCTGTAGAATTTGACATAACTAAAGCTGCAAAGCAAAGATAATATCACCAAAGAAAGAACCTAGCCTGGTTGGGATGCAAAGACACTTTGAATTCTGGACCTTAATTTGAAGAATCCCAATAATTGGGCTGGGAATATAGCTCAGTTGGTAGAGTGCTTGCCTTGCATGCACAAGGCCCAGGGTTCAATCCCCAGCACCACACACACAAAAAAAAGAATCCCTAGCACGATGGCACACGCCTATAATCCCAGCACTTGAGAGGCTGAGACAGGAGGATCACAAGTTCAAAGCCAGCTTCAGCAATGGCCAGGCACTTAGCAACTCAGTGAGACCCTGTCTCTAATAAAATATAAAAAAGGGTTGGGGATGTAGCCCAGTGGTCAAGTGCCCCTGAGTTCAATCCCCAGTACCAAAAAAAAAAAAAGAAAAAGAAAAAAGAATCCCAATAATCATTCAATTCCTTGAATCTTCATTTAAAATGAGAAACCCATTTCTAAGCATATGTGTACAAGTACTTCAGCCTCTTCATGCCTGCTTGCCTGTCCCACAGTTAAAGAAGGAAGAATATTTGGTTAGGCATATGTTTATGAGCAAAGGCAGGAAAATTCCAACTTTAAAACCAAATATTTTCCTTGTTTAATTCTGGTATCTTATTGGTCCATATGCTGCCTCCTCCTCACAGTATGGTACCCAAATCTCTTACAATTTTGACTTTCTTTTAGCATGTAATGGTAACATCAAGCAGACAGAATTGAAGAGTAGAAATACTGGAAGAGAAAGCAGAGCAAAACAGATGATGATCTAAATGTATACTGATACCCTTGCTAAAGACATTAGGTACTCCATAAAAGCTTGTTGAAGTGCAATTTTTTAAATATTATGATAAATTCATCTTTTTCCCTAATTTAAGAATTCATGAGTTAATTATAACTCTTTTGTTCTTTTTTCTTTTCTTTTTTTTTTTTTTTTTTTTTTTTTTTTTTGGTGGTACTAAGGATTGGACCCAGGACTTTGTACACTGAGCTGCATCCCCTGAAGCTGACTGTTCCAGTCACCTTGTCAGTTAATATAACAGGATACTGATGGGACTCTGATATATATACGAACATTATGAAGGCAGAAATAAAATTGTCTTTTGCACTAGACAAGCATTCTTTATACTAATAATCTGTTCACTGCATGTTATAAAAGCTAAAACTAACTAGCCTATGCCTCACACCCCCCAAAAGGATTGCATGAGTGTTCCATAAAATGTCTAGGAGAGGGGCTAGCTTCAAGGAAGACCAAGTCCATGCAAACAAATGATATATTTCAGACTCTCCTGATGTTCATCTCTGTTTCTCTGTATTAGCCTCACTTTCTCCTGGGGATGGGAGCAGGCAGTTTGTAAAATGTTGCTCAAGCACTTACAAGATGTTTTTTATTAAATTATGCCCAAATGGCCAGAAATGGTGGCACCTGCTTGTACTCCCCAGCTACTCTGGAAGTTGATGCAGGAGAATTGTGAGCTTGAGGCCAGCCTCAAAAACTCAATGAGACACTATTCCAAAATAAAAAAGGAAAAGGGTTGGGAATGTAGCTCAATGGTAGGGCATCCCTGGGCTCCATCCCCATACTGAAAAACAAAAATAAAAATAAAAAGTAAGGCTGGCATCCCACTCCTGGGTCTATTCCCAAAGGACTTAAAAACAGCATATTACAGTGACACAGCTATCTCAATGTTTGTAGCTGCGCAATTCACAATAGCTAGGTTGTGGAACCAACCTAGATGTCCCTCAGTAAATGAGTGGATTAAGAAAATGTGGTATATACGCACAATGGAATTTTACTCAGCAATAAAAGAAAATAAATTAATGGCGTTTGCAGGTAAATGGATGAAGTTGGAAGACATAATGCTAAGTGAAGTTAGTCAGTCTCAAAAATCCAAATACCAAATGTTTTCTCTTGATATAAGGAGGCTAGTTCATAGTATTGTTGGATGGGGGTACGTAGGAGGATTAGAGAAACACGAGAATGGTCAAAGGGAAGGTAGGGTAAGGGAGGGAGCAAGGGGGGAGGGAGGGGGAGAAAAGAAAAAAAAAAAAAAAGAAGAAAAGGTGGTTGAATGAGACGGATATCATTTTCCTAAATGCATGATTGAAGACCTGAATTGTACGAATATACTTTGTATACAAACAGTTGTATCTAAAAAGATGCTAAATACATGTACTATGAGTTGTACATATTAAAAATTATAAAAATAAAATTAAAAAAAAAAAAAAAGTAAGGCTGGGCGCAGTGGCACACGCCTGTAATCCCAGCACTTGGGAGGCTGAGGCAGGAGGATCACGAGTTCAAAGCCAGCCTCAGCAATTGTAAGGCACTTAGCGACTCAGTGAGACCCTGTCTCTAATAAAACACAAAAAAGGGCTGGGGATGTGGCCCAGTGGTCGAGTGCCCCTGAGTTCAATCTCTGGTACCAAATAAATAAATAAATAAATAAAAATAAAAAGTAAATTTGAGAAATAACCACAATACTCTCCCTGTCAAGACTCAATTTGTATTATAAACATTCTGAAAAGAAACCTCTTTAACAGTCCAACTAACATCTACAAATCACATTTGCGTATGGAATCCTTTTTTAAGAATATCTTCTATCTTTAGAACCACAGTTTGGAAAATGTTAAGTAGAAACACGACCACAATCCAGAATTTGAAGAAACACCGAAACAAGCATTCCCATCTGCTTCCTAATATATTTTAAATTTAAAATATACCAGAAGATCACCAAATTCAATTTTGAATGTAAAGTAGTTACACATTCCAGATTAAAATGAACTTACCTGCATTGAAATAAGAATGAAATCAATTAGGCTCCCAATTCCACAAAATCCTACAGTGCAAAACTTTAACAAACCTAAAAGAGAAGATAGTCATTTACAATCTAAAAAGTCTTATAAATATTAATAAACTTTTCCATTTTCTAATAAGCCCCCACATACACTATAAATTCTTTGTAGTATTATAATAAAATCAATACTTTAAAAACTCAAATCATCTAAAACTATTTAATGGATGCTCACATACAGAAAGGTCACAAAATAATTTATCAAATACACTTAACAAATAAATATTAGTACCTGAAAGAAAAACTCAATGTAATCTTGCAAAACTTCTCAAGAGAAAATGCCTAAGGAAATACATTCTTAAATCTTTTAGTCCTAAAATCCTCACTGACTTACTTAGACTTAACACATCAGTGATCCAAATTTTGCTATACATTTAGAATAGAAAGTTCAAATGTATTAGTTTAATGACTTAGCTTAATGGCAGAGTACTTGCAAAGCATGCACAAGACCCTAGGTTCTATCTCAGTACCAAAGAAAAAGTGAGGAAAGAAAGCTCAAATATATAAATTGTCATCTCTCTCTCTCTCATACATACACACACACACAAACACACACACACATACACACACAAATCAGAAAGCAACACTAATCTTTTAAAACTGCAGAATTTTATTAGTAACCCAATTACCTCTAATTTATCCTATACTTTTTTCCCTAAGCATCTTCTGTTTACTAATGCTAGTCAAAATCAATAGTCCGGTGCTAAGTACTTTATATATACCATTGTCCTTGGTCCTAACCCAAGAATTAGGATACTAAAATAGGTGATAAAAGAGCATTGACTGTAGGATATATATGGGGATATAACCCCAAAACATGATGATTACTAGGAGATAAGTGATCCCTCTTCAGTATTTGAATCTTATAAGTCATCACATTTGAGATTTTAAAATGGCATGAAAAAAATGACTCTTCGTGAAAATGTAGTTGCAAATATCAATAAAAAATAGGTAACACCTAAAACTAAGTGTAAAAAAGATCACCTCTCGCATACAACCTAGAAGCACAAAAATAAGATTGAAATGCTTAGGTACCTGAGTTGATCTTCCCCTCTTGGTATAAGACATATAGCAACATAATGTTGTAAGTACTGGCTAACAAGTTACAAACAATTAAACAACTATTAAAAATATCATAGAAGCCAGGCTCAGTGCCTGTAATCCTACCAGCTTGGGAGGCTGAGGCAGGAGAATTGAGAGTTCAAAGCCAGCCTCAGCAAAAAGCAAGGCACTAACCAACTAAGTGAGACCCTGTCTCTAAATAAAATACAAAATAGGGCTGGGAATGTGGCTCAGTGGTCAAATGCCCCTGAGTTCAATCCAACGAAAGAAAGCAGGGTCTCACTAAACTGCCTTAGCTGGCCTTAAATCTACAACCCCCTCCTGTCTCAGCCTCCTGAGCTGCTGGGATTAAAGGTATGTGCCACTGTACCCAGAAATACATGTTGCTTCATTAAAATGTACAGTTATTTTTTAATGTATCAGGGAAGAAATAAATTTTAAAAAGAAAAAGAAATGTTATTTTGGAACATTTGAAAGGTAATTACTGCATTATCTATTTAAGAATTATAAAGTTAATTTTTATAACACTAAATAAATAAAAATATAAAATAAAATGAAAATGAAAATTTGGTAATAAAATTTATTTAGGCATAAAATAAAAAGATAGCTGGGGCTTTGCATAGATAGCTTTTGTAATGTTGAGATATGTTCCTGTTATAAAAATCTTAACACCTAAAAAACAAATAGCCCAATCAATAAATGGGCCAAGGAACTGAACTGACACTTCTCAGAAGAAGATATACAATCAATGAACAAACACATGAAAAAATGTTCAACATCTCTAACAATTAGAGAAATGCAAATCAAAACTACTCTAAGATTTCATTTCACTCCAGTCAGAATGGCAGCTATTAAGAACACAAGCAACAATAAATGTTGGAGAGGATATGGGGAAAAAGGCACACTCATACATTGCTGGTGGGACTGCAAAATGGTGCAGCCAATATGGAAAGCAGTATGGAGATTCCTTGGAACACTGGGAATGCAACCATCTTATGACCCAGCCATCCCACTACTGGGTCTATTCCCAAAGGACTTAAAAAACAGCATACTTGGCCAGGCAAGGTGGTGCACGCCTGTAATCCCAGCACTTGGGAGGCTGAGGCAGGAGGATCACAAGTTCAAAGCCAGCCTCAGCAATGGCCAGGCACTTAGCAACTCAGTGAGACCCTGTCTCTAATAAAATACAAAAAAGGGCTGGGGATGTGGCCCAGTGGTTGAGTGCCCCTGAGTTCGATCCCTGGTACCAAAAAAATAAAACAGTATACTACAGGGACACAGCCACATCAATGTTTATAGCAACACAATACACAATAGCTAGACTGTGGAACCAACCTAGATGCCCCTCAGTAGATGAATAGATAAAGAAAACGTGATATATATATACATACACACACAATGGAATATTACTCAGCAATAAAAGAGAATAAAATCATGGCATTCGCAGGTAAACGGATGAAGTTGGAGAATATAATGCTAGATGAAGTTAGCCAATCTCAAAAATCCAAATACCGAATGTCTTCTCTGATATAAGGAGGCTGATTCACATTGTGGTTGGGACAGGGAGCACAAGAGGATTAGAGGAACACTAAAAGGTCAATGGGGAGGGAGGGGATGGGCGGGGGCAAGAGGGTATGAAGGGAAAAAAAAATGGTAGAATGAGATTGATATCATTACCCTAAATGCATGTTTGAAGACATGAATAGTATGAATATACTTTGTATACAAACAGTGACATGTAAAAAGGTGCTCTATATGTGTATTATGAATTGTAATGCATGCTGTTATATATACAACTTTGAATAAATTTTAAAAAACAAATTATTATTATTATTATTAGAAAAATAAGTCTTCATGGTGAAAAATAGGCCTCCAGCTAAAGCAAATATTGAGGAATAAATCAATTAAAGGAAATAAAGCTATACATAAAGTCATGGAAAAGAACCAAACTAGAGGTGTAGATGTTTTTTGTAAATTTTCTTAAATGGGGCTGGGGTCGTGGCTCAGCAGTAGAGTGCTCACCTAGCACGTGCGAGGCCCTGATTTCAATCCTCAGCACCACATAAAAAAATAAATAAATAAAATAAAGGTATTGTGTACAACTACAACTAAAAAATAAATATTTTTTTAAAATGTCTTAAATGAATATTTACATCTTGCAAGAAAGTTTATACTCCACAAAAAATTCCCTATTTAATTCTGATATATCACACTTAAAACTAAATTAGAAAGTTTCACACTATCATGATTTACAGTATTTATTTTGTTCTTATAAAATTCTAGTCATTCATTAATAGACACTATTACGAATAATGCTATAAAAAACATGGGAATGCAAGTATCTTATCAAGACATGGATTTCATTTCCTTTGAACAAACATACAGAAATGGGAATGCTGGATCATATGATTGGTTCTATTTTTAATTTTGGAAGGTTTTTCCCTACTGTCTTAAATAATGGCTATGCCAATTTACATTCCCCAATACTACACAAGGATTCCCTTTTCTCCACATCTTAGTACTAACATTTCTTATCATTTCTTTTTAATAGATGATCTAACAAGTGTGAGGTTTTGATTTGCATTCTCTGATGATTAGTGATGCTCAACACTTTTTCACATACCTATGGTACATCTGTTTGTCTTCTTTAGCAAGGTATCAATTCAAGTCTGTGGCCCTTTTTAAAATCAGGTTATTTGTTTTTCTGCTACTGAGTTGTGTAAGCTCTTTACATATTTTAGATATCAATCCCTTCTTATACATATGGTTCATAAATATTTCAGTATATATATATATATATATATATATATATATACATATACACACAGTGGACTCAACCTTTCAAAAGGAAATCTTTCCATCTGTAATTATGAAGATGAACTTGGAGGACTTTATGCTATGTAACACAAGATAGCCACGTAAAAACAAATATTTCATGAGACCACTTAACGTAGCATCTAAAACAGATGAACTTAAGAGAAACAGAGCAGAATGGAAGTTAATAGGGTTGTGGGGCGGGATTGGAGAGATGTTGGCAAAAAAGAACCTACTTTCAACTACAAGATGGATAAACTTCTACATATCTATAGTACTATATGCTAACTACAGTTAATAATAATGTAATATATACCTAAAATTTGCTATGAAAGATTAAATTTTTTAATTGATACAAAGGAAGTATATATACTAATGCATTAACATGTGACATTTCTTTATCTATATACATCATGTAAGGAAAAAGATTTTATATACTCAGCACACAAACTCAAAAAAGAGTGGGGCGGGGCAGGGGGAGGCTGGAGTTGTAGCTTAATGGTAGAGTACTTGCCTACCATACTTGAGGCCCTGGGTTTAATCTCCAGCAACACAAAAAAGAAAAGAAAAAGGTAACTGTCAGATGATGGTCATGTGATTAATTAGTTTAACTGCAGAAATCATTATATAAGGCATACTTATACAAATGCAATGTTGGGGCTGGGGGTATAGCTCAGTTGAATATCTCTTGTCTAGCATGTACAAAGCCCTGAGTTTGACCCCTAGCACTGCAAAAACATGCTAAAATGAATCCTTGCCAGTGCAGTGGCACATGCCTGTAACGCCATCAACTCAAGAGGTTGAGGCAGGATGATTACAAATTCAAGGCCAGCTGTAGCAGCTTACAAGTCCCTGTTCCAAAATAAATAGTGAAAAGGTCCAATGTTTCATATCTCTGGTAAACTGTAATGTATTCTGCTGTCATATGTAACAAATTAAAAATTTAAAAAATAAAATAATTAAATAAAATAACTCCTACCTATGGAAAAAAAATAGCAATAAAAAAACCATGATAGGAAAAAAAAAAAAAAAGTCCAGGGATATAGCTCAGTGGTAAAGCACCCCTGGGTTTAATCCCCAGTAGCACAAAAAGTTTTTTAAAAAAGAAAACAAATCCTTATTGTAACCTTAAATATATACAATTTTTAATTGTTAATCATACCTCAAAAAAAATCTAAACAAATAAAATTTTAATGACCATAAACAGTATTAATGAAGAATTTTAAAAAAGCTTTATATAAATGAAGTCAATGCTTTTTATAACCATGAAGAAAGACTATAAGAAAGGCTGGGGGTATAGTTCAGGACAGAGTATGTGCATATCATGTGCAAGGTCCTGAGTTTGATCCCAGGATTTCAAAAACAAAACAAAACAGCCAACATGTGTTACCCAGTTAAGAATGTTTTTTATCCAGGTATAGAGAAGGGCATGCCTGTAGTCCTAGCTCTCAGTAGGCTGAGGAGGGAGAATCACTTAAGCCCAGGAGTTTGAGACCAGAATGGGGAATATAGAGAGACCCCCAACTCAAAAAGAGAAAGAGAGGGAGGTGGTGGGGGAGAGTGACAGGGAGAGAGAGAGAGGGAAGGAGACAGGAGGAGAGAGGGGTGGGGGGAGAGAGAGGGATAGAGGAGGGGAGAGAGAAGGGGAGAGAGAGGGGGAGGGAGGAGAAAAGAGAATGTTTTTAATGATAACAATCATTCTAACTAAAATAGTGAATTAGTATAGCTTAGTGGTAAAGTGCTTGTCTAGAATGTATGAGGTTCTGGTTTCAATCCCCAGTACCACACACACAAAAGAAAAACTAAAATTCCTTCACCTTGGATTTGTAATAAAAAGTAAAATTTCAGCCAGGTGTAGTGGTATAGGTCTGAAATCTGAATTAGTTGGGAAACTGAGGCAGGAGGATTGAAAGTTGGAGGCCAGCCTCATCATCTCAGCAAAACCCTGTCTCATTATAAAAGAATAAAAAGTGCTGGGGTGTAGCTGAGTGGTAGAATGCTTGCCTAGCATGAGCTCAATCCAAGAACTAAAAATAAAATAAAATTTAAAACATTTAAAATTTTTATGTTAACACTAATTTTTACATATTAGATTTGATCAGCTGATAAAACATACCAAAACACTTAGCCTTAAGAAACCTCTTAAATTCAGGTTAATTTGGTAACACATGCCTGTAATCCTAGCTACTTGGGAAGAAGACTTAGGGGACTCTGTCTCAAAATAAGGGTTAGGGATGTAGTTCAGTGATAGAGCATTCCTGGGTTCAATTCCCAGTACAGCCAATATGCAAAGAAAAAAGAAAAAAAGCTTAAATGCAAGTAAGGTAGGGATAAATATATTTGAATGCTTAAAGAGAAAAGAGGATTTTCAGTTAAATATAACAAATTTGACATGCTCACTTACTCCTCTCACTCTAAGACCCTACTAAGAAATGGGGAAAAAAAATTTTTTTTTTTTAAAACACAAAGTCAATGGAAGATAGGACAATAGCAATAGGCTATAAAGCAGATGAGAGGTTGTTTCCTTTCTCAAGTTAGCAGACAAAATATTTGTTGAATTAAACAACATCCAAATGTTGTTGTGATAAAGTTATGTTATTCAGAGTTTTAGAAAACATTCGCACTGAAATGTAAAGTCAATGTTAAAAAGTAAATTTGTGGGGCTCGGGCTGTGGCTCAGCGGCAGAGCACTCACCTCGCACGTGCGCGGCCCAGGTTCGATACTCAGCACCACGTAAACATAAATGCATTGCATTGTGTACAACTAAAGTAAATAAATATTTAAAAAAATAAAAGTAAATTTGTGCTGGGCATGGTAGCACATGCCTGTAATTCCAGTGACTGGGAAAGCTAAGGCAGGAGGATTGCAAGTTTAAGGTCAGCCTCAGCAACTTAGTGAGATTCTGCCTCAAAATTGAAAAAGAAAAAAAAAAAAAAAAAAAAGGACTGGGGACTTAGGTCAGTGGTGAAGCATCTCTGGGTTCAATCCATAGTACCAAAAAATAAAAAATAAATAAATTTGCAAATTTATGAAATCTAAGCCTCAATATCAAAGGTTCTTTTGGCTTATACTGATAATATACTAGAAGTTGACAGTGAACACATAAAAACATCTCCTGGTAAAAAACTAGTAACCACTAACCAGAGCCACTCACTATATATACAGAGTTCTACTTCCTAGAGGTTTATTTTGCAAGAAAAAAATTCACAATATATATGAACTGCACTGTCTAAAACATTCACTTGCACTATGTGTCCTGACAGCCCATTTGACACCACAAAGAGCTAAGAAAAAGTCACTCATTAAGCCAAATATTTTAAATATATTTATTATTTCATATCAGAGAGTAGGATGTGGGTATAGCTCCATGATAAGAATACTTGGTTAGCACACATGAGGCCCTAGGTTTGATTCCCAGAACCATGAAAGGAAAAAGAAACAGAAAAGTGTAACCTTCATCACAGAATAAACTGTTCTAAAGAATATTGTTTCTTCTTCCTTCACAACCTTTTAAGAATATTTTAAAAGTTAAAAATCCTTCCAAAACCTATATATGATCCAGTCCTCTTAAAGAGGACAGAAGAAAATGCAAGAACTATTCGAAGTCAGGAGCAGTAGTGCACAGCTGTAATCTCAGCTACTAGGGAGGCTACAGGATCATGGATTCAAGTCCAGCTTGGTCAACAAAGCAAGACCCCATTTCAAAACAAAACAGAAAATACTGTTGGAAGACTTGAACACACTGCAACCACCAGGTCATATTACTTTCTCTTTATGAACTTAGTTTCTCCATCCCTCCTTCATCTAAAAATAATTAGACTAAATGATTTTATTTGGCAAATCAGAGGCTTTCGGACATAACTATATGGCTTCAGCTGTGTTATGAAAAGGTATTGTTGCTCTAAAGAATGATATAAAAGTATAATTACACTATCATTCAAGCCAAGACTATTCCATCAACCTTTTTTTAGCTTGCTCTACTATAAGCCTTTCCCCAATCAAGCTATATCCCATAATTCCTCCAATATTAATCTTTCTGAAAGGTAACTATGACCATGACACTCTTACGTAAAAACTTTTATTACTTCTGATGTCTACAAGGTAAAGTCCAAATTCCAAAGCAAGATACTCAAAGCCTTTTTACGATCTGACTACAGGCTACCTCCAAAGTCAATTTCATATTCTGTCAGCATTTTTTGCTAACCCTAGGCTAAATTATCCCCCTTTCTCTCAAGGCACATTCATGTACTTCAATACCCTGTGACTTTGCAAATGCCATTCCTTATAATGCCTAAATCTCTTTAATCTCTTCATCCTTAAAACCTAGATCAATGTCATCTCCTCTAATAGGTTTTTTCTTCATGCCCATGGCCTCCTAAATCAATCCCTTTTCTGTGTTTTCACTGCACCTTGCTATGGCTCTATTATAGTCCAACATCATAAATTGACCTACCAACATATTAATTTTATTTCACATTTATTTTCTCTAGCCAATATACTCTGTGATCTTCACCATTATTTCTATAATATGTACATAATTAATGAGTGTACACAGTACTTTAAACTCTGACTTTTCTTTATGAACATAAAACACTAAGTGTAGATACAGCTGCAAGAAACGTACTTCTTGGGGCTGGGGTTGTGGCTCAGCGGTATAGCGCTCGCCTAGCATGTGCGCGGCCCAGGTTCGATCCTTAGCACCACATAAACATAAACACATTGCATTGTGTACAAATAAAACAAATAAATAAATATTAAAAAAAAGAAAAGAAAAGAAACGTACTTCCCACCTCTGGTGGGTAGCAACATGGAAGGAATAAGGTGAGTTTTGCTAGCTGGAAAGCAGAGCATTCAAAAATTTTTGTGCCCACAGGTGGTGAACACCTGCAATCCTAGCTATCTGGGAGACTGAGGCACAAGAATAGAAAGTTTAAAGCCAAGCCAGATGTGGTGGCACCCACCTATTATCTTAGCAACTCAAGATGCTAACAAGAGGATCACAAGTTCAAGGCAGCCCCAGCAACTAGTGAGACTGTCTCAAAACTTAAAAACAGGGAAGTGGAGGAGCTGGGGATGTGGCTCAATGGCAGAGTGTCCCTGGATTCAATCTCAAGTACTTCAGGGGAAAAAAAGAAACCCACACACACACCCACAAAAAAAAAAAAAAAAAAAAAAAAAACTTTTACATTTGCTCAGTGATAGGCTAATATAGAAGTAGAGTACTACTGCAAACAAAGCATGATCTTTGGAACAAGAAAATTTGGTTTAAAATTAAGGTCACTAGCTGAGGGTCCTTGGTAAATCTCTTAATCTCATGACAATTTCCCTACCTATAAATATGATAATAAAATGTCACCAACTACTAAGCCGGGCACGGTGGCGCACACCTGTAATCCCAGCACTTGGGAGGCTGAGGCAGGAGAATCACAAGTTTAAAGCCAGCCTCAGCAATGGCGAGGCACTTAGCAACCCAGTGAGACCCAATCTCTAATAAAATACAAAAAAGAGCTGGGGATGTGGCCCAGTGGTCAAGTGCCCTTGAGTTCAATCCCCGGAATAAAAAAAAAAAAAAAAAAAAGTCAGCAACTAAAGTAAGGCCTCAAACTCAGTAAATCCCTTAACCTCTCTGGTGAGTTTCCCTACCTGTTAAAGAGGATTAAAAGAGGAGGATAAACTCAGAGCAGTAAGACTTAAATAAAGGTAAGCACATGAAATACTTGTTTACTAAAAGCTGTGGTCAAATGTAAACAATTTTCTTTTTGGAGGGGGTGGTAGTGGAGATTGAACCCAGGGGTGTTCTACTTGTTCTACCACGAAGCTACATCCTTAGCCTTTTCTATTTTTTATTTTGAGACAGGGCCTTACTTCTTTGCCAATGCTGGCCTCAAACTTGCAATCCTTCTGCCTTAGCCTGTTCAGTCACTGGGACTTACAGGTGGGATTTACACTACCATGTCCAGATACAAACTGTTTTCATAAGCATTAGTAATTATGGCAAATGTGAAGACTGCAAGTAGGAGAAAGGTATGGAAAGGAATGCTAACAGGTAATAAATCAGCCTCCCTCTAGGCACAGTGTCACACATGCAGAGGTACTGGGAAGGCTGAGGAAGGACTACAACTTGCCAGTCTAGGCAACTTAGCAAAACCCACCTTAAATTTTTTTTTAACTTTTTTTTAAGGTGGAGATGGATACAATATCTTTATTTTATTTTTATTTATTTATTTTTTAATGTGATGCTGAGGATAGAACCCAGAGCCTCACGTGTGCTAGGCAAGCGCTCGACCACTGAGCTACAAACCCCAGCCTGTCTCACATATTTTTAAAAAGGGCTAGGACATAACTCAGTGGTAGAGCACTTGCTTAGCATGTGCAAGACCCAGGTTCATTCCCTAGTACCAAGAATTAAAATTAAAAAATCAGGGTCCCACTCCAGCTCATGCAGATCATCAAAATTCCAATATCAACTCATTCTGAAAAAAGTAGTTTCTATTCCCAGGGTAACAGTGATGAAGTTTCAAGCAAAAGAAATGTTTTTTTAAGAAGCAGAGAATATGCATGTATTCATAAAACACTGAAATCTACTGTGTTGGCACTGAAAGTTCCAGGGTACTACTGTCATAAGTAAATCCCTACACTATCTTGAGTATGTGTTTTCCTAAAGGTAAATACACAGGAAAAGTCAGTATTTCTTACTTAAGCTGAATTGTAGAGCTGATAGCTCTATAAGAATATACTTACCAATTTTAAAAAAAAAAGTGCACTTGACTAGAATACAAACCCATGAGAATTTTTTTTTTTTCTTTTAATGAAACACACTTACCCAAGGCAGGGTATCCAAGGTAAAATCGATCTGCTCCCAACCATCCAAGAAAAAGAGATAATGCAACTGCCACTTTGTATGAATAGCCATTTCTGTATAGAATTAAAACTTGAGTGTCATATTCATGTTTCCAACATGTGAAAAATTTTAAAAACCAAGCTGTAAATTACTAATTATTTTTAATTGGCTCATTCATTCATTCCATTAATGCTTTTTGAGAGGCCTTCTGTGTGCTAAGCACTATTATAAGATACTAAGATATATTAATGAATAAAAAAGCAACAAAGATCCCTGTTTCTGAGGAGCTTCCATTTTAGTTGCAGAAAGCAAAAAACAAATATATTTTAAAAGAAATCATATAGTTCATTAGAAAGTCATAAATATTATGAAAAAAAAAGAAGAAGAAGAAGAAGAAGTACTAGTAGTAGAACAGCATGCGCAGGGAATCCAGAATACCAGAGGCCACTTAAATGGGGGTAAATAGGGTTGTAAGGTAAGCCTCATTGAGAAGGTAATGTCTCTGCAAAGACCTTAGGGAAGTAAATGAATTAAGTCATGCTAGGCCTCCAAGGGAAGAGTGTCTAAAGCAAAGGAAACAGCTGGTGCAAAGGCAGCACACCTTGCAGGTTTAAGGTTATATTACAGAGGCCAGTATAACAGGAGCAGAGTGAGAAAAGGACAGGCTATTAGGAGATGAGGTCAGAGAGGAAATGGGGAGTAAAGAAAACACATCATGCCCTGTTTACCACTTACAAATCCTCTTTTTTTTTTTTTTTTTGAGTTTTACTCTGGTAGAAATAGGAAGCTACTACAGGATTTTAAGTAAAGGTGTAACATGATCTGATTTAGATTTTAAAATAATCACTCTGGTTGCTATGTTGAAAACAGACTGGATGAGAATATTCATCAACTAATGCCATGCTAATGTCATATACCAAACCACCTCAAATCTTAGTGGCTTATCACAAGCTTTTACTCTCATACTTGTAGATTAAACATTGTCTATGGTTCCAGAGACCTAAGGTAGCTAAACTGGGATATTCTGCTTCAGGCTGCAGTTTGGTTGAGCTTGGATCCAAAGAGTAGATTCAGTTGAAATCAGTGTCACTTAACAAGGACCCAACCTGATCCTGCAGCAGCTACTTCAGGCAAGTTCTTTCAGGACATATCATCAAAAAACAAAAGGAAAGCTAATGCCCACAAGCACACTTTGTTTCACACCTGCTAACATCATATGGGCCAAATTAAGTAATATGGCAAACCCAAAAGAGTTTGAAGGATATTTCAGTAATTCAGGTTAAGACTTAATAATGGCTTGACCCAAATTAATAGCAAAAGCAGAAGTGAGAAGTAATCAGATTCCGAATATATTCTGAAATCCCACCAATTAGATTTCCTGATGTATTAAATTAAGAGTATGAAAAAAAGAAATAATTAAGGATAGCACTGACAATTTTATCCTAAACAACTCAGATAAAGCTAGCATTAATGAGTTGGAAAGGCTGAAGATGGATAAATCTTGGAAAGAAAATTAGAAACTCAGCCTCAGATATGTGAGTTTGAAGTATGTATTAGATATTCAAGCGGAGTTGCCCAAATGACAGCTGGATTTACAAAATTGGAGTTATGGAACAAAGTCTATCCTAGAGATAAAAATTAATGAGTTACAAACATATAAGAAGCATTTAGAGCCATAAGATTGCTGAGTAGAGACAGACAAAAGAAGAAATCTGAAAACTGAGCCCTGAGGTACTCCAATATTAAGAGATCAAGAAGAAAAAACCCAGAAAAGAGAATAAGGAGACAACAGTGGGGGGAAAAAAAAATAGAACTAGATGAGAATGGTATCCTGGAAGTCAAGTGAAAAATGTGGCCAGTATTCATGTGAGATAATAGCTGAGAATTTACTACTTAAAACTTAACTAAAAGGGCTGGGGTTGTGGCTCAGCGGTAGAGCGCTCGCCTCGCATGTGCGCGGCCCAGGTTCGATCCTCAGCACCACGTAAACATAAATGCATTGCATTGTGTACAACTAAAGTAAATAAATAGATATTAAAAATTAAAAAAAAAACTTAACTAAAAGGAAATGATCAGGGACCTCACAAGATATGATGATATGATGAATGCAAAAGACTGAATAGAAGGAGACTGAGAAAAAGTGGAAAGAAAAAAACTGAAGTATTAAGACAACTCTTCTAAAGAATTTTACTGCAATGGGGAATAAAGAGAGGGAGAGGTATCCAGAACAACTAAGTCAAATCTGATCAAGTATTAATGTTATATATAATTTGAAAAATAATATGCTAACAGGAGATAAAAAATATGTAAACCAGAAGAGGGACCCACAGTAAATAGGAATTTGTCAGTAAGTCTATTCATAGCTGAACAGCAGCTGCCCTTTGGCTATGCATGTATTAAATATCCTGGTAAAGAAAAATGATCTATCAGGTCATTTTAGTTTTGCAATTCTTACCACTAACTTCCATCATTCAGATTCAATGTTCATCAAGGAAATTCTATTTTGGATTTGTAGATTTTACTATGTGAGGGGAATAAGCTGGTAGTAGATTTGGAGTATCTGGTTTTCTTGATAGTGATATGCCTTATCATAACAGACATCAATGTCTTATGAACATGATTAGTGCAGTTCAGCTGCACTGAGCCTACTCTGAAGACACTGAAAGAAAAATCAGCACTCACTTCAGAATTAAATAACACATCTTTGTGGTGTTATCTTTGTAAGGTTCAAACTGAGTGGGTAGCTATTCTCATCAGATGATTTTCTTAGCTGTATTTTACCCTAGGTATTTTAGATTAGCACTTAATACATTATTGGTTTTTTGTAATATTTTAGGTAGAAATATTAATCTGTAATTTAAACACTGACTACACCATACTTAAGTACTTTGGAAGTAATTCCTTTAAATGATTTTAACTTTGCTAATGAGAAATTCTGAAACCCAAGAAGATTAAGTGATTGGCTTAGGATTACACAGCAGGACAGAATGAAAACATTCTCACTAACTCAATGAGGTATGGTCAAAAGAGAAAAGAAAAAAAGATTCCAAGCTCAAAGGATTCTGAAAGAAGTTGCAGAAAGAGTAAACAGTAGTTATTTCTTGATATAATTATAAACAGGTCCCATCAAATAAAATGCAACCACATACAGTTGTAAGGTAAAAATAAATTGTCATTTTAGTACAAAGCAGGAATAAAAGAATAGGATGTAAGTTAACTGTAATCAATATAAAAATCAAGCATAAATGTCCTTTAAACAGGGACTGGGGCTGTAGCTCAGTGGTAGAGCACCTGCCTCACACGTATGAGGCACTGGCTTCGATCCTCAGCACTACATAAAAATATTGTGTCCATCTACAACTAAAAAATTATTTAAAATTAAAAAAGTCCTTTAAACAGAAAATATTTCTTAAAAAAAAAAAAAAAGCCATTTGTCTTACTATTCCAAACTGATAATTTTGAATTCTGTTTAATATTACTATTCATTACCCATATTCATTACAAAGAATTAGTCAAGTTTAAACTGCCCTTAACATGGAAATGAGTAACAACCATTAGTGTTTTTCTGATATAATAGGTATATAATACCTATTTTTATTCTAGAAATCTCCAAAATTTTTGAAAACAGTATTTTTTATAATTCATTTCATAGTTTATTTGATAAACTTATTGCCCCTACTCAACAAGGCATGAGACTATTTATTGTCTTTATTTATTCCACACAGTGAATTCATCTCTTTCTTGGTTGGTGAATTACATTAATAAACATATATGTATACTTAAAAAACAGAGGCTTTGAGACAAACAAAAGCATAAACATTATATCTGCAGGATTTCCCCATAAATCAACTCTTCATTCCATGATATCAACATATAATATAGGCAAATAATCTGAAATTTTAGGTGTCAGTAAAGGTACTTACACATTTCGGCAAGATATGGGCTTATGAAAACCAACTTCACTTCCAGTAAAATGTGTTTCATTGCCACTGAAATCCTTACAAGTTATATTGGGTGCTGGAAAACATGAAACTAAAGGCAGAAAAAGTCAAGAAATCATTATTTCTTTTTCTGTAGAAAAGGTATATAATATTTCCCAATATTGGCAAAGCATACAAGAAAATTCAAAAAACTACCTTCCAATGTAACATCTGACAGGAGGGTTTAATTTAGACAGGAAAAGCTACAGGAGGAAAAAAAAAACCTCTCTCTCTATTATATATAAAAGAAATATAATGATAGAGTGGTCTCAACACAAACATGAAAATGAAAACTGCCCCTGTTACACATGGCCCATCTAGTCCAATCTCTTGCCTCTGACAAAGATGACAAGGAAGAATTGGACAGTATTACTTGCCCTTTACTTTATCTCTAGGATAAAGAATATTTCTTGAAGTTTTATTGGTAATTCATTTGGTAACTTATCTACCAAATTATTTTAACATAATCTGGGGTTGAATATCCAGTTTATATTAACTATTATAAACAATGGCTGCCGTAAAGTAAAACTCCTTATTCTCTGTAATAATTTCAACCCCTAGGAATTGATATATTGTACTATTTCAGTATTTAGCAATTTTACTCTACATACATAACCTACATGAGAAGTAACAGTGTCTGCCAGGCACAACTAGACACTATCGATTGTTCAAGTTCCCATATTTAGACAATTTTAGTTTTTAAAAGTATTTAATCATTCCTACTGGCTGCTTTACATTAATAGGAGAAAAAAATGAAAGAAAAATGGCTAACAATCCAGGCTTAGAATCTCAGAAAAAGTGGGAATAAGCATCAGAATGAATAGAAAACCATATTGCTACAATAATTCTATAGCAGTTTGTCAGAATTATGAGCTACTTATTTCAAGGGATAAAAACATACACATTGGGCATGTTAACTGTTGAGCATTCAGATTTTTCTAATGTATTGTTAATGTTTCTGTGGGAAGACTTATTAACAAATATATGAAAAAAGTGTTCAACATCTCTAGCAATTAGAGAAATGCAAGTCAAAACTACTCTAAGAGGGGCTGGGGTTGTGGCTCAGCGGCAGAGCGCTCGCCTTGCACGTGCGCGACCCGGGTTCGATCCTCAGCACCACATAAACATAAATGCATTGCATTGTGTACAACTAAAGTAAATAAATAAATATTAAAAAAAAAAAAACTACTCTAAGATTTCATCTCACTCCTGTCAGAATGGCAATCATCAAGAATACAGGCAATAATAAATGTTGGTGAGGATGTGGGGAAAAAGGTACACTCATACACTGCTGGTGGGACTATAAATTGGCACAACCAATGGAGATTTCTCAGAAAACTGGGAACAGAACCACCATTTGACCCAGCTATCCTACTCCTTGGTTTATACCCAAAGGGCTTAAAATCAGCATACTATAGTGACGCAGCCACATCACTGTTTATAGCAGCTCAATTCACAATAACAAGACTATGGAACCAACCTAGGTATCCCTCAATAGATGAATGGATAAAGAAAATGTGTATATATACTCAATGGAGAATTACTCAGCTTTAAATGAGTATGAAATTATGGCATTTGCCAGTAAATGGTTGGGAGTTGGAGAATATTATGCTAAGCAAAATAAACCAATCCCACTAAACCAAAGGCAGAATGTTTTCTCTAATGTGCGGATGCTAATTCACAATAAGGCGGGGTGGGGCACTAGGGAAGAACAGCATTACCTTAGATTAGGTAGAAGGAAGTAATAAGAGGTGAGGAAGGGGATAGGAAAGATAGAATGAAACAGACCTTATTATTGTATGTATATATGTGACTACATGACCAATATGATTCTGCAACATGTACACTCAGAAAAAATGAGAAATTATATTCCCATCTATGTATGATATATCAAAATGCATAAATGCATTGTACTGTCATGTATAACTAATTAAAACAAATTTAAAAAAAAAAGAAAAAATCATGCAGCTGGCTATATTTTAATTACTTGGGAGGTTGAGGTAGGAGGACTACAAGTTGGAAGGCAGCCAGGACTCAGTGATACCCTATTTAAAAATAAAAAGGGCTGAGGATGTAGCTCATTGGTAGAGCTTTTGCCTACCATGCACGAGAACCTGGGTTTAATCCCTAGTACTGGGGGAAAAAACCTACAAATAGACTATTCCTCATCAAAAATTTTCCCTACAGGCCGGGCACAGTGGCACACACCTGTAATCTCAGCTTGGGAGGCTGAGACAGAAGGATTACGATTTCAAAGCCAGCCTTAGCAACAGCAAGGCATTAAGCAACTCAGTGAGACCCCATCTCTAAATAAAATATAAAAGAGGGCTGGGGATGTGGCTCAGTGATTGAGTGCCCAAGTTCAATCTCTAGTATCCAAAAACAAATAAAATTTCCCCTACATTTAACATCTACTGATGATTCTAACCCCAAATGTTCTTTACTATGATAATAGCAAAATGGTGGTTTTCCAACTTAAGCATTCCTTGAGGAGAACTGTGTTTTAATGCTAGAAATATGGAGATGTTTTGGCTCTTGTCACCTTTATCTCTAGCTTTTATTTTGACACAAATTTTAGATTGGCACATTTCATTAAAGCTGATCATTATACATTATAACTTGTTATAGAAATCTCATCCAGTAGCTGGGTGTGGTGGTACAAACCTGTAATCCCAGAGGTTTGGAAGGCTGAGACAGAAGGATCACAAGTTCAAAGCCAGCCTCAGCAATTCAGTGAGGCCCCAAGCAACTTAGTGAGACCCTGTCTCAAAAATAAAACATAAAAAGGGCTGGGAATATGGCTCGGTGTTTAAATATCTCTGGGTTCAATCCTCAGTACCAAAGAAAAAAAAAAAGAAAAGAAAGAAATCATATCCAGGGGCTGGGGTTGTGGCTCAGTGGCAGAGCGCTCGCCTCGCACGTGCGCGGCCCAGGTTCGATCCTCAGCACCACATAAACATAAATGCATTGCATTGTGTACAACTAAAGTAAATAAATAAATATTTAAAAAAAAGAAATCATATCCAGTCTGACTTTTTAATTTTAGGGACTACAACTGGGGAAACTTCATTGATAAATTATTTCTAACTTATTATTTCCTTGGGTTTGCATGTTTTATAAAAAGATATTGTTGAACTAGGGTGCACAATGGGTAGGAAATTCACTCATATGTTAAAATGCCAATAAAATTCAGCTGCAAAGTAAACCCTGCATTGCAGCTAAACTACAACACTGAGTTATTCAATTCTAGAATACCACTGGAAAAATCACAATGTAAATGCTGTGACCCATCAGTACCACTTCTGTTCCTACTGTAGCTGTGGACACTGCAGCATCTCAGAGCAGAAGGCACAGGATGCAAAGGCAGCATTACTTGGCCTAAAGTCTGAGGACCAGAGTCCAATGCCTTTACCCAAGCCATGATGCAGGAAAGGTACTCTCACATTCTGCCACAGGGAAAGAGGCTTCCAGGGTCATTTGACATCCTCTATGATTTAGATCAGATTTACCATGGCTACCCCACTAGCTTTTGTGTCTGAAAATGGACAATTAGAGGGGGAAAAACCTCTTGTGGATTGACACAGACTGAAGTGGTGAACTGGGATGGAAGGACCTACACCAGTTCTTGGTTCAACACCTTTGCACCATGCACAAATTACACTTCAATATGGAGAAGCCTCATGACTCACATTTGTCTCAAAATTTCTGTTTTCTTTTTGAAATCCTGGTCATGATTTAAAATTCTTTATTAATGGGGTATGGGGGATTACTGGGGATTGACCTTAGGGGTAGTTTACCAATGAGCCCCATCCCCAGCCCTTTTTATTTTGAGACAGAGTCTGACTCAGTTGAGGTTGGCCTCAAATTTGCAATCCTCCTGCCTCAGTCTCCTGAGTCACTGGGATTATATGTGTGTACTTACAACTACACATAGCTAAAGTCCTTTATTAATCTTTAAAGTAATTTATTTTTAAATCTAGAACATTTTATATCTGTTCCCAGATTTAGTTGAGCAAATGGACTTATATTTTACATGCTTTATTCTCTTCAAATTAAATGTTATTTGAAAAGCATTTTTTTAAACCAGACCCCTATTTATTTATTTTAGTTGTATGTTGTGGCATTTTCTACAGCATCTTAGTGGCATCTTCCTTAAGGACAGGGCAAAATCACAGCCTATGGTGGTCCGCCAACAATATGCTGCCCTCAGCAATGATGGTCGGGAGCCCTATGAATTAGGCCACGGTCCTTGACAAGAAGTGGAAGTCTAAATCATCCATGGGAAGCCTTCCCAAAGGCGACTGTTCTGTCCCATGTCTTCCCCTCGGCCACCACGGCTTGCTGGCCTTGGGTAAGTCCACCTGAAGTGCTAGAGTGGCAGTCAAAGATGGGTAACACCCCCAGAGGGGGGGAAACCTAAGACAGACGCACTCTCGAGTAGGGTGGACTCCCATCAACAGAAAAGGGGAAAAGAAATGTTGGGGACATTGAGAACACGTCAGCCAAAAACATGACTTCCTGATATATGGATTTGGCCTGGCCCAGGGGTGTTGCCCTGACATATGACGAAAAATCAAACCACCACAAGGATTGGCTAATGGCTGTTACTCCAATGTGATCTGCTCATATTCCCTATGCTTCTCTATAACCTTTTTGTTGATAAAGCCCTCTCTTTTCATGAAAGATATCATGGTGCTGAAAGAGTTAACTTTGACTGTGTAGGTTCTCCTATTTACTTGCTGTTCTGTTCTTTATTCATATATATGGCCACCAAATGTCGCTATTTCAATTATTTAGATCCAGACTAATTCTATAAATTTATCTTTTTTGAAATCTAGCTAAAAACATAAAATACATACAAGGAGTAACACAAACCTTTTTCTATAAGTACTTAATTCCTAGTTATTAAGCTTTAAGAGTCTTTTTGTGATTGAAAATAGATTTTTTTTTACATTTAAAGTAGATATAAATTCCTTAGAGTAAAAAGTACTTTAGAGTTAACATTCAACTTTGCCCCCCCTTTCCCTGCTTCTAGGTTTTATAAACAACTGCTATAAAAGAAAAACAATAGTGCTTTGGAATACCAGACAGAGAAAGTTGACTTTTACCAGACAGCCTGAATGGTATGAGAGAAAACAGTTTCAGGGAATCCGTGAGAAATAAATTTTCACCCAAACTAATTAGATAAATAATGACAAAATTATAATATGCCCAGTTAGTTATGTACAGGGCCTTGAAAAGGTGCAAGTGACCTCAAAACCTTGAAATATATAAAATAAGAAATTTAATATGTCTAAAATGTAATCTATAAATTAAGTCATGTCTGTAATGAAATCATCAAAGAAAGTATAAACAATCTGTACTGCCAAAAATCATGCTTGAAAACCTACAACAAAGTGAGAGTAAAGAGAGAAGATTCAGCAGCCTAACTCGTCATCTGTGTGTGCTGATTTCTTACACCGGCTGACTCCTTTACTTCGTGCTACATTGAGCACTGGCGTAGCACCCCCCGGCTGACAACCCACTTTGGCAGCACCCCCCACAGATTGTGCTACATTGCACCTCTTGTGGAGTCCAACACAGACCCCCGCAGTTGTAGATGGACACAATACCTTTATTTTATGTGGTGCTGAGGATAAAATCCAGGGCCTCACACATGCAAGACGAGAGCTCTGCCGCTGAGCATTTCTTTTCTTTTCCTGCACCTTTCCACTTTCATCCTATAAGCACTTCCTGATAAACCATGGCTAATCCTATAATACCTCCAAATTTTTCTAGCAACTTGATTTGCATATAGTTATAACTTTATTTATCAATAATCCTTAAGAGAATTCAAACTTATTTGATCCAAAATAGACACCTAACTGGAGGGCAGGGCTCTTTTTGGGCAGAAACTATTGTTTATAGTTGTACATTTCCCTTTAAAATCCCCATACAAAAAGTCCCAAATGCTAGAAGAAGCTTTTCTAAGAGCTGGCTGCCAGTTAGAAATTTGAGTCACAACAGTATGCATAGATTTCCAACATCTTTTATATGAATAATCATAAATAACTATATTTGAGTGCTTTCTCTTCTTTATGCATGTTAACTCTATACTACGTTCTAAAACCGATGACATTAAAGACTTAACTGTAAACAGGCAAATCACAGCATATTTACAGGCTAACCACAGAGGGAATATTTATAATATTGTTTTAAATTTAATATACCAGATTAAATAAATATATACACATAATAAGCAATATCTACTATGAAAATCATATATCTATATGCATATATACAACTATTATCTGTAAATATCTACATCCTATGACTGTTCATATAATAAAATTTCACTATTTCAGCACAGTAGCAAAACGCCAATAATAAAGGTTTAACACAACTTACCTTATATTCTTTTGGTACTGGGATTGAACCCAGGGGTACTTAACCTATATCCTGGAACTTTTTTTTTTTTTTTTTTTTGGTACTGGGGATTGAACTCAGGGGCACTCGACCACTGGGTCACATCCCCAGACCTTTTTTTGTATTTTATTTAGAGACAGGGTCTCACTGAGTTACTAAGTGCCTTGCCATTGCTGAGGCTGGCTTTGAACTCGCGATCCTCCTGCCTCAGCCTCCCAAAGTGCTGGGATTACAGGCGTGCGCCACCGCGCCCGGCTTGGAACTTTTTATTTTTTGAGACAGGTTCTCACTAAGTTGCTTAGTGCCTTGCTAAGTTGCTGAAGCTGGTCTCAAACTTGTAATTCTCCTGCCTCAGCCTCCCGAGTTGCTGAGATTACAGGCATGCTCCACCGCATTGAGCTACCACTTACTTTCAAGTATCTCTTCTAATTAGAATTGGGCTAATAATGTGACAAAATATAAAGACATAAAAATCTTTAGAAGGAAAGACTAAACAGAGAGTAAGCTATTATATTTTACCAGGCATTATACATATTTTAGAATAGAAGCTCCCCAAAATCATTAGGCTGAAAGTCTGATGATTTTTTTTTTTTTTTTTGGACCCATTATCAAAACACCCCTCTGAGAAAAAAATTAATGCATACTTTTAGGATGTACCTAAGTATATGTGGAAACATATATAATGTAGGTGACATAGTTTCTCACTATACTAAACAGTCTCATTTCACTTTTTTTTAGTAATTAAAACCTCTCACCAAAGAAGTATCTTTGCACAACACCTCCTAAGAAATAAAAGGCTATAAATGTTTAAGGAAATACATATGTTTACCCTGATTTAAACATTACACAATGCATACATGTATTGAAACATCACATGATACCCCATAAATATATACAATTTTTATGTTTTTATATCTCAAAAATAAATAAGAAGAAAATGAGGGAGCTATAAACTGATGCCAAAAATTTAAAAAATATAATGAAAATACAAATCTTACAGTTTATATAATTAAGGAAATAAGATTCTTTTTAATTTAAATATTGGGGCTGGGAGTATAGCTTGGTGGTAGAACACATGCTTAGCATATGTGAAATCCTGGGTTCAATCTCCAGCATCAAAATAAATAATTAATCAATTAATTAAATGTTGACAACACCAGCCAATTCTTCAAATTTAAACTCTTCTGAAAACTGAATAATAATGTATAACTTAAGACAAAACATATTTATTAATTACCTTTAGTGGTCCTATACTGATCTACGAAATAGTGTTTTATAAAAATTATTTTTAAAGACATGATTCTCGAAGTCTTACCATGAGCTGTGTAGTTTGTACAGTTAACGGGTTCTTGCGTAGCATCATTTATTTGGGGATCTTTACAAATATATGTAAAAAAAAAGTTAAGGAAATAAGAACTATCCAACATAACACCACATGTAAAAAAGAGGCTGCTGGTTTATTCAAGTCAACAAGCACAGATATAAACATACTTCTAGTATAATACCTAAATTATACCTGGATGTCAACTTATTACAGGCAAAGTATATAAATTAAAAGTATGCATTTAAAGCTCTAGAGAGGGCTGGGGTTGTGGCTCAGTGGCAGAGTGCTTGCCAGCATGTGTGAGGCAATGGGTTTGATTCTCAGTACCACATATAAATATTCATCCATAACTGGAAAAAAAAAAAAAAGCTCTAGCAGAGGATTTCATCCTCAAAGAACATCACTCAGGATATAAACACAAAGCAAAAATTAAAATAAACATTTTACTAAGTTATTGTTAAGCAGGCTTCAGGTTAACAAATCAGTTCCCAAAGAATTGGACTCAACTAATTTGCAGAGCTCCAGTATTACCATACACTGAATTTCATCTAACACAAACCTGTGAGGTAGATGCTGTTATCCCCATATCACAGAAGCAAAAACTGAAGCTCAAAGTTTGAGTGGCTAATGCAGCCATGTAAATGATAGGTGATAAATCAGGTTTCTTTATTTAAAGTCCATCAGATTGCAGAAAGATGGGTATTTTCTATATGGACACTCCAGCAGGATTTTAAGTTTTTGAAGAGTATAACAACCAAAGATGTTCAAAAGAGAGATTGGAGGTTTTGTCTCCTAAATATTTTATTGCTGACTCTGTAATAAGGGTGAGTATGTTATTCACAAAATGTCTCTAGAGTCCATTTAAGATTTCTGAATCTCTACTGGAAACTTTATGCCAGGAATAAAAGTGATTTTCCAGTTATCATCACCTCACAGTTCTACAGGCTCATTCTCCCCAGGGTTCAACTTTAATACTGCCCAATTATTTTCTTAGAATCACTCCCATATTTCTTCCAAGAATAAAATTCAACTTACTAGGTCTGTGATTTTCAAAGTTCAAGAATAATGGTATTCAGCAAGTTACACCTATTCTGAGAAAATCTAATAATAGCTGTCTCTCCTCAATGCACACAAAATCACCAGAATTTTCTTAATATCAAGAGTTTCCCTTACAGAATTTTTATTATACAGGTTGAGGATCCCTTACATAAAATTCTTGAGATGTCATGTCGGTGCTCCAAAAATTTCGGTTTTTTGTTTAGGGATATTCAACCTATGTCCCTAGCTTCCATTATTAGTTTTCTTATCCCAAAATAGCTATTTTAAGCACAACTCCATTTCATCTTGTTCCTTCCACACAAAACTGTTTTAATGGGTGATTCCCTTGACCCTCAGTTGGTCTGTTTCCTCGCCTGTAAATAAATAGCTAACACACACACTGCCTACTATACCAGGCACTGTTCACACCTGTACTAATTAAATATCACAACAGCCCCTTAAATTGGTGCCCTTGTCATTCACATTTTTACATGAGAAAACGTAATATTCAAATAATTTGCCCAAGGATACAAAGTGGAGCAGGAATTCATTTGGCAGTTTAGCATCTCAGGATAACAATAAGTATTAGATGTAAAATTAATTGTAAATGGGCAACATACTTTGATTGGAAGGAGCACTAGTAATTACTTGTCTCCCTCGACGTTGGCAAACTTATCCAGGGTAGAGCCTGTCAATATTTATATTCCTAAGTGCCTAGAACAGGGCCTGGTATACCTTAGGATCTATACGTTTAACAAGTAAACAAACCGGTTAAAAAAAGAAATAGACGAACGAGGTTAAGGAGCACCAACCATTAGTAAAATCCTACGGAAAGCACACGGACTGGCCTCCGCCCCTCCGATCCCCAAACCCCCCTCGTCCCCCGGGGTCCCTCGTCCTTAGAGGTCTCGGGTCCTCTTTCCCTTCAGTGGAGCCTAGCAGGTGCTGAGAGCCGAGACCCGGAATCTACCTCGCCACAGAGGATATTGCCCCACTTTGAGGTCCTCGCACTTAAGCGTCTCCTCGCCCCCGGCGGCAGCGGTAGCGGCAGCCCCCCAAGGTCCTGTGGTGGCTGCCACGAGCCACAGGACTCCAAGAAACTGGGCGGCCACGGCCTCCGGAGAAACAGAACCGGAGGGCCAGGCGGCCGCCATGTTGGGGACGGCTCTTCCCCCACACTTCCGGTTCCGCCCGCGTGAGGCGCGGCGGGAGAGGGCGGAGTCAGAGCCAGAGGCTCTTAAAGGGACCGCGCTCCGGCTGGGGGCCGGTTGTCACCTAGCGGTTTCTCCTTTCTAGGGTTCCGCAGGATCACCTGAGACGTGTTTTTAAAAATGAGGTCCAGAGTTCCTCTTCCGGACAGAGTCATCCTTCTTCCGCCGCCTACCCCACCCTTGGATGATGGGAGAGGCTCACGGCGGGCGGGGAGTGGTGCCTAGGCCAGCTCCTCACTCGAGTTACCCTGTATTTCGATGCTCCTGAACTGCGAGTTAAGCGCTTTCCATGCACCATCTTCAGGAGTCCTAATAAGATTTAGGTGTACCAATACAGAGCTAGGCTCGAAGACGCTGAAAGCTTGTTTACCTTGGTTACTTACTGAGTTGGCAGAGGGGGGAATTGAGGTTTGTAGGATTTCAAAGTCTGTGCTCTTACTAATTATGATATCATGGTCTCCCTGTTACCTTAGAGAAAGATTTGTGGAAGGCTGCCATGGACTCTTGTCATGAGAGACATATTAGGTTTTGGTTTGGGGTGGGGGATGTTTAGTTTTGTTTCCTTTCTTTTTTTTTTTTTTTTTTTTTTTTCTTTTTGTACCGGGGATTGAACTCAGGAGCACTTCACCACTAAGCCACATCCCCAGCCCTATTTTGTATTTTATTTAGAGACAGGGTCTCGTTGAATTGCCTAATTGCTGAGGCTGGCTTTGAACTTGCCATCCTCCTGTCTCAGCCTCCCAAGCCACTGGGATTACATACAGGCTTGCGCCACCCCAACAGCTAGGCTTTTTTTTTTTTTTTTAATATTTATTTATTTACTTTACTTTTACACAATGCAATGCATTTATGTTTACGTGCTGCTGAGGATCGAACCGGGCCGAGCATGTGCGAGGCGAACGCTCTGCCACTGAGCCACAACCCCAGCCCCAGAGGCTTTTTTAATAGTGGGAAATAAAGGGGAAATTTTAAGAGGGTAGGGACCCATAACAAAAGGAGAACCAGACGTTTAAGACTACATCAAGTGGAAAGTTGAATTGTTTTTTCCCTTCACTCTTGTAAGTTTCTTTCTTCTAAAGTTCTGTATTGGGGAAATTTCATAATGAAAAATTTATTTTAGTGAAAATTTAATCTTTCTTGTCTAAACATCTAAGAATATTTGATTTTGAATGGTGCCTCTTCATCCACATTAGCGAGTTTGGAAGAAAAACTGCACTGGTTCTCCAACTTTAGCATCAGAAGATGAACCCTGCCTGCAGTTTCTGATTCAAAAATTCTAGTGTGTGGTTTTGCATTTCGAAGGAGTTCCCAAGGGATGCAGATATAGCTGTCCCAGGGACTAAACTTTGAAAATACTGGTAAAATGTATTTATGAGAAGTATAGTTTTGGATTATGGACTGAAAGGCATGAAACTATTTCAAGTAATATTAAGTGTTGTAAATACATTTTTCTCAGTAAACAAGATTTTTAGCTTTAATGGCCTACTTTTAATTTAAAACATGTATGCATAATTAACTTGTGCATAATTAACTTGTGCTTTTTTAAGCCCAGTACAGTGGAGCAAGCCTGTAATCCCAGAAACTCAGGAGGCTAAGAGGATCACAAATTTGAGGCCAGCCTTAAATTTAAGGAGCCCCTAAGCAACCTAGCAAGACCCTGTCTCAAAATAAAAAATATAAAGGGCAGATGTGGCTCAGTGTAAAGCATCAACACGTTCAATCCCAAGTAAAAAAAAAAAAAAAAAAAAAAAAAAAAAACAGGTTTAAATGAAATTAAATTTGAAATTTACTATTCTAGTTCAATTTTAAGCTTCCTATTTTTGGGGGGGGGGGGGGGGGGGGATTGAACTCAGGGGCACTCGACCACTGAGCTGCATCTCCAGCCCTTTTTTGTATTTTATTAGAGACAGGGTCTCACTGAGTTGCTAAGTGCCTCACCATTGCTGAGGCTGGCTTTGAACTCGCGATCCTCCTGCCTCAGCCTCCCAAGTGCTAGGATTACAGGCGTGTGCCACCATGCCCTGCAGCTTAAGCTTCCTATTTTAAGTGAACTTTTTCTCTTTCCTTCACTTTTTCTTTCCGCTTTCTCTCTTTTTCTACCCCAAAAATAAAATGTTTATTAATTATTTCCTATATACCCAGCCCCAGGCTAAGCTAGGCCCTAGAGGCTCTGAAAAGCACTTATGTTTAGTAGGGAAAAAGACAACCAAAATACTGTTTGAGGGCTGGGGTTGTAGCTCAGTGGTAGAATGCTTGCCTAGGATGTGTGAGGCACTGGGTTCAATTCTGAGCACCGCATATAAATAAGTAAAATAAAGGTCCATTGACAACTAAAAAAATTTTTCAGTCTCTGCAAAAAGTGAAGTGCTAAGCAACTCAGTGAGACCCTGTCTCTAAATAAAATAAAAAATTGGGCTGGGGATGTGGCTTAGTGGTCAAGTTCCCCTGAGTTCAATCCCCAGTACCAATAAAAAAATTTTTTTTAAAATACTATTTGTAAATGTTATAGGTAGAAACAACTGAATGGGCACAGTGACACATGCCCATAATCCCTGTAATCCCAGGTAGTCAGGAGGCTGAGGCAGGAGGATCATCAGTTCAAGGCCTGTTCAGACAAAAGAGCAAGACCCCATATCAAAATAAAATGAAAAAGGATAGGGATGTAGCTGAGTGGTAGAGTGCTTGTCAACATGCAGGAGGCCTTGGGTCTAATCCTTAGTACTGTTAGGAGACAAACAGATAAGGAATATCTCCCAGAACACTAACAGGCTTGCCTCCTACTTCGGATTGAGAAGCATGATATGAAATCATGGTTCTGTGAGTATGAGGACCCAAAAGGACAAAGGGAACAGGTAAGGCAAATTTTAAAGGCAAATGTCTTCTCTTAAATTAAACAGCAAAAAGTTAGCATCCTCCATTCTGAGTGAGGCCCAGTTCTCTCTACCATGAAAGTTTATTAATTAATGATAGACTCAGCACAGACAGACCAGGATTTATTATTAGAAGTCATTTAAGGGTTTCATGGTCTCCCAGAGTAACAAAGTCACACAGTAAGGGTGGGTAGTCCAGAGGCTTGCACCTTTTTCATGGCCACCCAAGAAGAAGGAGAGAAGTTATGATCATGCTGATAAGGTTAAATCCAGAGGTCATGGAAGGTGGGGTAGGAACTGCTGGTCTCTAGAGGCTACAGGATGGGAAGATGTCCCCTAGCCAAAGAGACAGTTTCTTCGGTGCAGATGCTCATGTTCTGTTCTCATTTATTTATTTATTTATTCATTCATTTATTCAGAGGGAAACCTCAGCCTCAAAAGTAATACCAGGGGATGACCTAATCACAATAGCAAAAAGGAGATGCCCAAGAACTTTCCACATCCAAACCTGGACTGATTACCAATTGAGGGAACAGAAAAATGGTCTCCAGAGAGAAACAAAAATAACACCAGACCTTAAGAGACTGGTGTTTACAAAAGGGAGAATTTTTTAAAAAGTAGTCAAAAGTGCTCTATGGGGCTGGGGTTGTGGCTCAGTGGTGGAGCACTTGCCTCGCATGTGTGAGGCACTGGCTTTGATCCTCAGAACCACATAATAAATAAATAAAATAAAGGTATTGTGGCCATCTAAAACTAAAAATAATTATTTTTAAAAAATTGCTCTGTGTATGAGTTTTTGCCTCCTATGCTCAAAATGGCAGCTTTCTCTACTCTTTACCTGCCTGACACCCATCTAAAATGTAAGCCTCATGAGCAGGTGCCCAAATCAGTTTGAGACCGGGGGTGGGGGTGGAGGGGTGGCAAATCCAAGCTGCTGTGGAACATAAATGGTTGTTTTATTTGTTCTTGTATTCTGGGATTCTGCAAAGTTCCTCCCTAATGCTAGAGAACAGGAGAGACAGAGGGGATCTGGAAAGGCAGGCTAGACCAGGTCCTGGACCCTTTAGGAACTCTTAAGAGGTATGCATTCTGCCTTGGGAGAATACATTGTCCCAAGGTGCAGGGATCACCTCCACAATCAGGGGATGCACTAAGGGAGCTTGAGGGGCCCAGGGAAGATGCCCTACTTCCTGGGGTATTTTTAATTTTCTATAGTTGGGCACAAGGAAGGAAAATGGAGAGATCCCATAAGTACAAGCCTTCTTTACCTTAAGAACCTTTGCCTGAGGAATATGATATATCCTGTCCATTTAGGCCAGGCAGGGATGCAGGTAAATTGCTTCTTGGAAAAGAAAGCATGTGGGGGTCAGCACAGTGGGTCTATTTTATAGAATTATTCTCTTAACCTTGTATTCCCACTATCCTCATCTGTCTGTCTCCAACAGAACCACACATATACAAAATAAATCAAAATAAATAACACCTCCTAATTAAGGTAACATGGATGGGTTTTTTGTTGTTGTTTTGAGACAGAGTCTCAATGTGTTTTCCAGGCTGGCCTTGAACTCCTGAGCTCATGCAATCCTCTTGCCTCAACCTCCCTAATAGCTGGGACTACAGGCTCAGTGCAGCCGGAAAGGGCCTTATCACATGTTAAGTGCCTGCTCCACCGCTGAGCTACACCCCCAGCCTTGGACACGGGCTTGATTAAGATATTTCAAAAAAGACAGTATTTGAAGGCTGAGGCTGTAGCTCAGTGGTAGAGTGCTTGTCTAGCATGCTTGAGGTCCTGGGTTTGAATTCCAGCACCAAGAAAAATCCAGAAAAACTGAATTTCAAATATCATATTTTGTCATATGAGAATTATTCCAATTATAATGTATGTGCTGCCAAAGGAATATAGGTGATGCCAAAGGAAGCACAGTCATTCACCTCAGAATAATTAAAAGTCCAGGCCAAACTGAATCATCAGAGATGTATCCTTTTTTTTTTTTTTTTTTTTTTTTTTTCCCTAAGTACTGGGTATTGAACCCAAGGGCACTGAACCACTGAGCTACACCCTAGCCTCTTTCATTTTTTATTTTGAGATAGGATCTCGCTAAGTTACTTTGGATCTTCTAAGTTGCTGAGGCTGGTCTCAAACTTGTGATCCTCCCGCCTCAGACTCCCAAGTCCCTAGGATTACAGGTATGCTCCATAGAACCCAGACAGAGATGTTATCTTCACACAATTAATGACCACCTGAAAATGTACAGCCTAGAAAACTAACCATTAACTCTAAGTTAAAAAACAAAAAACAAAAACAAAAGCCAGGCACAGTGGCACATGCCTATAATCCCAGCAGCTCCCAAGGTTGAGGCAGGAAGATCGCAAGTTCAAAGCCAGCCTCAGCAAAAGCAAGGCACTAAGCAACTCAGTGAGACCCTGTCTCTAAATAAAATACAAATTAGGGTTGGGGATGTTGGCTCAGTGGTCAAGTGCCCCTGAGTTCAATCCCCAGTACTTCCCCCTAATAAGACCCACAAAAGCCCCCAGATATGTGTACATTATACAGCTCAATACCATGCAGCAGCCTCATGAAAGTTAGGGATGAAAAGTTAGGGAACGAATAGTGGTTGAGGATTAAATAAAACTCAAGAATACGGATCAGAATAGGTTACGTATATCATAAATCATGAATAGCTACTACAGCAACTTTGCATTTTGATTACTAATTTGACTCTTTCAGAATGTTCTGGTTTGGTTTTTAAAATACAGCCTAAAGAAAATCAAAAGTTTAAAGAAAGCAAGTATATGCTTTCAGTTTATTGAAATTATGATAAAATTAGATGTTTCTCTACTGACTGCAAGAATATTGCTGATTTTTGTATTTGTGTCAATTTTTTCATAGATTTTGAAAAATTAACTTTGAAAATGCTTATGCTTTGCTGATTAATCCCATTACAAAAATCTATTTTTATGGTCTTAATGATTATTTTCTTCTACAAGATATAAATTAAATAGAATGAGAAGATTTCCTGCAAAAATAAAGAAATTTAAAATTTTTGACTCTTGAACTGATGATGCATTAAAAATTATTTTCATATTGCCCCTTAACCTATTTTCTCACAACTCAGTAATATATACTTACTCTTTTTCTTTACAAGCAGTCTCAGATCCCATAATTACTAACATTGTTTAAATTTAGTAAGAACTTAAATCAATGGTAAATTTTATTGTCACACAAAGTGCTACAGAAAGCCTATAGCATTCTGTAAAAACTGAAGGCTATGAATAAAATGACTCACAGTGGAAACTGTGCAGAAACATTAGGAAAGAGGATTACCAGTGAAGGTGGAAGCACAGCTTCCTCTAGACTCAGAGGCTCTACCAGTTGGACCTTTCATTTCATGCACAACTAATTACATTAGCAGATGGTTTTGCCTATAGATAGCAAAACTTTCTGAGGAGACTGATCTAACTCCTGTTTCCATGGGTAAGACAGAAACAGTAAGAGAGAAAAGATTGTCACTCTTGAAACTTCCTTTTTATTTGACTACCATGGGCATCCCACCACCTGCTTCCCGTGATAAATTCATAACATCAGGACTCTGCCAGATCTTTGTTACTCACTTCTACACAACATTTAGAATGCTATAATCATACTGTTGGCCCCCGACTATTTCTAATCATGTTCTCTTTGATGCACTGATCTAACTGCCAGCATGCTCTCTGACTAAGTTAACTTTGATTCACCACTTAATAAAGCCCACTCTTATATGCCAAACATATTTCATCTTGAATGTCAAATGGAAGATCTAAAACAGAATTATCAGAATTCTACTTCTCATGAAAAAACAAAACAAAATAAATTGACTTTTCTTAAATTCATGACCAATACCTCTTTTTTTTTTTTTTTTTGGTACCAGGGGCACTAAGCCAAACGTCCAGCCATATATGTGTGTGTGTGTGTGTGTGTGTGTGTGTGTGTGTGTGTGTATGTATGTATATACATACATATACATATATACATATGTATATCTATTAAATATATATACATATGTATGTATACATAAATTTTTTAAAATTTAGGGATAAGGTCTTGCTAAGTTTCTGAGGCTGGGCTTCAACTTGTGATCCTCCTGCCTCAGCCTCCCAAGCTGCTGAGATTATAGGCATGCACCATTACACCCAGCTCCTCAATCCATTTTTTGTACATTGCTTCCAAACAAATCTCTCATTTGAAATAAGAAGCCTATATCATATTCAAAATCCTATTCAAAAATATTTCAGAGTTGGAAAGAGAGATGCTATAAAATAGTGGGAAAGAGAAGAGTGGGGAAAATTTATAAGTTAATAAACATTAAACAAAATTTCAGACCTGGGCATGGTGGTGCATGTCTGTAATCCCAACAATTTGGAAGCCTGAAGCAAGAGGATCACAAGTCTGAGGCCAGCATGGGCAACTTAGAAAGACCCTGTCTCAAAATAAAAAATGAAAAGGGGTGGGAATGTGGCTCAGTGGTAGAGCACCCCTGGGTTCAAATTTCAGTATAAAAGAAAGAAGAAAAGACAAAAAAATTTTCAGTAGTTCTTTAATTTCATAGAAATTCTTATAACCTAAAGTTCTCTGTGTTACTCTCAGGTCCTCCATCATCTGCTGTGACTTCAGTTTATTTACTGCTACTCGAGGCTTTCCCCTTGCCTTCACCAGTTTCTGCCATGGCGTTCCCATCTACGTGTTGCTTCATTTATTGAATATATTCTATGTGCCAGGTATATGCAATATACTCATGCCTTCATTTATCCTCCCAAACCGCCGTGTGGAGTGAGCACTATTACCAGTTTCATTAATGAGAATTAGAAGGGCTAACTGACTTGCAGAGGGCATATGTTTTAGGAAATGGCAAAGTCAGGATTCAAGCTTAGATCTGACTTTAGATCATGCTCTTAAAAATTAAATTCATCTTCATCATTCTATGAATAAGACACTCTTGAGGATTCCCAGAAGTAAACATCTTCTGATACAGCATAAGCTCCTTTAAAAATATATTGAGTAAATTTTAAAAAATTTAATTCCAAGTAAAAGTCAAAGGAAACCTTACATTAAATGAACAACACAAAAGTGTGGAGAGAATTAGGTTAGATTTGATGGAGATGGACACTTGCTGGGATGGTCAGAGAGGGAATTTCCCTTAAGACTTGAGCCTAAGCTCTGAAGGAAGGATAGGGCTACAGGACTTTCCAGGCAGGGGAATGAGGATGAGTAATCAATGGGAAAGCGATGGAGTGGTGATTCCATTGGCATGGAGTAGAATGTTTGGCCAGGGTACACTACAGGAGAGGTGAAATACAAGATTAGGTTGAAGAGTCAGTAAGGGAGGGAGAGTTTGGAGGGACTCAAATATTGAGAAAGGGAATTCAAACTTGATTTCGTGGTCATTTAAAGATGCATTTTTTTTTTTGAGAAAAGAGGAATAATGATCCTAATATTATTGAAATTTAAAGTGGAAAGACACCCATGAGCTGGGAATGTAGAACAGTGGTAGAGAACCTTCCTAGACTGTGCCAGATGCTGGGTTCAATCTCCAGCACCTCAAGAAAAGAAACAAAAAACAACCCAACATTTGTTAAGATGATGCTTAGAAATAATTGGTCCCCATCTTTCTTTATGTTGCCCCCTGATTTTGCAAGTATCATCTTCCTCATGTTATCTTAGTAAATCCTGCTTTAGTCAGTTTTTTCATCACTGTTCAAAATACCTAATGAGAACAACATAGAGGAGGAAAAGTTTATTTGGGGATCATGGTTTCAGAGGTCCCAGTCCATAGATGGTCAACTCCATTGCTCTGGGACCAAGGTGAAGCAGCTGAGAAGGGCCCAGCAGAGGAAAGCTGCTCAGCACAAGGCAGAATCAGGAAGCAGTGTGAGGAAGAGGTCATATAGAAGATGCACCCTTCCAGGGCACACCACCAGTGACACATCTACTCTAGCCATGCCCCACCTGTTTACAGTTACCACCCACCCATTCAAATCAGAATGCACTAGGGAGGCCGAGGCAAAAGGTTCGCGAGTTCAAAGCCAGCCTCAGCAATGGTGAGGCACTTAGCAACTCAGTGAGACCCTGTCTCTAATAAAATACAATAAAAGGCTGAAGATGTGGCCCAGTGGTCAAGTGCCCCTGAATTTAATCCCTAGTACCAAAAATAAGTAAATAAATAAAAAAGAAGGGATGGCGTCAAAGCAAAACTGAAACACATCAGGGCAAACAGGGTACAGCATCTAGGACATGTGGTGGTGAGATGACACCTCCAAAGGGCTTGGGAAGCCCTGCCTGTTGCTGGTTGCAATGAACCCATATGGGCTCTTTTTTTTAGCCTGGCTTTCTCCACAGCCAGCAGCTTTTCTCAGCACAGTCCACATTACTGGCATCCCTTAATTCCTGGGGTCTCCATTCCAGCTTTGGGTTCACCTGCACAATGTCACACATTGCCCTTTTGGGAGCAATCTGCAGAGATGCCAACCCTGCTCCTCTTTGCATGGTCTCCCAGGCCTTCCATTAAAATCTCAGTGAAAACTTTCATGATCTCTTTCTTTTGGTACCGGGTATTGAATTCAGGGGCACTCAACCACTGGGTCACATCCCCAGCCCTTTTTTGTATTTTATTAGAGACAGGGTCTCACCATTGCTGAGGCTGGCTTTGAACTCAGGATCCTCCTGTCTCAGCCTCCCAACTGCTGGGATTACAGGTGTGCGCCACCGCGCTTGGCTTTGTGATCTCTTTAGCATCCTGAATTTCTGTAGAACCAGCACCATGTGAATGATGCCAAGATCTGCTGCTAGTTCATGCAATACTTAGGCCCCTGGGATTACAATTGCAGTATCATCTGAATGCCTACATGACTGGATAAGATGAAACAACTTCTTAGGTGCCCCTGTTGAAGTGAGACACCCCCAGGATCTCTTCTCAAAGGAATTTTCCCTTCTACATCTTTGAGCCTGCAATGGTGATCTTACAAATTCCTGACATGCCCTCCACACAACTTTCCCATTGTCATTGTGCAAAGTACTTAGTGTCTCTTTTGGAGTTGTAATCTCTTCAACAAGGACACCTTCTTTCACCCCAGCTTTACATGCATTTTTCTAGTCAAGCTGTAAATTTTAAAAACCTTTAATTCTGTTTTCTGCCCCAAATTCTCACAGTAAACCTGGAAAAGCTGCCAGCAATATCCATGCCACTGAATGAATGCTGTGCTACCTTGAAAACTTCTCTACCAGATTAATTAGTGTACCAGATTAATTGAGAATGAAGCAGATGGCATCACTACACCAGACCTTAAACTATACTACAGAGCTATAGTAACAAAAACAGCATGGTATTGGCACCAAAATAGACATATAGACCAATGGTACAGAATAGAGGACACAGAGACAAACCCACACAAATACAGTTATCTTATATTAGACAAAAGCACCAAAAACATATACTGGAGAAAGGACAGCCTCTTCAACAAATGGTGCTGGGAAAACTGGAAATCCATATGCAACAAAATGAAATTAAGCCCCTATGTCTCAAAATGCACAAAAGCCAAAGTGGATCAAGGACCTAGGAATTAAACCAGAGATCCTGTGCCTAATAGAAGAAAAAATAGGCCCAAATCTTCATTATGTTGGATTAGGCCCTGACTTCCTTAATAAGACTCCTGTAGTGCAAGAAATAAAATCAAGAATCGATAATTGGGATGAATTCAAACTAAAAAGCTTCTTCTCAGCAAAAGAAATAATCAGTGAGGTGAATAGAGAGCCTACAGAATGGGAGCAAATTTTTAGTACATGAACATCAGATAGAGCACTAATCTCAGGGATATATAAAGAACTCAAAAATCTTAACACCAAAACAACAAATAACCCAATCAATAAATGGGCCAAGGAACTGAACAGACACTTCTCAGAAGATAAAATACAATCAATCAACAAATATATGAAAAAATGTTCAACATCTCTAGCAATTAGAGAAATGTAAAGGTATTTTGGCACCTGTTATTCACTCTTCTTCTATCCCTTCCTCCCCACTGTCCTTCCTAGTGTCTAGACAGTGTCTGTCCTATAAAGTCAACTTTTATAGCTTCAACACGAATGAGACAAAGCATTTGTCTTTCTGTGTCTGGCTTATTTCATTTAACATAAGGTCTTCCAGTTTCATCCATCTTGCTGCAAATGACAGGATTTTATTCTTCTTAATGGCTAAATAATGTTTCATCATGTGTATATACACCACATTTTCTTTATCCATTCATCTCCTGGTAGACATCTTAGCTGATTCCATATATTGGAAACCTTTACATTTCTCTAATTGCTAGAGATGTTGAACATTTTTTCATATATTTGTTGATTGATTGTATTTTATCTTCTGAGAAGTGTCTGTTCAGTTCCTTGGCCCATTTATTGATTGGGTTATTTGTTGTTTTGGTGTTAAGATTTTTGAGTTCTTTATATATCCCTGAGATTAGTGCTCTATCTGATGTTCATGTACTAAAAATTTGCTCCCATTCTGTAGGCTCTCTATTCACCTTACCAAAAGTGCTGCAATAAACACATGAGTGCAGGGGTTTTCTTTGTTTTTATTTTTGCAGTGTTGTGAATTTGAAACAAAGGGTGCTCTATCACTGAGTTACATCCCCAGTCCTTTTCATTTTTTGATAGAGGGTCTTGTTACATTGCTTAAGCTGGTCTCAAACTTGAGATCCTCCTGCCTCAACCTACTGAGTGGCTGGGATTACAAGCATGAAACAACACACCTAGTGCAGCTCCCTTTTGATGAGTTGGTTTCATTTCCTTTGGATATACATCCAGTAGATAGCTAGATCATATGGAAGTTCTATTTATAGTTTTCAAGGAACCTCTGTACTGTTTTCCATAATGGCTATACTGATTTATATTCTCAGCAACAGTGTATAGGTGTCCCCTTTTCTCCACATCTTCTCCAGCATTTGACATTTTTTGACTTTTTGATTATAATCATTCTAACTGGGGTGAGATGACATCTCATTGGATATATATATATATATATATATATATATATATATATGTATATATATGTATATACTCACACAGACTATATGCATGACAGAAATTTAGCTGGGCCTAGTAGTACATACCTGTAAATTTCAGAGACCCCAAGGGGCTGAGGCAGGAGGATCACAAATTCAAAGCCAACCTTGGTAATTTAGAGGGACCCTCCCAACAACTTAATGAAATCCTGTTCAAAAAAATAATAATAATAATGAAGGACTGTAAATATAGCTCAGTGGTAAAGAAGATACAACTTACAACTCCCAGGTCCAACACCGAGTGTGAGTTTGGTCAGCCAGCCTTGATAGGGGAAGGAGAGTAAAGGATGATAAGGTGATAATTTATAGGGAAGAAAGCAGACATATGTATCAAAGAGAACCTAGAGGTCATAGAACATAGAACTGGGGATAATAGAGAACTTATTCAGGGTAGCTGTAATTCTGGCCTGGGGAAGAAGGAAGCTAAGCCATGACACTCTGTTCCACAGATATTCAAAGTCAAATTGGTAAGAAAGTAGATTATATTTAAAGCCATTTTGGGAGAATATGGGGGGAAAATTCATTGTTTCAAAAGTTCCATCTCCAAAAGCTCTGGGTGGAAGGGGACTTTTAGAAGGGGTAAGGGATATATTAGGACAAAAGATGAAATTTCATAAGTTTCAAATTGGTTTTCACTTCTAGGAATTTCACAGGTCTGAACTCCTGACTTACCATGTCAAAGGGAACAAGATTTTCTGGGTCCAGCATCTACACCTTCCAATTTCAGAGGGGAAGGGTTTCTAAGTTCAGTCTTTAAAAAGTCTTGACTCTTGGGCTGGGGTTGTGCCTCAGCAGTAGAATGCTCGCCTAGCATGTGTGAAGCCTTGGGTTTGATCCTCAGCACCACATATAAATAAATTAAAGGTATTGTGTCCACCTATAACTAAAAAAAATAAATATTAAAAACAATCTTGAATCTGTAAAGCCCATGTGGACCTCTCTGAAGTAATTGATTTAATCCTTTCTGAATGTCCATATTTTCTATCTTCCCAATAAACTCCCCCCTGTTACTAAGTGTGATTGACTTTAAATTCTTCCTTTGAGAATGCAAGAATTTGTGGCTCTTGGCAACTTTGGCTCCAAGGGTGGAGCCACTCTGCAGCACCCAATACCAATATGAACAAATTTATTTTCTTGAAGTTCCAGAGGTTGTCATTGGAATATATATATTATGTCTTGCCTTTCATTACTCTTTCCACTTTAGAGAAACAGTTCTTTTTAAAATTTCAAAAAAAATTAAATTTGTTCTGATTAGTTACACATGAGTAGAATGCACTTTGACATGTCATACATAAATGGAATATAACTTCTCATTCTTCTGGTTGTAAATAATGCAGAACAAAATCACACAATTCATGTAATCATATATGTACATAGGGTAATATTGTTCGATTCATTCTACTGTTCTTCCTACCTCCAAACCCCCTCCCCTTCCTTCACTCCCCTCTGGCTAATCCAAAGTACCTCTAGTTTTCCCTAGCCACCCCCCCACCTTATTGTGAATTAGTATCTACATATCAGAGAAAACATTCAGGCTTTGGCTTTTAGGGTTTGTCTTATTTCACCTAGCATGATATTCTCTAGCTCCATCCATTTACCTGCAAATGCCATAATTTCATTCTTCTTTAAGGCTGAGTAATAGTCCATAGTGTATATGTATCACATTTTCTTTATCCATTCATCTGTTGAAGGGTATTTAGGTTGGTTCCATAGTTTAGCTATTGTGAACTGAGCTGCTCAAAACATTGATGTGGCTGTATCACTGTAGTATGCTGATTTTAAGTCCTTTGGGTATAAACTGAGGAGTGGAATATGGAATAACTGGGTCAAATGGTGGTTCCATTCCAAAGTTTCTGATGAATGTCCATACTCCTTTCCAGAGTGGTTACACCAATTGCAAATTGGTCCCACTAGCAATGTATGAGTGTACCTTTAGCCCCACATCCTCACCAACACTTACTGTTGCTTGTATTCTTGATAATTGCCATTCTGACTAGAGTGAGATGAAATTTTAAGAGATGATTAACATTTTTTCATATGTTTGTTGATCAGTTATATTTCTTCTCCTGTGATGTGTCTGTTCAGTTCCTTAGCCCATTTATTGATTGGATTATTGTTCTTTTGATGTTGAGTTTTTTGAGTTCTTTATATATTCTGGAGATTAATGCTCTATGTGAGGTGCATGTGGTAAAGATTTTCTCCCATTCTATAGGCTCTCTACGTTTTTGGTTGTTTCCTTTGCTAAGAAGAAGGTTTTTAGTTTGAATCCATCCCATTTATTGATTCTTGATTTTACTTCCTGTGCTTTAGGAGTCTTGTTAAGGAAGTCAGTTCCTGAGCCGACATGGTGAAGATTTGGGCCCATTTTTCTTCTATTAGGAACCGGTCAGTATTCTAGTGCCTGAGTCTTTGATCCACTTTGAGTTGAGTTTCTTGTAAAGTGAGAGATAGGTGTTTAATTTTATTTGGTTACATATGGATTTCCAGTTTTCCCAGTACCATTTCTTGAAGAGGCTATTTTTTCTTTATTGAATGTTTTTGGTGCTTTTGTGTAGTATGAGATATTTAGTTCTATAGTTTCTTTGTTTAGTTTTTGTTTGGAAGAGCTATTCAGTAGTGAGAGAGTGTATTAAAGTCACCCAGTATTATTGTGTTGTGGTCTGTTTGATTCCTGAAATTGAGGAGGATTTTTGATGTATGTAGATGCTTCATTGCTTGGGGCATAAATATTTATTATTATATGTCTTGTTGATGTATAATTCCCTTAAGCAGTGTGAAATGTCCTTTGTTCTTTCTGACTAACTTTGGCTTGAAGTCTACTTTATCTGCTATGAGGATGGAAACCCCAGTGTGTTTATGCAGTCTGTGTGAGTTTTTTTTCCCATCCTTTTACTTTCAGTATGTGGATGTCTTTGCCTATGAGGTGAGTCTCTTGAAGACAGCATATTGTTGGGTCTTGTTTTTTAATTCAATCTTCCAGTCTATGTCGTTTTTTGTTTTTTATTTTTATTTTTTAAATCTTTACCAGGGTGGGCTGGGATTGTGGCTCAGTGGTGGAGTGCTCGCCTAGCACGTGGGCAGCCCGGGTTCGATCCTCAGCACCACATATAAATAAAACGCATTGAATAAAACACATTGTGTACAACTAAAGCATATAAATAAAAATATTTTAGCCAGGCGCGGTGGCGCACGCCTGTAATCCCAGCACTTTGGGAGGCTGAGGCAGGAGGATTGCGAGTTCAAAGCCAGCCTCAGCAATGGCGAGGCACTTAGCAACTCAGTAAGACCCTGTCTCTAAATAAAATACAAAAAAAAGGGCTGGGGATATGACTCAGGGGTCAAGTGCCCCTGAGTTCAATCCCCGGTACCACACACACACACACACACACACAAAAAAATATATATATATATATGTATATGTATTTTAAATCTTTACCAGGGTCTGGGGGTGTGGCTCAGTGGTAGAGCGCTCGCCTAGTACGTGCGCGGCCTGGGTTCGATCCTCAGCACCACATACAAATAAACTCATTGTGTACAACTAAACCAAATAAATAAATATTTTAAAAAACTGAGGATTGAACCAGTTCCTCACACATGTGAGGCAAAACACTCCACAACAGTGCTACCACAGCCCCAGTCTATGTCTTTTGATTGATGAGTTTAGGTCATTAACATTCAGGGTTATTATTGAGATATTTATTGATTTGTATTCCTGTTCATTTTGGTCTATTTCTGTTTTTTGTTTTTTTTTTTTTTTTTTGTGGTACCGGGGATTGAACTCAGGGGCACTCGACCACTGGGCCACATCCCCAGCCCTTTTTTGTGTGTTTTTATTAGAGACAGGGTCTCACTGAGTTGCTAAGTGCCTCGCTATTGCTGAGGCTGGCTTTCAACTCGCGATCCTCCTGCCTCAGCCTCCCAAAGTGCTGGGATTACAGGCGTGCGCCACCGCACCCGGCGTATTTCTGTTTTTTAATTTGACTGAGTTCCCCTTTCATTGTCTTTTTCCTTTAGTGTAGTTCCTCCCTTTGCTGTTTTTCTTTGTTCTTTTTCTCATTATCTCAGCATGGAATGTTTTGCTGAGAATGTTCTGTAGTGCAGGCTTTCTAGTTGTGAATTCTTTTTTTTTTTTAATATGTATTTATTTGCTTTAGTTGTACACAATGCAATGCATTTATGTTTACATGGTGCTGAGGATCGAACCCGGGCTCGCGCACGTGCTAGGCGAGCGCTCTACTGCTGAGCCACAACCCCAGCCCTAGTTGTGAATTCTTTTAACTTTTGCTTATCATGGAAGATTTTTATTTCATCTTCAAATATGAAGCTTAATTTTTCTGGGTATAGAATCCTTGGTTGGCATCCATTTTCTTTCAGAGCTTGGCACATGTTGTTCCGGGACCTCCTACCTTTGAGGGTCTGGGTTGAGAAATAAGCTGAGATCCAAACTGGTTTCCCCCTATATGTAATCTGATACTTTTCTCTTGTGGCCTTTAAAATTCTATCCTTATTCTGTATGTTAGGCATTTTTATTATAATGTGCTTTGATGTGGGTCTGTTGTAATTTTTTGAATGGTCTTAATAATTCCATTTATTAGATAAATCATGAATCTTTTTCTCAGAATAAACCAACAAGGCTATGATGGCTTGAGTAGTTTTTCAATTATTGATCTAATTGGAAGAGGCCTTGAAGTAAACACTTTTTGTTGTTTTGTTTTATTAGTGCATTATAGTTATATGTATGGATTTTAATTTACTCCAATCAGTCCCTGGTGCCTTGCCCATTTCCTACCCTACCTCCCTCACCTTATTCTCCTTCCTCTACCGGTCTTCTTTTCACTCTAAACACCCCTACTTTAGAGCTATTCTTCTGATGAGATGACAGCCTCTGAACCACTAGTTGAACAAAAATCAAATTGCTAGTGTAATTTAAAACTTAATAAATTATTTATTCTATTAAACTAGAACTGCTTTAATACCAAATTGTGTAAGACTTTCCAGGAAATCTATTTCAATTGGTTTCCTCTGACAGGTTACATGACAGACACTCAGTTTGCCTGAGTTTAAAAAGGATATTCCCTTTGCCCCACTTGAATGACCAATAAAGACATAAGTCCAATTGGCAAAGTGAAGCGGGGGTCCTGTTGTAATTTTGTACACTTGAGGTCCTGTAAGCCTCTTGTATTTGATTTTCAATTTCATCCTTCAGGTTTGGGAAATTTTCTGATATTATATTATTTCATTGCAAAGATGTGCATTTCTTTGGTTTGTATCTCCATGCCTTCCTCTATCCTGATAAATCTTTTTGTTGTTGTTGTTGTTTTTGGTACTAGGGATTGAACTCAGGGGTACTTGACCACTGGGCCACATCCCCAGTCTTTTTTTTTTTTTTTTTTTTTTTTTTTTTTGTGGTACCAGGGATTGAACTCAGGGGCACTCAACCAACTGGGTCACATCCCTAGCCCTTTTTTGTATTTTTATTAGAGACAGGGTCTCACTGAGTTGCTAAGTGCCTCGCCATTGCTGAGGCTGGCTTTGAACTCACGATCCTCCTGCCTCAGCCTCCCAAAGTGCTGGGATTACAGGCGTGCGCCACCGCGCCCGGCTCCCAGTCCTTTTTGTATTTTGTTAGAGACAGGGTCTCACTGAGTTGCTAAGTGCCACACCATTGCTGGGGCTGGCTTTGAACTCGTGATCCTCTTGCCTTAGCCTCCCAAGTGCTGGGATTATAGGTGTGCGCCACTGCACCTGGCTCTGGTAAATCTTAAATTTGGTCTTTTCATGTTATCCTGTAGTTCTTGAAAATTCTATTAATTGTTTCTTAACATGTCTCTGTGGTCAACTTTATTTTCAAGATTATGTATTTTGTCTTTATTGCCTGAAGTTCTGTCTTCCAAGTGGTCTAGACTGTTGGTGATACTTTCCATTGAATTTTCAATTTGGTTTATTGATTCCTTCATTGCAAGGATTTCTGCTTGATTTCTTTTCATAACCTCTATGTCTTTGATGAAGTGATCTTTCATCTCCTGAAATTTATCTCTGATTTCACTCCGTACATCATCCTTTAAGTTGTGAATCGTTTAACTATGTACATTCTGAACTCTATCTCTGACATTTCTTCTACTGTGTTGTCAATGGATTCTGTTATTAGAGCATGTTGGTTAGTTTGGGGTGCTTTGTTCCCTTGTTTTTTCATGTTATCCATATGTTTTCCCATCTAACAGTGTGGATCTGAGGTAGTACAGTTTCTACTCTTTAGACTTATAGTGTTCCTGAAAGTTTCTAGTTTCTCGCCTTTAAGGGGGAGATTCATATTAACAGCACCCAATGCAAACAATATACAGTTTTAAAGCAAGTAGCTCCTATTAAGATGTCAGGTGGGCTGGGGTTGTGGCTTGGCAGCAGAGTGCTTGCTTCGCACATGTGAGGCACTGGGTTCAATCTTCAGTACTGCATATAAATAAGTAAACAAAAATATATTGCGTCCATCTATAACTTAAAAAATTAAAAAAAAAAAAGATGTGTCAGGCACTTCTCTCCCAGATGGTCCTGAGGGCTGAGTGCTTGGACCTGTGCACATGTCATGGACAGCAGTTCTGTATTGGGTGGATTAGGACCAGGCTCCGAGAGCGGCAGGCCTGCTGTGAGTACTGGGGCAGGTTGGCGGTTAGGGAGGAATTGGGAGATTGGGGATTGGGGAGTCTGATGGCTCTGTTGGGTGCCGGACAGATGTGGGACTTGGTGTGACCGGGGTATCAGTAGATGCCTGACTGGGGAGGGAGTCAGGGACCAGGCTGGTACCCAGCACGTGCCAGCCTGAGTGGACCTGGGGAATCCAGTAGGTGCCAGACAAACTGGTTGGGTGAACTGATTGCAAGATACCCTCAAACCCTCTTCCAACCTTCCCACCTACTGTAGCCAACCCTACCCATCCTTGAGCACTTCAGGACTCAAGGAGCTGGAGAGAGCCCGCCTCTCTCCTGCCTCTGCAGCAAGATGGTGGCCAACAGTACACCATCAGGAAGACCTCAGGTACCACCAGACCCACAGGCACCTTGATATTGGGCTTCCAGGTCCTGGCCAGTGTCCCAATATCAAGGCTTCCAAGTCTTGAGATGGTGATGGTGATGGCAGTGTCCCAAGATGGAAGTGGTCATGTTGGAAGGTGGGCAGAGGTGGCAGGAATGCAGAGGTGGAGGGCCTTGAGGTGGCCTGTCATTGGGATTTTGATTTGCATTTTCCTGCTGATTATGGATATTTAGCATTCAAAAATATATATTTTGGGGCTGGGGATATAGCTCAGTTGGTAGAGTGCTTGCCTTGCATGCATAATGCTCTGGGTTCAATCCCCGGCACCACACACACATATATGTGTGTGTGTGTGTGTGTGTATATATATATAAAACATATATATATATATATAAATATATATAAAATATATATATATATATATAAAACATATATATATATATATATATATATATATATATATATATATATATATATATATAAAACACCCAGGTATAGTCTGAATATTAATTATTTGATGGATGAATAATATGTGAATATTTTCTCCCATACTGAAGTTTGTCTCTACATGTTGCCGCCTTAGGCAATGATACCGTGGGAAAGAAATCGGAGGCAGAGCCGGGCATGGTGGCCTACGCCTGTAATCCCAGCACTTTGGGAGGCTGAGGCAGGAGGATCACCAGTTCAAAGCCAGCCTCAGCAATGGCGAGGCACTTAGTAACTCAGTGAGACCCTGTCTCTAAATAAAATACAAAAAAAGGGCTGGGGATGTGACCCAGTGGTTAAGTGCCCCTGAGTTCAATCCCTGGTACACAAAAAAAAAAAAAAAAAAAAAAAAAAAAAAAAAAAGAAATTGGAGGCAGACTGGGAATGAGTAGTTCCTTTATTGTTGCTTCTTCTTCTTCTTCTTCTTCTTCTCTATCTTCCCCCTTTCTGATGCCCCCAGTCTGCTTAAATACTCTATACCCTTCACAGGTACATTAGTTCTCTTAACAAGCATACCCGTGTCACAAGCTCAACTTACAGGTGTAGCACGCAGTGCCCACGGGCACAGAAAGATTCTTACTCAATTACATTAAGGTCAGGTGTAAACAAGTAAATGCCTCCTCTTGGCTCTCAGCCAGCTGCCATCTTAGCTACTTCCTCATTAAAGGCTCTTACATCTACATCCTATTGTTTAACTTGCTATGCAAAAATTCCTTAGTTTGATTGTCTATTTTTGGTTTTGTTGCCTGTGCTTTTGGGGTTTTATCTAAAGAAATTATTGTCTATGCCAGTGTTCTGAAATGTTTCACCTATAATTTCTTCCAGTAGTTTTAGGTCCTACGTTTAGCTCTTTGATCCATTTTAAGGTGATTTTTGTCTATGATGAGAGATAGGGAATCTAGTTCCGTTCTTTTGACAGGTAGGGTTGGCTACAGTAGGTGGGAAGGTACCATTTATTGAAGAGACAGCAAATTTTTTCCAATATTATTTTGGCATTTTTATTGAAGACCAATTGACTATAAGTTATGTAGATTTATTCCTGGTTTCTCTCTTGTGTTCCATTGGTTCATATCTTGATTTTTATGCCAGTACCATGCTGGTTTGGTTACTTTGGTTTTGTAGCATGTTTTGAAATCAGGCATTGTGACACCTCTGGCTTTATTCTTTTTTCCCCCCTTTTATTGGTGCACTGTAGTTATATGTAATAGTTGGGTTCATTTTGACAAAATCATACATGCATGGAATTTGATGTACTCCATTTCAGTACCTCAACCTCTACCCCCAACCTTTCCCTCCCCTGCTTCCTCTCCCTATCCTCCTCCCTGTACATTACTGGTCCTCTTTTCACTCATTCATTTATTTATTTTGATTGGTGCTTTATAGATATACATAAAGGTGGAATTCGCACATGCACATAATATCATTTTGTCAAATTCATTTCTCTTTTTTTCCCATACTTTCTCCCTCCCTCTTGATCTCCTTATTTTGTTACACTGATCTTCCCTATACCTTTATTACTTTGGACCTCTCCCCCTTTTCCCTAATTTTACTCTAGCTTCAGCATATGAGAGAAAAATTTTGAGCCTTGATTTTCTGAGTCTAGCTTATTTCACTTAACATCATGTTCTCCAGTTCCATCCATTTACCCGCAAACTCCATAATTTCCTTCTTCTTTTTGCTGAGTAAAACTTTATTGTATATATATATGCCACATTTTCTTTATCCATTCATCTATTGACATGCATTTGGGCTGGTTCCATAATTTGGCTATTGTGACATGCCCTGCTATAAAACAATGATGTTGCTGTTATCACTATAGTATGCTGATTTTAGTTCTTTTGGGTAAATACTGGGGAATGGGATGGATGCATCATATGGGTCCTAGTTTTTTGAGGAGTCACCAGACTGCTTTCCAGAGTAGGTGTACTAATTTGCAGTTTCACCAACAATGGATGTGCAATATCACCCACATCCTTGCCAGTATTTATCACTATTTGTATTACTGATAATTGCCATTCTGACTGGAGATAAAATGTTAGTGTAATTTTGATTTGCATTTCTCTGATTGATAGAAGTATTGAAGATTTTTTTCATATATTTGTTGGTCATTTTAAGAAATGTCTGTCTAGTTTTTCTTTCCATTTATTGAATATTTGTGGCTTTGTGTGCGCACATTTTTTGAGTTCTTTATGTAGTCTGGATTTTAATCTCTTGTCTGATGAGCAGCTGGCAAAGATTTTCTCCCATTCTGTAGGTTCTCTCTTCATTCTCTTAATCATTTTCTTTGCTGTACAGAAGTTTTTCATTTGATAGCATCCCACTTATTGATTCTTGGTTTTATTTCTTGCACAGTAGGTAAGGAAGTCAGTGCCTACACCCATAAATTGGAGTACTGAGTCTATGTTTTCTTCTGACAGTTGCAAAGTTTCTGGTTTAATTCCTCAGTCTTTGATCCACTTGATTTGACTTTTGTGCAGGGTGAGAGATAAGGATCTACTCTCATTCTTCTACATATGGATATCCACTTTTGCCAGCACATTTGATAAAAAGGCTACCTTTTTTCCAACATCATTATTAGATGACTGTAAGTATGTATGATGGTCTCTATTCCATTGGTCTTCATGTCTATTTTGATACCAACACTATGCTTTTTTATTTAAAATTTTAGCTCTATAGCATAATTTGAGATCAGGTATTATGATGCCTCCTGTATCGGCCTTCTTGCTCAGGATTGCTTTGGCAATTCTGCCTCCAGCTTTAATTTTCTTTTTTGCTGTAGATTGCTTTGGGTACTCTTGGTCTTTTTTGGTTTCATATGAATATGAGGATTTTTTCTATTTCTGTAAAGATTGCCATTGACATTTTCATGAGAATTTCATTCAACTTATAAATACCTTTAGGTAGTATGGAATTTTAACAATAGTACTTCTTCAAATTCAACAAATATGTGTTGTCTTTCCTTTTGCATATTAGTGTGTGTCCTTTTCAATTTCTTTCATCAGTATTTAAAAAAATTTTTTTGCAGAGATAACTCACTTCGATGTTTAGAATTATCCTTAGGTGTTTTAAGTATTTTTAAACTACTGTGAATGGAATTCATTTCTTAATTTTTTCTTGCTGTGTTCATTATTGGGTATAAAATAGTACTGATTATTATTATTGGTGACATGATTCAGATGCAAACTGAGGTTGCTGGGGGCAAAACACAGAATAGTAGCCACTATATGGTGATAGCTCTACAGATTTTTGTATTGAGCAACTTCACTAGTTTATTAGGTCTAAAAGTTGTTTTTTGTGTGAAGTCTTTATGTTTTTCTATATATAAAGTCAAATATCTACAAACAGGGATGATATGACTTCTCCTTTCTTTATTGGCTGCCCTTTATCTTTTTCTCTTACCTTATTGCTCTGCCTAAGACTTCCAATAATATATGGAATAAGATTAATGATGTAGGGCATAGGCCTGCTGTGAAGCTGAGGCATCCACAGAGTCCCCCTCTACACCCCAATTTTTGAGATCATGCCCACCAAATTTCAGACATTTTGCTCAGAGTTGCAGCCTTGAGTTTACTGAAGAGCTAGGAAAAGGGAAAAGGAAACATTCTTCAGGTAGAGAGTGGGTACTCTCAGAGAAAAGGACAGTATGTCCCTCTACCTCCAGTTCTATAGGGAGGGAGGAGCAGAGAAGTTTCCAAAGAGTCTTGCTCAGGTCCATCTCTTGACTTTTGACAGGCAACAGGATAACACCAGACTTTCAAGTTACCACTGCACATGAGAGCTCTAGATTACTTTGGCCCAACCTGACTGGTTTTAACTGGAACCTGTTTTTACAGATTTTATGGTTAGGGGGAATAATCCTTATCTCCCTAAAGTCTGGAATCTGGTCTGCGTAAAGGTCATGGAAGCATCCCCCACCCCCCTACGAGTAACTTGTGCTCTTTTTGGCATTGTGGGCCTGTATTTCTCCAGTAGATAACAGGTTGTTTGCTGAGGAATGTAATGTATCCTGTTGATTCAAACCAGGCAGGGCTGCAGGTAAATTGCTTTTTGTGTGTGTGTGTGTGTGGTGCTGGGTATTAAACCCAGGGCCTTATGCATGCAAGGCAAGCACTCTACCAACTGAGCTATATCCCCAGCCCACAGTGGGTCCCTTTTATAGACTTATTCCTTTAGCCTCAAGTTGCTACTGCTCAAGGCTATGTGTTCCCTATCACTGAAAGCGAACATCCTTATCTTGTTCCTGATCTTGGACAAAAACCATCTATCTTCCTACCAGACCTAGAGAGACTGTCTCAAAAACAAAGAAAAACAAAAACCCCACAAAAACAAAACAAGGAAAATGTTAAAATGTATTTTAAAATCAGCACTAAATTTAAAGTCGAAAGACTTTGGCTGGTATTAAATTTGAGGTACTTAACCTACCAGATGCCTGGTTTTTTCAGTAAATGTGATAATGTATAAGCATCTTGCATATAGCTAGCCAATATAGCTTGATTAGTTTTTGTAAAACTAAATAAGAAAATAAAAACTCCTACAATTACACTTAGGACTCTGTGTGTGTGTGTGTGTGTTTTGACACTTAGGAAATTTTATGTTGTGTCAGCAGGTATAGAAAACACAAGCCGAGATAAGAAAATGTGAAAAGAAAAGGGCCAAAGGTCAAGATGCTAAGTGGATTTGACTCCGTGGTTTCATCAATATCCATCTTTGATTTCCTGGGTTTGGGGTCTCCCTCTCAGCCTAACCCTCTTAACCACACCTGTCCGATATCTCCCCACCCGGTCAGCGCCAGCTGCCCCCACCACGAGGAGTTTCACCTGCCCACTTGGTCCCCCACACCCCACCCCTTAGGCTCTTTAACACCTTTTGCCAGTGGAACTACACCTGGACAAAAAAGTGAAGCCAGCTGGTCTCCCTGCAGGGAAGCGGTCTCCCCAGTCCCAGACTCTCTCGCCCGCCGCCCCGCCCCGGGCGGGGAGGGTCCGGCTAGGGGAGGGACTGCAGGTGAGGCGCCCTCACCCTGGGCCTCTCACTTCCGCCCAGGTGAGGGAGAGCGGACGCCGAGCCCGCCACGGGCTCCCACCCGCGCCTCCGCAGGACCAGGTAAAGCGTGGGGTCCCTGCACTGCGGGCGCGCTCTGCACCCCGAGGGTCCCGGTCCCGAGGCCGGCGGGGACGGCTCCTCACCCGCGTCCGGAACCTGCCTTCCCCGCTCCCAGCGCGCCCGCCCGGAGGTGGGTGGGCCCCGGGCGGCGGACACCGCGGGGCGCTCGGAGGGGCCGCGGCGGGTGCGGAACCCGCTGGGGTCCCGCCGTCCTCTTGCGTTGGTCCGGGGCGACCCCACCGCGAATCCCGCCCTGCCGCGCAGGCTCGCGGCAGGCCCGGGGCAAGGGAGCCGCCCTGTCTCCGCAGGCCTCCCCGGCCTCAAACCTCCACGGCCGGCTGCGCTCCGAGACGCAGGGATCGGATTGTGCACCCAGATCGGTCCCTTCCGCTGCGCCCCCAGAGCTGGGCGGAGCCTTTCCCTCCACTGGTGACTGTGGAGGGGGTGAACAGGTGGTGCCGGGGCTCGGGAGCCCGAGAAGAAGCGGGGCCCAGCCGCGGGCCGACTGGGCGACTTGGCCCCGGCCAGGTCTCGCCCAGGGTCAGGCCAGGATCTGCCAGCCCCACCGCGCAGATCCGGAGGACCCGGCGAAAGGGCTCTGGCCTGTAGCCTTTGGGGAATTTACTGGATTCCTGCTTCAAGTCGAGCGCAGGAAAGCATTCCCAACAGATCCGTCCCACCCTTCAAAGCTCCCCAACCCTGCAGGGTACACCCGGCGGGCCGAATTAACCTGCACTTTACCTTCTCCCTAGAAGGTCCTTATCACTTCGGATTCGAATTTCTGGTTCATTAGTTTCTCTGATTGAGGTGCGCCGTACAGGGCCTGATTTCTCTAGGTTGCTTCTCACCTGCGTTTGGGGTTTGTTCAATAGTAGATGCACAACACCTCAGTCTTTCCTGAATGAAGAAGCCTTCCGGAGACCTAGAAGGGAAATCTCAGTTCCACTGAGGATGGTAGACCACATTGAAGGCGGACTAACTCCCTATTGGCTGCTGGTTCTTTTGCACGCGTCTGGTTTAAAGGAAAGCTCCAGAGGAAGGAGTTAAAAACAAATCTGGTTATTTTGCAGAACCAGAAAATGTTAGGTGAGGTCATGACCTTTAAATGAGATTTATGTTTCCAGGACCCTAATGGCCTTTATAAGCATAATAAAAAATTTAAGGTAATTAGAAAGTTAATAAATATGGACTTGAAAGGTAATTAATGGATAGAATTTATAAAATGAGTTCCAAAGAGATTTACCCTTTTAGCGGTCACAGAAAATGGGCTTATCGCCTGAAAAATAGCTTTGTTTAAAATTGAGAAGAAATTGTATTGAGCTCTTATCTGTGTATTGTATTGAGCTCTTATCTCATTAATGCCTTAATTGTTATGTATTTAAAATCACGTCATGTATTTAAAATTAGTCTTTTTATGATGGTTGTACTAGGAATTAAACCCAGGGCCTCATGGATGCTGAGTAAGTGGTCTACCACTGAGCTGCAACCCCAGACCCTTAATATTTTTTGTAACTATGAAGTTAGCATATTAATCATAGGCAAATTGTAGAGAATTGTCAGAAGAGTAACTATAGGCACCCAGAAGCCCAAGCACTATTGAAAGAAAATCACTAGTAACGTTTTTTTCCATTTGCATTTTTTAAGAATACTTATTTTTTAGTTATAGATGGACACAATGCCTTTATTTTACTTATGTGGTGCTGAGGTTCGAACCCAGTGCCTCACACATGCTAGGCCAGCACTCTACCTTTGAGCCACAACCCCAGGCCTTCATTTGCATTTTGAAGTTAGAAATATCTGTGTATTTTCTTGTAGTCAATTTGCTTTTAAATACACTTGAGACTTTGAGAGAATGGCTCAGAATTTCCTTACTTAAAATAATGTTTTTACTTAACAGCATTTAATAATTATTTTTACACAAAGGAGTTCAGTTTGTTTACTTAATACCTTGCTCACTTTAATAATAGAGGAAGTTTTTTGAGAAAACAGGACTAGTCTGTCCTGATATTGAGATTGAAAGACTACGGCTATGTCTTTCTTTCTTTTTACTTTTTTTACTCAGAGGTTTTTGTGTAGATTTAGATGACTTTTTAAAAGCTCCCATTTTAGGTTCTGGTGCAAATGGAGGGAAATTTGGTGCCTGTCAGTTCCCTTTCTTTCATTTTCATTTATTTTTGTGGTGCTGGGGATCAAACCCAATGCCATGGGCATGCTAGGTACACACAGTACCAATGAACTATAACCCCAGCCAATATCATTTCTTTTAGTAGGTGGTATGTATCAATGCTGAAGAAATAGAGCCCACTTTGTTGTTGTTTATACAGCTGTGAAGCCTGTATAGTTTGAAGACATGGAATTAGCTCTACTTACCATATGATTTTTGGCAAGTAGTTTTATTCTGGTTCTCCATTTTCCCATTTGTAAATGATCTACTGAGATTTGGGGGAGGTGGAAAGGAAATAATGTTCAAGAATGTGCCTTGTAATTGGTAAGCTATTATTCTCCCATTTTTGCTCCTACATTCTGAGGTTTAATTCTGATAGAATTATGGAGATGCAATCTTTTTGTGGGTAAAGCTCAGTTCTGTTCTCCCAGTTACTTTGATAAAAGGTATAGAGACCATATGAGCTGACAAACAAAAATTTTTTCTGAAAACACTGTGCAGGGATCTTTGTGAAAAGGTCTAGGTTTAATACTTCCTGTCAACACAATAAACCACTCCTACATGTGACTACTGGATTCTTGAAATGGGACTGTTTGGTTTTAGACATACTGTAAATGTAAAATACACATTAGATTTTGAAGAGATTAGTATAGAAAAAATTTAAAATACCTTCACAAATATTTATATTATTTACATATTGAAATGACTATCTGTATTGGATTATATGAAATGTATTTAAAGCTGATTTTGCCTGTTTCTTTTTATCTTTTTCAATAATCTACTAGAAAATTTAAATATCTCACTTTACATTTTTGTTGAGTAACACTGGGTTAGGATTCAGTGTGTTTTTATCCTTAAGAGTCCTTAAGATGGTTTAGTTTACTGAAGCACTTACCCTCCTGTATAAACAGACTTTTTTTGGGGGGGGGGGTACTGGGGAGTGAACTCAGGGGCACTCGGCCATTGGGCCACATCCCCAGCTTTTTTTTTTTTTTTTTTAATAGAGACAGGGTCTCACTGAGTTGCTAAGTGCCTTAACCATTGCTGAGGCTGGCTTTGAACTCGCGATCCTCCTGCCTCAGCCTCCCAAGTGCAGGGATTACAGGCGTGCACCATCACGCCTGGCATAAACGGACTTTTTAAACTCTACATTATAGGATCTCTCTCTATAACCTCCTCTCTTCTATTCACAGCATTGGTGAAGAATTTTATTGTTTGGTTTTCTCAGAAATGACTGTTATTAATTACACTGCAAAACCTCAGCTACGACAATTTATTTGCTTCCTTGAAGCCCCCAAAATATCTTGTGTCATTTTGATTGAAAAAAGATGTTCATTTGTTGAATGTGTACTAGCCAAATGTTCTTCAGTATCTCATTTAGTCCTTTTTACTACAAATGTGCTGTAATTTCTATTAACTCTTTAAAAATTTTTAAAGTAATTTTTATTGACTTTGTGTTATGAGAGGAAGTTGAGGTAAATGAATATTGGGGGTCAAGTTGACACTCCTCCCCACAAGGTAACTCTCTCCAGTTGCAAATTTTTTATTGTTATTGTTTATTTTGAAATGGCATCTCCTGTGTTGCCCAGGCTGGCCTCAAGCTCCTGGGCTCGGTTGATCCTCTTGCCTCAACCTCTTTTGAGTGCAGGAGTTATAGATGTGAATGATCATGCCTGGCTGTACTTTTTTTAAAATTTAACAAAGCCCATAGATTACAGAACCTCCATAGTTCAAGAATTAGTTATCAAAATAGATATTTAGTTCTTTTTTAAAATTTATTTATTAGGGATTGAACCCCCGGGGCACTTAACCACTGAGCCATATCCCTAGCTCATTTAAAAATATATATTTAGAGACAGGGTCTCACTGAGTTGCTTAGGGCCTCCTTAAGTTGCTGAGGCTGGTTTTGAACTTGTGATCCTCCAGACTCATCCTCCTGAGTCACTAGGTTTTACACTGGCTAGATAGTTCTAATCCTGTTTTTGTGTTCGTGACCAATAGGAAACAATCTAAAAATGCTTGTTAATAGATTGGTGTGTATTCATATGGTGGAATGTTATTTAGCTGTTACAATGACTAAGGAGGAACTGCATTTATCATTGTGAATATGTTTTAAAGATAGGAAATTGCCAAAGAATAAATACACAGCATGCCATTTATAAAGTTTTAAAAACCTGACAAGATTATTGCAAACAGAGATAATATTTTAAGAATTTCAGATTTAAATCCTGTGATTATTAAGTGCATGTATTTGGGAAACTCTCTTGAGGTTAAAAGAAGTTAGTAAATTTTCTGTGAGATTAGCATTCTTTAACGTAGGTCTTGTCCTTAAAAGTCTTGCCATTCGCTTTGATGCTCCTTGCCTTGTTTGGTAGATAGATTCTGGGCTTTGGTCTGTAGCCTTTCAGGGATAGGTCAATTTTTATTTCCCTTAATGCATACTGCTTTGATCATAGGAACTGCATAGGACTTCTGGCCTACTCTACTTTGGAGTCATCTTCTGAAGCTTCTTATGAAGATCCAATACAGAGTGTGGTAGGAGAGAGAGGTGAGATAAGTGAATATGAATATCGAGGGACAAGAGTGTTGACAAATGTTCCCTCTATTTATAATTCAAATAGCCTCTCTCTATATATAGATATAGATCTCTCTATCTCTTTTTGGTACCAGGGATTGAACCCTTTACCATTGAGCCTCATCTCCAGCCTTTTTAAATATTTTTATTTAGAGATAGGATCTCGCTGAGTTGCTTACGGCCTCATTAAGTTGCTGAGGCTGGATATGAATTCACGATATTCCTGCCTCAGGCTCTGGAGCTGCTGGGATTACAGGTGTTTTCCACAACACCCAGCTGCCTTCTCTCATTTTTAATATAGTTGTTTGCTGAAAAGGTCATTAACATTGGATACCCAACCCCCACAACTTAACACCCCAGTATGGGGTCTATGCTTCTTTTCTCTATTTTAACTCATTTTCATAGCATTTCCCCCTTGTATTTTTTTTTTTTTTTTTAATTGTAGGGAGTTTTCTGAATTTACAAGATGGAAATGATAATACATGTTAAGAATATAAATGAGACAATTTTATACAGAATGACCTTGTACATAGTAGGTATTTAAAAAATTGATTTAATGCAGGAGAATGATTTTTGGGGAAAGGCAGGAGAAAAAAATGAGGGTGGAGGCTGGCGGGTGGGACATCCAAAACCTAGAGTGGTCTATTCCACAGTTTGCTGGGATTATTTTGAATAGTACAAACATTCCAAAAACTATGTGACTATCTGGAGAAAAGCTAGGGCACACAGTCTGTAGTGTGCTAGAAATGGAACAGAATTTTTGGAAATTAATCATTAATTACTAATCATTAGTAAAGAGTCTGAATGCCCTGGGCTTTTTAATGGGGGACTGGCTGCATCTTTGGAGAATCATAAGTGTGAAATTTGCCCAGTTGTTTGTTTGTTTGTTGTTGTTGTTGCTGCTTGTGGGAGAAAACTGTCACCAAGAGGAATGTGGAAGTATACCATAAAGCAGTTTAACTTTATTTAAAATTGGCCAACTTACAGGGAGTGTATGGATTGAATTGATTCAGAAAATTAGTATCTGGCTAACTGAAATATTCTGAAGAACTGACTCAATTTTTAGTTCTGATTTTGAATTAATATGATGTCTTTCAATTTTGATTCCAACATTTCCTGAATGTTCAGTGTCAAATGAACTTCAGCTTTGCATATGGCTTAAGCATTTACCCCCAAATGTCAGTATCATCCTGGAATTTATATCTGTTTCCAAAATTCCAGGGATGTAGTGTTTTGACTGTGTTCAAAAAAAAAAACAAAAAAAAAAACAAAAACAAAAAAAAAAAACCAACATTTTTGTATCTAAAGGGTTTAGAAAGACCTTGATCATTTGGTAGGAAGCCAAGGCTAGGACACCTGAATCTGTGTGTGTATGGCAGCAGATGTATTTATTTGGAGTCTTGGTGGGGAAGCACATTGCTGTTTGGCTAGGAGTTTGTTTTCCATTTAATCAGTACCCCGTACATGCTGAATTTTGAGGACTGGGAATGATAATTAGATGAATCCTGAGATTCACTCTCTAAGGGAAGTGATAGAAACTTAAAGCTGTTCATGGACTTCAATTTTTGACTTCTGAAATCATGACTTTATACTTAATGGTTCATTGATTCTTTGAATTGCCTAATTCATTGAGCTCTGGGAAATTTCCATTTAGGATTTGTGTGTAGTCTAATTGTGATCTGTCCAATTCACACATGTAGTTAGAGGCTGAATACCTGTACTTTCCCCAAGGAAGTAGCCAGGATTTTTTTCTCCTAAAAGTTCAAGATAGACAAATCAGATGTCTTGTTAAATCAGTGGAGAGTTACATTCTTGTGAGTTACTGGGGGTTGAAAAAGTGTATTTCTTGAGGTTCTTAATTTGCCTAGATTCTTGATCTAAGGAAATTAATAAATATTTTCAAAGTTTCCTTCAAGCAGAAATTTAAATTAAATTTCTATCTCTGTCAGCCTTTTTTTTTTTTCCCCTCAATTATTCCATTAATTAGGATTGGCTAAGAACATGGATTTTTCAAAAGCCACAATATTATAATAATTTCCTTCAATCAAATCCTTCAGTGAATCAGATATGAAAAATTCATGGCCTGAACTCTCTTGATCAATGATGGAGTGGAAACTGCTGAGCATGATAAACTTCTCATTCTTTTAAGGCCGTTATGACCATGAGGACAGTGGTACTGTGGCATTTTAATGTCTAATTCCTGCCAATTGTAGGTAACTGATGACTTGCTGGACTCTCCTTTACGAAGTTAAAAAAAAAAAAAAAAAAATCTTGAAATTCCCTTCTATAAGCCCTGCTAGTTTCTTACTAAGTACATTAAATTTGGCCAAAGATTTCCTATGATAATACCATGAGAGAGAAACAGGTTCCATTTAACCCAAGTGCTACCTGCTGGGTGGAGATTACTTGCATTTCTTTCATACATTCTTAGAGCTTCAGTCCTCTCCCCTAGTTGTCACCTAAAACCATGGAATCACAGCAGTTTTCCAAGCCTGTGTGTATGTATGTGTAATATATATTCCCTCAGCCCCTTACCCCCACCCCACCCTACCACCTTTCTGGAGATCAAACCAGCACTTTGTGCATGCTAGGCAAGCACTCTGTCACTGAGCTATACACCTTTAGCCCAGCATATTTTCAGTGTTCTGGAAATGTGTGTTTAAAAAAATTAGGAGACCATTGATCAATACTATTATCAGAATTACTTTTTAAAAATAGAAATCTGAACTGAATACTTCCTTACTTAAAAGCCTTTAATTACTTCCTGTTGCCTTCAGGGTAAAGACCAGTCTGCTTAGCATTATTTAGAAGGACTCAAAGCTGCCCATCTAAATCAGTGGTGAAAGGTCATGATCTCTTCTCCCCAATCTTTCAAGGACTGATATTTTTGAGAAGAAATCATTTTAAAAATGAAATATTAAAAGGTATGCAAAATGACGCCATTTTTAAAAATTACTAAATATAATGGACGTCCTTTATTCTGCCATTTTGCAGGAAGGTTTCTAAATGCTTATTTATAATTTTGGTACTTATTTGTGGGCTAAGCATCAATTTGCAGTCCATATTTGGAACACTGGTCTAAAGTACTTTTTCCGGGCCTTCTGCTACATCTAGAGACTTTATGCTGGGTTATTTAGAGCCATATATGTGAATGTGATATATATGAATGTGATATATGTGAATGTGCGTATACACATACATACGCCACTGAAATCTATAAAGTAATATATTTTGGTATAATTGGCATCACCTGCTGACCAAACCTGGCCTGTTAGCACATGACTATGGCTTTTTAAAGAAATCTGATGGATTAATGGGGGGGCGGGGATTTGTTTCCTTCCAACCAATTCTTCTTCTTCTTCTTCTTTTTTTTTTAAAATATTTTATTTGTTTTAGTGGTACACAATGCCTTTATTCTTACGTGGTGCTGAGGATCAAACCCGGGCCACGCACGTGCTAGGTGAGCGCTCTACCGCTAAGCCATAAACCCAGCCCCCAATTCTTCTTCTTCTTTTTTTTTTTTTTTTGTGGTACCAGGGATTGAACTCAGGGGCACTCACCCACTGGGCCATATCCCCAGCCCTTTTTTGTATTTTATTTGGAGACAGGGTCTCACTGAGTTGCTAAGTGCCTCACCATTGCTGAGGCTGACTTTGAACTCGCGATCCTCCTGCCTCAGCCTCCCAAAGTGCTGGGATTACAGGCGTATGCCTGCGCCCGGCCCCAATTATTCTTTTATATTTGATTTTGGATCACTCGGAGACATCTTTTTTGGGGAGTGGGATTAACAGACAAGTTCTGAGCGATGTAAACAGAAATATTTTTTCATAAGGGAAGCCTTTTTTGTCCTGGGACTCTCTAGTTCTATACCCCTTACACAAATAGGAAATGTTTAAGTATCCCATTTTCCAGCCAGCCATGACCCATAAATCCATAAATTCTCGGATTATTTACAAAAAGCAGATATAGCCTGACATTTTAAAATAAGGGACTTTAAATGTGTTTGTTGGGAGGTCTGTTTTGAGGGGAATCCCTCAAGTTGAAAGAGTGGGCCACAGGCCAGCTGTAAATGTTTCCTCTTCATTCCTTTTAGGTATACTCAGACCTACTTTATTATTTTAGTGACTGATAGTCTAAATTTTTCAAAAGTATTGCTATTAAAAACAATGCTGTAGCTGAGGCCTGGTGACACATGCCTGTCATCACAGCAACTCTGGAGGCTAAGTTAGGAGAACCCCAAGTTCAAGGTTAGCCTGGGCAACTTAGACCCTGTCTCAAAAAAGGACTGGGAATGTAGCTCAGGGATAAAGCACCCTGGATTCCATCCATAGTACAAAATAAATAAACAAATAAACAAACATGCTTGTACATACAGAGTGTCCATTTGCAATTATTTCTTTAGGAAAGACAGAAGTAGAAATTCTGGGTGAAAGACAATGAAAATTAAACATATGTTAATACATTTGTTGACATTGCTAAATTGTTCTAAAAGATTATGCTGATTTATACTCCGATCTGTTTTTCCATGACATCTGGAGTATAAGGTATTGTTGATCTTTCATAAATTAATAAAGGTCAAGTTTATGGCATCTTAACTGTTTTATGTTGTAGCTTGCTTTCTTTGCTTTAGAGAGGTTGATATATTAATTACCACCAAACTGCTCTTGTCACTGTTTGGGGGCTGTTATAGAAAAAGTGCTACTCTGGCTGCCTCTGTTATTCACAGTCACCTGTCAGCGGGTAGTTGTAAGGGTTGCTGGAGTGAGACACAGAGCACAGAGCACATCAGAAACACCTTGAGATGCCCTGTTCAGCATTTTTTTTCGGGAGGGGGGGTGTCCTATTGAATCCAGTCAGCATTTGGATGGACTGCTTGGACCTTTTATCAGTGCTAATAACATCCCTTATGGTTTTTAGTATGCTTTCTTGCTTAACGAGCTTGAATTAGAAGATAAAGATCTCATTCAGCCATTGTATCCAGATTGATGTAAGAAAATTTTGATTGTATAATACTCATGTTTCTTTGGTTCATTTCAGCAGTGTATCACTAATAAAAATGATTGGTGACAAAATGTCGTTTTGGTTATAGCAAAGGGAATTGTTAGCCTTTTGAGCCTTGATTATATTACATTTTAGGCTAATTTGAGCAAATGACTGGAATTAAAAATCATCATCCATAAAGTGCTGTTTGGGGTGGCTTCCTTCTGGAAATTCTGATGACTAGTAAGGATCTAGGATACTACTTGAGATTTTTCTTTTTTTAATCTCTTCTAAAATTTTATACTTTATTATTATTGTACTGGGGACTTATTTATTGTTATTATTATGTACTGGGGATTGAAGGATTGAACCTAGTGGTGCTTAATCACTAAGCCACATCCCCTGCCCTTTTTATTTTTTATTTTGAGACAGGGTCTCACTAAGTTGCGGAGCTGGCTTCAAACTTGTGATTCTCCCACCTCAGCCTTCCAAGTCACTGGGATTATAGGTGTGTACCTCCATGCCCAGCTGGTACTAGGAATTGAACCCAGGGTCTTGCACATGCTACTATTTTTTTTTTTTTTCTCTTTTTTGGTACTGAGGATTGAATTCAGGGGTACTCACACACTGAGCCACATCCCCAGCCCTATTTTTTTTTTTTTTTTTTAATATTTTTTAGTTGTTGATGAATCTTTATTTTATTTATTTGTATGTGGTGCTGAGAATTGAACCCAGTGCCTCACAAATGCTAGGCAAGTGCTCCTCCACTGAACCACAACGTCAGTCCCCCAGCCCTATTTTGTATTTTATGTAGAGACAAGGTCTCACTGAGTTGCTTAGCACCTCATTGTTGCTGAGGCTGGCTTTGAATTTGCAATCCTCCTGCCTCAGCCTCCTGAGCCTCTGGGATTACAGGCATGTGCCACCATGCCTGGCAAGCGCTCTACTATTGAGCTACATCCCCAATCCTTTTTTTTTTTTTTAATTTTTAATTTTTTAATTTTTGGGACAACATGTTGCCAAATTACTTAGGCTGGTTTTGAACTTGTGGTCCTCATGACTCCACCTCCTGCTTAACTGGATTACAGATGTGTGCCACTCTGTCTTATTTGAAATGTTCTTTTCCAGCTCAGCTTCCTTTAAAAAAAAAAGTAAAATTTACATATAATAATGTATACCCTTTAATGAATTTTCATAAATGTATATGTCTATATAAACAGTATCCCAATCAAACCATATAACATTTCCTTTACACCTAAAACCTCCCTTGGACCCCATCCCAATGTAGGGGAGGAAAAATAACTTTCCTTCTAGTCTATGTTCTCAGATGGGGCTGCTGTAATAATAAATTAGAAGTAAACGAGGTGTGGTGCACAGCTGTGGTCCCAGCTACGTGGGAGTGTGAGACAGATCCCTAGAGCCCAGGAACAACCTGGGCAACAGAGACCTTGTCCCCCCACCCCAGTACCTCTCTTGAGCAGCACATGTACGGGAATCAGAATAATACAGAGAGGACTGGCTTGGCCCCTGTGCAAGGATGACACAGATTTGTGAAGCATTCCATTAAAAATAAATAAATAAATAAATATAAAAGCACATTTGTTTAATATGTTTTATGTGAAACAGGAGTCTTCGTAAGGAAATGAAAACGCAAAGAAGCAGTTAAACCTCAACATTTTAATACTAGTTTTGATGAAAAGTAGAGTTGTAGAAAAATATAAGTTTGAATCCCCAAAATAGCAAGCTGGGGGCCTAGGGCTGTAGCTGTGTGGCCTGGCACATGCTTGGCATGCATGAGGGTCTGGGTCCTATTCCCAGCACTGTAGGGGGAGGGAAAGAAAGGAATGCTGCAGGAAAGAAGACTGACAAAAATGCCTAATGGCTCCATCCACGGGGAGTTGGTTAACTCGCAAAACTGACCATAGTTATAGATTTGTTTACTGGAGCAGGGTGGAAGTGTGTTGACTAGTAATGGGGTTAAGAACATGCTACCCCCAAATATTACACCTTGGTGTGTTGATGATCTTCAGCTGAAGCAATGTGAGAAACAACAGATGCAGGAAAGACCTCCTCAGAAGCAGGTCAAAAGCTCCTCACCTGAGAGGAGGTGTCCTTCCTGTGCCCAGAGGATAAGAGCATCTTTATCTCTGAAGATGGGCACATCGAGAAGGCTCAATACACAAGCCTGTCTTCCCCAGTTTACTCTCAGCTCGTTCCCCTGTTGCCTTATCACATTTTTCTATAATTCTCTTTATCAAAACTAGTATTAAAATGCTCAGGTTTAACTGCTTCTTTGGGTTTTTATTTCCTTATGACGATTCCTGTTTTCTATTTTTCCTTTTTGTTTCTGAGTTATTTATATACTATCATTTGTTTATCCATTTGTTATTAGAAATTTGGTTATTCTAGTTTTGGGCCTTTATAAATAAAACTGCTATGAATTTTGATGTACAAATTTTTTTGTGGACATATATTTATTTTATTTGGGTAGATATTTATGAATGGGAGTGCCAGGTCATATAATGTGCATTTTTAACTTTATAAGAAATTTCCTTTTTTCCACAGATTTAAAGAAAAAGAAACTACCAAATAATTTTCCAAAGTGATTGTGCCATTTTATGTTCATATTAGCAATATATGATAATTTTAGGTGCTTTGCAGTTTTGTCAACACTTGGTATTGTCTCTTTTTTGGTTTTTAAAATTAAGCCATTTGAATGGACAGGTAGTGATAACTCACTGTGGTTTTAATTTAAATTTCACAGGAACTTTTGATGAAGAATGTTTTTAAAGTTTTCTTTAATTTTTCTATAGGACTATAGACATATTTACTAATGGAATTCATCTTTGTATTTAAAAAAAATTTTTTGTTTTTTAGGTTGCTTTAAAGGTGATTGAAACAATTAAATTCAAAATGCCTGAAAATCCTGCCACAGGTATGCTAGATATATAGCTTTGTTACAAAATTAATGACTGATTCATAAGTAGAATATGAGATAGTATTTAACCTGTACTGTGGTTGTCCTTCTTCAAGATAAACTGCAGGTCCTGCAGGTCCTTGATCGCCTGAAAATGAAATTGCAGGATAAGGGTGACACTTCACAGAATGAGAAACTGAGTATGTTTTATGAGACACTAAGGAGTCCTCTCTTCAACCAGATACTCACGCTGCAGCAGTCCATCAAGCAACTGAAGGGGCAAGTAAGTTAGCACAGAAGGACTCTGTGTTGTTGTGTAAAACCAGCAAGGAAGGGGCTGGGATTGTGGCTCAGTGGTGGAGCGCTCGCCTAGCGCGTGGGCGACCCGGGTTCGATCCTCAGCACCATGTACAAATAAAATGTATTGAATAAAATGCATTGTGTACAACTAAAGCAAATAAATATAAATATTTTAAAAAAAAAAAAAAAAAAAAAAACCAGCAAGGAAAGACAGGAGGAGACAATCAAAGACAAGCTGTCTGTGACAATCTTGTCTCAACAAAGCCCAGAAAAGGACCTGCAGCCTTTGGGTAGCATTAGCATGGTTAGTTTTAAAATGTTGATTTTCTAGTGGGTGTGGTGGCTCAAGCCTGTAATCCTAGCAACTCAGGAGGCTGAGGCAGGAAGATCTCAAGTTCAAAGCCAGCCTCAGCAACTTAGACCTGTCTCAAAAAAATAAAAAGGGCTGGGAATGTGCTCAGTGGTTAAATGCCCCTGGGTTTAATCCCCAGTACCAAAATTAAAAACTAAATACGATGTTGATAATCAATTTTATGTTGAGCTTTGGAATATGGGTTTTGTAAATGTGTAAAGGTTAGAATTAGAGAATTCTGAACATTTTCTCCAAAATTATAAAATAGTGGTTAACTTAATTTTTTTCTTTTGGAGGTGGGGATTGAACCTAGGACCTTGAAAATGCTAAGCATATGCTCTACCACTGAGCTACATACCCCAAGCCTCTTGACATTTATTTATTTATTTTTATTTTTATTTATTTTTTGGTAGTGGGGATGAACCCAGGGGCAGTTTACCACTGAGCTATATCCCCAGTCCTTTTAATTTTTTATTTTGAGGCAGAGTCTCACTGAGTTGCTAAGGCCGGCCTTGAACTTGGCACCCTCCTGCCTCAGCTTCTTGAGTAGCTGGGATTATAGGGGTACACCACCACTCCTGGCTTGACATTTATTTATTTTTTTTTTTTTTGGTACTGGGGATTGAACTCAGGGGCACTCGACCACTGGATCACATCCTCAGCCCTTTTTTTTTTTTTTGTATTTTATTAGAGACAGGGTCTCACTGAGTTACTAAGTGCCTCGCCATTGCTGAGGCTGGCTTTGAACTCGCGATCCTCCTGCCTCAGCCTCCCAAAGTGCTGGGATTACAGGCGTGCGCCACCGCGCCCGGCTGACATTTATTTTTAATGTTACCTTTATTCCATCTTGTTGACAGTTGTAATCAGCCAGTGATATTTTAAAAATCCTGTTTCTTGTCATTATAGGATTCTTTTCTACTAATGTTTAAGTGGCTCTGTGACTCACTTGCTATTAATCTTGTGTCAGTTTCTTAACCCGTGTGCCTCATTTTTCATGTTCATGAATATGAGATAATGATATTTCATAGAACTATTGTCATAATTAAATGAGGTTATAACATGCAAGAGTCTCAATACAATACTTAGCCCTTAGTAAGTATTCAAAAATACTGTTGTTGTTATTGTTGTATACTACCTATGGCTATTTTGTGGCTTTGCATGTGGAAATGTACAGATAAATGCTAAAGGGCTTAGTGTCTTGTGCTTACACGACTGGTTGCATCTGTGTATGTGAAGGGTAATGAGACGTTAGTGTACATCCTATGAACTTGGGGTAGTCACAGAAGGTAGGAAACAAGAACAGATTTAAACGTATTAAACATTTTTATGTAATATTAAATTTAGAAATTCTAGCCTATGTGCACACAGATTCATGTATATGTACCTTATTTCTTTCATATGTTTTTAAAAAAATATTTATTTATTGGCTTTAGTTGTACAAACAATGTGTTTATTTTTACGTGGTGCTGAGAACCAAACCTGGGCCGCACACTCGCTAGGCAAGCGCTCTACCGCTGAGCCACAACCCCAGCCCCTCATACGTGTTTTTTAACATACAAATTATACCCATAATGAGCAAGAGAATATGTAATAAATAGAAATTATTTCTTTTTCGAAGGTTTCTGTTGATTTTCTTGTTTTTCTCTCTACCAGCTCAGCCATATACCCTCCGATTGTTCAGCCAACTTTGATTTTTCTAGAAAAGGTTTGTTAGTGTTCACGGATAGTTCTATTACAAATGGGAATGCCCACAGGCCCTGTAATAATTTAACTGCATCTGGGTTGTTTCCATGGACCCCAAAGTTGGGAAATGAAGACTTTAACTCAATCATTCAACAGATGGCTCAGGTAAAGTTATATCTTGTCATGGGAATATTTAGCTTTATCTTTCCTGTTTCAGGTTTAAAAAGAAATCCATTCTTTTTTTCTTAACATGTGTTAAGTATTTGTTTGCTTTTGTTTTTATGTTGTTAGGAGGTATTGGCACCCTTTTCTAACCTGTGTGTTCAAATTTTATTGTCTTAAAAATCATACAAGAAAATGTCCATGTGTGAGGTGAGGAGAATTTTTAGGAAAAGACTTCAGTTGAACACATCTCTATTCTCATAAGGAAGCAGATTTATTCATTTTTTATTTATTTTTTGGCACTGGGGATTGAACCCAGGGGTGCTTTTACTACTGAGCTGCATCCCTAACCCTTTTATTTTTATATTGAGACAGTGTCTTGCAGAGTAGCCTAGGTTGGCCTTGAACTTGTGGTCTTCCTGTTTCTGCCTTTTGAGTCTCTGGTATTATAGGCATGTGCCACCGTATTGCAGGAAGAAGATTCTTACTGGTTTTGATTACAAGATGAAACATTGAAATAGGTTTAAATTTTATATCAAAACAGAATTAGTGGGAGTTGGAACTAATATAATTTAGAGAATCTGGGGGAAAATTTGACAGTTGTAGCTTCTACTACCTTAAAAATTAAATAATAGTTGAAATTTTGAATATGTTTTGTGTTTGTTCACCTCCATCTAATAAGAGTCTTTAAAAATGAAACTTGTGTTTGAAAGTTAAAAAGAATCTGTTTAAGATGTGATATTTAACTAGTTTTCTGGACTTACTTCTTTTTTTGGCTTAATAGTTCTGGTCCCTTTGTGTGATGATCTTGTTAGTTGATTATATTTATGAAGTTCTCATAAAAGCAATTATTAACTAAGGTAATAAAATACCTAGATGTCACAGGTAGAACCAATTTGAATGGTGGCCTTTCCACAGTCTTTTGAATTGATCCAGTAAATGAAATAGTAATTCATTACTATAGAATTAAAAACAGAACCCTAAAGAGTTGCTGGTTCTGTGTAGGCTTAATACTAGTGTATTTTTGATATATCCAATATGCTTTTCCTCATTTAAAAATTGTATTTTGCATCAAGAGAATTTGGGGAAATTCAATATAAAAAAAGTAATTTAGAATTTACTGTGGGAAAGGGCATTTTTCTTAGGTGTTCTCATCCAGCTTGGGATTCACCGCAGAATGTGAATGAAGTGTGAAAATACCTCTTCAATTCCCTGAGGTTACAGTGCTGCGTACACTCTTTTGCATTCTATTGAAAATAACCAAGTTAGAGGAGTTCCAGGAATAATGTATTACTGAAATGCTGAGTTATTTTGAGTTTATTTGGTTTCATAGAGATGTCTTAGAAGTTATTTTTCTGCAAGCAATTTCAGTTTTGTGAAAGGGTGCATTGGTTAAATGTAGATCATTGACATTTATATTTTTCTTTTATCCCCCTTCCTTAGGGCCGGCAAATCGAGTATATAGATATAGAACGGCCTTCAACTGGAGGCCTTGGATTCAGCGTGGTGGCCCTTAAAAGTCAAAAGCAGGGAGAAATTGATATCTTTGTGAAGGAAGTACACCCGGGGAGTGTAGCAGACAGGTAAGGATAGTGTTCATCTTATACTTTGCTAGTTTTTTTCTGATGATTCTGAAAACATTATTACACAAGAGTATAAGAAACTAGTGATAGAAACAGTAACAATGGCAGCTAACAACAATTCCTTTAGTGCTTCCTGTGCATTCATCAGGCCTTTTGTGGATGTTCTTTCATCCACTTGTGACTGCAGTCCAGCAGCATAGGTGTCACTACTCCATTTTATAGATGAGACAGCTGAGGTTCAGAGAGGGTCAGTGGTTTTCCTATAGTCACAGAGCTATTAATGCTGGGACCATGATGTGAGTCTAACAGTAACTGCAAAGCATCTAGTGCTCTTTCCACTCCATCACTCTCTCACCCAGTTGGTGATCACTAGGCTGGTAATCTTTTTTTTTTTTTTTGGTACTGGGGGTTGAACCGAGGGGTGCTTAAGTACTGAGTCACATTCACAGCCCTTTTGTGTGTTTTTATTTAGAGACAGGGTCTCACTTTAGTTGCTTAGGGACTCCCTAAATTGCTGAGGCTGGCTTTGAACTCGTGATCTTCTTGCCTCAGCCTCCCAAGCTGTCATTATGGATTTATTATGCTTATCATTAAGAGGCCCCTCAAGTCTAAGTTATCCTTCATATTGATTGCACTTCTTTAGGTTTTTAAGAGATATTTGCTAGCCTTACATTTTATCTCTTATTTGATTTCCAGTCTTTTTTTATTATTCATTTAATAAATAATGCTATTCACATGTGCCTGTTAAGTAAAAGCAGTGTCACAGTATATGATTATAAAAATTCTCAGCCAATAATATAATTTCAAACTCACATTCTCTGTTTATGGTGATTACTTCTAGTTTCCTCAATTCAAATTGGATATAATGAATTTTCATGATTTTTCCATCTTTATTCTGCCATCTAATGTTGCATTTTAAATGTTTTGTGGCTCCATAGTGGTGGTCAGATATATTTTAGAAACTCTATACTGTTCTTGGATACTGGGTGTACATAGTTAGGGTGATCTTATGATTCATTGTTCAAGTTGGGATGATTTTTGGTTGAGGTGGTATGCTATTAATAATGAAACAGATAGTAAATATAAACTTGAAGAACTCTTCTTAGTCAACACAGGATATATCTAGACTTATAATTGCTTAACATTAAGCTCATTTAATATTGATTAGCCAGCTATTTTTTTAATTCAAAATATTTTCCTTTTAAATATTAGGATATAATTAACATAAAATTAATTTTAAAGTGTACAAGGTCATGGGTGTTATTACATTCACAAAGTTCTGCAGCCATCCCCACTCTTTAATTCCAGTACATTTCCACCACCCAAAAAGGACCTTTTAACATACTCTGTTTCTTCCTCTCTCCATCCCCTGGCAAGCACCAATCTACTTTCTTTAAACAACATCTATTAAGTTCTTTGTAACACCTTGGGAATTACTGATCTAATGTGTTTATTGTCCTTCCTGGCTGTGTTATTATATATTTGGTGTTTAGACGCATCAATGCTTTTGATGAAAAGTTGAGCAGCATTCGCTGGCATCGGGGTTGAGTCTTCACTGCAGGTTAACCTTCCAGTACCATATCTTCAGGCACATCTGTCAGTGATCCACACATTGTCCCATTTTCAGCATCGGCATCTCCATTCCTTTATAAGCTCAACGTGAGAAGCTGTCTTAGTCTGTTTTGTGCTATGATAACAGAATACCTGGGACTACACATTTATAAATAACAAATTTTTTGGCTCATAGTTGAGGAGTGCATTGTCAAGGTGTTCACATCTGGCTAAAGTCTTTTTGCTGCATCATTATGTGGTGAAAGCCAGAGGGGGAGAAGGGCAGGAAGGAAGAGATCAAGCTTGTCCTTTTGAAAAGAACCAGTTCCACCCATGAGGGTTAATCCTTAATGGTCTGATTGCCTCTTAAAGTTCCCACCTCTTAATTCTGTTACCATGGCAGTTAAATTTCAACACAAGTTTTGGAGGGACAGACATTCAAACAGCAGCAAGCTTGCCAAATACCTTGTTGACATGTTACTATCCAATATCCCTATCATATTTCTATGATCTACCATATATGAAATTGAATATATGTGACCTTTGATTCCGAGGGCACAGAAATGGAACCAGTAGCTATGAGGCAAGGTTATTTATAGTAGAGAATCTTTTATTAGAAAAGGATGACTTAGCCTGTGCATTGGTGCATGCCTATAATCCCAGCAACTTGGGAGACTGAGGTAGGAGGATTTGTATGTTCAAGTCCAGTCTGGGCAACTTAGAAAAATACAGACTCAAAATGAAAAATAAAAAGAGCTGGAGATGTAGCTCAGTATTAAAGTACCTCTGAGTTCAGTACTGGCTTTCAGTATTGTTAAAAATAAAAAAGAACTTATAGTTTCATTAGGTAAAGAAGTCTTGTCTGAATGTTGGTTTTCTCTCTAGCTGTGTGACCTTGGTCAGGTTACTTAATTTTGCTAAAAATTTTAGTTTTTTTTTTTTTTTTTTTTTTTGCGGGGGGGGGGGGGTAACTGCAGATTGAACCCAAGGATGGTTAACCACTGAGCCACTTCTCTAGCCCTTTTAGTATTTTATCTTGAGACAGAGTCTTGCTAAGTTGCTGGGGCTGACCTCAGACTTGAGATCTTCCTGCCTCAGCCTCCTGAGGCTCTGGGATTACGGGCGTGCGACACTATGCCCAGCTTAAAATTTTGTTTCTTTGATATGTAAAATGGCAATGTTATGGTAAGGTACAGATGAAATAATATTAATAAAGCTGGTAGAGCAGTGCTTAACACATAGCAAAGGCTTCTGTATTCACATGTTCCCTATTCATGGATCCAATCAACAATGGATTGAAAATATTTGAAAATTATGTTTGTACTGAATGGGTATGGATTTTTAAAAATCATTTTCCCCCAAACAATACAACATAACAACTTTTCATATACCATTTATATTGTATTAGATATTATAAACAGTCTAGTGATGACTTAAAGTATATGGAAGCATATGCATAGGTTATTTGCAAATACTGTGTCATTTTATGTAAGAGACTTAAGGATTGTGGGATTTTGGGGATGAAGCACTTCTAAACCCATCCCCCATGGATTTTGAGAGATGAATAATAATATTTTCTCCTCTTCTGGCAATATACAAAGTAGCATGATTTGTTTAATGCAGTTTTTTCTTTCCTCATACTGGGGATTGAATGCAGGGGTGCTGTACTGCTGTACTACATCCTCAGCCCTTTTTAAAAATTTTAATTTTGAGACAGGGTCTTACCAGGTTCCTGAGGCTGGCCTTGAACTTGCAATCTTCGTGCTTTTTGAGCACCACTGCCTGGCTTAATAAGTTTTCAAGACACTATATACATCTCCCTATTTTTCCTTCCATTAATAGAGTACTGATTCATTGTGGGATGCCTGATGATTTATACATCATTATTTCCATGGCTCCCAACATACTATGTAGCATACAGTAGTTGCTTAGTGTCTATTTGTTTAATGAATCATAAGTGAGTGAGCTATCTTTTATTTGTGTTATCAGGATTTTGAATAATCAACAAAGTTTGTGTACCTGCATGTTTGAACTTTTACTACATTAATAGAAAAAAAAGTAGTAGGCTAATAACCTGACAAAATACTGTAGATGGTGATTTTAGTATTCCTTGCCAAAATACATTTGAAAAATATATAGCTTTATAACAAATGATGTGGCTAATGTGGACCACAGATGAGAGGGAAAATATGGAAACATTTATAATATATAGGAATACAGGGAACATTTACAAATAACTTCTCAAATTTTTACCAACTCATCTTGCTGACTAGAAGATAATGAGGAAAGAACTGGGTGTTTAGTGCTTTAAGTTGAAAACCTAGCCAGGCATGGTGTTGCACACCTCTAATACTCAATTTGAGAGGCTGAGGCAAGAGGATTGTAAGTTTGAGGCCAGCTTCAGCAATTTATTGAGACCCTGTCTCAAAATAAAAAAAGGGCTGTGGATGTGGTTCTGTGGTTATGCACCCCTGGGTTTAATCCGAATAAATAAATGAATAAATAAATATTTTTTTTCCTAAATAAATATAGAAAATTTTCCAAGTTGAAAAAAATCTTTGCCATAGTTTTGTTCAATGAATAAAGAAAAATCCCAATATGTATTTATTTAGTTTTTTCATGATAAATGAAAGTAACTTATAATGATGGTTTACCAAATTTAAGAAACACAAGTATTCGAAGTATGTTATTTTGCTGCTACTTTAGTAACTAGTTTTTGTTTTATACTCCATATACTCTCCCCTAAGCTGTTCTTTTCTTTTTTGGTGCTTGGGTTTGAACCCAGGGCCTTGCATATGCTAGGTATGCTCTCTATCATTGAGCCACACTTCAAGGCCTCCCCTAAGCTTTCTTTTCTTTTTCTTTTTTGTTTTGGTACCAGCGATTGAACTCGGGGGCACTCAACCACTGAACCACATCCCCAGCTCTATTTTGTGTTTTATTTAGAGACAGGGTCTCACTGAATTGCTTAGCATCTTGCTTTGAACTCACGATCCTCCTGCCTCAGCCTTCTGAGCGGGATTACAGGTGTGCACCACTGTGCCCAGCCCCCCTAAGCTTGCTTGCTTGCTTTCTTTTTTTTTTTTTTTTTTTTTTTGGTACCCGGGATTGAACTCAGGGGCACTTGACCACTGGGCCACATCCCCAGCCCTTTTATGTATTTTATTAGAGACAGGGTCTCACTGAGTTGCTAAGTGCCTCGCCATTGCTGAGGCTGGCTTTGAACTTGCGATCCTCCTGCCTCAGCCTCCCAAGTACTGGGATTACAGGCGTGCGCCACCGTGCCCAGCCCCTTAAGCTTTCTTGAAGAAACAAAATGGAAGCTTTTCTGTGAGGGAGTAGCTTACATTTTTAATAGACATTGCTCCATACAGCACTGTTACACACCTGCTGGAAGAAGTTGGGAATTAGAAGCATTAGGAAAAGGTGGCAGTGACTGTATAGCATAGGAGGAATAAGCCATGAGCAAAATGATTTAAGAGGTGCTTGGAAGCTTTCCCTGCACAGGAGTGGTACATCTTGATCCGCCTATTCATTATTTGACTTTTTTTTTTTTTTTAATTGCCCAGGATGGTCTTGAACTTGTGAGCTCTTGTGATCCTTTTCTTTCAGCCTGCAGAGTAACCTGGACTGTAGGTGCCATCATGCCTGGCTTTTAACAAATACTGAATTTCGATTGTATGCTATGTTTTGGGTATAAAATATTAAGCAAAAGAGACATTATTCCAACCTGCCTGTAGTCAATTCTTATGTCTCAGTACTTTGTAGTAACAGATCTGTGATTACAAATTGAGTGTTTCCATAAGGGGGAGCTTGATTATTTGAGTAGATAAAAACCTAGACCAATGGGGAGGAGTAAGGTGGCTTCTCAGAGGCAATGGGAGACTTGGGGAGACAGCAGGGTCTGCAGAGAGCAGGATATGTTGGGGAATGAATAACGAGACTCTTTGGGCCATTACACCCATGAAGAGATGGAACACAGGTCCTGTGCTTGGAGAGTAGCTGGTACTTATTTGGAAGAGAACATAATATAAGATGGTGCAGAAGAGGCAGGGGGAGAAGTAGGTGCCAGCCATGCAGTACCTTCTAGATATGCTAAAGGGTCTTTGTGATCTTGATCAGTTCTTTCTTCTGAGGACTTTCTATATAGAAACTTGCCCTAGACCTGCTGGCTCTCAAAGTCATGGAAATCCACTATTTCTGAATGTTGTGATAGACACACAGAACTTGTTTCCTCTTGAATGGAAAGTATGAATTCAATATGTGTGTGTACACAAAAATTAGTATGAGGGAGCTAAATTGCAGATATGTTTATATAGTATGATTATGTATAATTAAATAAAATACAAAATGTGGGAAATTTAATTGTGTATATATAGTATAATTATATACTAACATATATGTACAAATAATTGCGTGGGGAAACTAAGTAGAATGTGTCAAAAAAAAAAAAAAAAAACCCACATTTTTCTCTGTACCTTATTTATTCTGGATTGAGTTTATGTTCCCTGAGCAGATTCTATCTTGGAAAGAAAGGATTCTAAATTGGAGAGAAAGAAGGTGTCCTTGAAGTCTATTGGGTAGGGGAAAAGGTAGATTAAAATAATTGATTTCTAGAAAATAGAAAATCTATGGGTGAATTAGGGACTTATGAAAAATGAGTTAGATCAGGGCTAAAAAGATTTAAATGTATCTCACTCATTTAGGATTAATTAAGAGATTTCCCTGAATGAACATGTTGTGAATAGGAATTTAGGTGAAGAAGTTAGAGAAAGGGCGACATTGGAGATGGAAGAATGGAAATGATTCCTGGATATTGTCCTGTAGCATTTACATTTAAAAAGAAATGTTTCTTTAATACTTCACAAGCAGCATTCTCAAAAAATATTCTAAAATTATGAAAATCTGTTATGCATATAATAAAAAACTATAAAGTATAGAAATATAGTAAGTAAAAATAAAAATCTCAAGATACTTGAAACTTTTTTTGGAGAGGTGCTGGAGATTGAACCCAGGGCCTTGTGCATGCTAAACATGTGCTCTACAACTGAGCTATACCCTAGTGCTAAAATACTTGGATTTTGAGCACCCTGAGACAACTGATAAATATGTTAGAATGTTTTCTTTTTTCCCAATACTGGGGATCAAACCTATATTCTCATACTTGCATGTGTTCTACCACTGGACTATATCCCCAGTCCAGAATGTTTTCTTTTTGTAAAGACGAGGTCATAGAATATATACAATTTTACATCTTATTCTCACCTTAATATGTCATTTCTAATATTAATGAAAAGATTTTTAAATAACATTTTTAATGCTACATGATTTATTGGAAAGATAGACTATCTTAGTATCAAAATTTGAGAGTAACTGGGCATGGTGGTATCCACCTGTAATTCCAGGTACTTGGGAGGCTGAGGCAGGATTGAAAGTTCAAGTCCATTCTTGGCAACTTGTCAAGACCCTATCTCAAAATTTAACAAAGGGACTAGGGATGAGGCTGGGGGTACAGCTCAGTTGGTAGTGCTTGCGTAGCATGCACAAGGCCCTGGGTTCAATCCCCAGCACCACCACCACCAAAACAAAGAAGAAAAAAAAAAAAAAAGGACTAGGGATGTAGCTCAGTTGTAGAGTGCCAGTGGGTTCAATCCCCAATACTTCCCCACCCCCCAATTTTTTTTTTTTAATACTGAACTTGCTCTTTCTAAAGAAGACTCCAAAGCATGAATTCCTGTCTCCAGGAAACTTAAAATCCAACAGGGAAAGACTTAGCTAACTGTAGGCAGCATGCTTAATATAGCTGAGTATTTAGTGAGTGAATGAGTGGTTCAGAGCACTGTAGACTGGGATATGAGACTCAGCTGAATGGTGAAGGGTGGAATTGAATTTGGCTAAGCAGAGTAGAAAGGTATTAGATGTGGAGGGAACAGTTTATTCCAGAGCAGGAAATACCAGACATATTTGAGAGAGAAGTCATAAGTCAGAATAGCTGAATAAATAGTTTGTGTGGGCAGAATCCAAGTAGGAAGAGTACTTAAGGGCAGAACATTAAGGCCTTCAAAGACCAGCCAAGTTTACCCTCTGTCATAGAGGTCAGTATTCATGCTATCCTAGTTCATGACAAGGTTTTGCTGACCTGCTGTGAATTGAGAAAAAAGGTGGGGGCGATATAATGGACTCTTAATAATTCAAAATTGTATTCGTGAAAAGGATTATTCTATTCTGAAATAAATCCCTTCCTGTATTTAAGAGGTAAAATGTTTCTTTATGAAACAGTCATGACAGGAGTTTGTTTTCCTTTCTTTTCTGCTTTCTTTATTGGTTAGCAATAGCTGATCATTACACATTTTTGAACTTGGAAAATACCAGCATGAAGAGAGCCTAGAAAAGTAAATATGATGGAATTTTGCAAATTAGATTTTAGATGTTAGGCGAGGATTCCAACTGGAGAGTAGGAATGGAGAGGAGGAGATGGGTGGATCCAAACGAGACAAAGAAGGATAAGGAAGAGTTGGGGTACTATTGCTCAGCCAGCAGGAATAGGATCTCAGTGATACTTGGAAGATAATAGTCAAATGCAATAAACCAGGACAGTAAATTGTAGGCTATCCCTAGAATGCATGTTACCACAGCAGGTAATAACTATGCTTCAGAGTCAGACTCTTCAGATAAGGTGCTAAGCTAGTGTAAGCTTTAAGTTTTTTTTTTTTTTTTTTTTTAAATATTTATTTATTTACTTTAGTTGTACACAATGCAATAATGCATTTATGTTTATGTGGTGCTGAGGATCGAACCCGGGCAGCGCACGTACGAGGCGAGCGCTCTGCTGCTGAGCCACAACCCCAGCCCAGCTTTAAGTTTTTGTATGTAAAATTTAACTACTTTAAAAGGTGATTGTGAGGATTACACAAAATAATGCATGTAAAGCACTTAACACAGTATTTGACTCAAATGCTCAGTCGATGTTAATTATAATAGTGTTTTTTTTCTTTAGAGATTGTTACTTTTTTTTTAAATTGTCCTTTTTGCCTTTGTTACCAGTTGGGAGATTGGTTTGGGAGAGAGAAAAGGGATTAGATATAGGTTTGGAAGTAATCTCCATGGATTTTCAAGGAGTGTTTGGCCTCTACTGACAAGTGGTGAAGAAGTAAAGAAAATGGAGATGGGGTGGACCGGCTAGAGAGGAGGCTCTTGGTGAAGTTCAGAAAATTGTTATCCTAGTATAGTGTGGATGGAAGTCAGACTGGAAAGGTTCCAGCAGTACAGGGTCTGTGCAGTATTTACACTTGCTAACCCTTGGCAGTAGGGCCCTCTAAAGTGTTTTGGTTTGTTTTTCTAGCCAACTGACTTTTGAAATGTGTGTGTGTGTGTGTGTGTGTGTGTGTATGTAGGGATGCACTAGCTAATTAGTACATTAGTTCTTAAGTGTTATGACGAAAAAGCACTCTGAGCTCTGTTATGTCTCTAAATAATTCTTCAGGTAAATGTATTGAGTGAAGTAATTCCATAAGCAATCAACTGCTGAACTTAAATAACAGATGTTTAAAAGTCAAGTTATTGGATCACTTTAAACATAACCTTCTTTTCTTATATGATTAAGGGATCAAAGATTAAAGGAAAATGACCAGATTTTGGCCATTAATCACACACCACTGGATCACAATATTTCCCACCAGCAAGCAATTGCATTATTACAACAAATGGCTGGATCTCTGCATCTGGTTGTGGCCAGGGAACCAGTCCACACAAAATGCAGGACTTCCACCAGCTCAGCTGATACAACTTCGCCTGAAACAGTGAGTTGCAAACTTGGAAAAATGATTTTGAATTATGCTGTTGGTTATAAGAACTGTACATTCAGGTGTCATTTTCTTCTCACAGGCCAAGAGGGATGATCCTATCTCTAAGTGTAGCATATTTAAACAAGATGTTTCATGAAGCGTTATTTAATCTTTTCAATGTCCTGTGGGTCTTTTTATTTAAGATTGTTATTTAATATAGGGGTCAAACTGAGGATTAGGTGTAATTTATTTGGAGGTGGAGTCTTGTGTTCCTTTATAGAAAGTTAATTGAGAAATTTTTATTAGAGATTTACTGTTGAGTTTCTTAAGTAATATTTGGTTATTTGTTTAACAAACATTATTTTTATGAATTATAATGGGAGTTTATGACTAGGTTATGATGCTACAAAATTATAGTAGTCTCTTTTTTTTCATGTAAGGATATATACGTAACAGTTTGGAAGAAGAAAAGTATATCTGTTTTAGGAATTCTTAAAGTTGCTTTGTAACATTTTACAGATTTTGGCCAGCGTCTTCAGAATGCCTGCTAATAAATCTTATTTGCTTATAACACTAAGTGCTAGCTGATTTATATAATTTTCATTCCTCAGGACAAAAGAAAAAAACTGTCTGGTACATTACAAGGTCACAACACAAATTAAAGTATAGGCATTTTTCCTGTTGCACTCTGTAATATTTATACAGCACAATTTACATAATAACTACAATGGACAAAGTGGGACATTGTTTAGCATATAAAGAATAAGGGTGTTGGAATCATGCATTAGTGGTTCAAGTCCATTTCTTCCTCTCCTAGTTGTGTCACACCAGCAGGTCCTTGACTTCTCCATACCTCAGTCTCTTCATCTGTTACTTAAAACTCGTAATGGTTGCAAAGATTGAAAGAGGCGTGTGAAGAGCTAAGCACAGGGCTGGTGCCAGTTAACACTCTGTGAGCAGTAGCTGCCATCATTGATTCAGGCTTCTTTTTTGGGGGATGGGGGTGGTGCACCAGATTGTACCCAAGGGTGCTTAACCACTGAGCCACATCCCCAGCCCTTTTTCTATTTTAGAGACAGGGTCTCACTGACTTGATTAGGGCCACTCTAAATTGCTGAGGCTGGCTTTGAACTCATGATCCTCTTGCCTCAGCCTTCAGAGCCTTTGGGATTACAGGTGGGTGCCGCTGTGCTCAGTGAGACTACTTCTACTTCTTTTTCTTCTTCTTCTTCTTCTTTTTAAAGTTCTCTTAGTTGTTGAGGGACCTTTATTTTATCCATTTATTTATATGTGGTGCTGAGAACCAAACCCAGCGCCTCACACATGTGAGGCAAGCACTCTACCACTGAACCACAACCCTAGCCCCCAGCCAGCATTCTTATTTTAGCAAACATGCTTCCTAGATACCAGGTATTGTTCCAGACATGAGTTTATTAAATATTCCTGTTTATTTTAACATTGCATAGTAGTTTTCCAATTTTATGTAATAGAAAAACTAAATAATGCCCTTATAGTCTTGAGAGGGAGACATTGTTCTGCTGTTGGATTATATGATTTTAATGCACATTTCTCATGGAAACCTGCTAGTCGGAGGAAAAATGCTTATTCTTGCCTGATTTGTATGATTCTGTTGCCAATATTTTCAGCTGGCTCTGCCTTTCTTCTCACTCATTAATGTCTCCTAAATTTGTGTCTTTACCTCATCATGTTCTTACCATTTCATTCTTTATATTGCTGCCAGATTAATTTTCATAAGCCACTGCCTTATCCTTGTCATTCCATCTTCTAAAATCTTGAATTCCCACTTGCCTTCCCAGTTAACGCAATTGTTTGTATCTTTGACCCATTCTGCTATCTGGTCCAACTTTGCTCTTAATTGTCTTCCTTCTTTGTAGTGCAATTTTTTAAAAAATATTTTTTAGTTGTCAGTGGACCTTTATTTCATTTATTTATATGTGGTGCAGAGGATTGCACCCAGTACTTCACACATGCTAGGCAAGTGCTCCACCACTGAGCTGCAATCCCAGCCCCTTCTTCTTTCTTCTTCTTTTTTTTTAATAGTTGTAAGTGGACACACTACCTTTATTTAATTTAATTTTATTTTATGTGGTGCTGAGGATCAAACCCAGTACCTCACACATGCTAGAGTGCTCTACCACTGAGCTGCACCCCAACCCCTGTAGTACAATTTAAATGCCCCCTCACCTCATTGGATTTTCTTTCTTTTTTTTTTTTTGGTACCGGGGATTGAACTCAGGGGCACTTGACCACTGGGCCACATCCCCAGCCCTTTTTTGTATTTTATTAGAAGCAGGGTCTCACTGAGTTACTAAGTGCTTCGCCATTGCTGAGGCTGGCTTTGAACTCGTGATCCTCCTGCCTCAGCCTCCCAAAGTGCTGGGATTACAGGCATGCGCCACCGCACCCGGCTTCATTGGATTTTATTTCTTATGGCTCTTCCCTCCCTGAAACCTCTGAAGTCTTCCTAACATTTTGCAACTTCCAATTCAAGTTAAGGATTGACTTTAACTTTTTCTTCTTTTTTTCTTCCCTGGTGCTCCTTGTGCATGCTAGGTGAACATACTACTATTAACACACTACAGCTGAGCTATATCCCCAGCCCTGTGACTTTCAGTTCAAGCAAACACATATTTATTGGTTCCTACCACAAGCCAGGCCTTGTGTTAGATATTGATCATAGACTGGGGAATATTTCTTGTCCTCTTAGAGCTACAATGTTTTGTCTGATATTCTGCCTTGCATTTTAATTGTGTTTTAGTTTTTTCTCTCCTTGATATAAGATCCTTAAGGTCAGGGCCTATCTGTTTATCTATTTCAGCCTCTGGGTTGCTGTCTTATAAGTGTATGAATATTCAGTTTCTTATAAATCTATCACTTTAGTAGTGACTATATTGGAAAGTTAAGATCTGTGTGTTTTACTGATATTGTGGTTCTTACTTGCCTTTAATTTGTAGGGTCGTTGGGGCCATATTGAGGATGTTGAACTCATTAACGATGGCTCTGGATTAGGATTTGGAATAGTTGGAGTAAAGTCAAGTGGCGTGGTTGTGAGGACCATAGTTCCTGGAGGATTAGCTGATCGAGTAAGTTGACCTTCAGTAATCATTTTGGTTTTATAAAATTTAAATTGTATAACTTGAATTGCAATTTTATAACATTAGTTACTAGGACATGACACAACAAGTAGAATTTAAGCTTAAAAATGGCTTATTTCATAAATACTAATGTGTATTCTGCTTTATTTTACATAGTCCCTATAAAAACATTTTTTTGGAGGGGTGTGGGGAATCTGTAGTTGGCAGCCTTCTTAAATTTATCAGAGGATAATATTTCTTGTTGAAAAGAGTTGTTAGTGCATTTTGAACATCTGTATTATTCTCCTCCAGATTTTAATTCAAGGGCATAATGATAAAATCAGAAGGTCTGATAATAAACATTTCTCCTAATGTTGTACATATAAGATGTCACTTTAATTAAAATTTTCTGCTATTATAAATCAAATCTCTATCCTTCATTATTTAGCAGTGCTTAAACTAAATATGGACCATTTAAAAATTTAGCCACTGTTTTTACTTAATTTTAGATGAAAGAAAATATTAAATAGCACATTTTGTAGGATTTTTTTTTGTTTGTTTGTTTTTTTGTTTTATGGGGTGCTCTACTCCCCAGCTCTTTCAACTTTTTATTTTGGGACAAGGTCTCACTAAGCTACTGAGGTGAACCATTAACTTGTAGTCTTCCTGTCTCAGCCTCCCAAGGTGCTGGCTTTATAGGCATGGGTTACCACACCCAGCCATATTTAGGTTTTAGAAATTAGTTTAGAAATTTAATTATGAACCCACTGAATAAAGAGCTCCTATTATGTAGAACATCCATGATAAATCATAAATAACTTTATTTTCATAATGTGAATAATACATAAAATTTCACTGATAATTGTTCAGGTAGATATAAACTTATTCCTTCTAATAGACATAAGTAAAAATGAACTTGGTGGGGCTCTTAGTATAGTTCAGTGGTAAATTGCTTGCCTAGCATGCATGAGGCTCTGGGTTCCAACATCTACAACACCATGTAAAAAGGAAAACAAAACTCAGAAACTTGCTGTGCAAATGTAGCTTTCAGATAAGTTCCTTAGCACCTTGTTTCTGATCACAATTACTTTACTACATACAAACTGTGGAGTTGTTGTTTTCATTGTCCTTCCAGCACTTGATGTGTTTATTTAAAGCAATAGTTCTCATTGGTTGGCCTCTGGGGGTCTCTGAGACTTGCAGGGGGTCTATGAGATCAAAACTACTTGTATAATAATACTGAGATGTTATTATCTTATGTTATAATAAGATGTTATTATCCCCTTTTATATCACTGACATTTGTATTGATGATTCAGAAGCAGTGGTTGACAACAATTGCTAGTGCTGTAGTGCAAAACAAGGCAGTGGTCTCAATCTGTACTGATCGTCACTGCATTCTTTCTGGCCATGTGCTTGCAATAAGAAAGAAAAAATTCCAGGTTCATGTAAGGTTCTTTATGATGCAGTAGAAATAATTTTAGTAGAAAATTTGACCTTTTGGTGCATGTCTTTTTACGATCGTAGGACAAATTGGGACGTACCCATACACTCCTGTGTACCAAAGCGTGATGGTTGTCTTGAGGAAAAACATTTGTAAAATGAAGAAGTCATTTTTTTTAACATTCAAATGGGATTTATTTCGAAAATTTTATAAAAGGTTAATATACATAATAAAAATTTATTATAAAGATGACAAAAAATGGGCACATGTAGATTATCTACAGATAAGTAACAGTATCAGTATGCATGGAAACGTTCACTCTAATAATCAAATAACAGTTTTCTTTATAAGAAGCCATTTTTCATATGTAACAGCATTTTTATTTTTAAACTAATAACTGACAGAAAAATTGTGGTTATTCAGACTTAGGTATTATGGATATTTCCTTGACAATTAACAAAGAGAACATATTTCTTTCTTTTTTTGGTACTGGAGATTGAGCCATACCCCAAGCCATTTTTTAAATATTTAGAGATAGGGTCTTGCTGAGTTGCTTAGCACATTGCTAAGTTGCTGAGGCTGGCTTTGAAGTCATGATCCTCCTGCTTCAGCCTCCCAAGCTGCTGGGATTATAGGCGTGTGCCACTATACCTCCTGGCAATGACAAAATTTCAGCTTTCAAGAAAAAATTAGAATTTTGAAAAATTTTGTTAATGACCTTAAACTTGCCAGTAAAGAGTTTTTTGAGTAGGTTATTAATGATAGTCACCTATGTGATTTTTAAAAAATATGTATAATGAAACATGTCAGTATTCGGAAGATCTGTATACTCTGTAAATCAATATTTTCTGAAGATCAATATGTGATATGACAAAGTAATTCATGTGTAAAAGATCAAAGGGTTTAATGAAACAGTGTCTTAAAGTTTTTTGATGTGGCTTTAGATTCCACATTACAGCTGATCTTAAGAAACCGCAACTTGTCAGGTTTGGTGTGTTATCAAAGAAGAATTGGCTGAAAGGAGTATTAAAATACGACTCCCTTTTCCAACTGTATATCTGATTGAGGCCAGATTCTCTTCATATATTTCAACCAAAACATCTCAGAATATATTGAATACTGAATGAGATATGAGAATCTAGCTGTCTTCTTTTAAGCCAGCTATTAAAGAGTTTTGTACAAATGTATAAAAGTAACACTCAGTAATATTTTTTGTTTGGGAAAATAGAACTCTTTAAAATTAAAAATCTATATACTAATTATTTTAATTTTACTATATTATTTATTGTCTTTTTTTTTATTTTTTTATTTTTTTGTACCAGGGATTGAACTTGGGCACTCAACCACTGGGCCACATCCCCAGCCCTTTTTGTATTTTATTAGAGACAGGGTCTCACTGAGTTGCTAAGTGCCTCGCCATTGCTGAGGCTGGCTTTGAACTCGTGATCCTCCTGCCTCAGCCTCCCAAGTGCTGGGATTACAGGTGTGAGCCACCACGCCCAGCTATATTATTTGTTGTATATTTAAAAATTTCTTGGAGCTAATTTCTAATTCAGTAGATATTGACAGATAACTCATGAAAGCTCTCTGAAATTTTCAGTGATTTTTTTTTTTTTTTGCTTTACTGATGTAAAATTGACATACAATAAATTGCACATACATAAAGTCTGCAGTTTAATAGCTTTTGACATAGGTATATTCTTGTGAATTAATTTTTATCAGGGTTTTCCAGAGAAATAGAACCAATAGGATATATGTATGTATTAAGAGATTATTTTAAGGATCAGCTCACAGCATTGTAAGACTTGAAATTTATAGGGCAGGACAACAGGCTAGAAACTCAGACAGGAGTTAATGTAGTTCTCAGTTTGAAATCTCTAAGGTAATCTGGCAGGATATTTAGGAAACCAGGGCAGGATGCTGTCCAGCTGTGAGATGTTACCAGGCATGAGACAGTTTAGTTTCTTCTTTAGGAAACCTCAGTTTTTGCTTTTAAAGTTGTCAACTGATTGGACGAGGTTCATTCACATTATCAGTGGTTACTACCTTGAAATCATCTGAGCCATCAGAGACTTGGAGTCCAGATTTTATTGTTTGCTGATCACGTAGGCACACACTAGGCACAGACTAGTCACATCTAGTTTGTAGATGGGACTAATATCTCCAAAGTACTTTTGTAGCAATATGTAGGCTATTATTTTGCCAAACAGCTCTATGCTGCACTCTAACCAAGTGACATGTACAATTTTAACTGTCATGCTGTCCATCACCACTAAGATAATGAACCTATCTGTCATTCCAGTAATTTCTTGTGCCATTTCATAATCCCTATCCCTGTAACCTCAACAATTTTAAACAATGTAAAGGTGTCTGATAACAAAGTATTCATTTTATGGGTCTTTAAAACACATCTGTGGCACAAAACATAATATTCTTAAAGGTGTGTGTATATGTGTATGTATGTGCTGGGGATTGAACCCAGGCTCCTTGCATTCTAAGCATGTACTCTACCACTGAGCTACACCTTAGCCCTGAGGGTTTTTTGAAAGGATTTTTTGTAACCATCAAAGGGATGAAACATTATAGAGTATTTCGATCTCCCCTTACCCTAGAAAGTAATAGGCTTGTTTGCTGGAGCAGTGTTTTTCAAAGTACAATAGTTATTTTGAAAAATAAAGGGCCAAATAAATTTAAATAAAATCAAATGTTTCTTTACTACAAGAATTTTCTGAGCTTTTTAATATACTAATGTGCATTATGAATTTCACAAGGACAATATGATGTGCAGAGTTTCCCATATTAATCCCATTGACGCACTGTTGGGAAAAGCCCAAGTCTGATTTTCACCCTTTACTGGAAGGGATCGTCACTATTTCAGATCATCAAGGAGGGGGTAGGGTTATGCCTATCACAGAGTTGTAACGGAGAAGCAAATGCTTATGGCAGATGTTGTCATCTGCCTAATATACATTATTCTAATGTAATCCTCAGAGCTGTCTTATGAGTTTTATTTCCAAATTATTGACATTGGAACTGTTAAGAAATTGCCCAAGGTTGCATGGCTGGGAAGTGACAAAGTCAGGATTGAGCCCATATCTGTTCAACTATGCTTTGCTGTTTAAATCTATTTATCAAAAGTTGATCCTGATGCTTTCCTTTTCCTGATGCACAGTGTGCAGCCTTGGTCAGATTTATCAACAGGGACTAGCCAGCTCTAAGAACAGCGGAACTTTTGACTCTTTTCTAGAGGGAATATGGTGAGGTATACACATGAGGACAGAGCAGTGTTTGCTTCTTTATCTCATCTCAGCTGATGGCAGGTAAAATTCCTTCAACCTGGCTATAACCTATTTATCTCATGACTGGCCCCCATTTTTTTTTTCTTGGTTCTGTTTAATGTTAGGCTTGCTATAACTCATGAACTAACTCTGGCTGTAGTCCTTTAATACACCAGTCTATGGCACAAGATGTGGTTTATACACTTTCTGGGCAGACTCTTCTCAACTGACCTACGTCCTAAGTAAGCATCTCTGAAAGGAAAGGGCATAGCATCATAGCATGTGAGCATTAGGCTCATATGAAGGCTTGAGTCTTGGGTCCACCACTAACTCTGGTCAAATTACTTCTTAGTGTAATTTCATGATCTGAAATATTCTCCCAGACCACCTCCTGGTTTGGTGATTTGCTAGGAGGACACAAAAGACTCAACGCACAGTTGGATTCATGGCTGTGATCTGTTATAATGACAGAATCCAAAGCCAAAACAGTAGCAGAAAAGGGTATGAGCCGGGCATGGTGACACATGCCTGTAATCCCAGAGGCTTGGGAGGCTGAGGCAAGAGGATATTGAGTTCAAAGGCAGCTTCATCAATGGCAAGGTGCTAAGCAACTCAGACCCTGTCTCTAAATAAAATATAAAATAGGGTTGGGAATATGGCCCAGTGGTTGAGTGCCCCTGAGTTCAATCCCTGGTACTGGAAAAAAAGTCTGTGTGTATGGTAGGGGGGGCATGAGGTGAAGTATATGAAATGTCTGCGTGGAAACCATCAGAGACTCAGAGCCCAGCATTTATTAGGTGAAGTCCATGTAGGCATATACCGTCCAGGATGTACCAAAGTCTCAGACTTGCAGATAAAAGCAGGTATTCAGGAGAAAACACATTGAACAGATAGTTTAATCACAGTAAGCCATTCTTAACGATGTGGTGGGAATGTCCCTAGAATCTGAGCTCCTGGATGGCAGCCAGTGGCCATCCTTATAAGATAGCCTTTCAAAGCAAAAGTTTCAGGCCTGTGGTGATTTTCCTGGTGGGGGAATATGGCTGTCTTAGGTCTTAATGTGAAGGCATGATTGAGATTGCTTGTGATCATAGAGTGATCCCGTTAAAGGGGTTAACTAATACTTCTTTTTTCAAAGAATATTAAATTGTTGTAATATGAAGTTAGAAAAGAAATTCAGTGTTTCTTCTTTAAAGGGGTTTCATAAAATAGCTCCTTGAGTTGAGGAGGTGTGACAACACTGAGATCACTGCAGCTTAAAAATTCATCAGAAATGGGTGCATTTGGTGACTTGATATGAACAAGGCACTAGGCTGGACGTTTTACATGTACTGATGAATTTAATGCCCACACTGTATAAGAAAGGAATTTATTAATATATTGCTTAAGGTTTAGATTAGGATAAGCAATTGACCTTTGGCTATACAGCTTGGCCAAAGTGGCTAGGTTTTGAATTTGGGTGTGTCTGACTCCAAAGCTCTTCCTGTCTTTCTGCTGTGTACTACCTCAGAATGTTAGGAAGTTGGGTAAAAAAAATAGGCTTTGTTGTTATTGTTCTTTTTTTTGTTGTTGTTGTTGTTTTTTGGTACCAGGCATTGAACTCGGGGTGCCTAATCACTGAGCCACATCCCTTGTCCCCCATGCCCCTTTTTAATGTTTTATTTAGAGACAGGGTCCTGCTGAGTTGCTTAGTGCCTTGCTAAGTTGCTGAGGCTGGCTTTCAACTCACAATCCTCCTGCTTCAGCCTCCTGAGCCACTGGGATTACAGGCATGTGTCACTGTGCCTGGCATGCATTCATTGTTCCTTAAAAAGTTGATTTATATGAAGCTTTTTTAAAGCATTTATTGATCTAGTTAGTTATAATGACTAGTCAGTTAATATAATTAGGACCAATTTAGTGGGTAGGAAAATACATGGTATTGTGCAAGGGGAACTGAAAGGCTTATCTATTAGTAATCCTCAGATACTCTCAGAGACTGGAGAGTATCTGAGTATCCATAGCACCTGAAAGACACATGTTAGAGCATTCCATCCCATTATGTCAAAGTTTAAAATTTTTTCAGAAACCAGTTTTTAATTTTGTTTTGAAATTGATAACAGGTGGTGCAAAATGTCTTTGTTTTGCAGAAACCTCTTTCACATGGTCTGGAGGAATTCTGGGGAAGCAAGACCCATTGGGTCACCCCATTGTGTCCAGAAGATGACCATGATAACACAGCCTATTTAAAAGTTGTCATAAGTCATTGACATTTTGGCATGAGACAGTTGTAGAATGAGTCATAGAAATTATCTAGTAACCTTTAATATTAAGAAGGAGTGGAACCAAGGAAGGATTGGACAGGAGTGTAGACTATGAAGGACTTTAGTCAAGAGTAAGCAAGGTCTAGCCACTGAACAGGTGGTTTTCCCCAGCAATTTTGTTTTGAGTGATTCTATAGACAGATATTTTCCTTATCCTTAAAATAATGATGAGTGAGTGCTCTGGGGATTTGAGTAGGATAGGATAGGGGAACTTGGGTTTAGTTCTTTAATTTACTGATAAAAAGAATGTATATTTTATAAAGTCACTGTTTTCTGTTAATGATGTGTTCCCTTTTGGTCCATAACAAAACCAGCCTGTAAGCAAAGATAATAATGATTTCATTTTTTGAGTTATGGAAGTATTTGGTCACTTTTTTAAGTTTTTGGAGTAACAAATTTGATTTCTTTACTGTTTTTTTGTAGCTCAGCTCTGAATTCCTATAGTCATTCAAATAATTCTTATTTTTAATTTGAAATTTTTTGATACCAGGGATGGATCCCAGGGGTGTGAAACACTAAGCCACATCTCTCATTTTGTTTTTTTTTAATTTTGAGACAAAGTCTCCTGGAGTTGCTTACAGCCTATCAAAGTTGCTGAGGTTGGTTTTGAACTGAGATTCTCCTGCTTTAGCCTCTTGAGCTGCTGGGATTATAGGCATGTGCTGCTGTGCCTGGTTTAAATAATTTTTTTTTAAATTTATTTATTTTTTATTCTAAGATGTTATAAATGACAGCAGAATGCATTACATTTCATATTACACATATAGAGCACTTTTTTACAAATCTCTGGTTGTACGCAAAGTATATTCACACCATTTGTGACTTCATACATGCACTTAGGGTAATGATATCCATCTCATTCTACCATCTTTTTTTTTTTTTTTTTTTCATTCACCCTTTTGCCCCCCTCCCTTCCCCTCCCTCCCCATTGGCCATTCTAGTGTTCCTCTAATCCTCCTATGCTCCCCATCCCAACCCCACTGTGAATTGGCCTCCTTATATCAGAGAGAAAACATTTGGCATTTGGCTTTTTGGGATTGGCTAACTTCACTTAGCATTATATTCTCTAACTCCATCCATTTTCCTGCAAAAGCCATGATTTTATTCTCTCTTATTGCTGAGTAATATTCCATTGTGTGTATATACCACATTTTCTCTATCCATTCATCTACTGAAGTGTTGCTGCCTGAAGCACTTGGAGCAACAGAGCCGCGGGAAAAACTTCAGAAGCAAACTGGAGACAAACAGCTTTTTATTCTGATAACTTTTCTCTCTGGTTCTAACAACGACTAACTCACGCCAAACACACCACTAAAATGGCGCTGACCCGATCAGCAATTTCGGCCAAGTCACTCGAGAGATCCCGCAACAAGTCTCGTGAGACTACGGGAGGAGACAATGCCCAAATCTCCACGGCTCATAGTCAACTGCAATTCAAGCCAATCCCCAAACAGGGCTCCTGCACTGAAGGGCATCTAGGTTGGTTCCACAGTTTAGCTATTGTGAATTGTGCTGCTAAAAACATTGATGTGGCTGTGTCCCTGTAGTATGCTGTTTTCAGGTCTTTTGGGTAAAGACCAAGGAGTGGGATAGCTGGGTCATAAGGTGGTTCCATTCCAAGTTTTCCAAGGTATCTCCATACTGCTTTCCATATTGGCTGCACCATTTTGCAGTCCCACCAACAATGTATGAGTGTGCCTTTTTCTCCACATCCTCTCCAACATTTATTGTTGTTTGTGTTCTTAATAGCTGCCATTCTGACTGGTGTGAGATGAAATCTTAGAGTGGTTTTGATTTGCATTTCTCTAATTGCCAGAGAGGTTGAGCATTTTTTCATAAATAATTTTTAATTGAAATTATCCACAACAATATATCAGACAACATGGACACTTTTTTTTTTTTAGCAAAAAGATGTTAGCTTAGACTAAAGAATTTTTTCTTCTTAGGTTATAAATGATATTATTAATATTTTCATTATTGTGTGATATCCTGTTGTATCAAGCATTTTAATTTTCCTGCCTTCCACGTTATCTTTGGCAATATGCATCATTTTTTCTGTTAGAAGAATCTATGTGTTAAAATAAACTTTTATAATTGAATATTTGATTAGCACCCTATGCTTGAATGTTGGCATAGCTATTTATTACCTTCAATTGATTCATGATTTCTGTTAAAGAACAAAATGTACTTTATTATGCATCTTAGTTCCCTCACTTAGTTGACAGGTTATGGAAAGAGAATATTGATCAGAATATATCAATAAAATGCAGTGCTTGGGGCTGCTGGACTTAGACAAGGTAACTGTCATTTTGGTGTCTTTCCTATCAATCTAATGACTATTTTTGTACTTATGAATTCCTCCAGAACACCTGTTCTTCTGTAAGAAGAAAATGTTTGACTTTTAGTGACAGATGCAAATGATCTACATCATTTTAAAGTAAGAGATGAGGTAAAATAGGAAAAAAGAGTGCCTATGAAGTGACTAAATATATACTTTATGGTGAAATGCTCCTCTTTCACCAAGTATGAAAACATGTATTAGCCATTCTCTACTCTTTTGGTCAGCTCATAATTCTGTTCAAGAGTAGTTTGATTCACAGGACAATGACCCTCTTGAAGTAAAATAAACAACTGCTCAACTTTGTTGAATGGGTACGAACAGAATATCAAATTATCATTATTAAAGTAGAATTAGAATTCTTCATTAGGGAAAATGGAATAAGGCAATTTTTAAAAAATTATTTGCTTTAGTTATATACAATGCATTTATTTTTATGTGGTGCTGAGGATCGAACCTGGGCTGCGCACGTGCCAGGCGAGCGCCGCACTGATGAGCCACAACCCCAGCCCCAAGGCAATTCTTTATACCTTTTTCTTTAGTAATTTTCTCCTTGCATCTGTTTCCTTTCTCAGATCTTTCCAAATGTGTCTGAATTCATCTCTATTTGTGCAATCCTGCTTATCTCTACTTGCAGTTACTTCTAGCACCTTCTACAGTGTTTATACTAAAGCCTTGGGTTTTGTACTCATTATTTTGATCTGAAGCCCTCTTTCATTCATGATCCTGCAAAAGTGGAGAAAAAGAAGGATGATGAATGGGCTTCAGTTTTAAGACTTTTTAAAACTTCTTCCTTCAGAATTTCATCTATAGCCTATAGAAGGTGCCCCTTGGAAGCAGGATTAAGAAGCTTAAAATCAAATGAACCCAATGCTAAGCTGTCTTGCTCTCCCAGTTGCAAAATAACTGTTTTTCATCTTCATTCCATTTGAACTTTTTGGCAGTTACAATTTCTTGAGAAACAGTAAATATTCTATCTACTAGCAGCCTTCGTGTGTGAGAGATCAACTTGCTACAATAACGTTACTCTGGAGATATCAAAATACAGGGCAAATTAACTAAACGAGGAGAAACATCAGTGGGCAATTGCATTGAATTTTGGTTCTTCCACTTCCTTGCTTTTCTGAGCTTGGTCAAGTCAGTCGCCCTTTTTGAATCTCAATTTTCTGATTGTTCTCTGAAGGAAATAATATGAGAAAGTGATTTTTAACCATGCATAATTTGTTTTTGAAAACAGCTATGTTGACATTTTGTTATCTTTCATTAAAAATGGTAATTAAAGAGAATTCAAAATTTCAGATGAAACAAATTGGTAAAACTGCAGATGGATCAGCTATTTCACAAACTCCACAAAGAAATTATAAATATTTTGAACTTATATACATTTTCATAAGCTGTCTCAAACTTTTCTATGACATATACATACACATAAAAGAATATGTAATAGCTGTGCATACTAATGTCATAATCACAGTAATAACCAGCTTAAGTGCTGAGGAACTGTGGGAATTCAGTCAGGATGCTTGTGGCTAGAGACCCAACTGGCGAAATTTCAGAAAGGCCTGCTACTTATCGCTCAGCTTAAGAAAAAGAACATGTTGCTGGGCCTGGTGGCTCACACCTATAATCCTAGTGACTCAGGAGCCTGAAGCAGGTGGATTGTAAGTTTGAGGCCAGCCTCAACAATTTAACAAGGCCCTAAGTAATTTAGCAAGGCCCTGTCTCAAAAATATAAAGAGGTTGAGGACGTAACTCAGTGGTTAAGTGCCCCTAAGTTCAGTCCCCACTATGAAAGAAAAAGGAACATGTCCATGCTCTGAATGGATAGGCAATCAGGACTTTAAATGCCTCCTATATGCTAATGACTCCCAAATTTAAATGTGCAGTTTGGATTTCTCCCCCGAGTAGCCCTGTGAATCCAGCTGTAAACCTTGTATCTCCACCTGGATGACTGATGGGCGTCTCAGGCTGCATAACTCTAGCTTGGAACTCACACTCATTCCCATTCATATGTTCCTCTGTAATCTTGTCTCATTTCATGGCAATTCTGTCTTTTCTAGTTACTCAGGCTTACACCTTGGGGTTCTGATTCCTTTTTCTCTTCTCATACCCCATGTGGAAACTATCAGCAGATCCTGTTTACAGTTCATTAAAATAAATATAGAATCTGACATTTCAACACTCCAACTACTACCCAAGTCCAGGCTGTTACCTCTTCCCAGACTTTTGCTAAAGCCTCTCAATTGGTATCTCTGCTTTGATTGTTTCTTTGATCGTAGTCTATTTTAAGCACAGAATCTTGGTGGATCTTGTAAAAAGTCAATCAGATGATGTCATTCCTGCATTCAAAACCTTCCGATGACTTCCTGTCCCAGTCATACTGAGAAAATGCCCATCATGAGGAATATCCTCTGCTAACTTGCTCATCTCTTCCACCACTCTCCTCTTTCCTCATTCTCTTCTGCTTACACTGGCAACTTCCTGTTGCAGACATGGGCTGAGCTTGTTGGCCTTTCCTGTTCCTTAACTTTGTGCTAGAAGCTTCTGCTCTGACTCTCCTTCCTTGAGGCCAGGGCTTTCTGATCTCTTCCGTGAATACATTGTCATTAACACTCTGGCTCTAGATCATTAGGTATGAGTTGCAAATATACACTTTAGAATTGTGATTACTTTTCTCATTTTGAACATTTCTGTTTTCTGTGTTCTATAAGGAATTCCTTTACTTTTTCACCAACTCAGCCATTCATTAAAAATATGGTATTTTACTCAACATTAAGATGCTTCTTTTTGTCAGAATTGGAAGTCTGGTGAATTGTTATCAATTAGTGAATTAAGATTGATTTCTCTGAATAATTTTGTTTTTCTTGTATTAAAGGATGGAAGACTTCAGACAGGGGACCACATCTTGAAGATTGGTGGCACGAATGTGCAGGGAATGACGAGTGAGCAAGTTGCCCAAGTGCTGAGGAACTGTGGGAATTCAGTCAGGATGCTTGTGGCTAGAGACCCAACTAGCGAAATTTCAGAAAGGCCTGCTACTCCTCCAGCCTTGCCGGTTACCCCGCCTGCTGTTGCCAACACGAGCCCTTCCTCTGTGAGTGCTCTAATCCTTCTTAAATCAAGCATGAGGTATGAGACAATGCAAGATAAGAAATCCTTTCTACTCGAGTGCCACATGGGTGCCAGTAGCAGCATCTCAGTGTTCAAAGTGAAGTAGAGGAGACCCCAATTTGGAGACAACCATATATACCTGATTTTCTTTTTTGCTGTTTTTTAGGGTTAAGTCATTTAGTCTCCTTGAGCCTCAGCTACTGAAATAGCTGAGAAATTTTTCAAATTTCTATTTCATTAGATTGGTGGGTAGACATCTAGGTGATGGAAGGGAAGCTATAAATCCTGATCAATGTATGTGTGAGAAGTACCACTGATGGAAACATGCTGGCCAAAGGGAATTAGATACTAATAATAATGTTTATCATATTTGTTTACAAGTAGTTTTATAGTTATAAAGTAATAATGATAACTATTAGTCATTGTCTAGGTGCTTGATAATGAAATCTTCACAGTACTTCTGTAAGATTGGTCTTATTCATTTATAGATGAGAAAACTAAAGTTGAAGAAGTTGTTGAAGGCCTCATAGAGAGTAAATCTGCAAAAGTTGGAATTATTTGAATTCAGATCTTTTTTTTTTTTTTTTAAATACTTTTATTTTACTTTATGTGGGGCTGAGGATTGAACCCAGTGCCTCACACATGCTAGGCAAGCGCTCTACCACTGAGCCACAACTGCAGCCTTTGAATTTAGATCCTTTTGTTCCATTCCAAGGTTTTTCTCACTCTCTATCTCACAGATGCTGAATGAAAACATAATAAGGCAAAAGCAAAGAAATAACTTGATAAAAGAGGGTCCAGGAGGAGGAGAAAAGAGAAGTGAGTCTAGTGGAAAAGGGTGGAAGGGCACTGTGAGGCGTCACTCAGGGTCTTCTGGGAAGTTGTTTGTCTTTTCCCACTTGGAACCACAGGAATGAAACTTTTAAAATTTACAATATTAGATATTTAAATTTTTTAAAAAAAAAATTTCTCCGAATTGTGGTTATGACTATGTCTTTTCTCTCCATTATTGTAGCTCTCTAGCCTTTTTCTTTAGTGAGGGACCAGTGAAGTTGTGTAATAAATGGAAACTTAATTCAATCAATTATTTATTCCCTCTCCCCCACCCCACACCCCCCCCTCAGGTGCTGGGTCTTGAACTCAGGACCTCACATGTGCCAGGCAGGCATTCTACCACTCCAGCCCTCAGTACTTTACTTTCTAATATTCCTATTTTGAATTGAAAGCAAAGTGTTATGTGTTTAGGTACCTTATTCCTTTACAGAAATGTTTTATAGACAAATATTAAAAACAAGTTTTGCTGGTGGCACATGCCTGTAATCCCAGTTGCACAGGAAACTGAGGTAGGAGAATCACACGTTCAAAGCCAGCCTCAGCAACTTAGTGAGGCCCTGATCAACTTGGTGACATGCTGTCTCAGAATTTAAAAAAATAGAGTAATGGGGCTGGGGTTGTGGTTCAGCGGTAGAGCGCTCTCCTAGCACGTGCGCGGCCCAGGTTCGATCCTCAGCACCATGTAAAAATAAACACATTGTGTACAACTAAAGCAAATAAATAAATATTTTTAAAAAATAGAGTAAAAAGTCCTGGATATGTGGCTCAGTGGTTAAATGTCCCTGGGTTCAATTCTTGCTTCTCCTACCTCCCCTACAAAAAGTTTAGGGTCAGTATTTTCAGTACTGACCCTAAACTGAGGTTTTTCTAAGTGAATATGTTAGTTTTCTAGTGTATAACAAATTAGTACACATTTAGCAGCTTAAAATAATACCCTTTGTTCACATTTCTGTAGGTCAGAATTCAGGGTGGGCTTGGCTAGGCTCTCTGCTTAGATTCTTTTCTTACAAGGCCAAGATCAAGGTGTTGACCTGGCTGGGCTCTTTCCTGGACATCCTTGGAACAATCCACTTTTAAGCGTATTCAGATTGTTGGCAGAATACAGCTCCTTGCAGCTGGGGGACTGAGGTCTCTCTTTCTTAGCTAGCTATCAGCCAGAACATTTTTCAGCTCCACCCCCCATTCCTTCTTACATGACCTCTTCCATCTTCAAACCACAAGTTGAGTTCTTACATTTAAAATCTTTTTCTCTTCCCTTTCTGCTGCCAATGGAAGAAAACTTTGCCTTGAAAGGGCTCTTATGATTAGATTAGGCCCACTTGGGTAATCTCCCTTCTGCCATGTAATGTAACATAAGCATAAGGGTACCTGTAGGGACTGAATGTCACAGGAACCATCTTAAAAATCAGCTTGTCACAGAAAAAACGTGGCAATTCTTGCACAGATTGACTATATCCACACAGTTATAAAACTTAACATATATAATTTATTTCCTTTTAGGATAATTCTTCTCTTTTTGAAACTTACAATGTTGAACTCATTAAAAAAGATGGACAGAGTCTTGGTATTAGAATTGTTGGCTATGTTGGAACATCTCATACAGGTAAATTAATCATTTCTATTTTATATTTGGAAATAATTGTGAAGGATGTAAAGATTTTCAGACACTAAAATTAAGTACCGGCATATTTTAATTTAAACCTTGAACAATAAAACCATGAATCTGTAATAGCAGGCAGTTACTTTTCAGTCATCAGAGAATCCCATTTTTATCTCAGTAGTTTAATAACTGGTTTGATAGTCATTAACAAAATATTTAATTGTCCAATTCAGTATATCACAGTTGAATTGTACCTCCTTGTGTTCTAAAATAGGTATATTTTAAATATTGTAATATTTAACAATATCTTATGGTATTATATCTGATAAATAAATACTGTATATATTGCATATTGTGAAAAATATTACTACTATGTTTACTCACTAAAGAAACACAAAACAAGTAGTTCATTAGAATTATTTTCCTTTCATATAAAGGAAATACATTTATGCATTGTGAGAATAAGTACATGGCTCAAGTATCTCTGAATAAAGTTCTCTCAACTTTGACCTATAAAGTTAACTTTGGTAACTTTTACTGTAAGAGTTTTTCATTTATTACAAGATAATTATTAAAGTAAGAAAAAATAAACCTTTTGACAAATATTTGTGGGTTACATGAAAATTTAGTTCAGATTTTTTGTTTTCCTGAAAAAATAGCAAGATTAGAGTGTTAATTTCTTTTTTTAAAAAAATTGTTATTTTGCATACTTACAGCAGGTGGAAAGATTAAGTGTGCTAATGTATTCATAGTCCTGAATGAAATTCATGTCAGACCACCTTGTGCTATTTCAGCCTAATGAAATACCTTCTTTTCAGACCTTTAGATTTTTCTAAATGCCGCCTTTTTAGATTCAGAATTTAAATAAGTTCCAAAAGAGCTAAGTATGGGTTTTATAATAATGTTGCAAAAATACCATATTGAGTAGTTGTCAATATGGTAAGCCTGGTTAAGAAATCATAGTTTCGTTCCTAAACTTATGACTTGGCCTGAAAATAAAAGTGAGTGGCTGATACAAATTGAGAAAATTTGATGTTTATGTCATTGAATAAGGAAAAGAATCATTTTACTATGTTGCCATCTAAAGAAGTTTTTGGAATTGTGTGGTTTGGGGAAGGTCGGCAGGTGAATCCAAGAACTAGACCATTTTAAAACTCAACATGCTTTTTAAACAGATAATCTTAAAAAACAATTTTTACTGTATTCTATTTATTGGACTTTCTAGGTAACCCTTGTTTAGTTCTATAGGGTAGTCCTGCAGTCCCAGCCTGTAGTCTCAGCCTGTAGTCTCAGCCACTTCAGAGGTGGAAGCAGTAGATCATTTGAGACCAGGAGTTTGACAACAACCTAGGCAAGGTAGTACTCTGTCTCAAAAAAAAAAAAAAAAAAAAAAAAAAAAAAAAAGGAAAAAGAAAAGAAAAATCAGATCTATTCAGGGAGATGAATATGTGTTAAATTTTTTTTTTAAATGTTTAAGGATAACCGAAAATGTGTTTTAGCAGAGATATGAGCAAATTGTCATGGTATGGCAGATGAAAGGTTCAATTTGATGAAGGGAAATGGTGAATTCACAAAGAAGGAGGTGTTTGAACTGGGAGTTAAAAAAGGAAGATTTTGATGAAAGGGATGAGGTTGACAGGACAGAAAAATTAAATGAGAGAAAATATAAAAATCATGACAGTACTCAGTTTTTGATGGAATGTCAGAGTCTGGTGTGTCTAGACATTTTTTTAAAGGGATGTAGTAGATGACATCAAAAAATAAGTATCAGGTTATGGAGGGCCTCGAATGTAATTCTGTTGAAATTCATATATTATTTTGTAGGCAGTGGGGATACACAGATGTATATTTTTCTTCAATAAGCAATGTTTTAAGTTCATTTGAAAATTATAAATAAACACAAAATTATTCTGAGCTATGTTTTTTCCCCTAGTTTCCCTTCTTTTTATATAGCCATTTGTTTCTGTTTAAATGTTTTATTTTATGGCATAAGCATTATTTTCATGTTCTGAGCTCATTCTGGTTTAGTTTTTTAAAGATCATGTGTACTTTTCTTCTGTGTTTGGATAGCTTACATGAGCAATGAACTAACTAAGCATAGGCAGGAAGACCTGTTAGGGGACCATTGTCACAGTGCTGGTGAAAAATGACGATGGCTCATGCCAAGTCAGCAGTGAGAATGGAGATGGACCAAGACTTACCCGGGGCTCTCCTGAATTCTAGCTCAGACTCAAGTGCATTTCATCAAGGTTCCATTACTGATTATTTTTCCAGAAGAGTAGTCATCAGTCAAATCATTTTGAATTCGGGTCACTTGTGATGGTGACAGTTTGAAATAATCCATCAATTTCTCTGCTTGTGTTCAAAATAGTATTTATCAAGCCTCCAGTCAGCCTCTTCAGCTAATTAACCTCTTGATGTGAATTTTGCAATCAAGACCTAATTAGAGCTTTCTTCTTTTTCCATATGGCTGTGTACCTTCAGGGGAAGCTTCAGGGATTTATGTGAAAAGTATAATACCTGGCAGTGCTGCATACTACAATGGCCAAATCCAAGTGAATGACAAAATAGTTGCTGTAAGTAATTGCCCTCTTATTTAGATTTGAATTAAGTTGAAAAAAAGGTTAATTTTTATATCTTTGAGAGGATGACTTAATCTAGTTTCCTAAGGTTTTGAAAAAATGAAATACAGTGAAATCTTATTAACTTGACCTCTTATGGCCTTAAATTTGATTTTTTTTTTTTTCTCACAGTCAGTGAAGAAACAATTCACTAACCATTATTGGTAGTGGGGGAAATCACACAAAAGTTTGTATACATGCATATGAGTAGTCAGTAGATTTGAAAGATGATTTAGCATTCTCCTGGAAAATGCTTCTCGAGTATTTCTGTGTTTTTTAAAATCACTTGTTTTATATACCATTAATAGGCCATTAACCAGCTCTTTTCATCTCTTTGTGGAACTAGTTTCCCAACTAACAGTAATTTTGAGTACACTCAAAATTGAAATTTTTATATATTTGAGAATATAATCGTTTATTAAAATTGGTCTTTCCCCATTTTTTTTTTTTTTTTTTTTTTTTTTTTTTTTTTGTGGTACCAGGGATTGAACTCAGGGGCACTCGACCACTGGGTCACATCCCCAGCCCTTTTTTTTTTTGTATTTTATTAGAGACAGAGTCTCACTGAGTTGCTAAGTGCCTCGCCATTGCTGAGGCTGGCTTTGAACTCGTGATCCTCCTGCCTCGGCCTCCCAAAGTGCTGGGATTACAGGCGTGCGCCACCGCGCCCGGCTTTTTCCCCATTTTAATAGGAATTGTTTATATATATTTTTAGTATTTTTAATATTTTTTAGTAATAGGTGAACACAATATATTTATTTTTATGTGGTGCTGAGGATTGAACCTATTGCCTCACACATGCTAGGCGAGCACTCTACCTTTAAGCCACAACCCCAGCCCCTACTTTTAGTATTTGTACACATACACACACCAGTATACACACAATGATTTACATAGAAACAAATGCTAGAAGGTATGGTTTGAATTTTTGTCCTCAGTCCATCTAAGGAAGCACCTTTCCTGGCTCTTGGCTTTTATATTAATGGGCTTTGGAATAGTCTTGGTGATTTGCAGAGTCTGGAGGCCAGCAGTAGCAGATGCTTTGAGAAAATATGAGGAAAGCTATAAGTAAAGGTTTGGCCAGCTTGCAGAACATTGAAAGAGAAGGCTTCTTTGTTCTGATGGACTTTAGAATTGTGGAGTTGGGCTTGACTTTGATTAAGAATACTTTTTTTGCATATACTTTTTCAGAACATTAGAAGACCTAATGGAGGGACATCCATTGGAAAATATTACATAGTGATTTCATAGAAGGATTAAGTATTAGATGATGTCTTTGATTTTGATAATAATGACTTTTATTAACACATCTTGAGCTATGTGTAACAACTTTATGGAATTTTGAATTTGGAATAACATCAGAGATAAAAACTCTCTACCTCTCAGGCTATTAGTTTAAATGTGTGACTTAGAAGTAGAAATTTGAATTTTCTTTTTGTGTGAAAGTTTGTCAGACTGTTTTACTTCTTTATTCAAAAGTACTTTTAAGGTTTAATATAAATTAGGATAACATGAATTACTTTGTATCAGTCACCCTTGTCAGGAATTCAAAAGAGCAGCTAACTTGACACCTCTGTTTAATCAGTCTATTAATGTTTTAGGTTGACGGTGTGAATATTCAGGGTTTTGCAAATCAGGATGTTGTTGAAGTATTACGAAATGCAGGGCAGTTGGTACACCTAACACTGGTTCGCAGGAAAGCACCCGCATCTGCTTCTCCCCTTGAATGGCCTACAGACACAGGTAAATAATGCTGGCATCCCTCATCCCCCATGGAGTCTAGGTTTGAAGAATAGCCACGTTATGGAAGTTTTTCTGTGAGTTCAAGTAGAAAAAATTGTCCACTTTGTGTAATGCAGTGATGGAGAGACGAGTCAGCTTGTTTGTGCCTTGAAGAAGTGTTTTCTTTGCTTATTATAATGTGTCAATCCAACTGTTAGGACATGAACCCTGATATGCACTGAGCTCCATGAGCTTCATTAAAATAGAGATGGAAATCCAAAAAGCTTCTAAATTTCATTTACTGTTTGTATTTGAAAAAAATAAAGCTTTGAAACCTTTTGTTAAAATTAAACAAGAGCCACTCACTTGTCTAATGCTTTGACATTTTACAAACTTCAGGTTTTTAATTATTTTTCTTTTTTCTTTTTGCTCCTTCTCATCCTGCTTTTTCTCTCTCCCTCCCTCCTTTCCTTCTTTCCTTTTTCTTTTCCTCTTTCTTTCCCTCCCCCTCCCCCCTTCTTTTTCTCTTTTTTCCTCTCTGGTACTGGGAATTGAACCCAAGGGGACTTTAACCACTGAGCCATAACCCCAGCTCTTTTATTTTTTATTTTATTTAAATTACCCAGGCTGACTTAGAACAGCCTTCTGAGTCCCTGGGATTACAGGCATGTGCTACTGTGCCTGGTCACCATCTTTTTTCCCCTCATGCTTCATATACCTTGTATATATGCATTCCTGTATCTATTTGTTTACTCTTAGAGGCATATAGTCATATACTACCTTGTATTGTAAAGTCTGGTGTTTTCCCCAGCTATACTAGCATAAATGATTGGCATTTTTAAAGAAAAATTGTGGTAACAAACACTTAACATTAAATCTATCCTTCTCACAATTTTTTTTTTTTAATTTATTTATTTGCTTTGGTACAATGCATGTACTAATTTTACGTGGTGCTGAGGATCGAACCCGGGTAGTGCACGTGCTAGGCGAGCGCCCTACCGCTGAGCCACATTCCAGCCCCTTTCTCACAAATTTTTGAGTATACAGGACAGTATTGTTAACTATATTGCATATTGTGTGCAGGAGATCTCCAAAGCTTTTCTATCACGTGATCAAAACTGCATACCCATCAAACAACTCCCTTATTTCCCACTCTCCAGTCCTTGGCAATCACCATTCTGTTTTCCATTTCTATGACTTTATTGCTTAGCTTCCTCACACAAGCAGGAAGGATCCTGTGGCATTTGTCCTTCTTGATGGGCTCATTTCACTTTGTGTAATGTCATCAAGTTTCATTCATGCTGCATATAGCATGTGACAGAATTGCCTTCTGTCTTTTTTTTTTTTTTTTTTTTTAATTTGCTTTAGTTGTACACAATGCAACACATTTATGTTTACGTGGTGCTGAGGATTGAACCCGGGCCGTGCACGTGCTAGGCGAGCGCTCTACTGCTGAGCCACAACCCCAGCCCCCCTTCTGTCTTTAAAAAAATTTTTTTTGTAGTTGTAGGTGGACAGAATGCCTTTATTTTATTTATTTATTTTTATGTGGTGCTGAGGATCAAACCCATGCCTCACGCATACTAGGCAAGGGCTCTGCCACTGAGCTACAGCCCCAGCCCAGTTGCCTTCTTTTTTAAGACTTTTTAAAAAGTTTGTATTACATTTTCTTTATGTATTTATTATTATTATTTTTTAAATATTTATTTGCTTTTAGTTGTACACAATGCGTTTTTATTGGTATGTGGTGCTAAGGATCGAACCCGGGCCGCGCACATGCTAGGTGAGCGCTTTACCGCTGAGCCACAATCCCAGCCCCTATGTATTTATTCTTAATGTACACTTCGGTTGTTTGCTCCTGTTGATTACTGTGAATAATGCTGTAATGAATGGTTGGCTTTTTTTTTTTTTTTTTTGGTATGGGGAATTGAACCCAGGGGCACTCAGCAACTGAGCCACATTCCCAGCCCTCTTTTGTATTTTATTTAGAGACAGGGTCTCACTAGGGCCTTGCTAAATTGTTCATGCTGGCTTTGAACTCTCGATCCTCCTGTCTCAGCCTCTCGAACTGCTGAGATTACAGGCGTGCACCACCGTGCCCAGTTGGCATTTCTTATTCTAGTAGTTGGTTATGCATTCATGGATACAAATGGATTCATGATCTAAAAAATATGTTGCTTAAAGTCTCATGTTAAGATCATGGGAACATTTATTTATTTATTTGGTACTGGGGATTGAACTCGGGGGCACTTGACCACCGGGCCACATCCCCAGCCCTTTTTTGTATTTTATTAGAGACAGGGTCTCACTGAGTTGCTAAGTGCCTTGCCATTGCTGAGGCTGGCTTTGAACTCACAATCCTCTTGCCTCAGCCTCCCAAGTGCTGGGATCACAGGCGTGCGCCACCACGCCCAGCTTCATAGGAACTTTTAACTGGCTATATTTTTCAACTATTTATTGTTAAAAAAAAAATTTAAACATACAGAAAAATAACAATATAAGGAGTATCAAAGAACACACTTTTTAGGTCCAATAGTTACCGTTTTGTCATATTTCTTTATCTAGTTATCTTTTTTTCCCTGAACCATGTCAGAGTGAGTTGTAGACATCATGACACTTTACAAACTTCAGTCTATATCTTATAAAAATAAGGACATTTTCTTATACAATCATGATACTTTTATCACACCAAAGGAAATTAATAGTAATTCCTAATCTTAAATACTCAATATGTGTTTGAAATTCCCAATTTCCTGAAAATGTCTTTTGCATTTTCTTTTTCTACTCCTTCCCAACTCCTGCTCCCAAAAAATCCTCCCCAAACCAAGGCCCAGTCATGCATTTTATTTATTGCATTTGTCATGTTTTTTTTGGGGGGTGTTCATAATCTAGAAGAATCCCCCACCTCCACCCTCATGACCTAACCTTTTACTAAAATTAAAAAAAAAAAAAATAGAGCATTTTAGTTATACGTAATAGTGGGGTTCATTTTGACGTATTCAAAAATGTTTTTTTCCATTTCAGTCCCAGTACTATTCCCTTCTGTCCCCTCTTCTTTGGCATAGACCTGTTGAAGGGATTAGTCTGTGTGTCACTAGAATGCCACATTCTGAATTTGTTTCCTTGTGGTGGTATTTAATTTGTTCTTCTACCTATGTGTCCTTTGAGTTGGAAGTTGAGTTACACAGTTAAGGAACTACGAATCAAAACTACTCTGAGATTCCATCTGACTTCAGTTAGAATGGCAAGCCATCAAGATTACAAACAATAATAAGTGCTGGAGAAGATGTGGGAGAAAAAAAACACTTTTTTACTCTTGATGGGATTTGTAAGTTAGTACAACCACTATGAAAAATCAGTATGGAGGCTTCTCAAAAGATTAAGCATGGAACCACACATGACCTAGCTATATCACTCCTCAGTATTTATCCTGAAGAATTGAAGTCATCATATTATAGAGATACATGCATACCAAAGTTAATAGCAGCACAGTTCACAATAGCCATACCACAAAACGAGCCTAGGCATCCATCAATGGATAAATGAATAAAGAAAATATAGTATATATACACATGGAGTTTTATTCAGTCATAAAGAAGAATAAATTTATGTCATTTGAAAGAAAATGGATGGAACTTGAGACCATTATTTTAAATGAAATAAGCTAAACTCAGAAAGTCAAGGGTTGTACTTTCTGTCATGGAAGTTGGAGAAAATGAAAAACAATAAGTGGGGGTGGTTCTCATGAAAATAGAAGGGAGACCAGTAAAGTAGAGGAGAGAAACCAGGGGAAGGTAAAGGGGAGATACTAGGGACTATATTGACCAAATTATATTTTATATTGTATGTATTTATGAATATGTAATGATGAATCTCACTGTTACATACAACTTTATTACACCAGTAAAAAACATTGAAGAAGAGCTAGCTTTGTGTAGTGGTAGTATCATAGCCAATGAGGTTTACCTTAGCAAGATTTTCACTAATGGAAATTTTTTTCCAATATTCTACCATGACAATTTGAAATGAGTCAACATGGCAATTTTTGACAGCTCTATGGAACAAATGAAGTGGAAGAAGATAGGTCAGAGTGATATTCAGGCAAAACATTTTAATAAGAATACCTTATAAATAATGTATAGTTATTTTCAAAATAATCTATTATGAAACTTATTCAACTTTTCTTATATTTGAGAGACATGGTGACTTTCTGATGACTTTGCATTGCTCCTAGTCCTTTACTTAGCTCAGCTGAGTGGAGAGAGAGGAATGGTCTGCACCCAGGGGAATTCCCTCCCAGTCCCTTGCAGTTAATAAGGTTACGCAGTCTTATTTGTTATACATATGATGGTTACATGCTAGAACCTAGTGGAGCCCAGAGTAATTGGTTTAGCTTATTCTGCATATTGTTTTTCCTACCCACCACAACAGCAAGAGCATAAAGCCTGGACATTTTTTCCTGTTCTACAGCTGTATTGAAGATCATCTACCCCTGCTCTGTCATGGACTTCACCTTTCTTTTCTCTTACATTGCCTCATTCCTTATTCTTTCAATACTATCAACAAGTTTACTTTTGGAATCTATGGGTTATCAGACATTTTAGGTTAAAGAAATTATAGATGTAAGTTACCTGAAATGGCTTTAATGAGGTTTTTGAAAAGGGAGAGTAGAAGTGACCTATGCTTACTTAAATACGCATCTCAGCTACTAGTGATTCAAGTCTCTATTCTTATTTTAGGAACTGTTGTAGAACCACCCAAATCACCAGCCCTCTTTATAACTGGAGCAGTAGAAACAGAAACTAATTTGGATGCAGAAGATGAGAAAATTGAAGAAAGAATGAATAACCAAAAAAAGGACAACATACAAGCCTTAGAAAAATTGGGTAGGCCCAAAGCATTCATTTCAGAGCACTTTGACTTTCTCATTTGTTAATGACGTCATCTCTTTATGATTACTCACATTAGATTAACTATAAAGACATTTTGAAGATTTAAAATGGGGTGTTCATAATATCAAAATCTTAATGTTTGTGGCAGTTGGGGACCAAGCATGTTCTTGTTTTTAATCTATTTAATTCCATTACTTTTGAGTGCATATTTATTAGTATGTGATGACTGTTTTTTGTCTTGTTCTTAGCATTTTTAATTATTGCATACTTTAGCTTGTACATTAGCATTGATGAATCTCTATTTATAGATTTATAGATTATAACTACCTATAATCTATAGATTATATAACATTGTTTCCTTTTCACCATAAAAATAATGTATATATTTTTATATTGCATCAAAGTTCCAGGGTGCTATATATTTACTCTTTGATTTTCCTTTTAACTGCTTTGCAACTTCTTCCTTTGTAGTTTGATATGTCAGCTATTATAGTCAACTCTATTCTGCATAGATATGGGGTTACAGCTTCGCCCAGTTTCCCACACACAGGTGCTCAGGAAAGCCTTGTCAACTAAGTGAAGCACCTTGGTACACTTATCACCATCCATGTTCCAGAAACATTTTGGCTTTGTCTTGCCTCAGGAAAGAATAGCCTAAAGGAAGGAGTTTACCCCTCACTTAAAAAAATTCCTGATTTGAAAACCTACCTTCTTATTTTTTACCTAGGTAAATAGCAGTTAATCTTTGCTATTTTAGTTCAGTTGAGCTCAGATTTTTAGTGAGATGTCAGGTGAAAGTAAAATGCATTCTGAAGTTAGAAATAAACAAATAAACAAATAGATTTATATATTTTGGTACTGGGTCTGAACCCAGGGATGCTTTACTGAGCTATTCGCCTAGTTCATTTTATTTTCTATTTTACGACAGGGTCTCACAAGTTGCTAAGGCTGGCTTTGAACTTGTGATCCTGCCCCAGCTGCCTCCTGAGTCTCTTAAATTTTCAGCATGGGCCATCACACTGGCTAGATGTATCTTATACATACTTTTTGTTTTGTTTTTGTTTGGTTTGGTACTAGGGATTGAACCCAGGGGGTGCTTAACCACTGAACCACATCCCCAACCCTTTTCATTTTTTATTTTGAGACAGAATCTTGCTAAGTTGCTTGTGGCCTAAGTTGCTGATGCTGGCTTTGAACTTGTGATCCTCCTGCTTTAGCCTTTTAAGTCGCTGGAATTATAGGTGTGAGCCACTGAGCCAGGCTATCCATGCTTTTTGGATCAACTTCACTACATTCATGCATACATACAATTTTAACTCAGTAGTAAAACTTAGATTTTCTAACTACTATAAAGTTAGTTTTCTTTTTTGCTTTTGGAATAGTTGTTTAAGATAGTCATGTTAGCCCGGCGTGGTGGCGCACGCCTGTAATCCCAGCACTTCGGAGGCTGAGGCAGGAGGATTGCGAGTTCAAAGCCAGCCTCAGCAATGGCGAGGCACTTAAACTCAGTGAGACCCTGTCTCTAATAAAATGCAAAAAAAGGCTGGGGATGTGGCCCAGTGGTCGAGTGCCCCTGAGTTCAATCCCCAGTACCAAAAAAAAAAAAAAAGGTAGTCATGTTATTCATCTGTTTGATCATTTTGTGTAGCCTAGAATTTATTCAGCTCCTGAAAGTAAATTAATCTCTTTTCTCTGGCATGTAGACCTTTGTGCTGTGCCTTATAAAGCATAACTGTGTTTTTATTATATAATTGAAAGTGGAAAGTCAAAAGAATTATTGGTGAAATGTTAACATTATTTTATGCATGTGTATGAACTGTCATCTAACATGTTTTTAGGCTTAGAATTCAGCCAGTACATTGCAGATTTTTGTTTAGATTCATTTACCAGATAAGAAGTTAATGCCTGGAGGTAACTTGACAAGCAAGATGCTAGAACTCTGTGAATTTCTAAAGAACTCTTAGAATTTCTTAAGGAAGTGTTAACAGGCATAGATAGGCACAAATGTGCAAACCCCAAGTGAATTTGATATCTTGATTTATTTGATTTTTAATGGGATCTTTGGTTAGTTATCCCTAAGTGTAATCTAGCATATCAATCAGTTAATATAGTTATTTCATGGATGTTCTTTTGTATATCTGTTAATTTAAGTTCTCTACTGTTCATTAGTCTTAGACCCGTCTTTCTGAGGTTAGCCTGTTTTACTTAATGATTTGTATTATGTGATCAAGCATTATATGCACCTGAGATGAGCTGTCTGCTGAAGACTGAAAGAGCTGATGCCGCATGTGATGTCTGATTTTAGGCAGATGGTTATGTCAGTTGTGATAGGTGTTCTGTAACTGGTCCAAGCTTGTGACCAAATTGAGGGTTTAACTTACAGAACAAAGGTGGAAGTTTTTTCATTATTTCTTCATTATTTTTCACTATTAACGTGAAAGTTAAAATTGGAGTTTTAGCACTTGGGCTTTTATCTGATAGATGTTATTCAGACTACAAACTGTGCTCTGAGCATCTGGCTAAGATCACATGGAGGTCAGGCAAGACACTTAAAATCTGTCTTAGCTCTTTCAAATGATCTTACCTAGGCAAGAAAGGCAATATTACATCAAGAAAATCATAAAGATACAAAGATCCTAATAACCAAATGGGGACAGAAGACTGGTGTCAGACCAAAGGTTGTGTTCTACTAAACTCATACAGAGTCAGACCAGACAAGCTTGTGTATTCATCTGCAGAGGTGGGAGCCTGCTCCTATCGTGTCGGTACACACTGTGGATTGTAAAGATGTCTCAATGAGCTTTTATTTTTCCAGTGGGTGGGAGGAATGGTACTACTTTGGAACAATCAACCTTTAAATTAAATCCTTGTATGCCCTAAACAAATAAACCAAAGCCAGATGCATTTTACTGGTAAACTATAGGATGTTTACATATAAACTGTATATAATTCAAATTTCACTTATAACTCATCATTTCCTCTTCCCTTCAAGGTATTCCTTAACAACAAAAGCCCCATCACAATTTTGTCACAGCTGGACTTTACATTAACATTAGTCTTATAAGTCACCTCTGATTTACTTTTCCTAGTGGACCTAGGTTAATGCATTTTCCTTTTTATTCATTTCCCCTTTACTTACTGAAACTGGGCTGTTGAAGAATTTAGTAGTTAAGTGTGTTTGGCTCACAGTAGCTTTAACATTCTTTTTTTTTTTTTTTTTTTTTTTTAATGTCCAGAAAGAGTCCCAAACACTCCAGAAAATGAGCTGAAATCCAGATGGGAAAACCTACTAGGCCCTGATTATGAAGTAATGGTATGTTAAAAGTCCTCTAATAAAAAAAAATTCAATGTCTCATTTCATGTCAAGCTCCTAACACTACAGTTGAAAGAAATGGGAGAGCCAAATAATAACTAGCCTGCCTTAATTTTTTTTTCATCCTGCCTTTTTTCTCTATTGGATCAATTGATTTTTTTTTCTTTCTTTTCCTTTTTTTATTTTAGCATTTTAAGCTATGTGAAACAGTTAAGGACTGTACCTAAGCTTCAGTTACAATTAGTAGACACTTCATGTTGAAACCATTTAAGTTGACAATAGGCAGAAAAATATTAGGAGAGAGAGGGCTCACCTTTAAATTTATAACCTGTATCAGCTGCTTAAAATTGTTGGCATTTTTATGATTGCTTTTATGATCTGTTTGTTTTATTGTACACTGAAAGGACTGTGGATATTAGTCCTATGTTTCACAAAGAATCTTACAGTTTTATGAGAAAAATGAAAGAATAATTTTCAAATGTATTTAGAAGAACAGGAAGTAATTTAGGTGAGGTATAAGTTTATAGTGCCAGTGGTCCATTAGACTTCCTTTCACCTGTTATTAGGTTCATCCAGTAAGGGATTGGTTACATTTTCCCATATGAATCCACATGAAAGCAGAAAGTGGTGTTAGAAAAGCCCAGGCAGAGTTCACAAATGCGGTAGTAATCAAATATTCTTTTAAATTTCTATTGTCATTCACATTTTCTTAACATATGTTTATCATTAATACTGCCTGGAGACTCTTTTTCTTTTGGTTTTGAATATCCAGTCACTATTGTCAGGAAATTTCCATTGTCATTAAGATGAGTCAAAATGGTTCACACTTAAACTGCCTTTGCTAATTTTGTGCTTGTGTGTCAGTACTCACAACTGTTGCTTCTCTACTCTACAGACTGAGAATCCTGTCATTAGGCTATCAGCTAGCAAATGGCTTTTTTTTCCTATCCTTAGTGGTTGGTTATTCAAAGGAATGTGGTTTACCAGTATTCACCAATGGCCAATATTGTGATAGGCTTTTGTTTGTTAAAATTTTATCCTCCTCATAACTACCTTTTCAGATTTTATTCTACGGTGAAGTCATAACCAGGGGATTAAAAAGAAGGAGATGGAAATTGAAGTTGGAGCTTTAAAGTGACAGCTTATTCACTGAAACTTGTAGTTGGCTTCTTGTTCTGAGAAATGAGTGCAAAAAGAGGAAGCCAGGCAAGATGGATGAATGAATGCACATATTCTACTATTTCTCATTTTCTTCAAGGGTCTACTTATCTGAAATGTACTTTTAGAAGCTTTAGTTGGATCATTGTTTAACTTATCCCCTCCCTCCAGATGCAGCATATTTTATTAACAACTTACAGATGCAAATCGTCTATGAAGTACTTTTGCTTGCAAGGAATTTGCTTCTCTGGATGTCCACCACTGAAGCTCAGAACAATAGTTTTAGACCAGGATTTAAAGCTTTAAGTATTCCCCACATTTCCCACAGGGGACCAGATCTTTCTGTTTGTGCCTTTGCCAGCTAGTTCTCCTGGGGAAGTGACTTGAGCTTGTTATGAAAAGTCAGATGCTCTCTTTCTCCAAATTTGTCTGACTTTACTGACCTTGTAAATTTTAAGACCTGAGTTTGAAAGTAAAAATGGCCATGCTCTTGGTTTTGTCAAGAGTACAATTTTTATGGATTCAATATAATGAAGGATTATATTAAAATTTTAGGGATCATGTATTTTTAAAAATGGTAGAGTCAGCTCTGTGTATCTGTTGGTTCCATGTTTGTGGGTTCCACATTCTCTTTAACCAACTGTGGATCAAAAATATTGAAAACAATTTGCATCTGTATTTTGTTTTCGTGTCATTTCCTAAACACTTAATAACCATTTACACAACAGTTACATTATATTATGTATTACAAGTAATCTAGAGATGATTTAAAGGAAGGGTGTGTGTGAGTGTATTCCTAGATTATATGCAAATCTGCCATTTTATGTAAGGGACTTTGGATTTTAGTATTCTTGGAAGTCCTGGAACTAATCCCAGCAAATAGTGAGAGACAATTATTTATATATATGTGTGTGTGTGTGTGTGTGTGTGTGTGTGTGTGTGTGTGTGTGTATTTGCCTCTACCCTTCCTTTAACTTTTGGATAACTTAGGAAAAAAGATTAATATTGAACACAAACATAACATTTTAGGACTGGAGTTATAGCTCAGTGGTAGAGCACTTGCCTCACATGTGTGAGGCACTGGGTTCAATTCTCAGCACCACATAAAAATAAACAAAATAAAGGTATTTGTCCACCTATAACTAAAAATATATATATATATTAAAATTATAACATTTTGATTTTATATTAAGTTCTATACATATGTGATTTTGGAAATATAGGAAAGAGGTTTTCAGATGGAGTTATCAACATATCATAGGTTTTGCAGATGTTTTCAGGAAACCTAGGAAGAAATAAAGTTGTAGTTTGACAAATATGGAAATATTTTTCTTTGAAATTTAGGTTGCTACTTTGGACACACAGATTGCCGATGATGCTGAGTTACAGAAGTATTCAAAGGTAAGCACTTTATTTTGAATGTTACCAGTCTCTTATAGTTGTGAAGAACCTTCTCTAAATTCTTGCTGAAGAAACTGAGTGTGTGACCTGCAGTTTCCAGAACTTAGTCATAGATGTTTTCTGGAAATGTGGTGGGTTCTCACTGCTATGAAAGGTGATGGTTGGATATGCCTGGGAGAGTGGGATTCCTCAGCCACTTTCAGCAGCTACACACCCAGGTGTGACTCTCTGGCCCATCTGAGAGGTAATACAATAACAGGCAGAGTGTGTTAGCTTTTCGGGTATCATAAGAAGTCCTTTGAATAGTGTTTCATGAAGATCAAGACCGGGAACATAGACTTTAAAGAAGCCTCAGGTCCAGATGTTCATCTTCTGAGTACAGGCAGTGGTTGTTCTTGAACTCAAAACATTTCTTGTTATCTTTTTTTCTAATGGCAAAATGTGGGAAGGTAACTTTTACAGATTTTCTTGACATTTTTAGTATCCTCTCACTGTAAATTATTTTTATAGTTTCAGATGTAGATAGTCAAGAGCCAGGGCTATTAAACCTGGAGAAGACTTCCCGGTAGCTTTCTCAGCAAATGATACACAAGGCAAGGTTTTTCCGCCAGAATAGTTTCAAAAAACATTTTGTAATACTGCATGAGATATAAAAACTGAGCCCACCTTAAACTCTGCCCTTGAGGTGCAGTATTCAGTATGGGTTTTCTGGGTCCTATCTGGGTTTTGTAAGAAGTGGAGTATCTCTTCAGATAGTTCTACTGTTTCTGCCTTTGAGTATTTGTGATGAAGAGTTTTCTTTCATAATTTTGTTATATGTGCTCTTATCTCTTTGGCTTGTATTTTCAAGGCTGACACTGGAGATTATTTCTTTCCTTCTAAGCCTACCTGCATTTTGAGCCACTTCTTGTTATGAGTGTTTTGACCAACTGACAAAGCTTTACTCAGATGTACAATGTAAAAGCAACATGGCCCATGTTGTAGTTAGTTTTAAATTATTTGCCAAGTCATCTTTATATTAGATCAGTCATTGATTGAATAATTATCTAAAGATGTTGAGGGAGATTTAATTCAAAATGACAGGAAGAAATTGAATACCTCTTTAAACTTCAATTGCTCTTAATTACTATAGTAGGGTTGAACATTTACTTGAGTCCTGAAACCAAACTGCCTAAGTTCAAATCCTAGCTCACCCAGAGTTTGATAGCTGTGTGATCTTGGAAAATTATTTAAATTCCGTATCTCAATTGTGATGACTATTAATAGGTTATTAATACATATTACTTTATGATTTGCATAGGAATGTGTCTAAAATATTTGTAAGCACATAGTAGGCTGTTATTTATTTTTGTGACTCTGGGGTTCAAACCCAGGGCCATGTGCACACTGCAACACTTTGCCACCTGTCCCTTGTTGGTTTTATTTTTCTTCTTTTCAATGATGTTTTGCCCTAAAATTAGTTTTCAATTTATACTAAACTCAGATATTAGAATTTGTCTATATAACTATCTTCTGGTTTACTGTTCTACTTGTGACACCCATCTACTGAATGCTTAATTTTTAGTTATTTTTCTATTCTGGGTTTTCCATTTTAGAGTAAAATTTTCAGGTGAAATTCTCAATGTGAAAACAACAGCAACTATATTTGCCATTTTTTCCTTCTATTTCTTGAACATATTAATCATAAGGACTTTAATTAATTCAAATATGGAGGTGAATTTTTTGTCTGTTTTCTACTGTTTGATGTTTTCTCTTGTTATTGGTTTTTGGTTGTATTTCTCATCATGCCATAATTTGAATGTCCAACATTATGACTGACAACTAGAAAGGGGTTCAGGGCTTCAGCTGATGTTAGCTTTCTCTGTCCAAAGATGTCTCATCCTGTCTACTGATAAAGGGGTGTGTGCATGCTGGTGGGTGACCCTCTCACAGAGGAGGCAGGGACAGTTCTGGGAGGTTCAGACTGTCTCTGGCTTTCCCTCGTTTTCAGGATATTGCCTTCCAGGAATTCCAGGTCAGTGCGGGGGTGTTACTTGTCCTCTCATCCCTGCAGGATCACAATTCTGATCCTATCTCCTCAGCACTGTGGGGCTGCTGGAACCGTTACTTTGCTTTTCAGAGGTTTCCAGATTAGCTTTTCACCCTCCTATGCCATGTGGCTGTAGAATTTGGGAGATGTCCTTGGCCAGAAAACATGTCCTGGATCAGGCTCAGTTCATTATACAATACAGCTTTCGTAGTCTTTCCTCCCATCCATGTTCAAAGCCATAGGGACCAATATCAGCATATTTCACAATATGTGAGAAAGGACAGTAAGCACACTTACTTGGTGTACACTTCTGAAGAACATGATTCTCTCTCTTGGCAGAGGTGTTCTGTCTTGTCCTCACTCCCTCATTGCCTGCCGCCAGCCTTACTCACTGTACTTCTTTCCTGAGCAGCGCCTATGCAGTATACAAGTAGCTCTGGTATTCTGGGATGGGAAGGAGATGAACAGACCTTCAAAGCCCCCTTGTGAAGTGTTACAGTACATTCAGCTGTTTGTTCACTCATTCATTAATTCATCCATTCATCAAAGAGTCTTCTCTGTGCCAAGTCTTTTTGGGATTCCAGAAGAGAACAAAGCAGGAGGAAAAAAATTCCCTGCTTTGTAGAATTTACATTTCATCAGGGGAGACCAAAAATAAGTAAGTTGCTTAGTGTTGGTGAGATGTGTCGTGGAGACAGGGAATTCAGGAGTGGGGTAAGTTTGCAAGGCCTCATTAAGATGACATTTGAGGAAACACTTTAGAAAGTAAAATACCTGCCTAATTTTTCTTCTAAATAGTATGAACAATACTACCTGTGTTGCTGAAGATTAAATATAAATACATGTGATATGTGCCTTAGTTAATATAGCTCAGGGGTAGCACATCAAAAATGTCCAATAAATGGAGATTTTGTTTCCTAGTGGTATACCTCTAGTCCTTTTTAGACTCTGACCTTTCAAAGCCCCCTTTCTTTTAATGTGCTATTTTAAAACATCTAATTATTGAATTGAAATTCTGTTTTGGCAAATGCTTCCCCTCCCCCCCACACACACTAAAAGAGAGTCACCTATGATTTTATTATCTTCCTTTTGTATTTCATTATTACTTATATATGTTTATATGTTTGTAGCCAGTACACTCTTCCTTTGTTTAACATGCATATGAGAGAGAAGGGGTGTATAATGTTTTCATACATTTTCTTACATTGACTTCTCAATTGAAAATGTCCATAGAATATTTCTTCATTTTGATAAGCCATATACATACACACATACACACACATACACACATTTAATTTGGTGGTGCTAGGGCTTGAATTCAGGGCCTTGTGCATGCTAGGCAGTTGCTCTACCACTAAGCTACATCCTCGGCCCTATAATTTTTCAAATTCCTTTGTAATTGGAAGTTTAGGTCATAAGTCAGTAACTTCTCATTTTCTCCCTAACTGTAGCCGATCACATCCATTTCACAGAAGCGAATGCTAAAAGTTGCACAGGTTGAATGACTAGCCCAAAATTATACAATTAGATAGCAGCAGAGAGTGAGCTATTAGCAGCCCATTTAGTGGGCTGCAGCTTAGAATGTTTTCATTTACTCCTGAAATAGTTACTGAGCTCCTACTATTTGCCAAACATTGTGCTGCCATCTCTGAGGAGTGAAATGGAATAAGAACTTGCTGTCATGGAGCTTGGATTCTGGGCTTGGGTAGAGACATAGTAATAGACAACTGAAAGATAACTGCATAATAAACATACACTTATTATTAATGTCTTGTAGATTGGGAGATGTTCTACAAATGAATACACAGGGTGAACAGAACATAGCTGGAGCAGGCCACTTTATAATTTTTTAAGTTTTTCAAAAATTTAATTTTAATTCAATTTTCTCCATAGAACGTATATTCTAAGACCGGATGAACAGTGGGGTTGAGGAACATTGAAAATAGCTCTTACAGTTCTCTGTAATTATTCTATTGTACTTAAGGGAGCAATTCTCTTCTTCTTGCATGTATGATGTTTATTCATTTTTATTACTGAATAGTTTTTTATATTTAAATTAAATTGACATTTGTGCTTATTTATAGTGCACAGTATTAAAACTTGATAGATGTATATAATATATAATGATCAAATCAGAATAATTAGTATTTCCATCTCAAATATTATCATTTCTATGTGTTGGGAATATTCAAACTCTTCTGTATTTATTTTGAAATGTGTAATATACTATAGACTTTAGGTGCCCTATATTTTTTTTTTAAATATTTATTTATTTGCTTTAGTTGTACACAATGCGTTTATTTGTACGTGGTGCTGAGGATTGAACCCGGGCTGCGCACGTGCTAGGCGAGCGCTCTACCGCTGAGCCACAATCCCAGCCCTAGGTGCCCTATTTGTAATAGTACATTGGAACCACTTCCATCCGTCTAACTGGTACCAGTTATCTACCCTGTCACTGTCCTCTCCCCTTCCATGCCTCTAGTGACCTCTGTCTTACCTTCTCACATGTAGTTATCTTTATTGGGAGGATACTTTGGAGAGGGAGTCAGGGAAAGCTTCTTGGAAAACAAGAAAACCTTATCTATTAAGGCTGCAGGGTGGCAAATGATCTAAACATAACCAGACCCTCAGCAGCACCAACTACAGCCATGAAACATGAACCTCCTCACATGGGAGTGGCAGCTTCTTGGAGCTCTGGCATGAAAGGTCAGACTGTGAAGAGCTGGGGACAGGTGAGCAGCAGGTGCAACCACTCTGTTGTGGGGAAGGGCTGGCATGTGGGAGGCATGAAAGTTGTTTGCTTCAGAGTGTCTGGGCCAAACTGAGGACCAGAATGTTGTTAAATGAGGCTGGTGGGGAAGGCCAGGTACCACAGGGCCCTGAGAGCCATGGCAATCTGTACCAGGTGGCAGCAGTGGATGTTTTGATGTATGTCAAGGATGTAGGTTTCCCTTCTGTCTCTGCCGCTCTTTTTTTTTTTTTTTTTTTTTTAAATATTTATTTGTTTTAGTTGTACACAATGCCTTTATCTTTATGTGGTGCTGAGGATTGAACCCGAGCCGCGCACATGCTAGGCGAGCCCTCTACCGCTGAGCCACAAGCCCAGCCCTCTGCCACTCCTTTGTGAGGAGGTTCATGTTTCATGGCTGTAGTTGGTGCTGCTGAGGGTTTGGTTGTCTTTAGATCATTTGCTACCCTGCAGCTCCCACTCTCAAAGATTCAAGGAGCATCTTCATGTGTGATGGTCTTGCCTTAATAGATAAGGTTTTCTTGTGGGTGGAGTTGTGGGAAAAAGGGAGGTGAAAGCCATTTGCAGTGGCTTGAGCATTAGCTGCATGGTTTCTAGGAAGCTGTTAATCATGACACAAGAACAGTTTTCCCGCATCTGGGGAGACTTGCACTTTTAGGGATGCTTTCTTGGCAAGTGTTTACTATTAAGATAATCACAGTGCTATGAGGGAAGAGCATTAAGCTCATTCTGTGACCTTTCTGCTGGCCATCAATTGTAATACAAATGAGCATTAGTAATATGCACAGTATGGGAAGCAGAAATAGCAGGCAGGTCTGTCCTCTGGTTTTGACAGAACAAATTGACAGATTTCACTTCATTTCTCCCCTGAATTATGTTCCCTGAGCCAGAGAATCTTAAAATGTGATTTTCCCCCTTCCTTCTGTAATGAGAAAATGAAATTTTAAGGTTGTGGGATGTGCAGGGCTCTCCAGGGGCTGCAGCGGTGTTGCCATACACCATCACCAGGGCTGGCTCTTTGCTTTAGATAAATGTTCTTCGTTTTCCATGATGATTCTGTTGGTCTGCAGTATTTCCTCCTTCCCACTTTTCATATCAGGCAGGTAAAATAACTTGCCCCAAATCAGATGCAACTTGAAAGTGGAAGAATTGGGTAAGAAATCAAGGATTATACATCTTCTAGACCTGCACTCTCCCCACCCCCCATTTGTTAATTTTTAATAGATAATGTGTGGACAAGAAAAAATTCATAAGATGCAGGTGCAAAAAATTAAGTTTCTCTCCCATCCCAGTGGCTGCTCTCTCTTCCCTAGAGGCAACCACTGTGAACCAGTTCTCAAGCACTCAATTCTATACTCTGCTGCTCTTTTAAGTAGAGAACAACACACAGAGTCAAACAGTGGCAGTAGCCACAGTTGCCCACTTGGGCAGGGTCCCTATCAGGAGGATCAGAGGAGCTTTTTCAAAGTGCACATTTATTTTGCTCTTGTGGTTTTGGTTAAGACACCTAGGGGAATTTCGGTCCCTTCCTTGCCTCACTCATTGAGAGCACTGTGCCTGTATTGCTAAAATGCCTAATGCACTTTCATGGATATAGACACTACTTCTTTAAGACAGATGAGGGAGGCTTATTGGGAGGATGGCATCTGAACTATACTCGAACGGATTTGGAGAAACGGGTGCAGTGATATTCCAGGTGGAAGAAATACTATGAGTAGAGGTGGGAGAGAGTTAAGTACAGTGTTAGATCAGGTGTCAAAAACACACATATACTTTGGGCCAAGCAGGTAACATAAACAGTATCTAAAATGATAACTGCCATCTGACCTGTGACCTTGGGGTTAGGATTCTGAAGAGAACTCTCATTATCCTGTACCACAGAGTACATACTACATATTTTTTTTTGAACATTCAGAATTAACATTTTAGAAGGGGTAAGAATAACAAATACTGTATAAATGAAGCTCTAATGGCTTAGTTGATTGTCTTGCATAACCTCTGAGTGAGCACAATTAACTTTGTGGCCATTATGCTTGTGGCTCATCATTACTTTAAACATTTAGCTTCATTCTTGGGAAGTTGCTTTTTGCTTATGGTAAATTTAGTAACTGCCTAGTCTTTAAATATTAGTTACTCCCTAATCATTAAACGTAAATGGCTATTTAATATTTTCATTCTGGGGAGTATGTGTGTGGCAAGAACCCGCCGTGGGGTTCTGTCTTATTTTGAGTTCAACTTTTTTGGAAGTGTCATCCCCCATCTGGCTGACACATCTTTGGAGCATTTCTTTCCAGAAGTTTTTTCTCCCCCTGAAGCCATAGCACTTGTATTCCCACGTGAGCATTTTGATATCTTATTTTAGGATCTTAGAAGCAGAGCTTTTAGAGAAATGAACGGGGTGCCATTTGTTTCATGACAGGTCTCTCCACTCCTGGGTGGAAGGCCTCTAGCTTTCTTGATCTCGGTTGACCTTCCTCATCTCAACAGTGGCAGTAAATCACACAGTGGTCACACTTTTTGGATGCATTTCCTTCTGTCCTTCACCTGTCATATCAGGATCATGAAAATCCTGTAGCTCATTAGCTTTGTCAGTTTCCATAGGACCCCTCACAAAGCGCATTGAATAAACATCAAGAAGCATGACATGGGTGTGTGTGAAGGTATCAATCATCTGTTGCGCCCACTCCTGTCATTGCAGCACTTTCCGCTCTCAAAGAACTCAGAATACCAAAGGGGTGGACAACTGAAAGAGACAGATGAAATGGTTGATTAGTTTAGTTACTAAGTGCAGCTGGGACAGGTAATTAAACAGTCCTGCTCCCGCGGAGAAGCCTGCAGCAATGTAACATGATGTCTCAGAAACCCAGCTGCACTCAAATTTAGATTCAGAACTAATATTAGGTAGGCCTCCTTCAGATTGACAGATTTCATAAACATAATTTCTGGTTTATTTGTTCAGCATGGTTGAAGATGAAGCCTTTGTGTTTTGTTTGTGGTTCAAGTTTTCTAGGGAGCATGTGGTGTTCACAGATACCTGGAGGAGTAGCCTAGAAAGGCACAGCCCCACATCCAGAGGGCAAGGGATGCCATGGGTGAGCCTCTGCCAGTCCTCAGTTCCCCAGCCCATTCCTGACTTCATGTGTTCCATTGGAGGTGGGGATGGGGTTAGCAATATGACTAGATGAGGATGAGTTGGAGGGGTAGGTTGGGTGGGGAGGCCCGGAAGGGGAGACTGGAGCCACGTCTCTCCTTATCTGTTTTAGTTTTGATGGAGCATATTGTTCTTTAGTAGCCAAGGTGTCTCTAACTATAGCATGTCTTTGTCGTAATTTGGGCACTTATTTCCATGGAGAGATTGTCACCACCATCTGCTCATTTATTCTCATAAAAAATTTAGTAATTATCCTTTTCACTCACCTCCTATAAGCAGTCCCCCAGCAGGCTTTTTGTAGGGCAGACTCATTTTATCCTTTGAGTCTCACCTCAAGTGTTTCTTTCTCTTTGGAGCCTATACTGGCCACCTTTCCAGACTAACCTTCACTGTTGTGTCCTTATGATGTGACCTTGAGTGGTTAGGTGACTCTGAGTGGTTAGGTCAGTGAGGTGCTGGTAAATGTCTATCTAGCTCTCAAGAAGGACAGCCCCAGTTTGTAGCATTTACCAATATTTGTAGTGTGAGTGCCACAGTCGTGACCAATTTCCAGGTATCAGGTGACATCATTTATTGCTGAGTTGCAAAGCAATGCACAGTAGCACTTATGTGTTTTTCAGTTGTGCATGGCTTCAGTGTCTCTGAGGCCTTAGAGACTCTGTCTACCATATGGATATAAATCACTTTGAGAAAATAGTGGGAAAACATAGAAAGAAATAATGAAGTGATGGATTTTGAGTTCTTATTTCATTTATTTTAGTATTAATTATAATTTTGTACAACTTAATTTTTACTAATGGCCATGTTTAATAACCTGGCTCACAACTTTGCTAGAAATTGAATGATCTGCTTCTATATGCCAGTGTGAGCCAGCTCCAGCACCCCACTGGAGATGATCTCTGGGTGGACACTGATGACTCTCTGCCCTGCAGTGTTTGGCTTATAAGCAAAGGAAGGAAGACAGTTGGCAGAGATGGGTGGATTTTTCTGAGAGTTCTTACTTCCATTAAATACACTATCAAAGAAAATGGCATGAGTGTCTCCTATCTTGATATACATGATTTGGTTCGGTGACTGGACAAGAGAATGAGGTGGCAGCGGTGAGAAATAACGAAATCACAGAGAGGGAAGAACAGTGGAAATAATTTTAACCTTCCACTTAGGGTAGTAGAACATTTTATTGCCAGAGCTGGTTTTACATCCCGAAGTGCTTGGTGGTCAAGGGCACTTCATTTTCAAAAAATTAGCCTAGGGCCAGAAGTCCCTCATGCCTATTTTAAGTCCGTCAGGTCCTAGTTGGCTAGACTGCTTGCCACTTCACATTTGTCTGCATGTCTGTTGTGGGATGTAAATGAGTCCCAGATGGTGTCTGAACCCAGCTAGTGGAACTCTGGGGACTCAGAGCAGATGACTGAGGGGAGGTGACAACTCAGGGGTGAAGGGATCAGAGTGTAGGGAGAATGAGGGAAGAAGCCACACTGGGGATGGGTAGATAGAGGCAGCCCTGCTGTGTTTAGATAAACAGGCGATTGACACGGAAAATATATTATTAGTAGTATTTATCAATTTTGAGTTTATACAGCCATAATGAGAAATCATGAGCTCCATCTTTCAAATTTTGGGGGATATGGTGAATGTCTTGTCCTTTGCAGACAACAAAGATGAGTGCAACAATGATAGTCAACTCTTTTCTCTGACATTGGCTAAAGTTTCTAGATCCTTGACTCATATTGTAGCCCACACAAATCCTTATAAACCAACAGAATCAATCCTAGAATGCTTAATGTCTTCCCTAAGTCAGAAGTGGTCTCACTTAAGTTAGCAAGAAGGAAAAGGACATCTTTTACAGTTTAGGTCAAATAACCTTCAGTGTGCCCACATTCAGTGCCTGGAACTGTTCTAGGCTATAGGGATTAAAGGTCAGATTTGACATTCAAGTGGGGGTAGGGGAGAAACAAAGAAAATAGAACTCTAAGCAGTGTGTTGTGAGCCATGATAGAGATGTGCACAGGGTGGTCTTGAACTCCTGATGGAGGCAGGTTAACAAAGAGCTTCCTGGAACTGACATTGCTTTTGTATTGAAGTGTGAATGGAAGTTATATATGAAACAAAGGGGAGTTAGAGATATTCTGGGGCTGGTGAGCCCTATAAAAAAAAGAGAAACACAGTGTACTTACTAGGAACTATAGAAATCATGTTGTATCTGGAGCTTAAAATTGAAGACAGAACTTTGTAAGTCTGTCTCTTCATTTCCAGGGAATATGTAAGGAAAATAGGAGTGAAGACAAGAAAAATTACTTCATAATTTTACTTGAGGCTGCTTTTCCCATTATTGTTGTCTTTTGGGAGTTTGGTGATCTGATTCAGGTGGTGGTGTTTTCATGTCAACATTGATACTTATTGGAGGATTGACACTCATCTGTGTCCTCTCATGTAATGTGTCGCTCTGTGTCTTGCTACAGCTGCTGCCTATCCACACGCTGAGGCTTGGTGTGGAAGTGGATTCCTTTGATGGGCACCATTACATTTCTTCCATCGCTCCTGGTGGTCCTGTTGATACACTAAACCTACTACAGCTAGAGGATGAGCTTCTTGAGGTAAAGTTTATGGGGAAGAAAGATAACAAGCACGAAATTTTTAAATTCTAGGCAAATGTGTCCACTGAGTTACAGTGTCACCAATGCCAATGTAATGTGAACCACGTAGATTTGGAAACACTGAGAGTAAATTGGATGACAAAAGGAAACCGGTTTCACTCCATCAGTTGATTTTTGCTATATGCTAAGGCTCCTGAGAGGTCCTTTTTTAAAAATTAATTTTTAAATATTCTTTTTAGTTATACATGACAGTAGAATGTATTTTGACATAACATCCATACGTGGAGTACAGCTTCCCATTCTTGTGGTTATACATGATGTAGAGTTATATTGGTCGTGTATTCATATATGAACATACGAAAGTTATGTCCATTTTATTCTACTTTCCCATTCCCATCCCCCTCACTACTCCCCCCCCCCCCCGCCAATTCCCTTCTGTTCCCATCTGGTGAACTTCCACTCATCTCTCCCCTCCACCTATTGTTGAGTCAGCATTCGCATATCAGAGACAACATTTATCCCTTTTTTGGGGAGGGATTGGTTTATTTCACTTAGCATGATAGCCTGGTTTGGGGAGGGATTGGTTTATTTCACTTAGCATGATAGCATGATAGCCAGTTCCATTCATTTACCAATAAATGCCATAATTTCATTCTTCTTTATGGCTGAGTAATATTCTATTGTGTATATGTACTACATTTTCTTTTTCACTAAGATGTCCTTTTTAATGTGTATCAAAATTATTTACTATGAAAGGAGTTTGACAGCATAATTTGTCTTTTTCTAAGCAAAACATTAAGTATCCAACCCCTGGCCCTTGTTTGTGACATGTAGTCACATTTGTTTGTACACTGATAATTTCTCATAAGGATTAGAGCTGAACAACTTCAGGCACATGTACAGTTGACTTATGTATAGATGCTTTTGGGATAGCCTCCTTAAAACTCCCTATCCATGGGTGGCCTCCAGTGGGCATGCTCAGGCTCCCCAGCCTTTCCTTAGAACAGTTCTACAGCAGCTTTGAAATGATTTTCTCGAGAGATTTAAATAATTGGAAAGTTCAGTGTTAACACAACACAAAATAATTGTGAAACCTCATCTTTTACTGATAAGAAAACAAGATGCAAACTCCCCAACTGTATACACAAAATTAGTGGTAGAATGTTAACTTTAGCTCATGTTTCCTAACTATTTCATTGTTGTTGTTGTTTTCAAATACAACATACTATCTCCTGAGCCCTTAAAAGAGATATGGGAACAGCCAAACAAGAAGACTAGAGAGAAGAGGCTTATTTCAAGAGTTAGGATTTACAATAAGCCCTAAGTTGCATTTACAGAATCAACCTAGCCAGGCACTGTGGTGCATGCTTATAATCCTAGTGGCTTGGGATGCTAAGGCAGGAGGATGGTGAGTTCAAAGACAGCCTCAGCAACTTAGTGAAACCCTGTTTCAAAACAAAAAATAAAAAGGGCTTGGGATGTGGCTCAGTGGTTTAATGCCCCAGGTTTAATCCCTGGTTAAAAAAAAAAAAAAAATCAACCTAGTATCCCTAATAGCCTTAGCCAATATTAGAATCTCATGGACCCTGGCTTCTGTTTAAAATTTATGTCTGCTTAAAGTGAAATGGCAAGGAATGGTACATAGTTTTCATGTTGGGGACAACTACAGTTTGTTTATAGTGTCCACCTACCAAAGGGGGAGTATATTGAGAATTTTGGCTTGAATTTCAAGGTCAGAGGGAAGAGTGCTTTGACTGGTTATCAACTTCTGTCATAGTGTGGGAGGACAGGGTGTTGGAGTCCTTTTTCAAGATGTGGGAAGTTTATTTTTTTAATTTAAATTTTTTACTGATACAAAACATTAAAATTTTACATGTAGGGTGGCCTATAATATCAGTGGCTTGGGCGGCTGAGTCAGGAGGTTCTCATGTTCAAAGCCAGCCTCAGCAATTTAGCAAGACCCTGTCTCAAAACAAAACCAACAAAAAAACAATTACCTGTTAATGGAGTAACAAGTGATGTTTCGATACATGTATACATTGTAATGTTTGTCAGGTTCAACATATCTCCTCAAGAGTTGGTTATCTTAGAGGTGTTGAAGAGTTGGGCTACTTATTATAGATCCATGCCCTCGATTTTACTAGATTATTTAGCTTTCTTTCTCATGCTGAGATTGGGTCTTCCTCTCCTAGTTGGCAGGATATGGGCAATGAGGACACCATAATCTGTGGATTGGAGACCATTGCTATCATATGTAGTTGTTAGGTATTGAGAAATGAGCTATATTTTGGGGGTGTGAGGCATGAGTTAAACCAACTTAGTTCACTTTATTATTTTAGGTAGTAAAGTTTATGTAACAGAAAATTTACCATTTTTACTTTTTTAAGTATAAAATTTAGTGGCACAAAGTATTAATCACTACTAGTACGTGATTGGTGCTCAAGAAACGTTGGCTGGACTGGGGTCGAGCAGGTGATCCACAGCCATCAGCTGTATGTTCCATGCTTCAACTGAGATTAGAATGCATGGACCCTTCACCCCAAAATAGAATGTTGTATCCTAAGGTGGCTTGAAGGTGTTTTGATTTCTGAAATACAGATTTTTGGTGAAGAAACTTAGGGTAGGGAAGGAAACCCAGGTTTGAAAGTCAGAAGACTTTGGGTTCTGAATTTGCCAAAACTTGCCCTGTGAGTTAACTTTTTTTTTTTTTAAATATATTTTTTAGTTGTTGATGGACCTTTATTTAATTTATTATTTATATGCAGTATTGAGAATCGAACCCAGTGCCTCACACGTGCTAGGCAAGTGATCTACCCCTGAGCCACAACCCCAGCCCGTCACTTAACATTTTGAGGAGTCCATTTCTTCATTAAATGCCCACTTCACTATGTGTTTGTGATGATCTAACAAAATGCATCCGTGTATGCTACAAAGCCTAATCTCACTATGAAGAGTTGGCATCGTTATACCCATGACAAAGGCATGTTAACAAGCTTGGGGGCTGGGGTGAGGGATAGCACTTGGGCAGAATTCTGTGCTCTGGAATTGTGTATACATGTGTGCATTTTCTGATGAAAAATGTTGGATAATTGAGACCTTATAGCTTTTAAGAGGGTCTCAAGTTGAGGGACCTTGAGAAATATTGTGAATTTTGAAATAATAGTTGGCTGCTTCTGAATATAGACATAAAAAGTCTCTGTAAAATTAGCCAAATAAACTCCTTGATGTGTGTGTGTGTGTGTGTGTGTGTGTGTGTGTGTGTAAGTGTAATGTACTCCTTAGAGCTTAAAACCAGAAACACAAATATGCTTTGGGGTTAGAACACTGTGCCAAGTCTCAGCCCAGAACAGCCGTTTACAGCAGCCATAAATCCCCTTAGATAGGAGTTGGTAATGGGAAATGTGACCAATCCCTTTAGCAAGAGAGAGTAGTGAGGAGGACTACCAGGCACTGCTATAATAATTGGAGACAATTCAAATGAATAAATAATGAGCTAAATAAATATTTAAAGGTACTCTAAGATAAAAACCCGAGAAGTGACTTTCTAATTTGTTGAAGTGAAACACAAAATAATACTTGTGTATGAGTAGAATTCCTGCTTTGATTGTATCTGCTTGCTGTTTTTAATATGGGCTGCTACCCATTTAGTTGACTTTAGAAGTTTCTGTGCTTATATCATCAGTTGGTACTGTGGGTATGGTGTGACCAGTGATGGGTACCTCCCTGCCCCTTCTTGCATAAAGGTTGACTTACAGTTCTTCCGAGGAAAAACCTTTTGTCTGCAGATAAACTTGCTGTCCCTTGGACCCCTTTATTGCCTTAAAAACTGGGGAGGTGATATTTACTTTTCCAGTAGAGACAGCTCCCCAAAGTGCATGTGGGTCCCTCTACCATGTGGTGCTTTCTTTATAAATAATTAAGGGGCAGGGAGCTGTGTCTGGCCTGATGGCTAAGTGCTGGGTAGGTTATAGGCTTGAGAGTGGTTCCCAGGGACGATGTCTCCAGACTCCTCCCGTTGCTGATGAGATGCTTCCAGCAACCCAATGTACTTATATTCTCTGGTGCAATGACAGGTCTGTGGAAAGGCTGCTCCCAGTAAAGTCGGCCCTGTCAGTTATGTGAACATTAGCACTGTACCTGTCAGAAATTAATGCCAGCTAGAAATTTCATTAAAACTAATAATGTTGCTAAATCCTCACAAGAAGTTAGGAGTCAGATATGAAAAGATTATTGTTGCCTGAATTTTGTTCATGCCTCAGCCTTTTCGGAGTAACATACAGGTTAGCTTTTAGTGACCAGTAGTCAGAAGTGAGAGAACTCTTTAAAGTAATAAACATAATCTTTCTAAAATAATATTTGGTGCAAAATATTATTATTATACACCAAAATGATGTAAAACATGGATAATTTTTGATGATGAAGATTAATCATTAGTAAGGCATAGTTCTCTCTCTTTTTTAAACATGAAACACTTGCATGAAATACCTTGAAATTGACACTTCCTACATAACTTGATGGCTCCATCAGCAAAACTTACAAGAATGGAACTGGTGCAAGTTATGCATATTCCTTTTCTATGGAAGCAGTTTTTCTAGGATGGTATTAAGAGTGAAAGGATGTTGTTGTTGAACTGATGTTAGATTTTGATAGCCAAGCATCTTAGATTTTGTCACCTACACATTGTAAGGTGAGCAGTTTTTAATAGTCTTAAGTTTAGTGTTAACATCTATAGTAATATTCTTATTATTCTTGTGAAAGGAAATGGTCTTGAGAAGGCTGTAAGTGATATTTAGTGCATTTTAGGAGAGGTGGGTAGAAGTAGGTGAGAGAACACAACACTGGAGTGTCCTTAGGAGAGGCCATGGAGCTGTGAAGAATTAGATCCCTCACCTCGTAACTGTTGTGCTCTGCACACATTTTATGCTTCATTCACTCAAGTTCAGGAAAGATTCAGTCTTCATTTTGATACATAGAATTTCTTTTCTTTTTTTTTAAAATATTTTATTAGTTGTAGGTGGGCATAATACGTTTATTTATGTGGGGCTGAGGATTGAACCCAGGGCTTCACACATGCGAGACGAGCACTCTACCGCTCAGCCATAGCCCCAGCCCTAGTTTTGATACATAGGATTTCTAACGTTTTTAGGGACTACTGAAATAATATGATTAGATCCTTTGTTTAAAGGGAGAATAAATGATATCCTATTCTGATTCTGGCAGATTGATAACAGAGATTTTTTTTTGTCTCTTCATTTGTGGCCTCCTCCGTGATAACTTACGCCTTGTCCTCCTAGGTCAATGGTGTGCAGCTTTATGGAAAATCTCGCCGAGAAGCAGTCTCCTTTCTTAAAGAAGTGCCACCCCCTTTTACCTTAGTTTGCTGTCGGCGGCTATTCGATGATGAAGCTTCTGTAGATGAACCAATGACTACTGAAACCCCTCTTCCTGAGATGGAGGTACTGAATGCACATGCTACACTTCCCATAGGCTTGCACATTCAATAAGGATACCCCAGAGAATGTACTACAGGGTGAAGAGAGGAGGACCTACCCTGCTCCACTCCTTTTTATTTGACTGAGGCAAACAATGCTTCACTTTTCACGTTGTTATTTTCACTTAACATCCTAAACTCTTTTCCTCAAAGTGTGGTGACATTGATGTGCATGCGTTTTGATTTTAGTAATTGCCTGCACTCATTGCTTTTGGCTCCTGGTTCAACTCAATTCATCTTAATAAGGTTATGATTTTGGTGGATGTTAAATATCTAATGATCTTTTCTTTCTCAGAGCCTTAAAAATAAGAAGATATGTGATGAATTTTGAAGTGAGTCTAAAAGTTGCCATAAAAACTATTAGAAGGCCAGAGAATGAAATAACTTTGATCTGCTGTTGGAACTCTTTCTAAGAGCATTAGAATTCTGAAAAGGGTTTTTAGCACATGTTTTGCCATCACGAGCCCTTGGAAACTGCATGTTTGTGCTACTTCTTCCGTTTCCAGACTCTTAGGTTATAATTCCATTCATGCCAGCTTAGATTCACAGGCTTCCTTTCTACCTGCCTTTGGTCAGGAATTCAAATTACATGGACTCTAATCCTGCCTTTATCACTTAATATTCATGAATCTTGGGAAAATAACCTTGCTTTCTCTTCATATTCTTCTGAAAAAGGGTGCCTTGTTTAGAACTTACACATCTCATGAGTTTATGTAAGAAGGCAATAAAGTACTATGTGCAAAGGCCTTCTTGTGATGGCTTGTGGACATTGCTCCATAAAAGGAGTGATCACTGTTCTTGACTGCTCCAGTCCACCACTCTTTGATTTCTGATTTCCTAAGGTACACTGGAATCTAGCACTAACTTACAGTCTCAGATCCATCAGTATGTATCCATCTTGTTTTTCCAAGAAGACTGTCAGTTCCTTGTGGGCAGAGGCCAACTCTTAAAGTTATTTTTTTCTCATGTGTTTTTTTATTCTGTATCAGGCAAATAAAAAGGAAAATTTTTGATATTTGATTGACAATCTTTGTTTTTTTTTTTTTTTTTTTTTTTAAAGGTTTAGCTTTTGTAAAAAGAAAAAAAATTCAAATATGGAACTCAAATGCCAAACTTTTGTGACTTTTGCTATCTTTAATAAAATGAAATATGGGTGGCCACTTCCCTTTGAGGGCTGATAAAAATGCCTTTAATCTAATCCTATAGGGTGTGTAAATCACGAACCCAGCTTGCTGACTCTGTGCTCCCATCTGTCATGCTTTACCACAATGGGTGAACAACAGCTTGAATTATGCCAAATGTCAACCTGGCTGCCCATTAGTTGATTGCTTTCCATTTTGTAAATATAAGAATTATGCAAAATTTATTATATCAAAGTGATATATTTCTGGTTGTTGCATAATATCTTATGCACCTGGGATGCCTTGAATTTCTACAAACCTGTGTTAATTGTATGTGGTTTCCTAAAGTCCTGATTTTCTTTTCCATCTGTCTCTTTTTTCACTTATACTGATACCATCTTATGTTATTAAACTATCTGGTAAGGTGGCTCAGCCAAAATTCAAATAATCATTAATCAGTGAGGGTATTAAGTTCTCAGTAAGACATCAATCATGTTGTATTAGCCATTGGAACTATGCATTTTATTGGAAAATATGAGTGTTTTCTTTTTAAGTATATCACTTCATCACATCAGGCTGAAATATACAGAGATTATTGATCTAGAACATTTCTACTTATTTCAGGTTATATAATTTGAGAACCAGGAAATTGTTCCTATATTTAGATTTCATCTTCTATGTATCAGGTATTGATCTTCCATGTCCTACCAGCAACTTGGATCTGGACCAGTCCTAATTTTGGGGTGGTTAGAAACTGGGGATTAATTCAGGGGTTCTTCACTACTGAGTCACATCCCCAGTCCTTTTTATTTTTTAGTTTGAGATGGGGTTTTGCTAAGTTGCTGAGGTTGGCCTTGAACTTGCAATTCTCCTGCCCTTCTGCCTCAGCCTCCTGAGTCACTGGGATTACAGGCATGTGCCACAATGCCCTGCAGGAGAATGTTTTTGTACTGGCGGTGGTGCCTTCCTCTTCAAATTATAGGCTCTGCCTTCCTTCCTTTGATTTCATTAAATGAGTTTTCTTATATGGGTCACTCAAAATTATGTTAGTAGAAATATGATACATTTTCATTTTATTTTCTGAGATAACCCAAAATTCCAAGAAGTCTGCTTTTAAAACTTGTTATTTAGTACATAACTTTACTAAAAAGGAGTTTTAAGAGAAACACACTCAAAAATATATTATTAATTAATGCATTGGACAGATATTTATCCAGTGCCCATGAGAAGCAGGCAGTAGGAGTCAAGTGACAGTCTGCAGGGGACCTCACAGAGCATCCATTCTAGTCCAGGAGCCAGGCATTTTGTTAGTTTTGAGGGCCATAAAGAAAAAGAAGGTAATTCTTGAGTGTCGTGCAAAAGGTCAGAGTTACATTGGGCAAGATAAACTGGATGAAAACAATATAATGCTATAAATAAAAACAGAAGTGTTATGAAGTAGGCATTGTCCTCCTGCATAGTGGACTCATTGATCTTCTTGTTTAGCTTCCTGGAATTCCACATAGCAGTGGCTATTCTTCCTGAAAGGACAGGAAGTCTGGAATAAAAGACTTTGGGTTGTGAAGTTAAGAAAAGTATACTAGGCAGTTGGACTGACATTTCCTCTAAGATCAGATTTTCATTATTTCAACTCAGTGAAATTAGCTTTGACTGTGCCAAAATACCTGAGCAGAATAGCTTAAAGGAGGAAAACTTTATTTTGGGTCATAGTTTCACAGGTTTCAGTTCAAGGTCAGCCAGCTCCATTGTTTTGAGCCTGTTGTAAGGCAAGAACATCATGGTGGAAGGGCATTAGAGAAAAGCTTCTCACTTCATGGTGGCCAGGAAGCAGAGAGATAGCAAGCAAGGGACCGGGGCAAGATATACCCCTGAAGGGCATGCCTCCAGTGGCCTACTGCCTGTAACTTGGCCCTACTTCTTTCATTTTCCATCACCTCTAATAATGCCATTAAATTATGAAGCTAGTGGTGGATTAATTCACTGATGAGGTCAGAACCCTCTTCATTCAGTCACTTCCCCTAAGCCCCACGTCTGACCATTGCTGCATTGGGGACCGAGCCTTCAACATCTGAACCCTTGGGACATTGCAGATCCAAATGATAATGGTGATTTTTACATATTTTTAGAATCACACAATGCTTAAGGACTTGGATTTTTTTTTTTTTTTCACTTTAGTTTTATAGTGAAATCCCCCTGTGAATTGTAAAACTGTGTCCATTTATTAGCTAGTGAAGTTTTTCTTGGAAGGACCCAACAGAAGTGATTTCTCTGTGTCCTGCTCTGGTTTCTCTCTGTGTTGGCATTATTTTCTCTTTCATTATAATTATGGATCTAGGTGTTGCTTTTAAAATATCTTGTATGTCTCTATTTTATATGATGTTTTTGTTTTTACTTAAATTGCATATTTTTCCTTTTATGCTTCTAATGGGATGACAGAACTCATTGAAGTATAAGAGGTTAGTGTTAATACTTTCAATGAAAAATATATTTTATGTTAAAAAAACATTGTATGGACAATCTACATTTTTAAATGCTTGAATTTTTAAGAACATCTCATCCTAAATTGTGTGTGCCTGGTGCATGCTCCTTTTTAAAAGAACAAGAGGGAAAACTACTCATGCCAAAAAGAATTCCCATTTTGAAAATAAGTTGTGAGATTCCTGATATTTTCATTCTTTTCAGAAGAGAAAGAACAATGTTTTGAAGCAATTATCTTCCTTGGTTTTTCAGATTGACAACAGGATAGATGTCAATACTGAAGAAGATGATGATGAGGAATTAGCCTTGTGGGCTCCTGAAGTCAAGATTATTGAGTTAGTAAAAGATCATAAAGGCTTGGGGTTCAGCATTCTGGATTACCAGGTAAGAGAGCCTGTATAGAGGTTTATTTGATTTGCTGGTGGTTGTTTCTGTTTTTGTTGTGGTTTGGTTTATAATAAAGTTATGTGAAGTAGCAGTTGTTTAAGGCACCCATTTTGACTTAAGCAAAACTGAATCCCAATGATACTTCAATCATTACCTTTAAAATCAGTTGCTCTTATAGTGCTCACCTATTAATCTCAATGAATAAGTAGAAATATTCTTGGTGAGATTACATGTTTTTATTAGTATGTAATTATATAACATCTATGCATTTATATACTTAAAATCACTCTGGTTCTAACCAAAGTTACTGCTACCTTTTAGGAGGTCATGATTGAACATCTATGCATTATACAGTTTACCAGTTACTGTTGTGTTTTTAGACCTCTGATTGTTTGGGAGAACTAAAACTGTTGGCAAAAAGTCTTTTCCCGCTTTAGATGCATATTTTAATACTGTAGTGCTGCCTAAACACAGTGTGGTTTGATAAAGCAAAATGTACTCTGTTGAGGCACATAAAATGCCAGTGATATAAAAATCAATTTTTTAATGCAATAAGGCAATTGGGAACAAATTAAAAGAAAAATACTTGGAGCATTATTGTCAGAACATTAAATTCTTTAGTTTGGAAGTGTGATTTAAAGTTACTGAAATAGATTATATGTATTTCATTTTTGCTGGCATATTTCTGTGCCAGATAACCCTCTCTGTTGTTAGAACTACTCTTTGGAATATTATTGAATTGTGAGTTGGTGATTCCAAATGAATATTTTGGAGAATATTTTTATCAAGAAATATCAATACTGTAGAATTCTAGAAGTTTACATATTGGCTAATACTAGGGCATATAAAGCAAGTAGCAGGGGCTATCTCTTTTCTCCCCTTCCCATTATAGCCCTATTATCTAGCATGTAGTAGGTGGTTAATAAATGCACAATAATAAAGTTTAGGTTAGCCAGAATTAATTGGATTTGGATGCACAAATTCAATGGGCATTTGTTAATCATTTTGATAACTAGGATTTAACTTAGAAAGCACCTTTCAGATATGGTCTCAGATGTTCAGCTACTTTTCCATTATTATAGGATTATATATATTTGCATTATTTTATACTGTAAATATTTATATCCTAATGGTTGTGCTTACTTTCTCACAGGACATTTTCTGCAAGTTTTATAGTTTGAATATTATAGATATTAAAACAAATGTTTCAAAACTTAAAAAATAAAACTTTAATGAAGGATGAAAAAACAAAAAACCCTTGATAGTGCTTATTACTTTAATCCCTATTTGACAGGGAAATCCCTTATTCAGGTCTGAGCTTTATACTTAGAACTGATTGCAATTTTTTTTTTTTTTAACTGTGGAATTTTTTTCTTTACTGCATCTGTGTAGGTATGCATTCTAACTTCTATTGCTTTGTTTATAATATTCTAGGGTTTTTTTCTCATCTTCCTCATAATCATTGTCACACATACAGGTGTTTATTTCTACACAAATTATATAAAATAATTTCTGTGCAAAATAATATTAAACATTCTGTTTGCCTTTGTGTTTCTTGGAAAAATGATAGAAAAAATACATAAATCTCCTAAATGTGTGTATGTGTTGCTGAGGACTGAAACCAGGGTTTCTCGGATACTAGCCGAGTATTCTACCACCGAGCTGAGCTACACCTGGATATCTCCTAAATGTTATTTTGATTCAAGTGAAAGGGTTCAGCTTATTTACTTCTGTAGTTAAACCTTGGAAGAAAGAACATTCAATTTTAAATTTTAAATTGAATGTTTTGTTAAGTCTTAAGTACACTCACAGATGGGCTTAGCACCTTTTCATCATTTGTCAATGGTATACGCAAAATTGTTATCTATTATGACATCTAGATGACAGGTAAACACAATTTAAAATTTGGTTTTGTGCAAGTTAATGAATCTATTATGCCATCTCTTGTTGTAATTAGGTAATAAATTCCAAAGTTCAAGAATATTTTTTGCAAGGCCAGACAGAGGTTTGGCAGAAGCCATGAAAGGCTGCATTCCTGGCTATTACCATATTCAATGTGTCCTGAATGAATTTATTAGGTTGCATATTCCTGCCCTGTCAGGCTTAGCGTATTTAGCGTAAGAAGTAAGGTAGGAAAATTTTAGTGACGGGGAGAAAGTATTAGAGTAGTAGAGCATCCAGGTTGTTCATTCTCCAGCAGTGAAGAGATTGGACTTTTATTTTGGAATATTAATTTCAGTTAACCATTTTCCTCACTAATGGGTTTTTCTCAAGAATAACAACTTACTGAAGAGCCTAGCAAAAGTATGTACATCTGTTCCGTTGATGCTTATGTAGTTTCTCATAAAATGGGGACTGTAATGTCTAGCTAGAAGAATTGTATAGATTAAATGAATTATGTGTAAGAAAGTAGGAAATGTTATATTATTGTGGAAATGTATTATTTGCCATCATCTGATTTATAAAATGAACACAAAGTTTTAAAAACTGTCCTCAAATATGATGCCATAAAACAATGTTTGAACCCTGTCCATTTTTAACTACCTAGTTAGATTAGGAAAATTAATAAATAGATGCCTTTCTTTAGTGGAGTCTAAATTTAATTGTAAAATTGCATTCTAAAATGCAGCCAACCCTTGATGAGCCATATGTGACTTACCCAGTTGTGGATTATTGGCTAGAAGGTTGCTTTTTACATAAATGAGCAGAACTTTAGGAAAATATGAGTGAGCAAGATAAAGGATCTTGAATCGGTCCATGGAATGATGGGGTGGCTGACTGGGCAGGTCAGTGATTCAGAATATTGATAGAAATTGTATAGCTGATCAAAGATAAAAAAAAAAAAAAAGCATGCCTTTGTTTTGGGGGCCTGAGGTGAGACAGAACATCTTGGTGGAAGGTGTGGTGAAGGAAAAGGGGCTCATGACATCAAACCAGGAAGCAGAAAACAGTTCTCTTCATACCAAGGTTAAAATATAAACTCCAAAGGCAGGACCCAAAGACCCACCTCCTCCAGCCTCACCCTACCTGCCTCTAGTTACCACTCCATTAATCCCTATCAGGTGATTAATTCACTGATGGGTTAAGGCTCTCATAACCCAATCATTTCACCTCTAACTTTTTTTGCATTGTCTCATGCATGAGCTTTTGGGGGACGATTCATATTCCAAACCATAGCAGTTTTTCCTACCTGAAATGAAGAAACTGAGTCTGATAAGGGTTCTGCAAGTCAGTCATATGGCCAAAGAGCAAAGTGGAAATTCTTCTCCATGAAAGGCATTTTAAATTAGATTGGGGCAAAGGAAAAAGAGAAAATAACAGGGAAGACAGTAAATATGTACATTATATATTTTTCCTTAGATTTTAGTGTAGTAGCCTTTGTTGGCTATGATTTGAATACAAGTGAAGTGTTCATTAGTCTCAAATGTACCTAGGCATTTCTCTGTATAGTATTTCGTTAAAATCCTGCCTGGTATGTGTACCATACTGGAAAATTCACTGGTTCCTGTGTAACGAACTTCATGCCTTATAGGATTGGGTCATGGAAAATAATGAAGCATGTAATCTGTCAAGAGCATTAATATTATGGCTTGACTACTCTGTTTTTGCACAATTTAACTCATCAGAAATTTGGTTTTAAGTTTTATAGCTTAATTCCTACCAAGTTTTAGATGAGATTTCTATATCATGCCTTAGTTATATTTTGGTTTTCAGTTTCCTAGTGTGATGTGATGTGTGATGTTTTTATTCCTCAGAATATTGTCTTCATGGAATATTATTAATATATTAATACCAATATTAATATAAACATAATAAGAATAGGTAACATTTATTGAGTGTTATGTGCTTAATAGGCCCTGTTCTACTTGCTTTACATTTATTAGCTCCTGCATTCCTCATAAGAACAATATGAAGTAGGTAGTATTATGACCCTTATTTTAGAAGTGAGGAAACAGGCACAGAGAGGTCAAGTAACTAGTCCAAGTTCACACTACTAGTATATGGTAAAAATGGAATTTGAATTCAGGCAGTCCGGGCCCCAGATCTTAATGCTTTTAATCATAATGCCTGTTATTCCTTTCTTTTTTTTTAATATTTATTTATTTGCTTTAGTTGTACACAATGCAATGCATTTATGTTTACGTGGTGCTGAGGATCAAACCCGGGCCGCGCACGTTCGAGGCGAGTACTCTGCCGCTGAGCCACAACCCCAGCCCTGTTATTCCTTTCTTTATGAATAATATTTTCATATGCCTTTTATTATAGGACATCACTAGAGTCAACTTAACTACAGCAAAATCTTCCTGATTTTCCAGCTTGTAAAAAATTTCATATTTTAAAGACTAAGCTGCTAAATCATATTCTCATTTTTAGTGTTTATATGAAAGTTTAGTAAGTATTAAAAATTAATTAAGGGCTGGGGTTGTGGCTCAGCGGTAGAGTGCTCGCCTAGCACGTGCGCGGCCCGGGTTTGATCCTCAGCACCACGTAAACTTAAATGCGTTGCATTGTGTACAACTAAAGCAAATAAATAAATACTTAAAAAAATTAATGTAGTGTGCTCATATGCATTATGTGAGAGCTAGTATTTATTGTTTCAGAAAAAAAATATTGCAAATTTAAAAATCCTAAATTAGTGCAAGTAATTTGTTGTGGGTTAATGTTCAATAATGAAGCAATTATTAGGTAGTTTGAGAGTGTAACTTTTAATTTCTACCAAAAAGCTTGAAAAAAATTTTAAACTATATGGATTTTACCTTCAGTTGACCTTATAAATTAAACATGGCAAGTGGATATTTTCTAGTGTTTTGATTTATGCTGAACTTTGAATAACCTCTCATGATTATAATTCACTGGAAATGTTTGACATTAGCCAATTTTTGAACATTAGCCATGATATTGCCATCCTTGGTACTTTTGAATTTCAGTGATTTAGAGGATAAAATTTATTAACTAATAATTTTCCTCCCTCCCACATCCTGTTCTTCTTATCTCTCCTCTCCTGACTCAGTTTTTACCCAAGCAGATATTTTTGAAAGACTTTGGGTTTGTCTCAGGCATTGAAAGAGATAAAAATAAAAATCATCATAATATAGCAATTCAGAGGTGATTCATATTTAAATACTGTTAGTAATGCTTTAAAGATTAGTTTGAAAGTCCAAAGGCAAATGATGTTTCATTAGGAATAATAGCAAAAATCTCCCTTTCTATAAAAATTAAGTTATCGCAGGTGTGGTGGTGCACGCCTGTGATCCCAGCACTTGGGAGGCTGAGGCAGGAGGATCGTGAGTTCAAAGCCAGCCTCAGCAATTGTAAGGCACTTAGCAACTCAGTGAGACCCTGTCTCTAATTTTTAAAAAAGGGTGGGGGGTCTGGGGATGTGGCCCAGTGGTCGAGTGTCCCTGAGTTCAATCCCCGGTACCAAAAAAAAATTTTTTCTTATCAGAAGAAGTGGGTTATAAAACCAAAATAGCATGAAGGTAGAAAAAAATATTGCAGTATTGCTATGTCTTTTTTTGTTTGTTTGTTTGTTTGTTTTTTGGTACCAGGCTTGAACCCAGGGGAGCTGGGTTTACTTGAACCCACTAAGTCACATCTCCAGTGAGACAGGATCTCACAAAGTTGCTTAGGGCCTCACTAAGTTTCCGAGGCTAGCTTTGAACTTGTGATCCTCCTGCCTTGGCCTCCTGAACTGTGGGATTACAGGCTTGCACCATCATGCCCGGTTCCCTGGAAATTTCTTTATGAAAGATTTTTGTTTTTTTAAAGTTGTATGCAGAGATTGTGTAAATTCTACAAATGTATCTTAAAGTTGGCTTTCTTTTTATTTGTGCAACATACTGACTTTCTGAGTGCACTAAATATTTTTAAAACGGGTAATACATGCACAAAAATTCAAAAGTACATAAAGGTATTCTGTGACAAACAAATCTTCCTTTGACAATAAACCTTCACTTCTGCTCCAGGTAAAAAAAAAACCACTGTTTTTTTTTTATGTTGTCCTCACACAAATAATTTATATGTACATGGTTATAAAAGTAATAGTTTTGTTATTGCTTTGTAATGGTTTTTGTCTTTTGACACATAAATGGACACTTTGCTTTTTTTCTCACTTATATCTTTCATTTTGGCATTTATAGAGCTACCTAATTACTTTAAATGACTGCATAGTATTTTATTGTTGATATACAATAATTTATTTAGCCAGCCTTCTATGCCCAATTGGTGTTTTTTGTTTTGTTCGTTTTGTTTTGTTGCAGTATTGCACTGTAGATTGAGCGTGGACACTTTAATCACTGAGCTACATCCCCAGACCTCTTTTATTTTTGTTTTGAGACAGGGTTTCACCCTGAGTTGCTGAAGCTGGCCTGGAACTTATGATCCTCCTGGCTTAGCCTCCAGATTTGTGGGGATTACAGGCCTGTGGCACCTTGCCCAACTTAGTGTGTGTTTTAAAAGAGGCTGAGGGAGATATTTTTGTCATCCTCTTTTGTTAAAAAAGTGACAGTGTCTTAGGGTAAATTCCCAGAAGTAGAATTACTCATCAAAAAAGCATATATCTTTTAAAATTTGGTACAAATTACTTGAACATAACTATGAGATGCATATATTCAGATCACTTAAAATTGATGCTTCTTATGTAGAGTCATTTCTTTCTTTAGATAACTCTCTTGGAAAATAGTGTGAGCAGGTGTGTAATTCATGAATTTGCTAATGGTTTTCTATGATATGGACAGATTAAGTGATAGCAATATATAGCTATCAATTTTGTTTCAGCTTTATATAGTGGCAATTAATTCATTGGCCTTTGTAGCTAGGAAGGTATAAAGTATTTATATTCACACTGTGATATTAGTGGCTCAAAGCCTATTCCTGTTTCTTCCAACTTTAACCTTGTTTATCAGAAATTTGAGGTTTACAATGTTTTGGGGGGAATTAGGACTTGAATTTTTGCCAAGAGATTTGAGGTTTTGAATGAGTCCTGGTGTTGGTAGCATTCAGTAGCTTGTGGAAGCCCAATGTCTTTATGATCATCTTGGATGATTAGAGTACAGAACCCAGGGTGTGGAATTAGAGATACTGACATAATTGTAACATACAGCAGAACACAAAGTAGTACCATTGAAAAGTCTGATAAGAAGAGATACTTTCTCTAGAATCTAAATATAGAGGATAGTCATATGCTGCAAGTCAGTTTCACTTCAATGCTCAAGTGGTCTTGTAATGTGGTCACTGGCATCTGGTTTGTGGGTTTTGTTTGCTTTGTTTTTGTCCCACCCGCCCCTAGATTTCTTTGGTTTCATTTCACCTTTGTAAGATATTGGTATAAGCAAAATGCAGTCAATCTGCTACCAACGGCAGCATTCATATTCTTACAAAAATATTATACAGCTTGGTATTGAAAAACCACATAGCTGCTTTTAAAGGTCACTTTTTGCTTAACAGAACTTAGGGGAACTGATAAAGGCTACTTTTTGCCCATCCCTGATTCCTGTCCACATTTATTTTTATTAACATCAAAGTATTGTAAGCTCCAGTGCCAACTGGGCTGAAGATTTCTTTTCACAGAGGATTTGCTTCCTTTCCCTCTATGGGAAAATTTTGTATCCTTTAAATCATTTTAAGCTGCTTCATTTGAAAAATAATTCTTCGTAGTGTGTTCATGGAGTGGATTGATTGTGGCTACTGGGGAAATTCTCTCATGGCTTAAATATTGCTTTTCAAGCCTGCGAAGTGGGTGAATGAAGGGAGTCCACTCCTGGTGTGTGGAGTTTGTAGTGTGCTCAGGATGACGACTGACTTCCAAAAACCTCAGTGCAGCAAGACTAAAGGCATCAGGAGACCAGAAGCCACTTAATAAGAGATCAAAGAGGCTGTGTGTATATCAGCTTGAAATCCAGATAGTACAGATCAAAAGCTTGCCTTAGTGAGGCAGCTGCAGGGGGATGAAGTTAGCAGGAGGCCTCAAAGATCTTAAGTCAGGCCTGATGTTGAACTTTGCGGGAATTTCATGGCTCTGGAATACAAATTTGGGAAAAAAATCCCATTGTGTGTAATGGGGGTAAAAGAGAATAGTGGGCAAGCAGCAAAATGCCTGTCAGCTGGACGGTGTGTGCTCATAGGGCTTTCCGTTTAACAAATGTGTCTCCCCAATCATTTCTGCTTCACCCTAGAAGGCACTGCTGAGGAGAGAAGGCTGACCATGATATATTCTCTGTATTACCTTTAGTGAGTATTTCAGAAATGGATAACTATAAATATTAGTGTTGATGAAATGAACATGGAGAGCCAAAACATGGGCATAAAGATGCTCAGATTTACTGTAATACCTGGTAATCACAACTCTCCTGTGAATTGCTCAAGATATTCCAGGAAGTTAGTGGATATGTCTTGCAATGCATCTGTGTCTCCCATGTAATAAAAAAACAGAACAATGTAAAAAACAAAACAAAACAAAACATGGATCTAAAGGAGAAACTTGGTCTCCAGAGGTATCTCATTGCCAGCCTTCTCCTGCCTCCTGTGGTTTTTTTTTTTTTTTTTGGAAGTTCCTACTTGATTCTGATGCCATGTTGAGCCCACAGTAGGTGAAAATCAGCCTTTCCTAGCCTGTGGCCGAATGATTGAAGCAAATCAATAAGCAGGTTGCTGGGAATCTCTTTTTCCAAGGCAGGATGGTCAGTACCGCTCTTTCTGCTTTTGGATGTCATTTGAACCCGGGCGGTGATCCAGGAAGCTAAGCTTTCCCAGTGAGGCCAGGAAGTGGTGCTGCCTCCTCCTAGTGCCAGAGGTTCACTCTCTTAATGATTCATGAGAGGGGACTGGCTGCTTGATTCCTACATGCCATTTCCAGGGCTCGAGTTCCCCTTTCAGCCCTCATCAAGTACTACACTTAGCACTATACTGTGGTGAACATGTAGTATATTATAACAGCACTAGCACTGGCTTACCAGTCCGAAAGGACTGAAAAGCCCTGGTTTGTACTCTATGACATATTCCTATCACTTTGGACAAGCTTATAAGTCTTTCCTTATTCTCAGATTACTAAAACAATAATCTCCAAAATAAAACAATATTTTATTTACAAAGTTATAAGAACTAATTAAAGGAGATACTTATAAATACCCATATTTTTCTCATCATAAAATGACACCATTTTGGTAAATGTTACCATTTACTAAAAAATAATGGTGGTAATGATGAAGATTTTAAAATATAGACTCTGCACAGAACTGCTTTGCCTGTCGTTCATTCTTACCTTTCAAAGAAATTGTTGTTTTCATAATGCAAGCTGGTATGGAGGATATATAGATGGAATAAGCATGCTTCTTTTAAATATCTTATGCGCAAAATGCTTTTTGAGCATCTCCAATGCATTGGGGAGCTAGCAGTGAAAAAAAAAAAGTCCTGCTTCATGGAGTTGGAATTCAATTAGGAGAAGGAAGTAGACAAATAACCATATGTTGCACTATAATACAGGAAACAGTCTTAGGTACTGCTCTGTATGATACATTATGATTTTAGCAATGATAGAAGTAAGATCTGATTCTGAGAATTATTTCTAAGTAGCCAAAGAGGCTTCACAAAGAATTGAGGCTGGCTGTGTAGACAAGTGGGTAGTGGACATTCCAGGTACACAGAATGACCTGGAATTGATAAGTTGGTCCTGATTTCATGTCTTTGTTTTCTTTGATATCTGTGAAGTGCTTAAATCTTTCACATTTTATTCTGTTTAATGAAAAATCCTCTGAGAAATTTTATGTCCTACTTTTTACTTTAAAAACATGACCATATGATAATAATGGCAACAGTTATGTACTGCTCTCTGTCCAGCAATGTTTACAGCACTTTATATATATATTAGCTAATTTAACCTTTTCTATAGCCCCAGGAGGTAGGCCCAGAAATTATCCTCATGCGATGGATGGGGAAACACGCTCAGAGGTCAAGGAATTTGCTCAGGATCACCTGAGTAGGAAGTGTTGGAGCTCAGCTCCTGAGTCTGTGCTATGAAACCATGAAAGTGTGATCCTCAGGCCACACTGCTTCTTCCTAATGATGGCTAAACTGAAAAATGGTAGAGATTTCTAATTTGTTTGTTTTTCTGGAGAGACATAACAGTTCTGAAAGGTTTGCTTCACGTTATCCTTGAAGCTTATGATACCTTTGCTCCTGCCACCTGGGCAAAGCTCTGCAGAGATTTGATGATTTTTTGCTGCCAGATTATAAACTGTGTGTGCTTTACTTTGAATTTCCCTGTAGGACTCCTTGGCCTTTTTCCTATATAGTTTCAAAGTTAGCAAAGTATTCTACACATTGTGTGCTATATATCACAGAGTATCAGTTGACCTTTCAATGATTTGGGGAAAGGAAAAAAAAAAAAAAAAAAGAAAAAGCACACTGTAGAATCTTTCTAAGAATGAAGGGCATTCTGTGTCCTTGATGTGGCTGCTGTGGTTGTCATCCCTGCCTGAAGATGGCTCCTGTCCTTCACGTCTGCTAAAGGAGAATGAGGACTGAGGGTGCCTTGCTGTTGTGAGCCACTTTTGAGTATGTTCTGGAGGCTAAGGTCACAAATCTGGAGAATATAGGTTCAGCTCTGTAATTTTCCTATATTAACATTTAAGTGTGACATCACAAATGATAGTACTGTTGGTCTCAGTCACGTATGCTCAGTTGAATTTAGAATCCAGTAAATGAGATGTAAACTGGTAACTCCTCAAACCCATATATCCTGCTAACTTTTTTATTCTTCTCCCGGGCATTCTGTTCCTCCTGCTACAGCCTCCTGAGTTTGGTGTGCACCATCCTGCCTGGCTTACTAGCTTCTTTTCTGTCCTTCACAGTAGTGATAATAGCAGTGTTTATGAGTGATTAACTGTGGACTTCCTAGGCATTGTGCATGCTTTATCTAATTTAATACCTTTAACAACTATGAGATCTATGCTATTGTTATTTCCATTTATAGATGAGAAAGTCAAATCTCATCTAGTCAGCAACTTGACCAATATCACTCAACGAGTATTTGCTTAGGTGAAGTTGAGTGATTTGTGTAGAAAATTAAAATAAATTCCAAAATTAATATTTGAAAATTTTTAAGTTTTGTAGGTCTGTAATTTCCCTGCATCTTAATAACCTTTTTCTACATTTCATTGGTGCATTATAGTTGTGATGAGATTTCTTGTTACATATTCATACATGAACACAAATAGCCATATAATTTGGCCAGTATCATTCCCCAGCACTCTCTCCTGCATAATAACTTTCAACTGATTTTTTTCCCCCTTGGAATATGCTGGGCTATTTTGTTTGTTTGTTTGTTTTGGTACCAGGGATTGAACTCAGGGGCACATGACCACTGGGCCACATCCCCAGCCCTTTTTTTGTATTTTATTAGAGACGGGGTGTCTCTGAGTTGCTAAGTGCCTCGCCATTGCTGAGGCTGGCTTTGAACTTGCGATCCTCCTGCCTCAGCCTCCTAAGTGCTGGGCTTACAGGCTTGCGCCACTGCACCTGGCTATTTTTTATATATCAGTTCATTTTCTACATTTAAAAATATTGTGGTTAAATATATATAACTTAAAACCTAACATTTTAACCACTTTTAAATATTCAGACCAGTAATGTTAAGTATATTCAGATTTCACCTGATGTCATTTTGATTATACTGCTGTGTAGTCTGCTTGGTAGGACCCCAGGCATTTCAGCAAGATGACAGGGCTTTCAAGTGAAAGGTAGTTCTATGATTTGTTTTGCTTCATTTTTTGTTTTCCGTACAACCAAGCAAAAGTCCTGGACCAGGCATGACTGATAAACACACAAACAGTTACAGTATGGTGTAAAATTTTCAAGAAATGAAACACCCAAAGAAAATATCTAATGACCAAGGAAAATATCTATTGGGAGTATAGAAGGGTATAGGAGAAATAACCCCTTCAAGAAGGGATTTCTTTGGGACTACTGTTGAAACCATTTTAATTATTATGATGTTGAAAATAGATTTTTAAAATCCTAAGTTATACAGAATAAAATGAGGTACAAGCTTATGTGATTTTTGTTTCATTCTTAGGATATATTTTGATCTGCAAGTTTCTCTGCCCACTTGTCTTCCATTGTACTTTTAATTGCCTTACATGCTGTGCTTACTGTGCTGCTCAGGGACCATTTAGTTCTATGTATGATGCGTGGAAAAAAATCTCTTCTTAATGCCTAACAGTGTTTAGGAAGCAATAATACACAAGAAGCCAGAAACCATATCTGTTTAATCTATCTTGAGTGGACTGAATGTATTTTGTGGGCACACACTTTGAACATGATGGTGTCGTGGTAATTGGTATGATTAGTTTAATACTTTGCTATATTGTAGAATAGTTAAGGATACAGTTGGAGTTTAGATTAAGATGGCTTGTCCATTATTCAGTACAATCATTTAGTTATTATCTTACTTCACTATGAATACATAAGAAGCTTTTTGAAATAATTAATTACATCCCACTCTCTTAAACCAGAATGATTCTAGTAATTTTCAATTCAACTAATGGTCCCTGACATGTTTTTTGTTGCTATCTTAAAATAGCAAGCAGGGAAAAAGGTGTTTTAGGTTTTGTCTTGTAGGAAAGGAGGATATATGTTATCATAGATATTTTGTTGTTTGCTTGTTTTGTTTTGATGGACAATACCCAGGAAGTTAGTCAGTCTTATAATTGTGGTCTTTTTATGAATTCCTAAATGTTGTCATTAACTAAAATTATACCATTTGTTATCATAGTGTTAATGCATTGTCAATGCAGTATTTTGAATTAACATCTTTATCTAATTTTTTCTTTTTCTTTTCTTTAAGCCAGGGTCTCTCTATGTTGCTCAGGCTGGCTTTGAACTCCTAGGCCCAAATGATCCTCCTGCTTCAGCCTCTTTTTTTTTTTTTTTTTTTTTTTTTTTTGCAGTGCTGGGGATTGAACCCAGAGCCTTGTGCATGCGAGGCAAGCACTCTACCAACTGAGCTATGTCCCCAGCCCTCCTGCTTCTGTCTCTTAAGTAGGTAGAAATATGTGTACAAAACACAGTGCCTGCCCAGCATCCCTAGTTTTATTTTTCCAGTAGTTTTGTGACTGTTTGGTAGAAATTAAGGACAAAATTGACTCAGGATACACTGTCAAATTTAGTTAATAGGATCATAGAGCTGGGGAAGGATCATAACTCCTCTGTCCACTATCCTCATTTTACACTTGGAGAAACTGACTTAGAGAAATGAAGACACTTGTGAAACTGTATACAGCCAGTTGGGGACAAACCTCAGCTTAAAACTTGCTTTTATTCCCTCCCTCCTTTTTTCTTTGTGGTGCTGGGGATCAAACCCAGGGCCCTGTGCATGCTAGGCAAATGCTCTACCACTAAGCCACCTTCCCCAGTACTTAGAACTTTTCTCTTGAATTCAGTCCACCTTCATCCTGCTACTAGTAGGTTGTATATCTGTGTTCTTTGTCAGTCTGTCTGTCTGTTTCTCTCTCTTTCTCTCACTTTTTTCCTTTTAAAAAATTTTCTAGTTCCTGTTTTCTGACTGGCATTGCTCACAGTGGAAATTTTAATTCATGTCAGCTGTGCACCAGAGCTTCTTCAGAAGAATCTTATTAAGATGTATGCTTCTCTGTGTGAAAAAACCGTGCCTTTGCTGCTGCTCTTACCCCATTCCTTCCTTTGCCTACCTCCAGAATGAGAGTTAGCATCTCCCTTTTAAACTTAATGGTTTATTCCTATAATCTCCATTTCAATTTCCATGGGATATTATTTTGGAAATGTATTTAGATATTAATTGTTTTATATTGTAACTTAATACTCCTTAGTGCAGGTGATCAGGGCCACACTTGACTCCTCAAGAAACTCATACCTGGCTGCTGGCTGTTCCATAGCTGCTTCTCAGTTGACTATTTGGAATACCCTTTCAATCTAATATTACATAGCCAAATATTCATTGTCCAGAAACTGTGTATATCCTTTAGAATTATCTCTGAAACATAACTTCCTCACAAACACCTACTTGGGCATGAAGCTTGAAGCTTAATTCTGCAATAGTGTGTGCCCAACCTGACTTCCCTGGTTGGGAGGTGGTTTCTTTTGTAGAACAGGTTTTGGTTCAGAGCTAGTTGACGTTTTTCTAGTCCTTCCCTGGAATTGTTTTCTTCTTGGTGAGGGACTCTGAAATACAGCTGTGGAGCAGGTATTTGGTACAGTAAGCTGCTATACAACACAACGCAGAACTTTGATGACATACAAGTAAGGCCTTGGGTGAACCATATTACCCCTCTTGAGTTTATATTTTAATACACCCAGTTGACAGTGTCAAAATTATCAAAGGTAAATAAATTTGCAGCCAAATTTTTGTCTGAAATAATCTAGGGTCCATCTCTTGGCTATCTTGCTGTGTGGTCTCTGAATCCCTGTCCATTACTTAATATCTTTTTATGTTTGGGTGTTAAATGCAGAATAAATTTTTAAAAAATTGTTCTTTATTTTGATTGTGGTTAAATCATTGTTACATCTTGAATTTTTTTTCTTTTCTTCATTGGTGCAGTACTACAAAGCATATAGATGTTAAATGTTGGAACAGGCCTCTGTGTGTGTGTCACATTCCTCTTATTTAAGAAAATCCATCTTAATTATACATTTGCTAGTTTGTTAAAAATGGGAAAAGTGTGACCGCTTTTCTTGTTCGTTCCTCTGTGCCCTCTTTATGTAGTGTCCCCTGCTGCATGCTTTTCCAGCAAGTTTGTCTGAGCTGCTTGCTTATATTTGTAGTTAGGTTGTGGAGAACTTCACAACTATAGCCCTCCACATCTTCTAGTCACTATCTGTCTTGACAGCCCACATTTCAGTGGAATCACTCCCCGCCCCAGGTGACGCCCACTCTGCTTTAGTTTATGTGGGATCTGGTCCCTTTGATCTCTGGGAATGTACACAAATATTCATATAACACATTTTATAGACACTTCAGAAACTTCGATTCCCATCCATTTGGGCATAATGATTGTCACATGTTTGCCTTCACCATGAAAAGGTGTTCTTATGCTCCCCAAATGAGTAGCTTCTCAAGAAGTAAACAAATTAAAGTTAAGGAAATGCATGACTTACCTGGATGGGTAGCATGTTGTGCATTCTGCGCTTTCCTCTGCTAGGTAATGAAATATAAACCTCTAGTGGCCAAGTGAGATATTTGAAGGACTCAGTTTTATACACTTGGAAAAGGCGATAAATGTTCTCTCCTAACATGTTTGTCTTCTTTCAGTCTTCATTTAGCAAAAACTAACTTTCGGGTAGAGAAGCAGCATTGCTTAGTGGCTAAAAGCATAAAGACTGGGATTTAATCAGTTGGTTTGAATTCTGGATGTGCCATTTACCTACCCCATGTTTTGGTTAAGTCATTTAATTTTTTCTCTTTGTTTCCTTGAGTGGCAGTGGTTTAGGGTGAGCATTCCTAGCAGAAGTGATGGCTTGTACCATGTCACAGAGGAAACCAAAGCATGTCACAGTTCCCAAGTTTCAGTACTGTATTGTTGGGACGTGGTGTGGGGTGCATGGGAGCAAACAGTGGTACATAAGGGGAGAGTGAGCAGAGATGGGTCAGAATTGTAGATCTGAAGGAATTTTTCTCCATAAAGGACACAGAAGTTAGACATAGTGGGTGTCACTAAAGTATTTTAAATATTTTAATTCCTCCCTGAAGGAGAAGTTCTGCTCACCTTTTTATTTTTAAAGAGGATTCCATTATTTCTGTGGAAAGAAGTGGACTCATGGCCAGATTAACAGTGGTAGACCAATCAGCAAACCATAGCATTTGTCCAGGCAAGGAATAACGAGAGGCTGAACCAAGGTAGTGGTGGTGGAAATGGAGAGTAAAGATCAGATAGAAAGCTGGGTGCGGTGGCGCACGCCTGTGATCCCAGCACTTGGAAGGCTGAGGCAGGAGGATCGCGAGTTCAAAGCCAGCCTCAGCAATGGCGAGACACTTAGCAACTCAGTGAGACCCTGTCTCTAATAAAACACAAAAAAGGGCTGGGGATGTGGCCCAGTGGTCAAGTGCCCCTGAATTCAATCCCCGGTACAAAAAAAAAAAAAAAAAAAAAAAAAAAAAAAAAAAAAATCAGAAAAGGTAGAAGGGCCAATGGATCTGGCTTGGCGAGCATGTCAGCAGAAGAGGAGGGAAAGTGAGTGCTCAGGTGTGCTGATGGCACTAGGGGATAATGGGGACAAGAAGTCATCAATTCCCTAAACACTGAGGCACCCTGTGTTTGTAATAATTATCAAACATTAGCATCACTTTCTTTAGGTGGGTGTGGTAGTTTCATTCACATGGGAGACGAAGCAGTAAGGTGGTCCTCAGATTTCCTTGTGGAGTGGAAAGGTATGAAATGCAGGTCTGTTCTCTTCTCCTGTCCTCTTGTGCTACATTCCGATGCAACTTGGCTATTCTTAACTGGGTATAGGAGTTTGGTAACATTTTTAAGAGCTATCAGGAGCAACTTTCGTAAGTGGTTGAGTTGAAGCAAACATATGGGACACTGTTAAGAGCATATGTAATAATATAAAGCTTTTGAATAAAGAGAAAATAATTCCTCTGGAAGAGAATGGCTTGCATAGATATTCCTTAGGTACTATGATTGGTCTTTAGTGCCCTCTATTGGCTATTTAGTCTAAAGCTCCATCTTGATTTCTGAACACAAGTGTTTCTTGCCAAAAGAGAAAAATTGGAGATTTAAAAATTATGACAAAAGATGATGAAATCTGATAGTGCCTTTAAAATATGTTTGAGGGGCCTTGGGATTGGGTAGGGGTCTTGAGAAATATCTGTATGAAAGTTTCTTCCATATAGCATGCCTGTGATAGCGTGGACTGTATTTTCAGGAAACGGACATTTCCAATTAGCAGCAGCCTGAGTCAGGCTGGTGTTCCAGCACTTTTCATGCAGCAAAGCCTCAAGAATAGCATCCGCCCCACAGGCAGTAACAGCTGCTGTTTTTCCAGAGGGTGGCTGCTACATGTGATAGCCATGAAAGGAGATGACTGTTCCTCAATAAAGGACTCTATTCAGCTCTGTGGCTACATGGTCAGAAAAGTCATCACAGAAAACACAGCAGTGATTGCACAAAGTGGGGCATCTTCAGAGGTGGTGGTTCCGCTATTTTTGTTTTTTGCTCCTTTCCCTCCCAGGGACAAAGAAACTGCCTTTGGGTTCAGTCTTCCAGGAATGGGGGAGGGGGCAGATTAGTCTCAGTGTTTAGACTGACCAGTGGTCTAAACCTGAATAAACTTTAGCAAGCAAGTCCACCTGGCTCTGGTTCGAGGTTTGAAGAAGACTGCTGTGTGTAAATGAGTGATCGCCTGCCCTTTCAACATTAAATGAAGTCGATTACTCTTTCTAGAGTAGACTCGTTCCAATATTTCCTGGTGAATCTTCCTAATTATACAATTATAATCTTTCTAATTATTTCAGCCTGTAGCATTTTGAAAATGTGTTCATTCACATATTCAGGTTAAAAATAGTCCTTTTTGATTCAGCTCTATATGTAACTGTAGAGATTGCTTGCAGCCAACTTAGGGAAACCATTTATTTGCTTTTGGTCTGTTTTACTGTTGCAATTTTCTCTAAGAAAGTTTAGTCATTATATGAAGTATTGCTAGCTGCTTTCTGTGTTTCATGAGAGGAATAAGCTATTATGTAGTTTCCCTTCCCCCCCAATAAAAAAGCCTTTCATCAAAAACTGACATCCTAAATGAAGGACATAATTGTACAGCTTATTTATTAGTGTGTCAAACTTAAAATGTAATGGTTTCATATTTCAAAATGAAAAGTGTGTTGTGATTCATGGTTGCTGGTGACAAAATAGACAGCTCTTTTTATATTACCACACTGATTGCTTGCTGATATGCCACCGCACTTTTTTCCTTCTTTTCCTGTGCAATAGCTCCCTCTGCTTGAAAATATTGGTGTAATTATAGTTTAACACTGTGTACTTTATCAGTGCATTCCCTTGACTATTTTTTACTTTTAATTCTGTTCATAAATTGTGGCACTAAATATTAGAGTACGTAGAAAATTACCAAGGGTGTCTTGGCTTGGGGGTGGAAAGGCAAGGTTAGTTGAGGAAAGCAAAATAAACTGAAGGCATTTTTTCCCCTAAAGAGTTACTAGTCTTTGTTGATTTAAATATGGTTGTTTAAAATTCAGTGCAGTGCATTGGAAATGAACCTTAATGTCTAAAACACAGAGGTATAGAAAACTAGATCAGAAAAGTTCAAAAAAGCCACCAGCCCCTTCAAACAGAGCCTGGAATGTGGCAAATCTTCACTTTGTTAATTCCACAATTTTATAATTCTGACATAAAACATGGCAGTATTCTCTAGTCACTCAGGAAGGGTTTAACAGAAGCTGGCAGAAGTAGAGTCTCTACCCTGTGTGGGACAGTACGTGCATGCAGAGACAATAGAGACAGACCAAAGCAAACCAGAACAAATGCTTTGTATCTGTTTGTTGGATAAAGTAAATATTAATGGAGTTATGAATTATTTTGTTAATTAGCCAAATGTATTGATACATCAATGTTTTCTTCAGTGCTTAATGAGAAGAAATATGGGATTCTCCCACTGGATGAGAAAGATCCATATGTTGGTTTTGTTCATAAGTTCATGAGTTCATTTCTGTGTATTAGAATAGTTCTGATACAGGGCCACCTAACCATGTTGTAACTTTGCATGTTATTTTTCAGTATACTTTGTGTATTGCTGGGGATTGATTGCAGGGCTTTGCTCATACTAGGCAAGTACTCTATAATTGACCTACATCCCTAACCGGTACATATGATACCTGGCATTGAACTGAGAGGCACTTGACCACTGAGCCCAGACCTATTTTTTGTATTTTTTTTATTTAGAGACAGGGTCTCACTGACTTGCTTAGTGCCTCACTTTTGCCGAGGCTGGCTTTGAACTCGTAATCCTTCTGCCTCAGCCTCCCAAACTGCTAGGATTACAGGGATTCACCACCATGCCTGGCATAAATATATATATTTTTTGATACGGTCAAATATGCTTTTGTTTCCATGTCTTTTCTGAATTTAAGTGGTTTCATGAGAGGATTCTGCACCAGTACATGTGTAAGAATGGAGTGCCATTTCCCATAATGCTTCTCTTAGAGCCTACTTATGGCCCATAAGGAGTCATAGATGGGAACATAGATGGGTTTGTCTTTGATCCACAGTGTGACAGTGCTTGAGAATATCAGATAATCTTGCCTAACTCTTTTATGACCTCTCATGGTCCAAAAAAATGTCAGTCACCAAGTTTTAAAAAACTTTGATATGTGACTAAGTATTCAGAAATGCAATTGAAATTGTTAAGCCTTTACCATGACATAAACTAATATTTGTGTGGATGTATATATAGAGATTTTAACCTCTTTAGATGAATGTTACTAGAGTGCTGGACACATGGAATAAATATGTGAGATTCACTAAACAAACTGTCTTAAGTCCTGTTTTAGTCAGCTCTTTCACTGCTGTAACAAGAACAATTTTAGAGTAGGAAAAGTTTATTTTGGGTTTCAGAGATCTTAGTCCAAACACAGGCAGCTCCATTCCTCAGGGCCTAAGATGAGGCAGAATATCATGGCAGAAGGGTGTGGCAGAGGAAAGCAGTTAGGAACATGGCACTAGGAAGCAGAGAGACTCCACTTCACCAGATACAAAGGCACGCTCCTAATGACCCACCTCCTCCAGTCATATCCCACCTGCCTACAGTTACCACTCAGTTAGTTCCTGTTGGGGGACTAATTCACTGATTAGGTTAAGGCTGTCATAACCCAGTCATTTCACCTGCTTTCTTGCATTGTCTCACATGTGAACTTTTGAGGGACACCTTATATCTAAACCATAGCAAGCCTGAATATTTGTTTATAGGGAGTCAGCTCATTGTTCATTGCTTGATTCACAGGACCCTTTAGATCCCACAAGATCAGTGATTGTGATCCGCTCCCTGGTAGCAGATGGTGTAGCAGAAAGAAGTGGAGAACTTTTACCTGGAGACCGCCTGGTCTCAGTAAATGAATGCTGTTTGGACAATACCACACTTGCTGAAGCTGTGGAGATACTGAAGGCTGTGCCCCCAGGCACTGTACACCTTGGCATCTGTAAGCCTTTGGTGGTAAGTGTTGAATTTTCTTAGTATAAGAAGTAATGATAGTGCAATAATTAAGAAGGTGGATTTTGGAGATAAATATATCTGGCTTCTAAGTGTTGAATTTTCTTAACATAGGAAATAATAGTATTGCAACAGTTTAGAATGTGGATTTTGGGGGCAAATACACCTGACCTTGAATTCCTGTTCCATGGCTTACTGCATCTTTGATCATAGTCAAATTTCTTAATGTCTTTGACTTGTAGCATCAGAAAAAAATAATGTCTACCTCATAGGGTTTGAGGGATTAAAGAATATTATATTCAGTAGGTGCTTACTTAGCACATTACTATAAAACTGCTAGCTGTTAGCATTACTAATCTTACTAGTACCTCTTTTACTATTTTCATCTTCATATTTTGCACACAGACATCTAAGTTTCCATCATATTCCTTAGTGCAAATTAAAATAAGTATGTTTACATGTTAACTTTCATCTGGGAATAATGTTAAGATAGTACAGTAAGTTGAAGTCCAGTCAACCATACCATTTTAACCATATGGCAATGAGACATTAATGCTTTTTCAACCATCATTAGAGTACCCAATGACTCTTAGCACCCAGAACCTCTATATGGTCAAACCATCTTATTGCTTAATGTACTATGTCAGGTCAGTCTTCCTGACAGAAGGGTACCTTAATCATGTGCTGTTAAGGTCCCTTATACCAAAACAAAAAACAAAAAAACAAAACAAACAAACAAACAAAAAAACCCTTGATGATAATTTCAGTCAATGTTAAAATATTAAAGAGTGCTTAATAATGACAATATTTTAAGGCCACTACATGTAGAATAGAAGCCCCATGTAGTAGTTGAAGCAACTTTATTTTATTTTTTAAAAAATATTTATTTATTTGCTTTAGTTGTACACAATGCAATGTATTTATGTTTACATGGTGCTGAGGATCGAACCCGGGCTGCACACGTGCTAGGTGAGCACTCTACCGCTGAGCCACAACCCCAGTCCGTTGAAACAACTTTAAAGGTTATCCTTTTGTACTTATATTATAAATGAGTCAGTGGAGGGACAAGAGAGTTGAGAGCTGATCCAAGGTCATACGCTAGTAAGAAGCAGAGCTGAAATATGAACTCAGCCAGGTTGCTTCAAACCCTATGTTCTTGGCTAGTTGAACATGTGCTGCTGTTTGATTGTATTGTTCCTTGTTTAGTTTGTGTGTAGCATGTCTGAAACAGCTTGGTTGTGATAGATTGTTGGACTGGATTTTAGAAAACCCAAACTCTGTTTCTAGCTTTGCTCAGAGTTATTAAGCCCAGTGGGTTTCAAACTCAAAGATACATAATTTTACATAAAAATTACTGGGAGATGTTTAAAATGCAGTGTTCTGGGTCCTGCCCTCAAGAGTTTCTGATTGAGAAATTCTGATGTACTATTCACAAATTTCCTTCTTTAGTGTCACCTCTGTATCCAAGGCCAAGTTTTAGATTTTGAGAAACTTTGTGTGAATAATTTGATCAACAGGTATACTACTTTTCTTCTAGTAACCTATTTTTTTTCATTTCTGAGAAGAATGAACAAGACTAGAGAACTTCTAAGGTCTTTCTGAACTCTAAAATTCTTTTACCTATGTATATAAATATACTGCCCAAATAACATAAGTACCCTGCTAACTAGCTAGTTATGTTTATATATAGATATAGATTGACGTATTACACCTATTTTTGCTCTGAGAAACATCAGTGTGGCTGGCCTTCATGTATTACTTTTGAAAATTTTTGCTGCTGAGGATTGAATCCAAGGCCTTACTCATGCTAAGTACATGTTCTACCACTGAGCTGCTCCCTTAGCCCCAGTATGTTTTTTATTCTTAGTGTATTACACATAAAAAGGCCTGTACATTACATTTAACAGACACTTTAAATGTTTCAAAATGTAATCTAACACATAGCTAAATCAGGTTCTTGACTTTATGTGTATTTGGTGTGTTATCCTAGCCCATAGGTGACACACTATGAAGTGCTTGGTTTGATTTTTGGACAAATTAAGGAAGAGAAAACCAAGAATATTTTCTTGGATCCTCATCTCCTTGTTATTTCAGGTGGTAGCAGGAACTTTGTCTAGATTACCCTGATGATTATTTGTTAGAATTTTGTTACCACAGGGGAAAATCCCAAGATAGTTAGTACTATAGGACTTAAGCAGCCCAACCTTTCCCCTTCAGCAGTGTTAGGAATTCTGAAGCAGTGTCAATAATGGGACTTAGTACCAAAAGGGTGTGGATTCCTGGATGATTTCTGGCAATCAGAGCTGCAGAAACCTCAGACTCCAGGGCCTTGCTCTAAAAGTGTTTGGGAACATAATGACTGTGGAGTGGAACTTTGCCCAGGACTCCCTTAGTGAGTCCAAGGCTGCCAGCAGACTTAGGAGTGGGAGGCCAGTAAAGGGATTGAGAAAAAGGTCAATTTCAAGACTTTTTTCTTTTTTAAACCATTAAGTAACTCCTTCTTTAGCATCTGGGTTCTTGTAGCAAAACTACTCAAGAGCTGTAGATGCAAGAAACCAGGCATGGATCTCCTCTGAGGTCTCTGTCCCTGTCCCTTCCTTCTTGTACAGTGGTGGCTGCGTAGCTAATGTTTACTGAGGATTTACTCAATCCATAGAAGAAATGGGGATAGAAAATGTTAATAAGAAGATCCTAAGTCAGGTTGGGGCCGAGAGAATGTGAACATATAACAGTTTATGAGAAGGAAATTATTTTTATTAAGGTATATAATATGTAATACTGGATAGTTTCAGTTGTACATTTTCATCCTAACCATGAATATGATTTGTCTTTTCTGCAAACTTACCTCAAATATACCAGATCCAAAAAAAGAAGAAAAAAAAATAAACTGACTTTAAAAATTGTATCATTCTCAGACTTAAGAGGACAGAACTGGCAGTGGAACTAGACAGCTATGGGCTTTGCTCTGTTCTCTGTGGTTTGCAAGGCCCTGTGTTCTTGGGCACGTCATTTAGCCTCACTAGCATCCACCTTGCTCATCTGTAAGTTGAAGACTGTGTGGTGACTGGTAGCACAGGCTCAGTGACAGGCAGCTTGAGTTCGCATCCTGGATATGTAACTGACCAGCTGTGGGATATGGGGTAAATGGCTGTGCCCCCTTCTCCACATCAGTAAAATAGAGTTAGTAAGAGCTCTTAGAGTGTGTATTAATACATTAATTAGTGTGTTAAGTATGTTTAAAGTACTTAAACATATACCTGGTAAATAGCTATCTAGCTATATATATAAATTACCAAGTAATTTTTCTTTAATAGATACTTAAAGTTGAGAAGCCCTGACCTAAATATGTCTTTCTTTTTAATTATGAAAGTAAATTTGTTCTAATGAAACAATTTGCATAAATTTTGTTGTGTACTTGTACAAGATGAGAATTAATCTGAAGAAAGTTTGAAGCTAAACTCATGAAAGTGGTTTATATTTTCAGGAAAATGAGAAAGAAGAAAGTTGTTACAGTTTACATTCAAACAGTAATGAAGACAAGACTGAACTTTCAGGAACAATTCTTGATATGAATTCATCTTTAATACTTGAAGCACCCAAGGTATTTAGTAAATTTCCCATTTGAATGATTTGCTGTGAGCTAAGGTTTCCTTAAAGGAGACAAAGCTTGTCCCACTCCCTTGGCTAAGTAGATACAAATTAACTCATTCACTCTTTACTATTATTATTTTTAAAGTGAAATCTTTAACTTCCTGTATTACCTTACCTCTTTAAAATGATACAAGGAAGATGTAAGGCATTTTCAAAAAATGAATATTTTATTTTGTATCACTAATCCTAAAATTTCGGGAGTAGAACATATTGTTGAAAATAGACATGTATTTTAAATGCTGTAGAAATGGAACTATACAAAAAAAATTTCGTTTTGAATACTTTCTTTAGTCAAACTCCACTTTATGCTATAATTGTAGAAAGTGTATTTTGGAAGTTTTCCTTCTGATTTTTAAAATAAATTGTGTTTCATTCTTTGCAGTAAAAGTATGGCTTGCTTTGCTTGATAACTCATGTCTGGTGAGATTCTTGGCAACCATGCTGACAGTGTCTCACACTGATTGGGTGTTCCTGTAATGTCCATAACAATTTTTAAAAGAATAGACCTTTCTGGTTAAAATTTCATATCTATGTGATATGTTCAAACATACCCTCTAATTAAAGTTTATTTTTTCAAATAACCAGGTTGCCTTATTTGATATTAAATTTATATTAATTTAAAAGCTTCACCACAGTGATGTTTAGCTGTGAGGAGAAAGCAATGGGAAAGAGTAGAATTATCCCAGGCATTTATACCTGGTAATACTTAGGATAGGAATTATTATTGATGTCTTAGGAGGCATTTGGCCTCACTGGGCCCAGCACTGATGGTTCCCCAGGGTTAAGTCAGGGGCTCTGCAAATCCATATATTCATTAGGCATTAGCCAGAAATTCAATAAAATTTCTGCACATGTAGTTTCAGTGGTGTGTACTGGTTTCTAATTAGTGAAATTATAAGTTAATTAAAAAGTATATTGTATTAATTTCTTCTTATGCATTTGCATCATAGATGAAAATATATTTATATGATACAAATGAATCATACTTAAAAGTAGTGGAGACATACTTATGCCTATATCTTCAGTTTATAAATGTTTTTTGAACATTGAATAGCTGTGATTTCTTTTGCGTTACTTAAGTTTGATGATCCTGATCTTTTGCTCTTTGCTTTCTTGAGTATTAGTTTGAGTGAATTTGTATTTCTTTTTATATTGGGTGCATGGGTCAAATGTTCAGTATGGCAGTTTGACAAAGTTCCATTTCCAGTGGAGAATTTTCAGGTGGTTAATGTATAATGAACCTTTTAGAGTAGTCATTCACCTTGCCGAGGGCAGATTTCTACCTCTTATTTTACTGTTTGTCCCTTTTCTGGGTTGCGGGTTGTTTGGAAGTGAGCTTCCATTTCTTCTTTGTGATGGACAAATACAACTCCTATCATGTCCACCATGCAGTGTGTATGGGGTGGTGCACTGCAGCTATGGCACCATTTTAATGTTCCAGTTAAGGTACATGCTGCAGCTCTAAGACAGGTACAGTTTAACTTTTTTTTTTTTTTTTTTTTGCAACTCTTCCTTACAGGGATTTAGAGATGAACCCTATTTTAAAGAAGAACTTGTGGACGAGCCTTTTCTAGATTTGGGAAAGTCTTACCAGTCTCAACAGAAAGAAATAGACAACAGCCAGGAAGCCTGGGAAATGCACGAATTTCTGAATCCTCAATTTCAGGAAATGGGTGGAGAAAGAGAAATGCTTGTTGATGAAGAATATGAACTATATCAAGATCACTTTCAGTCTATGGAGTTATATACCTCTTCCAACATTCAAGAGGCCACTCCTGTGCCCTCCAGGCAGGAACTCCATTTTGGTACACAGTGGTTACATGATAGCCACTCAGGTGGCGAACCTCCCGAGGCTTGGAATGCAGGACCCATGATGAACATGTACTCCCAGGGGACACAGCAGTACAACTACAGCCCTGAGCACACGGTGAGGCATTGTGACTCTGCTCCCACATCCTCCCCTCTGCACCGCCCCACCTGTCCCTAACTCACATAGCTGTTAAAAAAAAACGAAACGAAATGTTAGCGGGTCTTTTTATGATGGATGATTGCTTTAAGATGTACCCCAGTGTGTGTGGCCATGAGCATAAGCATCTCTTGGGAATCTGTGAGCTGCACTTGCCTTGATGTTGCAGTGGGTTTCTTTCTGCTTTGCTTTTTTTTTTTTTTTTTTTTTTAATGATTTTTTCTTTTGGTTTCTTGTTTCAAGGAAGAATTCTTTTAACAGGGTCTTTGTGAGTGCCTCGCCATTTTCTGGCTTTAAATTCCCATTAGGGGAATTCTTTTAACATTTGTGATTTTCTTTTAAATTCCCATTAGGGGAAAATGTGGCTGTGTGTTTCTCACATGATATATTTGCAGGGAAAATCAAGGCAAAATTTATGGAAAATACATTGTATCTTTTTTTTGGGGGGAGGGCATCGAATGTCTTTACTAAATAAATGAGTAAATGACAGCACAAATCAGCAGCAATAATTTTGGAAGGAGTGGAAACAAGGTGTAGGGGCAGAATGTAATTATTCATTTCATGATCTTAAGGTAGCTTTAGAACTGTGCCTGAGGCCCACTGATTATTAGTATCATATATTGCAAATGAAAAAGGGACAAGACTAAATACTTAGGACCGAACCTTATACTTTTTAGAGGAGTAAAACAGAACCTTACAAATTATCCTAATAGCAAGGTTTCTTCTTAAGATTTGAAATCTGATTTTCCTAAGCTAGAGTTATCAACCCACAACTAGAAGCAAAGTTGTAAGTGAATAAGCAGAAGAACATCCTTTTGGACTACAGAGGCTGACAAAAGGATGATAAAGTCCAGCACAGACAACTTAGACCCTGTCTCAAAATTTAAAAAAAAAAATGAGCTAGGATGTAGTTCAGTTGTAGAACACCCCTGAGTTGAATCCCCAGTACTTCAGAAAACAAAGAACACTTTTTGGAAGAAAAGAGTTTCAACTATTTCTGAAATGATTCGGTGCTTTCCCATATTTGCATTTTTCACGATGTATTATTTCCTCTTGTTTTATACCTTTACCCCCAATTTCTCTGGGGAAAAGAATGTATTATAAGAAGAAGTAGGCCAGGCATAGTGGCACACGCCTGTAATCCCAGCACTTGGGATGCTGAGGCAGGAGGATCACGAGTTCAAAGCCAGCCTCAGCAATGGCGAGGCACTTAGCTACTCGGTGAGACCCTGTCTCTAATAAAATACAAAAAAAAGACTGGGGATGTGGCCCAGTGGTCGAGTGCCTCTGAATTCAATCCCTGGTGCAAAAAAAAAAAGGAGCAGGATTGAAAGAGAAGATCATCACCTTAGCATTTTGGATATCATTCTGTTGTGGCAAATCATCTTAAAAATTAGAAGGTTTTTTGGGCTGGGGATGTGGCTCAGCGGTAGAGCGCTTGCCTAGCACGTGCGTGGCCCAGGTTCGATCCTCAGCACCACGTAAAAATAAACGCATTGTGTACAACTAAAAAAGCAAATAAATAAATATTTAAAAAATTAGAAGGTTTTCATTAACCCTGTAAAAAAATACTTTAATGTACTGTAACTACAGGAAACTACAAAGGTTTGAGCAATCTTTCTTTTTTGTGGTCCTAAGAGTCAAACCCAAGGTCTCACACATGCCAAGCAAGTGCTTTACCCTCTGGTGTGAGCAATCTTTGAAGCTGATTAAAAATGGAATCAAAACTGTCTTCCATTTTGCACTACTCTGCTACTCCCTGATGCCTCCACAGAGCTTGTTTTCTGGGGTTAATAATCCAGGGGGTGGGGGTGGGATTTCTAAGATCCAATATTCCATTGCTTGAATGCTTTGCTTTGGTTTGCGGGCTTTTGAGAAAAATGGAGTAGATAGGTAAGTAAGTAAGTAAATAAATAAATAAACTCAACTGGCAGATTTATCAGCACCACCAACACAACAGAGGGAAGAGAACAAGATTAATTTGGGAAAGGAATGATAAGGAAGAGGTTGGAAAGAGAAGACAATAAGGGCAAAGTGGTAGGAGAGATAAGTCTTGGCCTTAGAGCAAGTCCAATTCGAAGGAGTGGATGCTGGCAATGAGAGCTCTCCAGAAGGTGAAGGTGCTATTACTCTAGGAGGGTATCACCTTCTGGGTTTTTCTCTTGCTCTGTTCCTATTGCTTGCTTGCCCAGTCATTTTGCCAGTACTACTGTCCTTGACCTTGTAGGTGGGTGTATCTGACAGACCCAGGCCTTCCAGCTCCGACAGATCCAGTTCTGGTATAGGCATCCTCCAGAAAGAAAGAAGCTATGCTGGCAACTCACAGGGTCCCTCACAGTTTCCTGTTATCAATGAATTACTAGCGTGTTCCAAAGATGGAGGAAGGGCCTCAGGGGCTCCAGGGTCAAGGTGTCCACATCCTCCTGTGCACCTGGCAGGAGCAGCAGCCTTGGGGCTGTGGAGGCCCCCTCCCACCTCTCTATACAGTGCAGTGCCTCAGCAGTCCTTGGAGGAGCTGTGCACTTGGCTAGAGCCGAATGGATTTTGTCTACATTTTCTGTATCTTGGCCATCCAGTGTTCTCTGTGTTCTATGTGCACAAAAGCAGCATACACTAGAAAATCATCTTTGCGTTTGAGATACTGTCTATGCACAACCTGTCAGGAGAGTGTTGTGTTTAATAGGTTTGCCCTTGCTATTAAGTCACTAATGAAATTTATTTTTTATAAAATTATAGTTAACTAGTCACAAGTTGAAATCTTTTATTAGGGACATTTATTAATGTTTTATTTTTGTTTATTTCCTGCTCTGAATTAATTTTTAGGAGAATGAAAAGATAGTTACTGTATAAGGATGTTTTTAGAAAACCAGCTTAGCAGTATGCTCAGATGCAGTGGGCTGCTCCCCTTGCAGAGGCTGGCATCTTTCCCAAGGTGATGTGCAGACAGGCCTTTCTTTCCTCTCCCACAGGGCCAATGGAGGTGTTTTTTCCCCTGCTGCCCTCAGACATATCCTCCTTTTTTTCCTCCTGTTAAATCTTTTGGGTCCCTCTTCTGGGCAAGGTGCTGTGCTAGCTGCATTTATGGGACTCCTGAGGTTTTCCTCTGATAGAGGGCTCTGGGCAGTCTACCAGGGAACAGATGTTTTTGGAATTTGTGTTAGTCCTGGGGAGAGAAGAGGTGATGCACGATTGTCCAGTGTGTGCTGTTGACCCTGCTGCCTTCTGTCTTTGCCAGCCCCTCTCCTACATCCTAAGTGCTCAGCCCCAGACAGATTATTCAGTTACATTAGCAAGTCAGAATTAGAGATCACTGAATATTCATAAATACCTACTTGTTATGGCTGCTTTTTCCTCTATAAAAGAAAATTTTCTTTTCATTTAAATAAAAGGCAATTTGAAGTATTAGTGCTTTTTAACATACAAACTTTTAAGGTTATAGATAAAATAGTTGAATATATATTCATAATATTTACTTAATAAGTTTAGTTAAACATTTGTATTTTAAAACAAAATGTTAATTTTTTCTTATTCTCACCTTTAATATTATTTTCTTCAAATTCTTTCAGTAAATATTTAATGTCAGTGTCTACATTCACTACAATCACTTTTTGATCATTTAAGACAGTTTTTCAAACACATCATCTTATTTTCTTTCTAGGTTGTTTTTGAGATAGAGCAATTTTTGAATCCATACTGTCACTCAAATTTTTATCCTTATCTCACATACTCATTTGCATAGCATTAGTGTTTAAAAAAAATCCTTATCAGGAAATATTAATGCTTTCCTCAGTGTAACCACTTACTGCATTGTTTAGTAAAGTATTCTTTAAAAGCCTCATTTAAAACAACAGTTAGCACTTGCAATTTGAAGGACTTGCATCCTAATTGTTAAATCTGTGTTAAACTTCCTTTCCCCGCCTTTGATGTCCCTTTGCCAGTTCAGCCATATTTCTTTTTACAGTTATTTTCTTCTACAAAAAGGAAATTTTCTATTTCCCCAAATAAGAGGCAATCTGAAATATCAGTCTCACTTAATATACAAACTTTTATAGATAAAATAGTAGTCATAAATATGAATCTTTAAACATAAAAAATTTAAATTTTAAATCTGTAAAATGTTCATTTTTGGGGGCCTATTCTTAATTTAATGATATTATTTAAGGTTAAAGAACATTGATTATTTCAGCCCTAATGTGTCCTGATCAGTTTTATTTTCTTTAAATAATTATGGATTCTTGCTTGGGGTACTGATTCTTTTCTTCCCTTCCACAGAGATGACAGTTTACACCCACATTACCAGGATGGGCTTGGGTTTTCATTTGTCCACCTTTCATTATTGATGGACCCTGTGATGATAATTTAATTTATGGTCTGGTACAGGTTGAACATCCCAAATGCTTGGCACTAGAAGTGTTTTTGATTTTGGAATATTTGGATATGCATAGTGAGGTACGGTGGGGATGAAACCCAAGTCTAAACCAAATCCATTTACATTTTTGATACTGGGGATGGAACCCAGGGAGTGTTTCTTTACCATTGAGCTACATCCCCAGTTCTTTTTATTTACTTAATTTTTTTTCTTTAATGTTTTTTTTAGTTGTAGATGGACACAATACCTTTATTTTACTTGTTTTATTTTTGTGTGGTGCTGGGGACTGAACCCAATGTCTCATGCATGCTAGACAAGTGCTCCACCGCTAAGCCACAACCCCAGCCCTTATTTTTAAAATTTTAATATAGGGTCTCGCTAAGTTGCTGATGGTCAAAAGGTAATTTTGCATACTATTTTTAGTGTGCCTGCATTTTGATTGAGATTGTCACCTGAAGACAGATGTGGGTTTTTCCAGTTGTTGTATCATATTCGTGTCAAAATTTTTCAAATTTTGGAGCATTTCAGATTTCAGGTTCTCAGATTAGGGATGTACCACCTGTAACATTATGTAATGTTGCAAGCCCTGAGAGGATTTTTAAAAATACATTCAAGTGTCTTATAAATGTATAATTCTTAGTATCTACTTAGAGGGTGCCCTCCAAAAGGGTAGATGAATATTATCATTTCTATGTTGGTTGTAATGTCCATTTTAGGCCAGAGATATAGCAGTATTTGTGGAGTGCAATAGTACCTACTGTTTTGGAGTTTATCTTTCTCCATCACCCTCACACTTCAATTTAGTTGAAGGGTAAATCATGACATTTATAAATCTGTTTTTTGCTTTTGTTTTTAATTGTTGGTAAGATACGCAGAACACAACTGAACGTTTTAATCATTTATAGGTATAGCATTCAGTGGCATTAAATATACTTAGATTATTCTTAGTCATCACTACTCCTATCTTCCCACTCTGAAGCACTTTACCTCCTGAACAATAACTGTTATTTATCCCCTCTCGCATCCCATCACACCAACCACCTTTCTGTTTTCTGTTTAAGAATTTGACTGCTTCATACAAGTGGAATCATACCATGTTTATCATTATGTGTCTGACTTTTTCATTTAGCACAAAGTCGTCAAGGTTCATCCATGTTTTAGCATGTGTCAGAACTCCTTTCTTGGGGCTGAATCATGTTCCCTTTATGTTTATGTCAGGGAGCAAAAACTTTTCCTCTGTGCTGGTGATTATGACTTAAGAGCATTAACAAGAGAAAAAGAAAGGGTTTTTATGGGAAGAACAAAGAGGTTTGCTTAAGAAGGACAAATGTGGTTTTAGAACAAAAAAGAGATAAGGAGGTTAGTGAGAATGTTGATTTCTGCAGGTGTGAGTCCTGGAGTAGGCCCAGCCCAAGGGAGTTGATGACAGTCTCCTATCCCAGAAGTTGCTACTTTAAATCCTGTAAGGGAAGCTCTAAGAAGCCTTGGTTTTTGTTTTCGTTTTTTTCCTGTCAAATTACAAATGCCTTTAGTGTAAAATAGTCTCTATACCAACTCTTGGGTTCCAAGAATTTCCCCATGTATAAACCACATTTTATTCTTTGATCTGTTGATGGATCTTGGGTTGTTTCCATCTTTGTTCCTTGTGAATAATGCTACTTTGGACATGGTGAATAAATATCTGTTCAATTTCCTGCTGTTCTTCTGGGTTGTCAAACTAAATAATCAGAGTGCTTCTCCAAAGAACAATGTTATTTATTTGGGAATAGCAGAGCATTGCAATGGGAATATGTAGCCCTAGTAAACTGTTGGTGAGTGCCAGGAGTTTGAGGCAAGGGGAAGTTATTAAAAAGAGAGAAATTGCCTGGCACAGTGGCACACACTTGTAATCCCAGCTGCTCGGGAGGCTGCGGTAGGAGGATTGTGAGTTCAAAGCCAGCCTCAGCAATGGCGAGGCACTAAGCATCTCAGTGAGACCCTGTCTCTAAATAAAATACAAAACAGGGCTGGGGAATGTGGCTCAGTGGTCAAGTGCCCTTGAGTTCAATCTCCGGTATCTCCCCGCATTCCCATCCCCACCCCCCCAAAAGGGAGAAATTGACACAATCTACTTGAATACAAAGTTCTCTGGTCTTGGAGACCCAAGTCAGGAGTTGGTCAGCTCATGAGTGGAGATGCCCATTGTTGGAGGCAAACATTCTGTTAACAGAATGTTATCTATATTGTTGCAGTCTTAAAGAATGTTCAAGATAAACTTTGTAACTAAAATTCATGTCCCCTTGTAAGGTAGGCATAGCATGGGGTGCACTTAGAATGAAAAGAAATCTCTCTTGGGTTTTTAGAAAGTCTTTGAAAAAGCCTTTATCTCAAGACAGGCTGGGAAGGGCCCTCCTCCTCCTTAACTTCCCAGCTCCATGTTGTCTGGGTCTGACAAGAATGCTTTTGTCTTGATGTTGTCGACTTTCACAGGGTATACAGGAGAGGTGGAATTGCTCAATCAAATGATGATCCCATATTTATTTGAAGAAACACCATTCTGTCTTTCACATTCCTACCAGCAGTGCATTTTTCTAATTCCCTATATCATTACCAATACTTGTTTTCCAGTTGTGTGTGTGTGTGTATGAGTGTAAAGTACCATCTCATTGTGATTTGGGTTTGTATTCCCTATTAGTGATATTGAACGTCTTTCATATATTTAGAGACCATTTTTATTTAACCTTTGGAACAATATTTATTATAGTCCTTTGCCAATTTTAAAATATCTGGTTCTCATTTTGTGTGTATCTCAGTAATAACACATAATGTAATTTTCATCTAAAAAAATATCTTTTTGGCCTCAGGATTATTTTTTTTAATATTTATTTTTTTTTAGTTGTAGTTGGACACAATTTTATATAGTTGGACACATATTTATTTTTATGTGGTGCTAAGGATCGAACCCAGGGCCTCTAACATGCTAGGAAAGCGCTCTACCACTGAGCCACAACCCCAGCCCCGCCTCAGGATAATTTATTTGAGAGAATAATTATGTCATTGTCTTCTCTAACTAGGGGGAAAAACAAAACAAAACAACTGAATTCATTTACCTAAAGATTGACCCTCTCCAATTTACCATATTGAAACCTAGGTTTGGGTATCAATCCCTTGTTTATCAGTTCTATTGCCATTAACTTTTTATTTTATTTATTTTATTTTTTTGGTACTAGGGATTGAACTCGGGGACATTTTACACTTGAGCTACATCTTTAGTTTTTTTTTTTTTTTTCAGTTTTTATTTTGAGACAGGGTCTCACCAAGTTGGCTGAGGCTAGCCTTGAATTTGAGATCCTTCTTCCTTGGCCTCCTAAGTTGCTGGGATTATAGGTGTGCACCACTATGCCTGGCCTGTCATTAACTTAAAAAAAAAAAAAAAAAAAAGTCTAAATAATCCAGTACTATAAAAATTCTTTTTAAGTGTTCTGAGCTTTCCATCTCCTCTTTACTTCCTTTTCCAGAAACATAACAGAGATGTAGAGAAGCTGGTTTTGATAAAAACCCTGATTCTTTACTTAGGCCTGAAGGTACCCAGTGGGTAGCTGAAAGCAGGATGAAGCTTGGCATCTCTGCCTTCATCTTGCATCTGTCTCCTCCTTTACTTTAAAATTTGGACTAGGTCCCTGTTCATCTCTGCTCATGGGCTTGTTAATCATTTAGTGGGTGTTCATCTAAGCAGCAGGCTGCAGGGTTTATTAACTTTAACTTTACCTATGTCTCTCATCCCCTTTCAAGATCAAGGCAGGATTTACTGCATCCTGTTTCAGACCCCTGGAGTGGCACATGGAAGACTTCATTCCTTGTCCTACACCTTCCAGAAAATCACCCCATCACCCTATGATGATATACCAACAGCGAAAGACCCCAAGCCCCTAAAGACGCCCGCCCCCCCCAACAGGAGTGATCAAACCAAGGGAACTGAACTGCCCCTCCCCCATCCAGGGTTCCAGCTCCGGTAGATCAACATCCCAAGCAACAAGTGGAAGCATCCCCGCAAGCCGCAGGGCTTCTCTGGAGCCACCTCTCAGAACCAAAACCGAAATTATGATCCACCAGACCACAGTTGAACCAAGACTGCTTAATTATGTTTGACCCTTGTCCCCTGCCCCAATTCTTCCTCTGTTTAAACCTGAAGCTCCTGTCAGCATCCCAAGACAGGGCCAAGATGTTGGCTCGCTCTTTGCCTTCCCAGCAGGGCCATGTTGACTAAAGTTTTTTTTTCTTGCTTTTCACCATTGCCTTTTCTGTTTGTATTTTTGGGCAAGTGGCTGGGACTGCTTTATTGGCTCCCCCAGAGTCAGGCCTCTGGCCTAGGTCTCTGCTAATAGCTTATTCTTATTTATTTTATTCAAGACAACTAAGCAGTTAATCTCCTGTCTTACCTCTACATAATATTTGGATTGAATTCTATGTTCTTTAGGCTCCTTTGGGTATCTGAAATGATTGATTATGTCCTTATTTATATTCAAAATTTATTTGAAAAAAAGCCAGTAGTATTTGGTATACCATTTCACAAGAGAACCTTGTCTTACCATTGAAGAGAAGGTTTAATGAAGTCATTATAATTTTATATAAAAAAAAACTTTTAAAAAGGACCATTGTAAAAGATGTAATTCATGTTTTTGTTTTGCATAGGCAAGATTTCTAACAATGAAGAAGTGATACTTGGCTGGGAGTGGTGGTGCATGCCTATAATCCCAGCCACTCAAGAGGCTGATGCAGGACGATCATGAGTTCAAAGCCAGCCTCAGCAACTTAGTGAAGCCTTAAGCAACTTAGCAAGACTCTGTCTCTAAAGATCCAAAACAGGGCTGGGGATGTGGCTTGGTGGTTAAGCGTCCCTGGATTCAGTCCCTGGTACCAAATAAAATAAAATAAAAAATAATAGTGTTATTCATCTTAAGTGAATTAAGATATATCTCTATGGTGGCTGTAGAATTTAAATTTATGCTTACGATTTTTAAAAAAATATAAAGTATGTGTGAAAATTTTATGTTCTATATCTTAGTCTGTCATTAATTACCTGTGTAACTTGCAAATAATTTATTTTTTCACATGCTTCCAGAGAGTCTATAAAGTACAACATCAAGGTGCTGGAAGATTCTGTATTTGGGAGGGACCCAATGTCTGGTTCATAAATGACATCGTCTAACTGTTTCCTAACATGGTGGAAGGGGCGAGGGGCCTCCCTCAGAAGTCTCTTTTATGAGGGTACTGATCTCCTTCATGAGGTTTCCACCTTCATGACCTCGTCACTTCACCAAAGGCCCCGCCTTGTGACACCTTCACCTTGAGGCTAAAGGGACAGAAAACCTCCATTACCATCCTGGTAGTGTCATAGAATTACATCAGCACAGGCTAGGTTAACGGAAGGAATGCAAGCAAATTTATTTCACAAACTTCATGTAGCACAGGAGCCTTCATAAAGAAATGAAGACCTAGAGAAGCAGTTCGAATCTATTACTTGTGTCCTGGATTGGTAAAGAGTAATAAACTATGAAAATGTGACCAGATTATGGGGGAAGCTTAAAAGATAAGCTATTCTAATTCAGTGTGTAAGGGATTCTGTCTCAGTTTCTCATCCTTGAAGTTACGGATGTTGACTTTGCTTCTAGTGTAGGGAGAAGGGAGTCTTTCACACCAAAATATCTGTTTTTGTCTTCTGCTACTACGAAACAGCATGAAGGTCACAGTGATCTTCTGTGTCTCAAGTCCTTTTTATTTCAATAGTCAATGCTCTCATAAGAGCATATTTTAACCCCTTACAAAGTTAGGACTTCAATGTATGAGTTTTAGGGGGACACAAATATTTTTAGCATTCTGGCAGATGGTAACGTCAGAGAACCATGAAAGAGGTATGTATATAAAAGGAAAGTGTTCTGAGTTAGGTTTATATCCAGGCTTTAGGTTTTGGTAACTAGATGTTCACCAGGCAGATAAGAATGCTAGGGGAGGCAGAGCAAAGGCTTAGAAATATGAAAATTTGAGTTGTCTTTGGGATCAGCAATGAAGCTATTTAAGTTGTGGGCATCTGAGTGCATGATCAGGATATTGTGTGCTTCCGTACAATCGGCCGTGCTTGTGATGGTTGATGGATCTTTTATTCCTCCATCTTGGTATATGTTTATTTAAATCTACTTATTAATGTTTACAAAATGAAATTTTTGTTAGAAATCTAGTGTTTGGAAAGAATAGGTTTTACTAGCCTTACAGATACTAAGTTACTAGGATTTGTCATTGCTTAGAACAGAATAAAGTGTCCTATGAGCAAACCTGTTTGTAGGTCCAGTTCTCCACTCTTATTATCTGGTTTGAATAACATTATGATGATCCAGATTTATTCATAAAGTACTAATGTATTTCTACTTTTCTTCCTCTCCAGATGAAAGAACATTTTGGCATTGATTCCCTCCCATCCATATCCTCCACTGAAGGAGATTGTCAACATAGCAGATTTGATGACATGGAAAATCTTAATTCATTAGCAAAAAGCAGTCTGGATTTAGGTATGTGGGTTTTGTTTCTTATGAACACAAATTATTAGCAATCTTTATTTTATATACAATGTATTTCACTGTCATGTCATTCATTATGATGTTTTAAATTTAAATCTGCTTATTAATCTGCTTCAGAATATGCAAAAGAATAACCGTGGCTCAGATTTCAACTTAGAATTTTCAGATTCAGTTTTCTGAGAGGGCTACATTTTCTGAACCTCATTTTGCTTTTTATTAGCAGTATGGATTAGAACTACCACTAGTTCCTTCCACTGAAATAAGTCTCTACTAATATATGTTAAAATCTCTAATGCTATTAAGTGGTATTGTTAGATCACTGAATGGGGTGGTTAAATATTAATAAAGAGAGGCATATTTTAAACATTTATGATACATTTTCTAGCCATATATTACAGTCAATTTTAGTACATTAATAACTTAGTTTCCATTAAAGCTTTCTAAAAGTATTGTGCCTCTCCTTGCCTCTCTTTAATATCAACTCTCAGATACTTTTGAAAACTTGATTTTAAAACATAATTGTTCTTCATTCAACACTGAAATATTGAATGTCATAATATTAACATCCCTAGGTGAGAATGTAGAGTTCCTCCACAGCACTGGGATTTACAGAACTGTCTTTTACCTGTCACAGCTCTATGTGAGGAAAACTCTTCCTCTACGGGCATTTCTCCTGTTGTGAGATGTTGTAAAGGGTGAGAGAGCTGTAGAAAGTAATGTAACTGTTTTACATGAGATCAGGATTCTGTTATGTAACATCTGCAGAGTGGAGTTCTCATGAGCTGGTAACACCTGTCAGTTCCCTGTGGGTCAAGACAGTGCGTGGGTGGTTATTCTCGAGTGTCTGTGATTAGATGTGTCTATCCAATTTTTTAAGATCATATATACTTGGGCAAAAAATGTGCCTTTTGTTTTTTGGCTCTCCAACTCCCTAGGCATACTACTTTGTAAAATTTACATTTCTATGGTTCTCTGACTACTGAATTCTTGGACATGAGATATAACATCAATGAATAGACTATCTGTTTGACTGCGATTGGTTCTTTGTGGCAGTCTTGTCACTGTTTAGGACCAGATCTTCTTGTGTGGGGATGGGCCGCTCCCCTGCATTGTAGCTTGAGTAGTAGCTTCCCTGGCCTCCACCATGGAGGCCACTGACAGTCCCTCTCCCAGTCTTGATCAAAATCAAAATGTCTCCAGGTATTGCCAGATGTCTCCTGGAGGGGAAAACTGCCTCTGTGGTTGGAACCGCTGCTTTATACCCTCAGAACGGAGAGGAATATATTGGATATATGGGGTAGGTGTCTGGAGGGTGATGCAGGGGGTAGTTGGGAAGAAGATAGGGAATGATCCAGTCCATTGGATGATCCAGTTCCATTGATCTGAATCCTGCTTTGTGTATCTTCGGAATGAGTCCAGAGTTCCTTTATGTGCCTTCTGCTGCCTGTGTTAAGTCTCTTTTGACACTGTAACAAACTACCGAAAACTTGATGGCTTTAAACAGTGGGTCAGCCTTCTTTCTCACTGTTCTGGAGGCTAGAAGTCCTGCCTTAAAGTGCCATCAACACCAGTGATGGGGAAGAATCTGTTTCTGGCCTCTTTCAGTTGCTGGTAGCATCTGTGTTCTTTGGCTTACAGCTGCCTCAGTGCAGTTGCTGCCTCTGTCTTCACGTAGCCTTTTTAAGCCTCATCTGGGTCTTCTATTCTATCTCATGAAGACATCAGTCATTGCATTTAGGGCCCACTTATGTAATCGAGAGGATCTCACCTCAAGATCTAACATTCATCTGCTAAGATCCTGTTTTCAAATCAGGTCACATTTGTAGGTTCTGGGACATGGATATATCTTTTGGGCGGGAAACACCATTCAACCACTACATTGCCTTAATCTATTACTTTGCAAGGCCCTAGGTATTCATTCTCAGAGATTGTAACTTTGGGAATGATGTCCCTGTCCTCACTAGAAAAGCATTTACTTTTAGGAAAAAATTTTGAGAGCCTCTACAACTGTATATGAGGCAGGAATATTTAGATTAGTGCTAACCATGGTGGGTTGAGGAATTATTGGTATAGAGTTGATAAAAATTTCATCAGCATGTGTATTGAGTTAATTCTACTCTAAATCTCATTTTCCTCTTGAGATCTCTATCCAGCAAATAAGACTCTTATTTCAGTCCCAGGCCCCTCTGTACTAAGCTGTTAACCTGCCATGTCACCAGGCAAGTCCCTGGCCTCTCCACACCTTTCCATTTCCTCAGTTGTGAACTGAAGGAGTTGGTCTAAGTGTTTTCTGAGGCCCCTTTCAAATCCATAGCTTGTTATCTACTCTCTTAGTAACAGGCAATCTTAGATTCACCTATAGGATAATCTAAAAACCATTTTTGAGAACCTGTGTGTAAAGGGCTATTCTTGGCCCTGAGATTAATCCAAAATGATATATAACTTTGGGCTGGTTATGTAGCTCAGTGGCAGAATGCATGCTGGGTTCACATCCCAGCACCACTAAAATAACAATTAAAAAAAAAAAAAAAAAAAAGAAAACATTGTATATCTTTAAGGTTCTTATACTCTTCATGAGCTGTGAAACTAAACCTGTGAAATCACATGACTAATAATATAAGGCATATAAGCTGAATTCCAAAGAGTAATACACTTGGTGTGACAGGATTTCAGACAGAAAGTTATTGCATTTTCCTGTCTTGGACTGCCCTGTCCTGGATTGTACCTCCAGTGAGCCTTGGATGAATTTCTATCATTGGCCCCATGAGCCAGGGCATGTACTCATTTGCAGGCTTGTCTTTTTCTGTATATTAACCTTCTGAAGGGCAGGGATGTATCTGATTCTGTTACCATAGTATGCACTCAAGGCACATTTGTTCAATAAGAAAGTGATATGCTGCTCTTGGAATTATCCCACAGCATGCCAACTCTCTAAATTTTTTTTTTTTTTTTCTTTCTTTTGCTTGGTTACGCAGTCTCCCAAGCCCCTCTCTACTTGGATTCTTCTTGATTTTTTTTAGTGCCATTCTCTTCTTATACCTCACCAAGTAATAAACCTTTTGAAAACTACCCCATTCCTCTTCTGTAAGCATTAAATACCATCTATCCAGAAGCATTTTCTTTCTTTTTCTTTTTTTTTTCAAAGCTTCCCTGTTTTTCTAACCTCTGTGCCCCTGTTTTGGCCATTACCTAACAACTGGAGAGGCCCTCCAGGATGTGACTTGTTTTATGGGCTCCTGGGTCCTGTGTTGCACTTGGTGAACAGCTCTGTAAAGTGTGTGTCAAGCACTGTGAGAGGTGAGAAATGTGTGCCTGAGCACCCACAAGGGTCCAGCAAGGAGGCAGTAGGGCAAAGGGCACAGGCAGCCTCTGCATGCAGCGGGTAATGAAAAGTTTAAACAAACTGCAGAACCTGTGCAGCCCAACAGTGTAATCTAACAGACTGCTTTTACCAGCATAGCTTCATGGAAATAGCTCTGCAAATAGAACCAGATCCCTGGTCTTGGGCCTGGTCTCTGGTTTTAGGCCATCCTGCCTGAGTCTTGCCCCCACCTCCAGTTCCTCCTCAGCATAGAAGAGGCACATGGAGAGCACTTTGAATGTCTTGCAGGGATGGAGGCCCTAGTGGAGGGGTGGGGAGGTCTGTGGTGTGGGGAAAGGCAACTTGGGATCCCACTTCCTTAATGCTATGTGACCATGACAATTTTTTTTTTTCCCACTCCATCTTTGCTGCCTTACCAATTGATTACATCTGATTCCAAAGTTTCTGGACAAGATAAAAAGCAAAAATGTGGCTCAGCAGTAGAGCACTCGCCTAGCACGTGCGTGGCCCGGGTTCGATCCTCAGCACCATGTAAAAATAAAGGCATTTATTTATTGTGTACAACTAAAACAAATAAATGTTTTTTTAAAAAAAGCAAAAATGTTTATTAGAAAATTTAAACAAATTTTCTTCTAAATAGAATGAAGAAATGGAAAGAGTTTCAGTGATATTTATAGGAAAAGTTTTAGAAGATCATTTCTGATAAACCAAGTCCCCCAAATATACTAGTTTGCTGGGGTATACTTTATGAGAGATCAAATGAATTGATTCCAGTGTGGGTATAGGTCTCTAACCATGTGCTACAGGACTCTGCACAGTCTACCTATTTTTTTTAAAAAAAATTTAATAAGTAGGAAAATGTCACAGATGGCATATTGGATGAATTTATACATTCCAGGAAATTGAGAGGCATTTTAATATGTTGGATGACAGATTTGAAATCTAACACAACCTTGATAATCCAGAATCAAGGCCTCCAATCAAATAAGATAAAATAGTTCTTAGAAACGTGGGAAGCCATGCTGTTTGGACCCCAAACTTGTCTAGTTATAAGATGGGAAGAAGTTATTTGTAATTAAAAAAAATTTTTTTAAATTTTTTCTGTATTCCCAGCCCATGTAATTTGGTTTTGAATTCTGTCATTAGAGTTGTCTGGTATGGCGAGAAAAGCAGAGAAGTCTTGTAGGATTGGATGTTATTTTTGTTTTGGTAGTGCTGGGTATTGAACCCAGGGCCAGGCCAGCCCTCCACTACTGAGCCATGTCCCCAGCCCCAGGACCAAACTTTAGGTTTCAGAGTTTTTCTTTCTTTTTCCTTTATAAAGCTCAACTATTTCTGGCTCCCATAAAAAATGGTACTTTGTTTTTTCTTGTGGGGACAAATCAAAATACTGGTAATGTTTCATCATTTCCAAGTCAAACTGCTGTTCCCTCTATCTAGGACTCTTACGGATTGGAATGGAACTGGTTCCCCATCTCCATCTAGGTGCCCTACTACTCCATCAAAAATAACCCTTTCTTTCTGTCCCCGTGTATTCCTCAATTGTCCTTCCTGGAACTTGCCATCCCCTGACATCATGTTTTGTGTGTGTTCTATGTCTCTTGCCACTAGAATGTTAGCTCCCAGAAATGGGAACTTGGTCAGTTTTGTGTACTACTCTGTCACTAATGCTGAAAATAGTTCCTGGCAAGTACTGCATGCTCCATAAACATTTTTTGGGGGGAATGCTTGAAAACAAGAATGAATAACATCCACATTGATGTTGTGGTGATTGAAAGTTATTTGTTGTTGCTTTAACTTTTCCCCTACTAACCATGGAAGTAATACTTAAGGTTTGTGCCTCCTCAAAATAAAATGAAGTATAGAAGCTACATTAGACCTTTTTTCGTTATCATATCTTCTAGCTTAAGTTCTGCCAGGAATTTTTAAAAATCCACAACAAGTATGCAAACCAAATAACAGATGTCTATAATTTTAATAAGGATGTACAATTTATTTATTATCATTCGGGTCAAAGCCATGCTATTTACTATTATCCAAGAGTTATGATTTGAACCTGGAATGTCCCAGAAAAGCTCATGTGTTGAAGACTTGGCCCGGGCTATGATGCTCAGAGGTGGAGCTCTTGGGAAGTAATTAGATCATGAGAACTCTGACCTCATTGATGGATTAATTTACTGATGGATTCGTTGCTGAGTGGACTATTGGTAGGAGATGTGACCTAGTTGAAAGGAATGGGTCCTTGGGGGTGTGCCTTTGGACTTGTACCCAGACTCATTCTCTCTCTATTTCCTGGCTACCATGAGGTGAACAACTTCACCATGCCCTTTCTGCCATGATTCTCTGCCTCATGACAGGCCCACAGCGCTGGACCCTGTCAACCATGGATTGAAACCAAGAGCCAAAATAAATCTTTCCTCCTTTAGTTGATTTTCTCAGGAATTTTTGTCACAGTGACAAAAAGCTGACTAACATACCAATCCTGTAAAATAGTATTTCATCATCTTCCTTATGTTTGAGCTTTCATTTAACACTTTAATCACATAATTTGTGATGTTTTAAAATTTCTTCAGAGAACAAAAATTTCAAAGAAATATTTTGCAGGGAAAACTGTTTTTACCTATGCATCTGTGAGGCTGTGCCATAAACCCCAGGGTAAGACTCCTGGGGGTCTTTCGCAGGCACCAAGGCACCCTGCAGTTGGGGCCTCCTGGATTCTCCATTGCCTGTCTTTAACTTCACTGTGCACTGAGTTATGCATACTCAACTCTTTAACAGTACTGCTTTTCTATCTGCAATTATTGTGTGTTTTTTATAAGAAAATGGAGAACAACAAATAATTCCTTAGGTTTCTGTAAGATTTGCCAATGCCTTACAAAGTACTTTGTGTGTCAAATTTAGTCTCTCTTTGCATTAGGCTCCCTATTAATGTTGTTTGAATAAGTACCATTCACAAAAGGTATTTAATCAGAAGTCTCACAACCACTTGTCAAGGTTATAAAAGATACACATGTTCTTTAGAACAGGCAGAGCGATGCAGATAACTGTTATCCATGCTACTGATAACATTAGCAGTGAACTTTTTTTGATTTGCCTTTCTACTTAGGAAAACATCATATTAATCCCTTTTTTTTTAACTTAAAAACTAGTTTTTATTTTTAAAACCAGTGTCATATTTACTCACATACAAAGGTACTTGCTGCGTGGTTTCTGTATAGGAATCCTGAGGATGGAATTATGAAAAAAGTAAAGTCTGTTCCTGGAGCTTACACTCTGTTTGCAGGCAGACCTCAACACATCTGTGTGTGCCATGGTATGGGTGGTAAGGGAAATCAAGCAATGTAAGTGGATACAGAGTGGGAAGGGGTGCTGTTTTATATGGGGTGTGTGGTGTAGGGTGACATTTGATGGAGAATTGAATAAAATAAGTGAGGCCTCTGTGAAGATATTTGGGGTAAGACGAGAGAACAATAAGATTGTGCAGATTAGCACAAAGTAGACTTGTGCGTTATGTTACGTTCATATGGTTGCATGTGAGGATGTGTGTAGACAGTCTATGCAGACTTGCATATATGCTTGTCCTTACACAGTATGCCGACCTTACCTGGTACATCAGCACATGTTCTGTTCTGTTGTGGTGAGACAAAAGGACCTCACTCTAGTTTATTTCAGCTAATGTAAGGAGAAAAGCATGAGTTCTCTAAATTTTTTTTTTATTAATATGGAAATTCTATAATGTAATGCCTAGACCTGGGGAAGAATATAAGAACTAAGCTCCAAAGCTGTTCCTCTCTTCCCAACAGCACATCCCAAGCTTATTATGTCAACTATCCTAAGAAGAAAACAAAATTAATAAGAATTTTGCAAAAATATCTTGTTGCAAAAATATGGTCACCTACATACCATATGATTTTAATCACCAGGTAAAAATTGGCAAAAATTCCTGAACCTGAGTTTCTTTATCCCCATAAAACAGTTGATGGTGTCTTTTCTTTGTTTTAGTTCAATGTGAGAACTAAGTAAGGTAACAGATTTGAAAGAACTCTGAATTAGTTTAGTTTATAGACAAAAGTTCTTTTAAAAATGTGTTTTTATTTGGTTGGTTGTTATTTCATGGAGGGATTTTTTTTTTTTTTTTTTTAAGTGTCAGAGTACCTGTAATTGGGACAGCCTACATTGATAAAGGGAAAATTTGCAGTAAGATTAAGAAACTATCATAGGGAATTCTTTTGATAAAGTAATATTATTGCTAAAATATATGTATATATATTTGTATATATATATGTATATTTGTATATATACATAAAATGTATGTGTATATATATTTTTTTGAGTGAAACCACATTTAAACTGTAACCTTTTTCTACTCTGCAGTCCTTTCATTTTTCACCTTAGTCTTTACCACCCCACCTGACATTACATTTTTGTTTAATATTTCCTAGCTGAAATCATACCTACCCATAGTAGGTGCCCCAACTGCTTGTTGAATGCCTGAAGGATAAATGACTATGTTTAATGTTTCCTATTACCTGGATTTGCTCTTCAGGTATGACGATTCCAAATGATGTCCAAGGTCCTAGTATGCTCACTGATCTTCCTGCTGTGGCTCAAAGAAGGGAGCAAGAAGATTTACCTTTATACCAACTCCCCAGGACCCAAGTTGTTTCAAAGGCCTCAGTCTACCCAGGAATGCTGTCTTCCAGATATGCCACTGATGCATGGTACACTATCATTTCTTCTTGTTTTCATGTTACAAAATAGGGTTTTCTCCTGGGTTTTTTTTTTTTTTTTTGTGTGTGTGTGTGTGTGTTTGGATTTTGTGTGTGTGTGTGTGTGTGTTTGGATTTTGTGTGTGTGTGTGTGTGTGTGAGAGAGAGAGAGAGAGAGAGAGAGAGAGAGAGAGAGAGATTCTAGAAAATGCATGATTTTGGTGCAACACTTGGAAAATAAAATAAAATTATGACTAAGACTACTATATTAAACAATTACTATGAGATTTCACATAATAATCATGCATATAATTTTATATTTTTATGCACAATGGATTTCAAAGAATATTTTCTTATAGAATGAAGATTAATTCAGAGCTCATGTTAATTAGCAAATGCACTGAGGACAAATTGAGAGGATGGATTTAAAAGTTAAAGAATCTCCAGGAAGTGGCAACTTGTAACACATTATGAGTAGGAGGAAGTAGTGAGGATGGCTTGTGTTTCTAGAGTACAAAACTGGATGGATAGTGGGACATTAATTCTGTGATATAAGATTATAGGAGCTCATAGTTGGAAGGGAAAATGAATTCCCTGTGGGACATGTTGCATGGAGAAATATCCAAAGGAGCACAAAGTGAAATGAAGACCCCTAGACACACTAGTCTGGGGACTAATATTGACATCTGTCCTGATACATATAATTGGCAGCAAGGTCAAGTGTAGGTGAAACTCTAGGATGTGGATGGTCATCCAAGGGAAGCTCAGACAATAAAAGCATAGGGCCCAGATCAAATTCCTACAAAACAGTAAGATTTAAGACATGATTGGAGGAAGGAAAGAATAAGGCAGAGTGGATAAAGGTAGAAGAAATTGGTGAACTTGTGATGGAATTTGAAACCAAGAGCACATTAACTAAAGGATCACCACAGAATATGGTCACAGTCTACAGAGAGGTCAAGGTAGACAGAGAAGTTTTCAGGGCCACATGGATGCCCTTGGTAAGCGTAGAGCAGTTTCAATAGAGTATACATCAGTGAGTAATGGTTAAGAATGGAAGAGAAGATTAGAAATTGGACATTGTAAGAGCAGACTATTTTAAGACTCCTTGTCATGAGAAAATACCAATAGAATGCATGTTACCTAGATAGCTCAAGGGCAAGTGGTAGGTTTTACTTAATCTATGACTACATACATATTTAAGTACATGTTCATTAAGTATTACTAATTCATATATACATGAATATATAAATGAAACTTGAGAGCATTTGTGGGAAGGTCTAGCAAATATCTAGGTGCTAGAAAGGGGTGATTATGCAGAGTCCTTGAAGATGGTGCTAGGAGGGGATGATGTTGCATACCTGGAGAAATTCACCTGTCAGAATTTGATGGAAGGACACTTACCTTCTCCACCAATAAAGGGGCCAGGCTTGAAAGGAAGGTCCAAATGTGGTACTTAAAATAACTTGCAGCAGGAATCTAAGATTCTTGTCCAATGAGTATATATTTATATTTTTTTTTCGGTCATTTAGGAGAGAGTCTATTTACTAAGAATGGTGGGGTGCTAGTAAAGTGGATGTTAAAAGGAAGGGTATGGGGCTAGTGATATAGCTCAGTTGGTAGAGTTCTTGCCTTCCATGAACAAGGCCCCGGGTTCAATCCCCAGCACCACGGGGTGGGGGGAGGGTGTGGTATGGTGGTAGAGACAAGCTTTTGAAACAAGGATAGAAGTTAGAAAAATATTGATCCTCTTTTCTGGCTCCTAGGGAGCGGGAGAATAAGCCTCACCCACTTGAGTGTAGAGTCCTTGGCAAGAACCAGAACTGTTGAAGAGGGCTGCAGATCACATGCAGCAAGAAGACAGGGGATAGGAGGTTTGTTTACAGACGGAGGAGATGCCAGGGTGTGATGGCCCAGTCGGGCAGGACTGGGACACAATATGGCAAGGGAGAGCATCTGAGGACAAACATCAGGAGCTGTGGGGTCAGAGTTGTTTGTTTTTTTTTTTCTTTCTTTTTTTTTTTTTTTTTTTTTGTTGGAGACAATACCTTTATTTTATTTGTTTTTATTTTTATGTGGTGCCAGGGATCAAACTCAGTGCCAAATGTTAGGTTGAAGGACTTCTACCCTAAGGAACTTGTATATATCTATCTTGAACTACTTCAAAAGTAAAAGGAATCCTTATCAATCACAAGAAGACCTTTAAAGCTTTTTCTTGGTCCACATGATTATACCGAGAAGAGGTCAAACAGCGGGCATTTACAAAAGCTGTTTCCTAACTAGAAACCTGCTATATTAGTACAACTTTAGAAAATGTTTTTATGCTTCTAACTCAGATTCCATAAGGCTATAGTTTCCAGAACCAGTTTCATTCTTATAATTAATGTATTATACCTGTTGGCCATATGAGCAGAAAACAAGACAGTAAGAGTATACAGGATCAGAATTAGCCATATTTGTGCTACATCTTCTCTTAGGGGAGCTGCCTTGCGCTCCCCCCAGATGGACAGATTCTGCTGCCCATGATTGAGATGCCTTTGCTCGCCATCAGAAAGAAGATGCTGCAGCATAGGAGGCATCTTAGACTTCAATGATGTGCATTTTACTGTTCTGCAACTCATGACCTTTGCCCAGAGTTTTAGATAGAGAACAACTTGTTATGAATCTTCTATGCATAACTCATCTCTGAAGGGAATGAAGGATGCAGAAAGGCCCACCTACTTGTAGTGGCTTTTTTGCTCAGCAGAAACAGGCCAGTTACACAGGAAAAGTACTGTTGGGTCCAGTGTCCTAATGTGAAAAATCCTGACAGTCCTCAGAGGAATACATAGTGACAAATAATCATGGATTTGGTTCCTTAGGAGACATGCCTGAAGTAGAAGAGTTAGGAACTTAGTTTATAACTTTATGTGTAGTCCAATTACTTTTCAAATAAGGTGCATTTGATTCTTCAATTTCTCTTGTACTTAGTGTAAATAGTTGAATCTCACAGAAGAATCCAGAGTGGAACTATTTCTCTAAACTGTAGAATTGAGAAATATCTAAACACATGTCCAAGCCCACTCACCTTCCTTGCACAGAAAGAAAGTTGAGGCTGCTGATTTTCCCAGCCTCAGGAAGGAAGCTGACTTTAATCCTGTCCCATTGCTTTTTCTCCTCAAGTGAATACTTTGACAAACTGATTTCATATGCAGGTACAGGCATTTAAGGACTCCAGACTGACCTTTGTCTTTGGAGATAAGTCTTGCATTTGAACGTTGTTTTTATTTTTTGGCTTGCTGTCAGAAATGTAGGATATATTTAGATCTCAGCATGTTCTAGAAGAGTTCCTGTAAATCATACTCTCCCTTCTTAATCTTGCAAGGTATGCCTCATGGAGTTAGGTTCATGGGTGAATATTTATTGCCATTTAGAATCCCATAGATGCTTTTGATGGATGGTCTTTAAGATAATCAGGGTATCATGTATCACTGAATGGCATTTTAGAGTTTCTTCTTTGCCTTAATATTTTGTAGGACCCTGCAGGGGTGTGTATGTGTGTGCATGCATGCATACCTGTGCTTGTGTGTTTGCTGAAAGTAAGGATTCGCTGACTTTACTTAGCATGCACTGTGCTTTTGGATCATGCCAACTTCTTACCTGTGGAGGCAGTACTAGCACCTCCAAGCTAGTGACTTCTAGAATAGGCACTGTGGGCGGGAGTCCCACAGAGGGAATCTGGGTGAACTTGTTCTGAGTATCCTTTTCCTAAGGCCATTTGAGAACATGTTTTCAGAACTCCCAGGTTTCAGTTTCTCTTCCTCATCTGTGCCATCACCTGGCCTAAAAGCATATGGATGCCCATAGTGAGGGACAAGGTGTTTCTCAGACTAATAGGTCCACAGTATGAAAACATCATAGATATGTTCAAATTGTTCTTCTGTTATTTGTATGACCTTGAGAGATTTTGCTGTGTGCCTGTGTTTCCTTACCTGTAAAGTAGGTTATTCTATAGGATAAATAAGAATATATATACACGACTTACATTGTTTACTTGCTAACTGTATGTCAGTGAAGCTGGGGAAAATGAATATAACAAGTTAATGCAATGCCTTGCCCATAGTAAACTTTCAATAAAAAGCTGGCAGTAATACTGGTGGCAATAACAATGATTAGTTCATGGGCCTTGATATGTTCTTTGGGTAGTGTCAATTGCTGCTGAATTTATTAAAAGGAGATTGGAGTTTTTTTTTTTTTAATTGATAGGATCAAATCATAGTAAAGCAAAGTATCAAAGACACTGGGAGGATGATGAACTTAAGATGAAAAACTTGTATTTAAAATTGAAAAATATTGGGCTGGGGATATAGCTCAGTTGGTAGAGTGCTTGTCTTGCATGCACACAGCCCTGGATTCAATCCCTAGCACCAATAAATAAATAAATAAACAAGCAAACAAACAAATAAATAAGCTGTGGGTATAACAGGATGAAAATGAACAGAAATGGTTTCAGGCATTTAAAACTTTATTATGGATAGTGGGAGGTGGACTAGGAGTCAGGATATCATAGTTGGGGAAAGGATTAAATGAGTTAATGTTATATTTTACGTCCCCAACACAGTGCCTAGCATTTAGTGCCTTTTAAATAAATGGTGGCTATCTAAATCCATAACATTGGTAAGTAGCTAAGGATAAATATATTTGAGAGAGGGCTACCCTTAAATGTTGATGTTGGAAGGAAAAGGGCAAGTGAGGGATGGGGGTGTAGCACAGTGGTAGAGTTAGTGCTTAGCATGCATAAGGCCCTGGGTTTAATTCTCAGTACCCCCAAAAAAGGGGGTTCTCAGGAATTCCTGTTTATAGCCTCATGTATGTAACACTTGCAGTTCTTTCTTTCTTCCTTCCTTCCTACTATTGTTGAACCTAGGAGCACTTAACCACTGAGCCCCTTCCCCAACCCTTTTTATATTTTGAGACAGGGTCTTGCTAAGATGCTTAGGGCCTCACTGAATTGCTGGGATAGGCTATGAATTTGTGAACCTCCTGCCTCAGCCTCCTGAGCTGCTGGGGTTTAGGCATGAGCCAGCAACACTTTCCAGTTCTTAAAATGCTACTACAGACTAAGATGATAGTGAAAATTTGAGATAGAAATAATACACTAATGCCTTTGAAAATAAAAATTAGATCTCTGATTACAAATCCAGGTTCTACAGAACACTGGAAGAGAAGTAAAGTTGACCTGAGAAAGCAGTTTGCCATCTATGAGTTTAACTTTGTTTCTTAACACTTAAGCACAGTTTTGCATATTAATTAAAATATAACATTTTAGGTAATAGTTTGAGAGAGCTGTATAATCATGTTAACCACACCCCAGTGAAGCTACAGAACATTTCCATCACCCTGAAAGTTCCCTCCTACTCCTTCATCGTACACCAAGCAAACACTAATCTGATTTCTAACACTGTAATTTAGTTTTTCCTGTTCTAGAACACATTTAAATTGATCATACAGTAGGTACTTTTTGTGTCTGAATTCTTTCACACAGTATAACGTAGGTGTCATTCTAAATATGAATGGAAGGGAATACCTAATTCCTCATGTATTGGTCTCAGGTAATCATTTGCTTTGCAACTTGAAAATCGTAGTACAACATCAGTATAAATAAACCTACAAGTTTGGAAAACACTGGTGCTCATTCTCTCGGCTTCTAAATGCTCATATTCCCTGTGATATGTCACAGAAAGCTGTCATATAGAATCTGTATTTAAAGAGAAAAAAGAAATCTTCAGATTGCTTAGTCACAACCAGAGCTTTATCTGCTTCTGTCATTTTGGAATGTTGAGTTTTTTTGACCCTCATAAGGCTTCGTATGCAGACATTTTATATGGTAACACATACTATAAAGTACTTAGCTATCTGGAATCTTCTGATTTTTGTATGATGTTGAAAATTTTATTTGCAAGGAGATTATATGTCGTGACCAAGTCTCGCCATTAATGTCTGCCTGTTCACTAATGGAGTACTCCATCTTTCCTCCCCAATCTGTAAAGAATACTAACCTTGGGCATTTGTTATATATGGAATGAAAGCCTAGAATGAAAGGCTAATTGGATGTCTGATTCCTTTGGGGGTAAAAAGTCTATAAAATTATGGTTGAATGTAAGAAGCAAAAAAGTTCAGTTCTTTTTTTTTTTAATTTTTTATATGTATTTTTTTATTCCTTTATTTTATTTATGTGGTGCTGAGGATCAAACCCAGGGCCTCACATGTGTGAGACAAGTGCTCTACTGCTGAGCCATAGCCCCAGCCCCTCAGTTCTTTTTTTAAGACTTTATTTTCTTTTTTTAAAAAATATTTATTTATGTTTACGTGCATTTATGTTTACGTGGTGCTGAGGATCGAACCCAGGCGAGCGCTCTGCCGCTGAGCCACAACCCCAGCCCTTTAAGACGTTATTTTCTAGAGCAGTTTTAGGTTGACAACAAAACTGAGAGGGAGGTGCAGAGATTTCCCACATACCCTGACCTATACATGTGTCACTTCCCCCATTATCAGCATTGCCTGCTAGGTTGGTACATTTGTTATCACTGACTTAGATGAACACATCATTATCACCCAGAGTACATGGTCTGCATTAGGGTTCACTCTTGCTGTTTTATGTTATATGAGTTTGAAAAGTTCCATTATTTTAAGGTTTGAGATTTTAACTGATAGAACATGTTATCATCTTTAATTACAATACAGTTTATGAAATTTGAGGTTAGAAATCTCTTGTTAACGTTTCAAATGTTTGTGCAGATTTGCATCTTAACATGTACAATGTAAGTATTTTACTTTCTCAGTTAAATTTTAATTCGGGTTGAAAGGTAGATGAGTTCACTAATGTAAACTGACTCCACTAGTGTGTATAGTTGCTCATCTGTTATGACGGCACTTCTAGAACAAATTGTACTGTATGGATAAGTTTTTCACAAGTTTCATTCCTCATTAGCTATGAAATAATCTGAATAAAATATGCATATACTCACTCTCTGAAGAAGTGCAGTATATTGTGGAAAAAAATCAGTCTTTTCCAGCAGAATAATCCTTTTGTTACATACTTTATCAAAACTCAATTTTTCATGTTCAAAGTGGCTTTTTTACTCCCTCAAGTTGTGAGAGCTAGCAGTTCAGAAACTTTTTGGTTTTCACTGTTTAAATTAGAAAAACAAATAACCCGTAGTATTTGTTAAAGCTTAGTTTCCCTTCTATTTTAGATTTTTTAATTGATGAAATTAATTTTTATGATGATAGTATAAATGTGCCATAGTAAAAATACTTACTTTTTTCCCCCCTCTCCATGTAAAGGAAATGTGGAAAATGGAAAAAAGAAAGATTTTTAGGATTGTTTTAGTTTTCATTCTCACTTCAATTAACATTTATTTAAAGGCGACTTTAATTCAAAATTCTAGAATGCAGCAGAACATGAAGATATTCTTTTTGCTTTTTTTTTTTTTTTTTTTTTTTTTTTTTTTTTTTTTTTTTTTTGGGTACCAGGGATTGAACTCAGGGGCACTCAACCACTGGGCCACATCCCCAGCCCTTTTTTGTATTTTTATTAGAGACAGGGTTTCACTGAGTTGCTAAGTGCCTCGCCATTGCTGAGGCTGGCTTTGAACTTGCGATCCTCCTGCCTCAGCCTCCCAAAGTGATGGGATTACAGGCGTGCGCCACCGCACCCGGCACATGAAGATATTCTTTACAGTAATGTCCATATTCCAAAAAAAGGACATAATCTAAGTGTATTATATATTGGAATAACATATATTAAATTACATCAATACATGAACTAAGGTGCTACTAAATAAAAAAATGATGTATTTATGGTAAGGTGGGAATATTTTATATGAATTCAAATGAAAAAAATCATGAAAATGAATATTGGTTGAGTTTTAATTAAATGTTAATCATATCTCATTTACTCTTTGTTACTGTTAGAGAAGATCATCAAAATATCAAAGTTTGTGCCATGATTACGACTATGCGGTGAATATATACATACACACGTGTAAAGAACAATCGTGATAGGACAAGTTACAGTTCATGTACATTTGAGGAACCATGGGTGTGTTGTTTAGGAATTGCAGACAGCTCCTCATCAGGAGAAACCCACATAGTGTGGCTTGAGCAAAAAGGGCTTCATTGCTTTTGTGTACAAAGGGCCTCAGAAGGTGTTCTTAGTGATTCGGTGCTACTGCCATGGGGTCTTCAACTCTTTTTTTCCCCTTCCTCCTTGCTTCACTGTCCTTATCACATGGAATCAGTCCTCTTTGTTCCAGGATCTGAAGATGGTCACTTCCCCACCAGGACCTCTGCATTCTAGACAAGAGGAAAGGGAGGCGCAGAGCAGAAGGCTCTTGCTAGGGGTTGGGGTTGTGGCTTAGCTGTAGAGCGTTCGCCTAGCATGTGCGCAGCCCGGGTCCGATCCTCAGCACCACGTAAACATAAATGCATTGCATTGTGTAAGGCAAATAAATAAATAAATAAATATATATATATATATATATATATATACACATATATATATATTTAATATTTACAACTAAGTGTACAACTAAGGCAAATAAATAAATATATATATTTTTAATATTTATTTATTTACTTTAGTTGTACACAATGCAACGCATTTATGTTTACGTGGTGCTGAGGATCGAACCCGGGCCGCGCACGTGCTAGGCGAGCGCTCTGCCGCTGAGCCACAACTCTAGCCCAAATAAATAAATATTAAAAAAAAAAAAAAAGACTCTTGCCAGCCAGTCCTCCCTCTCTAGTGAGCTTACCTGAAAACCTCTTCCAGAGACTTCCATTTCCATATGCTTACCAGGGCATGGCACACTGCTGCCTTAGCTGAAGGGATTCAGAAATTGTGCTTTTTTTTCCCAAGCTGAACACGGTGTCACCTGAAATAAAGGAGAGGTCATGTTGGTACGGAAAAAGGGATAAAAAGACACTAGATAAGTAACTGGCAAATGTCTTTCAAGGCGTTTCCCCCCCAAATATTATGATCCTTTAAGTCATGAAAATTAGACTGGCTAAGGTAAGAACCAGGAGTGTCTGAGGCATAATGATCCCACAACCAATGTTTGAATTGTCTATATCATTTCAGCTTCTTTCCACATGGCATTATGGCTATTATTTTCTAAAAAGTATGTGTAGCAGCAGGTAGGTAGTATGTTGCCATTTTTTAACAGGACTTGAAAGTTCAGAGAAAACTGGAGCATTAACAGTATGTGCTGAAACAAAGACTCGGATATTTGTCCAGAGGTTATGAGATTATGGTGTATTCCTGAACATTTTCTGAGTCTCAGTTCCTCATGTGTAAAACAATATAATCCATCCAGCTGTGCTTCCTTTAGGAGGGTTTTTATGAAAATGAAATAGAAGAGGTAGTGCCTATATTTTTGTGTACGCTAAGACTATTGATGGTATCAAGCATTATTTTATTTAATAGTGTAAAGTCACACACCCATTTCATAATACAGGTTAGACTTGAACTTAGGACTCCCAAGTCTTCTCCAGATAATATTTATAGCCCGTTAGATCACATTTCTGTTATAACCAATTAGTTTGTAATTCAGCATTTTGTGTTACCCAGTTCAGTAGTTCAGTATTTACATAACTTGACAGATGAAAATATGATAGCGGTAGGTGGGAGTGTGTGAGTATCAGATAATTTTAACTGTGTAATTTTAATTACAAATTTTCTCTGTGAACTACACAATATTCATGGAATACAAAATATGGGAATTATTTAAGGTTAAAATTATTTACAAAGGTAAATGATTGTGAAAGAGGTATGTTTACCTGTTTATGTCCATTCATATTGGACTATCCACTTGGCTTGTCAATCAATACCAAGTTTTTTCTTTTTTAAAGAATGAAAAAGTTTTTTCTTACGTGTTTTTTAAAGTAGATTTTTAAAATTCTAATTAGATATGACAGAATGCATTTTTGACCCACTGTACACAAATGGAACATAACTTCTTATTCCTCTGGCTGTACATGGTGCTGAGTCACATCAGTAGTGTAATCATACATGTACATAGGGTAATAATGTCTCTCATTCTACTGTCCTTCCCATCCCCACCATCCCACCCCTTTTTTCACTCTCCTCTGCACAATCCAAAGTTCCTTCATTCTTCCTTACCTGCCTCCACCCTCCACCACTACAGATCAACATCCACTTATCAGAAAAAACATTCAGGCTTTGGCTTTGGGGGGATTGGCTTATTTCACTTAGCGTGATATTCTCTAGTTCCATCCATTTACCTGCAAATGCCATAATTTCATTCTTCTTTAAAGCTGAGTAATATTCCATTGCATATATGTACCACATTTTCTTTATCCATTCATCTGTTGAAGAGCATCTAGGTTGGTTCCATAGTTAAGCTATTGTGAATTGAACTTCTATAAACATTGATGTGGCTGTGTCACTGTAGTATGCTGATTTTGAGTCCTTTGAGTATAAACTGAGAAGTGAGATAGCTGGGTCAAATGGTGGTTCCATTCCAAGTTTTCCGAGGAATCTCCATACTGCTTTCCATAATGGTTGCACCAATTTGCAGTCCTACCAGCAATGAATGTATGAGGGTACCTTTCCCCTGACATCCTTGCACATGCTTATTATTGCTTGTATTCTTGATAATTGCCATTCTGACTGGAATGAGATGAAATTTTAGGTTTTTTTTTTTTGGGGATTTTTTGGTTGTAGATGGACATTACACCTTTATTTGTTTATTTATTTTGGTACCGGGGATTGAACTCAGGGGCACTCGACTACTGGGCCACATCCCTAGCCCCTCTTAGAATAGTTTTGATTTGCATTTCTCTAATTGCTAGAGATGATGAACATTTTTTCATATATTTGTTGATCAATTGTATTTCTTCTTTTGTGACGTGTCTGTTCAGTTCCTTAGCCCATTCATTTATTTATTTATTTTTTTTTTTTTTGGTACCAGGGATTGAACTCAGGGGCACTCGACCACTGGGCCACATCCCCAGCCCTTTTTTTTTTTGTATTTTATTAGAGACAGGGTTTCACTGAGCTGCTAAGTGCCTCGCCATTGCTGAGGCTGGCTTTGAACTCGCGATCCTCCTGCCTCAGCCTCCCAAAGTGCTGGGATTACAGGCGTGCGCCACCGCGCCCGGCTTAGCCCATTTATTGATTGTGTTGTTTTATTGGTGGTAAGTTTTTTGAGTTCTTTATATTTCCTGGAGATTAGTACTCTATATTAAATATGTGTTTTAAAATATGAAATGCATACAGAAAAAATGTATAAACAATAAGTATTTAGTTAAGTGAACATATCTGTATAACCAGCTTCTAGATTAAGAAATAGGACTTTATTAGCACCCCAGTAGCCCCCTTTAATGCTGCTTTTCATCAATAACCCTATTCCTTGCCAAGTAATACTAAGTTTTAAAAAACATTTTACCTATTGATAAACAAATGTGAGATTAAACAAATTGAAGTTTTGGGTTTTTTTCGTTTGTTTGTTGGTTGGTTTTTAGAAAAATCACATGTACAGTGTCACCAATAATCATTCTGTGGTTTTCTTACGTGTGAGGATTTGTTGTGTTGAATGTTAAAGCAATACATGTTTCTTTTGCATATTTATTGATGGAAATATTCTGAAAGCACAAAAATGACTGAGCATGGTAGTGCATGCCTGTAGTCCTGCCTACATGGGAGGCTGAAGCAGGAGGATCACAAGTTTGAGGTCAGCCTGGGCAACTTAGCAAGACCCTATCTCAAAAAAAAAAAAAAAAAAAAAAAAACAAAAAACTACAACAACAACAACTGGAGGTGTTAGTGGTAGAGCACTTCCCTACCATGTGTGAGGCCTTGTGTTCAATCCCCTGTAACACACACACACACACACACACACACACACACACACACACACATATAGCTTAAAAATTAAGAACCATTTAGCATACCGGGCGTGGTGGCGCACGCCTGTAATCCCAGCACTTTGGGAGGCTGAGGCAGGAGGATCCCGAGTTCAAAGCCAGCCTCAGCAATGGCGAGGCACTTAGCAACTCAGTGAGACCCTGTCTCTAATAAAAATACAAAAAGGGCTGGGGATGTGGCCCAGTGGTCAAGTGCCTCTGAGTTCAATCTCTGGTACCAAAAAAAAAAAAAAAAAAAAAAGAACCATTTAGCAGTAACTATGGTTTGGATGTGAGGTGTCCCCCAATAGCTCATGTGTGAGACAATGCAAGAAGGTCCAGGGGAGAAATGATTGGGTTCTGAGAGTCTTAACCCTATCAGTGCATTAATTCCTGATAGGGATTAACTGAGTGGTAACTGAAGGTAGGTAGTGTATGGCTGGAGAAGGTGGGCATTGGGAGCGTGCCTTTGGGATATGTATTTTGTATTTGGTGAGTGGAGTCTCTCTCTGCTTCCTGATCATCATGTGAGCTGCTTCCCTCTGCCACACTCCTCTACCATGATGTTCTTCCTCACCTAGAGCCCCGAGGAATGGAGCCAGCCTCCTATGGACAGAAACCTCTGAAACTGTGAGCTGTCAGATAAACTTTTCCTGCTCTACAATTGTTCTGGTCAAGTCTCTTAGTCACAACAGTGAAAAAGTGGACTAAAACATCAGTCTATAGATTGTGCAATTTCAAAACTTTCCGAACCTTTCAGAATATGTCTTGAAAGTGTGTGTTTTTTTCCCTTTCTCCCCCTCAGTGAGTTACCTGAGAGAGAAGAAGGTGAAGGAGAAGAAACACCAAACTTCAGCCACTGGGGTCCACCAAGAATGTACGTGGGTGACATTACTGGCATTCTAAATAGGAGCACATTCTCTGCGTACTCCTCTGTCTTAATAGAGCATTATTTAGTCACGCTCTAATGATTGCACAGTAAAAGGCCAATATTAGGAAGTAGTTTAGTATCCATTTATGGTAGAAACTAATGGACTAAATGTACTTTATTTCTGCCTCATTCAGTGGGTTGGGTGGCACTGTCTCAGATATGGTGAAGCTGCCCTTTTGTAAAGAGCAGCGACCAAAGCTGTAGGTTTCTCTTCCTTCCTCCCCTGGTGGGGAGTTCGAGTCTGTGCCTTGTTTGAACTAACAATGTGTAAACTCATCTTCCCTTGGTAATGGTTATTGTTTTAAGTACTCATCAGGGCTGCATTTTAAGATGATAAAAGTCTTCCTTTAGCTGCTTTCTCCATTCTCTATGCATTATTAATTCTTCCAGCACCACCCAACCCGTCTGTTCTTCTCTTGCAATTGAATTCTGAGTTTTGTCTTAAAAACTCTTAGGAGCTGTTTTTTAAGTTATGATTTTATATGAGTTTAATTACTGGCCATGTCTCTATAGTTTAAGCAAAATCCATAATATTTACAGGGTCAAATTTTATTCCATATGTTCTTTTTAACATGACATGGTGGTGGAAGGAAAAGAAAACTTTCTGGCCTTAGGAGCAAATAAAATCTGTGTTATGTTTGAAGAACCATAAGGTTAACCTTCTGATTTGGAATAGCACTTTGTGCTGTGAACCTCTCAGTGATAAATTTATTTTATTCAGAAAGTCTGAGCTTTTTAACTAAAATGACATACGTGATTTTCTCGATGTTTTAACCCGTCTCATTTCCTCAGTCCATTCTCTGCTAATGTTATGGATATAAATGAAATGGGCTAATCACAGAAAACATATTGTAATAGGAGATGGAAGCTTTGAGGCCTGGCTAAACCTTCTCAAAACCTAAAGAGCTGTTTTTATGTTTTAGATATCTACTTTAGAACATAAGCTTTCACATGTCATAAATTGATAGCATCTTGTAATTTTGGAACTAGGTACAATTTCTATAACATTTGTAAAAAATGTTCAGAAAATGTATTTTTATAAAACAAGTCACAAGAATATGGCATAGATTGAATGTTTACAGTGCGACAAATTAAGTCGTTCATGTGTGAATTTTTCTCTTTTTTGTAGTGTCGAGATTTTTAGAGAACCCAACGTGTCCCTTGGTATCAGTATTGTTGGTGGACAAACGGTCATAAAACGCCTGAAGAATGGAGAGGAACTTAAAGGTATATTCATCAAACAAGTGCTAGAAGATAGTCCAGCAGGAAAAACAAACACACTTAAAACTGGAGATAAAATCCTTGAGGTAAATGATGCTAAAATATTGTTTTTGTTTGAAACATATTTGAGACAGTAAAAGAATTGTAGCCAGAAGACCTTTGTTCACATGTTGGTGCATGTGTATATAATTGGTATGTTCTATTTATATGCCTTAGTTCATATGTTGTATTACAATTTGTGAGTTTCTCAAGTGAAAAGAAGAACAAATAAAATGATAAAACAAAAACCCTCAGCTGATTGAAAATGACAGTTTAAAAAAGGGCTCTATATAGAATTGGGCAGATGGTGAGCATTATGCTTCTCCCAAGTCTTTAATGAGCTCTAAAGTTTATAATTGTGTTTCAGTGGAATATGTGTGCTTGTCTGGAGAAGGGAGTCCACCCTGCAAAGTTGAAGGCTCCATCAAGGGAAGGGTGGATCCATGGTCCACCTGTGGTGGGCTTTGGAGGGGCCAAGTTTTAAAGGCACATCAAGGCAAGGAGAATGTCATAGGATTGGAATGTGATTTTCTTTGTGCTAGATTTATTAGATGAAACTATAGTTGATATCTCTAATCCCAGAATATGCTTGTTCTTGATTTATGGTTTCTGGTAGAATGCAAGGGCCCTGGAGGTTATGGGTCTAAGTCAGATTAAATTACTAGTCCTGCCTTATTCTTAGTTTCCAAATAAATTGGAATTGAGAATTCAAACCTACTAATACCATCATGAGGATTAAATCAAAGAACTACATCAAGTTGCTCTGTGTATACAAATTTGGGGTGATGGAGATTGAATGTTCCTTATCTGAAATGCTTGAGACCAGAAGTGTTTTGGAGTTTGGATTTTTTCAGGTTTGGGAATATTTGCATATACATGATGCACTATCTTGGGGATGGGACTCAAACCTAAACTCAAAAATCATTTGTTTAATTTATTCCTTACACAGAAAGCCTGAAGATAATTTTATGTAACATTTTTAGTGCACTTGTAATTGTAACCTGCTGCATGAGCGTAGGTATGGAGTTTTCCAATTGTGGTATCAGTGCTTACAAAGTTTCAAATTTTGCATTTTTGGATGAGGAGTGTTCAACTTGTATTTGTGCTTGTGAAATACATTTTTAAAAAACACTAATAATGTGGTAGTGAAGAAAGTTAACCAAAACTCTCTCCCCCCTCAGTGTTAGCACTGATAGTGTGAATATGTTTGCTTAATACAGTGTTCTTGGAGCTATGTAGACCATGTTAACAAGTTAGGTTTTCCCACTTTCTATAATAAGGAACACTTTAGAGTTACCCAAATTTACTGAACATAGAACACTTCTAATAAAAGAACTTATGTTGTTAGGGCACTTCTATTTTAACACAATTTGAAAAATATTCAACTTCTCAGTTGTGATAATAGGCAATTTGTTTAAAATATTCCTGTCAGTTTAATGGAGAGATAGCAAAAGTCCAGAAAGAGATTCCCCACCATTTCCCCACCTCCAGCATTGTGTACTGTGCTAATGATAGAGTGGAACTTAAAGTTCTATTATACACAATATCTTATTCCACAATTGCCACACAAAGGGAATTAATTATGCATTATGCACTGCCAATTTTTGATCATTGTATTTAACCAGGGCCGTTGTTAATAATGTATTTGTCATATTAATTTTCCTGAAGTTGAAATGTTATTTTTCTAAAAAAGGCAAAGCATTGTATGGGCCAATCTTTTTTTTTTTTTTTTTTCTTTTTTCTTTTTTTCTTTTCTTCTGACTGGGGTCTAATCAATATACTCTGGCTATTCTCCACTTAACACGAACTTTGAATTAACCTACCAACAATAGGTCTGCCTTTCCAGTCAGACTAAATCACTTGTGTTTCAGGTGTCTGGAGTAGATTTGCAGAATGCCTCACACAGTGAAGCAGTTGAGGCCATTAAGAATGCCGGGAATCCTGTGGTGTTCGTGGTTCAGAGCTTGTCACCTACTCCAAGAGTAAGTTTTAGTTTATGTTTCCAAAAGGTTAATAATATCCTCTCTTTCTCTAATCAAGATTTTACCTCCAAATATTTTTACACATATTTTTCTTTGTTACTTAGCTACATTATTTTTTAGAAAAAAAGTATTTGCTTCATACAAATTTAGTCATTAACTTCAATTTTCATTTTTCATCCCAATTTTGGTCTCCTGGTCAAATCTGAGTTATTAATATGTGCATTGAGTTCAGTCACAGGCTTTGGTGGCAAACAGACCTGTTTTCAGTTTCTCAATTCCTTATTTACCAGCTTTGCTAACTTGGAGGCAAGTTATTTCACTTTTCGAAGCCTGTCTCTGTTTATGAAAAGCTTTGAACATAAAGATGGTCAGGTGTAGAAACACTTTAAAGGAACCACCAAATGTTCTATATATTTATTAAAGCATATAAAATACAGACATGTTGACAATGTTGTATTTTATGTTCTATTGTTGGAAATTTGAATTAAAAAACGACTGTACTATTGGACACAGTGGCACATGTGACTCGGGAGGCTAAGATAGGAAGATTACAAGTTCAAGGCCAGTCTGGGCAACTTAGTAAGACCCTGCCTCAAAATAAAAATTTAAAAGGTCAGAGATATAGTTTGGTGGTAGAACATGGGTGAGGCTCCTTGGTTCACAAGAAAGAAAGGGGGCGGGGAGGGAGGGAGGAAGGAAAGAAGGAAGGAGGAAAGAAAGAATTTAATCATAAATTTTTTTTTCTGTAATTAGTTATTTGGTACACAATTAGAACTCTGACATGAAAGTGTCAATGGCAGGTTGTAACATGTTATATTGCAATGTGCCGCAGATGTGTTATCCTTAAATCCTATAACTGAAGAACAGTTGTTCAAAATTTAGGCACTTCTGAACAGTAGAAAAAGTTTGCATATTTAACAAAAATTACTTGCTTTTCAATATAGTCATGTGATGCTTTTGAATCTTTTGTATATAAGGGCATACAGAAAGTAATATGTGTTTGGCAAACTGGCAGGTAGATGGTTGGTTGCCCAGCAGGGGGCTTTGATGGGGTACTTCAGCATTCTTGTAACCCACTTACATGGAGCAGGCCTCAGCCTCCGCCCATCAGCAGCTCTGTGCTGCGCGGCAATACACAGCCTTCCATTCTTAGTGCTGTATTTACACCATCCAAACTGAGAGGGTGAACTGAATAAAGTCCTCTCATTTTCATAAAATCTGAAATTTAATTAGGCTTTTTGGAATTCAGTTTTTAACTCTTACTCTATTGAGCATGTAGTTGAGGCCATCACTTTTATTTCTGGAAGCTGAATTCAATAGGAAAATTGGCCAGATTATTCTTTGCCAAATGTCATTTCCCAAGAAACAAATTCTGAGTAAAAACAAGTCAATCAAATTGTACATTTATGTGGCCAACTGTATGAATACCCTGTTGAAAAATATTCAAAGCATTTAAACAGGTTATAGAGTCAGCCAAAAAGGCCACATTTTCAGTCCAGCCTTTGCTAGTGAGCTGAAGTGGAAATTTCTTGCTTGGAGGACATGAACAGTGCTATTTCTTTCAACTGTTCAAAAAAAAAAAGAAAGAAAGAAAAGAAAACCTCTTCATCATCATGCCATGCTCACGTTACTTTTCCCCTGTGTACTGTAACAGGCTGCCACACTGTGTGCTCAGTTCGTCAAGCATTGAACCATAGTCTGTGGTCCCAGCCAAAAGAGTACATCCAGTGGATGGTGTTAATTACTATGTCTATGACTTGTTCCATTTTTAACTTGGTTCTAGCACAAAATGATTCCTGTTGAATGAGGCAATGAAACAAATCAAGTTTAATACTTCGCAAAATGATTCTTTTGGCTTAATTATTGGTGCAAGTCATATAGATCATCCAGGAATAAAAAATGTAGGAAATGCCTTAGTTTTTTTCTTAAATTTTTGGGATTGGTTCTCACAATGTTGTTGCCTAGGCTCTCCCTGATCTGGGCCCAAGTGATACTTGTGCCTCAGCCTCCAGAGTAGCTGGGTCTGTAGGCATGTGCCACTGTGCCAGGCTACCTTAATCATTTTGACCAGTTTGCATTACATTTTGAACTTCCCTCAAAACCTAAAAAGAAGTTATTTCCTAATGTTGTGCCCATCAAAGGTCCATTATCTGAAAGTGCCACGGTAACAAAACAGTTCTCACAATACTATGAATTGAGTGGTGTATACATTCTCAGTTGCTTTTCAGGAGCATCGCCAACACATTACCTTTTAAGCTTCTCTCTAAATTCTCTACTGTATTTTCAGTATACTGGAAAAATTTCTGTATGTGTTTAGATTTACTTGGCAAATGCTTATTTGAGAGCAGAACCTATTATTTATATTGTACTCCTCTATAGGAAGTTTATATGCCAAGACGATATTTTTCACTTAATGACATAATTGCATTTCATGGTAGCATCACCTTTTTTTTCTCTTTCTTTCTTTCTTTTTTCTTTTCTTTTTTTTTTTTTTGCATTTCCAAAACAAATTCTTTTGAAATTGGGTTTATCTCTTCAGGTCATTAAGTTTATCATCATGTATTTTATTCTTTCTTCCTATAATCCAGTTGTACTTCCTTAATACCATATTGGCACCTGTTTTTTTTGGCACATGCATGTTTTGCATATTAATCATATACAAATATATTTTTTTTACTTTCACAAGAAATATGCTGTCTTCTGTTTTCCCCAAAGTTGTAGTCTTTTTGGTAAGCATTTTGTCACCTTAATTTTAATAAAAGCATACAGATATATTTCTCCTCTATTCACAAAACAAAAGTAGACTATCTTTGTTCTATTTTAAGATTTTTCAGGATGAGAAATGAATATCTATAGACCTGCCAGTCTCTGATTTAGGTTGTTGTGTACATTGAATAGAGAAATAAACACTAAGCACTATCATAGAGTCTGTTCAGATAGGAAGCACTATACATAATACACTATAATATAGTATACACATATTGTGTGTGTATTTGTTCCCTAACATATAAGTGACTTATATGTTAACAAGTTATTACTATTATATTCTTAAATGAAATAGTTCTGAGACTTTCTCATTCATTCTGAATTGGTTTATTTCTTTAGCACAGTAAAAGTGAAGAAAATTTAATATTAAATTGCATTTAGAGGGCTGGGGTTATGGCTCAGTGGTACAGCGCTTGCCTGGCACATGTGAAGCACTGGGTTGTATCCTCAACACCATATTAAAAATAAAAAAGGGGGGGCTGGGGTTGTGGCTCAGCGGCAGAGTGCTCGCCTCGCACATGTGCAGCCCGGGTTCGATCCTCAGCACCACGTAAACATAAATGCGTTGCATTGTGTACAACTAAAGTAAATAAATAAATAAAATTTTAAAAAAAGGTATTGTGTCTATCTACAAATAAAAAATTATGGTTTTTTTTAATTGCATTTAGAGGGAAGTGGATTGTTTTGTTTTCTTTTAAATTTTCTCTAGATAGGCATGTAGGCAGTTCTTAATTTTCCAAGAATGCAGGTTTTTAAAAAATTTTCATGTCATCAGGGTTAACGCTAACACTATTGGTGTTAACCATTTGAAGAGCTTTAAAAGAATAACCAAAATATTATATTTTCTAAGACTTTTCATAGTTTTACAAAAAGAAATGAGTCAAAAAGTACCTATGTTGTTGGCATCATTAAGAATTAAAATTATGGGGCTGGGATTGCGGCTCAGCGGTAGAGCGCTCGCCGCCTGGCGCGTGGGCGACCCAGGTTCGATCCTCAGCACCACGTACAAATAAAACACATTGAACAAAACGCATTGTGTACAACTAAAGCAAATAAAAAAAAAAAAAAGAATTAAAATTATTTTTAAAAATAAAAGATGCTCTATATGTGCAGTATGAATTATAATACATACTACTACTACTACTATAAATAAAAAATATTTAAAAAATAAAACAAAATTTCTATTTATGAGCATTCACTTAAACCATATGTACAATTAATTTTTAATTGCATGCTGATCTTGAATCCTGCAATTTTACTATTCTAGAAGTTTTTTAAAAATTTGATCTGATTTTTAATATAAATGATCATGTTTCCTGCAAATAAAGTTAATTTTATTTAAAAAAAAAAATTGAACTTCATTCATTTGTAAACATTTGGTGAATGCAACTATATATTAGGTCCTTTTAGAACACCTAAGTCAGCAATCAGATTTTATTTTGTAAAATGAAATGTCTTCTTTATCCTCACCTTCTGGATCCATGCACACAAACCTTTTAATTTCTATTCCCTGATATCTGTCTCTATCTATATACAATTTACAATATTTTAAGGTTATGTATCTTGACAAATTTCCAAACTTTTATTTTTTGCTTAGAACTGCACTTCTCATATCTTTAATTTTTAGATGAAGTCATGAAGTTAATTAAGTATTTCTTGTTTTAAGAAGTAAAGCAAAGCTGGGCGCGGTGGCGCACGCCTGTAATCCCAGCACTAGGGAGGCTGAGGCAGGAGGATCGCGAGTTCAAAGCCAGCCTCAGCAATGGTGAGGCACTTAGCAACTCAGTGAGACCCTGTCTCTAATAAAATACAAAAAAGGGTTGGGGATGTGGCCCAGTGCCTGAGTGCCCCTGAGTTCAATCCCCGGAACCAAAAAGAGAAAAAAAAAAAAAAAAAAAAAAAAAAAGAAGTAAGAAGGACTGGGTTGTGGCTCTGTGTGAGAGAACTTGCCTAACATGCATAAGGTCTTGGTTATAGCCCCAGCACCATAAAAAAGGGGGGGGGGGGGGGGGGGGGGGGGGGGGGGGGGGGGGGGGGGGGGGGGGGGGGGGGGGGGGGGGGGGGATACAAAACAACAGCAACAGCTGTAAATGGATGGATCTGGAGACTATAATGCTAAGTGAAATAAGCTAGACTCAGAAAGTGAAAGGTCAAATATTTTCTCTGATACATAGTCTAAAATTAAGGGGAAAAGGGAAAGGGAAGATAAAGAAGATGGAAGTAGGAAATTCTATCAAAATAAAAGAAAGGGGAGTAGAAGGAGATGGAGGGAGAGGGAGGAAGGGCAGAATATGGGACAAATAGTGGAATGAATCTAACTTTCCAATGTACATATATAAATATACCACAGTGAATCTCACCATTATGTATATGCACAAGACACTAATTTTTAAAAAAAGTAATACATAGATCAGTAGAGTAGAGGAAAGGGAACAGGGGCAGGGAGAGAGGAAGGTAAGGGTAAGTACTAGGAACTAATTAGAACAATTATCTTCCATGCATTTATAATTACATCAAAATGAATTCTAATGTTATAGAACCAATAAAATAAATAAAACTGAAAAACAATAACACTGTAAGAACTGTAATGATGGCATTTGAACTTATTCTTTTTTTTATTTTTATTTTTTTTAATGTGATCATAGGTCATTCCTAACATACATAATAAGGGCAACAAAACCACCAACAACCAGAGCCAAGACACCCCAGGAAAAAAGGAAAAGGTAACTTGAACCTTTCAAGCTTCTAAAGAATGTTTGTGGTTTCTTCTTGCATATTTGAGCTGTAACTAATAAAAGTGTTTTGTTTTTTGATGAGTGTCAGTGTACACATATTGTGTGTGTATTTGTTCCCTGTGCACATAGCTGGTTCTCACCAGCTCAAAGGCCAGAAACCTGGGGAAACGGGTAGAAAAATACTGTAAAGGAACAGTCAGGCATCCTTGTCTCTCTCTCTTTGACATTCAGCTGGACCATTGTTTTGTCCATTCCTAGAACATGCTGCTCACACCTAGGAGTTTCTGAGACTTGTTTCTCTCAGTCTGGAAGCTCATTTCTCACATTGCTCTTCCTTGAGAATCCTTTTTATACTTCAAGCAACAGATCAAAGGTCATCTCTCTCTAATGAAAACTTGACTCTTAATCAGAGTTAATCACCCATTCCTGTTTTCCCACCTGTAGTCTAGTAGAATTTGCTAACCTAAAAATTATTTTAGGATATGGTATCAGGCAGGGGTAAATTTTCACTTTTTCCCATAAAGATAACTAGTTGTCCCACTGTTTAAAATAGGACCTCCTTTACCCACTGATTTACATTGCAACTCTGTCAATACTTGGGTTACAAGGGGAATCTCTTTCTGAGTTTCCTCTTTCTTTCATTTGGTCACTTTTCTATCCCTGCACATATGCTGTTCTACCTAAATTATAAATATAATAAACATATCATGAAAGATATACCACTTAATATTTATATTAACATTAAAGTATATTTATGTATATGATTTCCAATTTGTAATAAAATTTTGTTCAGAATGGTATTACAAATCTTTTGATTTATTCCTTGCATTTCATGTTGCTATTAAATTGTGTACTACATAAAATATTTTTAATAAGGATGTAAATCTCAAATTCTAACACATTTCTGAAGATTTTCATTTTGGGATTTACTACACAGATAATATGTTCTTTGGAAAAAGGCAGTTTTCTTTATATTTTTTCATTGTTTTCCTTAATGAATCTGCTAAAATTGTTGGTGTGTTTAATAGAAGTAACGTTAACATTGTCACTTTTCCTCTTGATATTTAAGGAGATGCTTTTAATATTTCACTGTTGAATATCATGTGTTCTGTAGGTATTTATAGATAATCTTTCATGTTAAGGAAGTATTTCTTTACTGTTTTGTTAAGAATTTTCTTCATGAATTACATTGACATTGAATTTTATCAAATATATTTCCTGCATTCACTGAAATAATTATCTGTGTGTAACAGTTTTTTCTTCTTGAATCCTGTAATGTGATAAATTCCATTCACAAATTTTAAGAGTGTTGAACTACCCTTGAATTCTTGAATTAAATTTAATTTGATCATAGTCTTTTTTTGACCACTGCTAGTATTAATTATTTTAAGATTTCTATATCTGTAGTCATGAATGAGATTGGCCTGGATATGTTCATTTATATGGCTTTGGTTATGCTAAACTACTAAAAGGAATAGTTGAAGTATTTGTCTCTTTCACTTTTCTAATAATTTGCGTAACATTTTAATTACCAATTCCTTCATTGTTTGGTCAAAAAACTAACCCAAAGCCATTGTGGGCCTGTATCTTCTACATGAGAAAAATTTAAAATAGTAATTCAGTTCTTTAATAGTTATTGAACCACTCAGAGTCAGGTTTGGTCATTAACTTTTCCCTAGGAATTTTGATATCATCCACTTTTTGAAATATTTGTTGGCATAAAGTTATTCATATATTATCAAGGTTTCATCATTGCTCCAACTGTAGTTCTTTTTTTACTATGAATATAATTATTTGCTTTATCTTTTTCTTAGTCTTAAAAGTAATATTTCGTGTAGTTCTTCTTGAAGAATTACCTTTGAACTGTGTTCGTCTTCTCTGCTGTGTCATTTTTCTGCTCAATCAATTTTGTTCTCATCTTTATGTTGCCCTTTTTGTTTGGGCTCTGTCCCTTTACCCTACCCCCACCAAATTGCAGAGTTTTATTAATTTTTACCCTCTCTCTTTTCTAAAGTACTAATTTAAGACTATAAATTTTTTTCTAACTCCCACATTTACTACATTTTGAGATTTTAAGAATTTCTGTTGTTTAGTACTAAGTTTTTTAAGGCTTCCAGCACAGTTTCTCTTTAGGTTTATTTACAAATGTATTTTACATGTCTATATGAATATTTTAAAGGATTTTTTATTTCTAACTTATTTCAATTATAATCAGATTGTTGTTTTTGAAATATTATTAGTCCTTTGACATTGGTTGAGACCTTTTTGTGGCCCAGTACATAGTTGGTTATTGTCAGTGTTCTTCTATTTGTGATTAAAAAGCATGGCTATGATATGTTATTAGGTACAGATTTTTATCAAAAGTTATTGGGTCAAACTGAGTTATTCAGATATGTACTTAGTAAGTTTTTGTTGTTGGTAGCATAACAATGATCACTCATCTTGTTAAAATTTGTCTATTTTTATGTAGTTTTAAAAAATTCTTATTTTACACATTTTCAAGTAAGTTTATTAGGTCCCTATAAGCTTAAAATGGTTATACATTCTTAGGGAATAGATGTTTATATTAATATGTGGATATGAAATGTAGTAATGTCCTAGCAGCTATTTCATCTAATATTGGTAAAAGTATGCTGGCTTTCTTTTTTTGTCTACCTGACATTTTGGCTTGGAATTTTTGAGCTACACACACAAAATGAATTCAAGTCTCCAACCTGGCTGAATCTGGACTTGAATGAACATCTTGAAAGGAACATCTTTCTTCTCCTTTTCTCTTCCGCCTTAAGCAAGGCCAAGGCCAGTAAATATTTCTACCATCTTCTGTGATCAGATGTTGTAGTTTGTTAGATTTAACTGTTTTTATCTTTATCCGTGGTAGATTTTTTTAAAGCCACAATTAAATTGAACATGTAGGAAAACTTTATAGACATGTACATGGAGACAATGAACATGCTAACTTTGAGGATTTGTGGAAAGGATTCTTGAAAAGAATAACAGGGCTGTTTACCAAATTATAAGATTGTATATTTTACCTGGTTGACTCCTGTCTTGAGTTCAGATCTTGATCACAAAGATTATATTCAGGTTGGCAGTAGCACATATTGTGTGATTAAGATTCTGTGGTTTTCCACAGATAATATGTAGATTCTAGAAGACTATTGTTATTGTTTGTGGAAGTGTTAGGTATTGCAGGTAATTACTGGCAGAATATTTCCTCAACCTTTAAAGTTACAGGCTTTATTTTCAGGAATAGGGTTGGGGAAGATGATATATTTAGTCCAACTTCCCATGTTGCTTGACCTCAAAGGGACAATTGGAACTCAATAAATTCTTAGCTCTTGATGAAGGTATGGAAAGGACTTAAAAAGAGGCATAAAGAAACTTTAAGGGGTGACATTTATGTTCATTGTTTTGATTGTAGTGAGGTTTAAAATTGTACACTTTACAATGTGTGCAGTTTTTCATATGTCAGTTATACCTCAGTATAGTGCAGTAAAGCTGTTGCAGTCAGACAAAAATCATCTGCCCTCCTGGAGCTCACATTGCAGCAAGGCAAGACAAGATAGAATTCAGTGACTGCTACTTGATAGCAATTTGAAGATAGGACATGAAGATTCACATATGTAAGGGTTTGGAATGTGAGCTGTATAAGGGCAAGGACATCATGATTTCATTCAATTGCCTGGCACCTAATAGGCATGAAATACAAGTTTACTGAATGAATACAGAATCCTAAATACAAAATCTCTGGCCTTAGGTCACCAGGGATAGACAGATACCCTCTAGGCAGGTGTCACCTTCCTGTACTCCACTAAAACTCCCCATTTAAGATTTATGGTTGTTTTGGGCCTGAAAAAGTTTTAAAACATTACTTTTTAGAAATTTTATCCATTATTATGTGGTAAGAAGAGTTTCTCAGAATATTTAGTTTACCCTTTTCTTGGAGTCTTAGTGATTGATAATGCTGACTTGAAGGTCTGACTATTCATCCAATATTTGTTGGAAACCTCAGCCAGTTACTGTGTACCAGTCCAGAGATATACCTGAAAGGAAACCAAGATGGTGTCCATGGGCACCAAACAACAAACGCCACATAGTTAAATATAGAGGCTACTAATTTAATTAATTCTGGCAGGTAATTTAGTCAATTTAGGAAGCTCCCATGTAAGATTCCAGGAAGGAAAAGGCAAATGTTTGATTGTTATCAACTTGGCTGGTTCCATTAAGCCAAATACATAGCAAGGCTGTCTGTGTTCAGTAAGAATCCAGTAGGAGCACAGAACTACTAGCAGTCAGTCTCTTCAGCTGTGTTCTTCATTACAGAGAAAAACAATGGACCGCTAAGCTGACACTGTATGAAATCGTATCCCAATCTACGTCTCCATTATGGGATGGTGTTTAGCGGCTGCAGAATGCTCTTTGCTATTTTCCTTTTCTCTGAAATCACGTCTCATGTGCCAAGCCGCTTATTACATTCTGGAATGATGAAGCACCTGCATTCCAAGAGACGCATGGATGAGGGCAAAGTGCAGAAAAATGAACAGAAGTAAAATTAGTAATTAGCCGGGCGTGGTGGTGCACACCTGTAATCCCAGCACTTGGGAGGCTGAGGCAGGAGGATTGCGAGTTTAAAGCCAGCCTCAGCAATGGCGAGGCACTTAGCAACTCAGTGAGACCCTTTCTCTAATAAAATACAAAAAAGGACTAGAGATGTGGCCCAGTGGTCGAGTGCCCCTGAGTTCAATCCCCGGTACCAAAAAAAAAAAAAAAAAAAATTAGTAATTAATAGAAATGTGCCCAGGGCACCATGGGAGCAGCACACCCTTTCCAAGTCAGCATTCAGATAGTGACTGATCCATCTCTTCAAAAGTTATTACCATTAGAAAAAATTCTTTTTATGCATTATTCTCTCCTTAACATGAAAGCAATATATGTTTTCTAGAGTTATGGACAAACCAAAAGAAGGCAATAAAAATCACCCAAAACTCATTCCTAATAGGTGTAGGTTAGCAATAGAAATTTTAGCTTGAGGTCATTTCCATTAAAAAAAATTTTTTTTTTTTTTAAATAAGAGAGTCAGTAAAAAACTAAAAAAGAATCAATTAGCAGGTCCCAAATTCCTTGTTTTTCATTTATGCCTCATTTCAGTATTTTCTGACCCGTTTTGCATTATGTAGAGCCTGAAAGAATAGGCAATCAAGATCATAGATTTTGGCTATAATCCCAGCTACTCCAGAGGCTGAGGCACAAATTTGAGGCCAGCCTCAGCAACTTAATGAGACCCTGTCTCAAAGTAAATAAAAAGGACTGGGCATGTGACTCAGTGGTTAAGCACCCTTGGGTTCAATCCTTGCTACCAAAAACAAACAAAAAAAACCCTAAAGGTTCATAACAACTCTTTTATGTTTTCTTTCCATTTTTTTCCAGTTTTATTATGTGTATTCTGTGAATGGATTTCACAGCTGGGAGAACTAGTCCTCCATAATTAACTTCATTTTTTTTTTTTAATATCATCAAATGAAAATGTTGTCTTTTGGCAGAGTCCCTAAAAATGAAGACTTATAAAAGAGATGCATTATAAGTTGCTGCTCAATTTACAATTGGGTCATGCCCCAATGAGCCCATAATAAATTGAAAATATTGGAAGTTGAAATTGCATTTAACACACTTAAGCAAACATGATAGCTTAGCTGCACCATGTACGGTATAGTTGTTTCTTCTTGTGGTCCCATGGTTGAGAGCTGTGCTCACTGCTGCTACTGCTGCCTGGCTTCTGAAGAGAGTGCTGTTCCATGTCACTTACCCTGTGAAAACATCGAAATTCAAAGTACTGTTTCTCCTGTTGGTGCATTGCCTTTGTACAACTGTAAAGTCAAACCATCATATGTAGGGGACCATCTGTACTGAAAATGAGAACATTTTCTTTTTTATGTGTTGTAACTTGGTAAGATTAATGTTATAACATTCATCTATTCCCGGTAAATATCTAGACTCCAGGTCTAAGGGAGACCTTGTGAAGGCATTTTACAAAGAGCAAAATGATTTCTTGTGAACCTCCTGATGGTACCTAGAATACTTTGTTATATATATGTTCTGATTATTCTTAACAGCAACAAATAATATAGTGTTCAGTCATTGATATTCCACATTGTGCTAGGCTTTCAAATTGGCTGATTGTATTAGCTTTGTGTCACTGTGATCAAAATACCCGACAAGGACATCTAAGAAAGGGAAAATTTTCTTTGGGTTCACAGTTTCAGGTGTTCAGTACATGGCTGTCTGACTCCATCACTCAGGATCCAAGATGAGGCAGAACATAATGTTGAAAGGACACACAGGAAGAAAGCTGCTTAGCTCATGGCAGCCAGGAAGCAGAAGATTGAGGTGCCAGGGACAAAATAAACCCCCAAGGCACACTCCCAGTGACCTGTTTCTTCCAGCCATGCCCCACCTGCCAACAGTTACCACCTAGTTCAGTAGTCCTTTCAAATTAGTAATCAATCAGTAGATGAATCCGCTAATTAGCTGACAGTTCACAAGCTAATCATTTCATCTCTGAACATTGTTCCATTGCCTAACATGAGCGTTTTTTTGGTGGTGGGGTGGGGAGAGACATCTCATATCCAAATCATAACACTGATAATGTTCAGGTTAATATGTAAATATTTGTGATATTCAGATATATAGTCAAACATACATTGAGTACATACCTCGGGCATAGTCATGTGGGTGTCATGTAACATTGTTGTAAGTGTTCTTATAGTCCTATATAAAAGGTTGTTTTATAATCTATACTGAAATCAACAAGATCAGGAAGAAGTATAGCTGTTTCTAAATTCTCAAATCACTTTGACCATGTGAATCTGGATTCTTAAATAAAAATGCCGAGTCAGTTTCTGTGAAGATTTTTTTGTTTTTTTTTTAAGGCTGACACATCTAAAGTCATAGTTTAGTTTCACAATTTTCTGGAAACTCTGGGAATATGAGATTCCATAATGTTTATTGATCTATATAAACCAATTTTTTTAAGAGTTGTACATCTACTTTATTAATATACTGAAGTTAGGAAAATATTTTATATTGAACATGAGAGGCAAGGACATTTATTACCTACCTACAGGCATTTAGAGAGCTTTCAGCCTCTGTCCTACATTGTAGACCCAGAAATGCAAAAACCCAGTTGGGCATGGTGGCGCACGCCTATAATCCCAGCAACTTGGGAGGCAGGGGCAGGAGAACTACAGTTTCGAGGCCAGACTCAGCATCTTAGAGAGGCCCTAAACAACATTGTGAGACCCTGTCTCAAAAAATAAGAAGCGGGAGGGTTATTGCTCAGTGGTTAAGCTCCCCTGAGTTTAATCCCCAGCATCCTCCCGACTAAAGAATGCAAAACCCCACCATCTATCTGTCAAAGCACTGTTGTTTTTAGTAGACACTAGACATTTTCTAGTTCAAAACCACAAACAGGCAAAGAAAAGAGTATAACAAGCCTACTCTGTTGCCTCTTAGCCCATGGAAAGTAGATTCCTACAGAAACCTCCTCCTCCCAACAAATGCCACTAAGTGAGCGGACCATAAAACCAAATCCATTTTTTGCTGCTGCTAATGAGAAATAAGTTATAGCCCAAATGCACAGAACCAGCCTTGATCTACTACCAGAAATTAAAACATAGAATTAGAAACTTTTTAAGGTGAAAAAGGAAAAATTCTGTAATTACTTGGAGTTTACTACGGGAGCCTAGAAATCATGTAAGTGGATTTTAACAGCTCATGGATTGCATATGTGAGGCATCACAGTTTAATTGGTTCTGGAAGGTGAGTCTTCTTGAGCATCCCAGTAGGGCTTCCAAACTGTCAAAGTATAATTTAAGAAGAAAAAAAAAAGTGCAGGTGCCAGGTATTTATTTAACTCATCTATGAGGGAAAGACATCTTAAGCCTTGTGCAGAGAAAATTGAAGAGAGTGAAATACTCATAACAACTGCTGAAAGAAAGAATGCTTTAAACTCCCATTTAGATATAAAATTGGTTGATGTTGTATATGGCAAGAAAACTGCAATCTTTGGAGTTATCTTTTCTATAGGACTAAAATCATTTGCACCTCTATCAAATGAAATTAATATGTAGTACTACTGAACAAGAATCGTTCGCATTACTGTCATTTTCTAAAAGTTCATCTATCAGGGAGCCTGGGCAGCATCAATGGCAAGCAGTTAGTCATTCAGCAAATACTTAAGGGAGGCCTACTATGTGCCTCAGGCTGTTTCTGGAGTTGAGGATGCCACTGAGTCCGTCTTATTTTCTGCCCTCATGGGGATGGTCACCACCTGGCCTAGCTGGACAGACTTTGCTGCAGCCTTCATTACTGCAGGAAGAGCCTGGTGCTGCCCACACCCTTCTCCCATGTGCAGCAGAGGGATGCCCCAGGTTTTTGGCAGCCCACATTCAGACTGTAGGGAGATCTGGATATACTTATTCTCTATTCTTTTCAAGAGTGTTGGTAGAAGCCAATCAAATAATGTATAATTTCCCCTTAAATATATTTTAAATGCTATTAATAAAAATTCATACCCCTTAATATTATTTTCAAATCCAGCCGTCCTTGTTCTAGACGTTGTCTCTAACAAAGAATAACCTTATTCTGAGAAAAAAGGTTTCTTGAATTCATTTGCCCTTACTCTCCATTGCATTCACGTGCTTTTTTCCACTCAAAAAAATTAACGACAAAGCGATCACCCTTCTGTATTCTCTTGTTGCTTAATAAGCATTTTGTATTTGGCATTTTTTTCTTCCTTTATCGCTCTTGTATTTTATTCACTTCTGAATTTTCTACAAATGTGTATAATTGCTGCTTTGGTTAGACATTGTTTTAAATAAAAGTGGGTATGTGTTTTCTTTCCTGACTCTCAAATAGTGTTTTCTATCTTGGAGGATTTATCGTGTGCCTACTCTCTGTAATGGAGCAGGCATTGTCCTCTTACTGAAGTATATCTGCCATTAGTGCTATTGTCCTATAAAGGATAATTGAATGTACTTTATTGAGGTCCTGTAGCAAAGCAAACCTTAATCCAGTTATTTTGATATTCGTGGAGGGCTCGGGTATGTCGGCTCGTATTCTTCTGAGCAGCTTGAATCTCTATAAAGTTTGGCATGTTTTATTTTTCTCCACGTTTAAGAAAATGTCTCCGTGCTGTGAAGGTAATCTGATCATAGAGTTTTATTCTACTTCAATTATCTGTGTGAGTCAAATGGTGATGTGCTCTATCGTTGGAATATAAACTGAAAGCATGCTTATACAGAAATACTTATGCATCACAGAGATTTCTTTTTTAAAATATTAAAATGTGTCTTGGCCATCTACATACAGATGAATACCTTTGAAGGTAGAAAAACCTTAATGTTTCATTATTTTTTTAAAGAATGAAATCTGTAGATTCTATAATGAACAAAAATAATTATAGAATTAACACATTGAGCAGTTTTTATTTTAGGTTTATTTTAGATATGTCTTTCATTTGAATTGTTAATAACAAAGAAAATTCAGCTCCCACAATGTAAAGAAAATGTACCTATTCGCCTTTTCACTGGAAAAGGATGCTTTCTTCTAGGTGGGTCAGCAGCCTTCATAGGTGTGCTTTTGAATTTCTATTTTCTGCCTCCCTGTGTTTATATCACAAGAGTCACCTTTATAAAATAACAAAAGCATAAGAGGATAAGTTATTTTTTTTTTAATTCTTGAATTATGACTTAAGTTGGCTATAGTCAAATATTTCCAGACTATCTTTTTATGCTTTTTGTCAGCAAAGAAAAGGATTGTACAAAAACAATTAACCCTTCTCTCAAATTTTACATCTTCAGAAGCAAGGCACAGCTCCACCTCCTATGAAACTGCCTCCTCCTTACAGAGCACCGTCTGTGGACAGTGATGAAAATGAAGAAGAAAATGCATTTACTGACAGTGAGTTCCTTTTTGTTTAATAAATGCAGGATTTTATTAAACTATGCTTTAATGACGTCTGTACATTTTTCAAATAAAGGGCAGGGGGAAGCTTAAAAAATGTGCATGTGTATGCCAAAAAAAATTATATTTGAAAGTTTTGTGGCTATTTCTTAGGCTTTTTTCTTTGACATTGACAGAGGGAATGTTGAAGGAAACTTTGTTATATGCTATTTTACCTGTATCCCTTTCAGTTTTGTATTTGGTTCTGAATACAAAAATGTTAAGAAGTCCTTGGAATTCAAGTTTGACCAATAATCTGAGTTGGGCATAGATGCCAGCACTCGATTATTTACCATACTCAAAATAATGTTGATATTGCTAACACAAAATTATTGGCAGCCCACCAAGTCATATTTAATCCTTTAGAACTCATAATATTTTTTGTACTAATTGCATCAAATATACATTCATACATTATTTAACTGAGACTTTATTCAAAAGAATTTGCATTTCTTTTATGAATGTACAGTATCTGTAATTAGACCTGATTGCTAATATATACAGAACTTCTTTGGGAAGTGAAGAAAATGTTTTAAAATTAGATAGTAATGATAGTTGTACAACTGTGGATACACTAAAAACCACTGACTTGCTTGTTTTAAATGGTGAATTTTATGGTATGTGAAACACCATAAAATATAGGAAAAGATTTTGATATACAAATTAAAAGTTAAAAATCCTGGCTCCAGCCGGGTGTGGTGGGGCATGCCTGTAATCCCAGCACTTGGGAGGCTGAGGCAGGCAGGAGGATCACGAGTTCAAAGTCATCTTCAGCAACTTAGGAAGGCCCTAAGCAACTAAAGTGAGACCCTGTCTCTAATAAAATACAAAAAAGGGCTGGGGATGTGGCCCAGTGGCTGTGTCCCTGGGTTCAATCCCTGGCACAAAAACAAACAAATCTGTAACTGAGTTGAGTTTATAAAAATTTGCTTTGACCTTTCAGTTTTATAGAACCCGTTTTCATGCATTATTTTCTTCATTCACATCTTGATTGAATGCCGTTCTGTTTTTTAGTAACAGTATTAAGTGGGTCTGCTGTTAAATGAGTAAAACACAGGTCCTTTTTTGTTGGTGGAACCACCAGTCATAAAGGGAGGGCATAAAGGCATGAGAATGAAGTTGGATGTGGACTCTGGTGATTGATTCTCACCCTGTTCGGGGAGTATGTCTGAGCTTGTTCTGTCATTCTCCTTTGTTCTGATAGAGAGGCAAGGGCAGCTGCACAGAATGGCAATAGATTGTTGACTGTCCATGATTCCTGGCTGCTAGAAGTCAGTATCACCTCATTACTAGGAAACCTGACTTAAGTGTGCAACTGAAACTATTCTAGTATTGGTTCTACCTCGCAGTAGCTGTGTGTTCTTGGACAAGTTATTTAACTTCTTCAAGGCACACACTGGTTATCAATATGGGAACAAAGGGCTGTCATAGAATAACCTGTCTTGTAGGATTGTTATGAACAGTGAAAAAGCTCAGTATAAGAACTGGGATACCTGGTAAGTGCTCACACCAGGTGTGGCCTTTACATATATTATTAACACCGTTGACATAATAACTTTGTGAGGACTCTAAACAAATAAGGAAACAAGTTCAGAAAAATTAAGAAATGGGGGGCTGGGGTTGTGGCTCAGCGGTAGAGCGCTTGCCTAGCACATGCAAGGCGCTGGTTTCCATCCTCAGCACCACATAAAAATAAATAAATAAACAAAGGTATTGTGTCCAACTAAGAAAAGAAATGAGTCACATACAGCTAATAAATAGTGGGAATTGGGGTTCAAACCCAGACACTATGACTCCAGAGCCAATATCATGGTCTATACTTGCTGTTACTTAAACCCATTACTGTAGCAGAGATAGGTACAAAGTGATGTGGGCTTCTTCTGTGAATGGCACTTTCGGGCTGGGAGAAAGGTCGAGCATCCTTTCCCTCTCTTTACTGTGGCAAGCTCATGTGTGCGTCACATGCACAGTCACACATTCCGTGGCATCATGAGTCTCAGAAAAGATAGCTGTTTACACTAGATGCATAAGAAGACTCCTGATACCTTTGACTTTAACTTGTGACATTTCACAGATTCTCCAACAAACCTATTTGGGTTGGATAGGCTCTCCTCTCCATTTATTTTGGTCTCTTGATGTTTTCTTTCTCGTTTTTTACATTCCCTTCCTGTTTTACATCCCTTTGATTTCACTGTTAACCTCTAAAAAAGTTTGAACTTTATTGGAGTATTTCTTGGATAGTTCACATTTATAATATAGGCAAGCCTAATGTCTCTGGCCACTGTATATTTCCTTTGGGATGGGTTTTGTGGGTTTTTCTTAGTTTCTTAACTCTTGCTAAATTAATACTCTGCTCATCTGTCCAAAACTGGAAGTAGACCAGGTCACTGTTTTATCAGATTTTACTGTCCGGTCTAAATATTTTTTTTATAGTGGTGAAATATGATCATATAACTTTCCTGAGGTCCACAGCTGTGAAGTGGACAGCTTGACTACAAGGTTTAGGTCCATGAGCCTAATCTTTATTAGCAAGATCACCAACATGAGGTTCATGTCGCTTTAAAGGTATTCAAAGGCCGTTAGTTGCTTGATTAAAAAGTTCGTCCAGTCAAGAAGTGTTTGTCTAGTGGATGTCAAAAGGAGGCAGAAACTGTTCTAGGGGTTTGGACCGTGGCAGGGAACATGGTCATTCTTTCATTAGCTGATATTCCAGTAGGGGAGGAAGATTACAAATAAGAGTTTAAAGAGTGATAAACATTATGAATAAAATAATTCGATTTAAATAAATAAAATTTTAAATAAAACACAAAAGGGTAGTAAATAAATGGTAGAAAATAAATGGCTCGGATGAGGCAATGTTAAGTAGAATGGTTAAGAAAGGCCAAGATAAGATCTAACTGACAAAGGTCTGGCTCTTATAGTCATCATATAGATCAAGTGGTTTTTTTTTTCCCCCTTTTGGATTGTGACTCAGGATAACTTAAAATTTTACGTAACAACTGTGTGAGTTTGCTTTCAATCATGTGACAGAATATTTGAGAACATCTGCTTAAAGGAAAAAAAGTTCTATTTTGACTTATGGTTTCAGTCCTCAGTTACTTGTTTTGGGCCTTTGATGGCCCAGTACATCATGGCCAAGGAACTAACTGCTCACCTCTTGGGGGTAGAGAGAGAGAGAGAAGGCAGGTGGGGAGGTCATCATCCCAATATCCCTTCAGTGGCATGGCCGCAATGACCTTAACTTCCTTCCACTAGGCCCTACCTCCTAACCGTTCTAGTCGGGCCTTTGGAGGACACAAAACCCAAACTATAACAACTAATGTAGATGCATATTCACAGGAATATGCATGTATATTGAAACAAAAGTTTCACAAAATATTGCTTACCTTTATAATGTGACGAATTTTTTTTCTTTTTCTGTTATTTCATTTTTTAAAATGCTGGTAGCATTCAGTTTGTTTCATGACTAACAGATGAATTGCAGACTATATTATGAAAAACACTAATCATTGGTTTTGAATCTTCTGAGTGCTTCAGAAACACCTATAAAGCTTGTTAAAATAGTAATCAATAAGGCCTACCTCCAATTTATGATTCCTTAGATCTGCGAGGACCCAATAATTTGCATTCCTAATTAGTTCCTAGTTGGTGCTGTTGCTTCTGCTACCCAAGAACCACACTCTGAAAACCATCTGAATGCTAAAGTCATGCTGATGAGTTTACTTAGGATTACTGTGTAGCAGCAAGGATACCTGAACCCAGCACCTACCCTGTGAGTCAGTGAAGGAGCATTCTAGCATAAAAATACTTCCAGGTTTTGAGATTACATAGTTTATGAGAAGGGAGTGTTTCAGGAAAGCTTCCTTCACTTAATCTCAAGGATCAACTGTGGAGTGTTACTGAGAAATTGAGAAGACTGGAGACGTAAATGTAATCATTGTTTAGTACCAAGGAATTGATAAGGAAGAAGGGAAAGATAAAACTTGATAAAGTAACCATAGTAATTATCTTTTAAATTGTTGTGAAAATTAAATGTTCCAGCCAGCATACAGAGTGTGGTATCCAATAGGTATTTATATTTTAGATCTTTTATTTTGACTTGTTTAACATGTTTTATGATACAATAGTTTCTATATCATAAGAAGTCCTATAATCATCAGTTGAACCAAAATTCCATGAATAATGTGAATTAAGAATTATGGAACTATTGAGCTGAGGATATAGCTCAGTGGTAGAGCACTTTAGCTAGCACTTTAGCTTGTGTTATCCCCAGCACTGAATTTGGTGGGGAATAATTATGAAATAGTTAAGAATTAAGCATGTACCATATCAATGCTTAGCAATTGACAAAATTGCCGTTATCAAAGGTTGCCATTATCAAAGTTTTGTATTGATATTGCAGAATTTTTTTGCTACCTTCATGGGAATAGCCTTAAATCCAAAATTAAAAATGATTTCCTTGTCAAGGATTCAGGATCACTAAGGACACGAAGAGATCACTCGGTGGGTGGTTCACTGTCCTTGTTCTTTGCCTTAACCCTCTCTGATCTCCTACCCAGATTTTCAGTTGGATCTTGGAAACATTTAAATTTAAAGTGTTTTTTTCCACTAGCCCTTTAAATCCTTTCACCAGGATAAGACATTGTTTTCCTCAAGGCCGACCTTTTACTTTCTATTCTCAGTTTTAGGTGAAGTCATTACTGAGGTTCTCATCTCCCCACCCCAGAATGAAACTTCTGTTTATTATTTCTCTTCCTAACAATGAATCATAAACTCAATCATTCTTTATTTCCAGTCTCTCTCTCATTTTTACTTTACATGTCTATTGCCACAATTTTAGTAACTATATGGTAACAGTTAAAATTTTCTGAGTGCGTACCATATGCCTAAGTCTTCAAACACATTCTCAATACTTAGAAGAATCTTTAAAGAAGATATTAAACCTTCTGCCAGTTTCAGCTCAATGTCTCCTCTAGAAAACTTTGCCTGACTCCTTAATCCAGTACAAATTCCTTCATTTTTCTTTTATACCACTTAACAAAAATGTTGCTTTTCATGTGATTATTAGATTAATGTCTGTCTTCCCCACTAAACCCTCTAAGTTCCATGAGGCTAGTGACCCTCTGTGTTTTGACCTGACACATTATAGAAAATCAGCCTTTGGGACAAATGAGCAGCAGGAGTATGTGGCTTGCATGGTCAACAGTGGGGATAAAAATGAGAATGCAGGTTTGGTGGTGGTGCTTCAGAGATACCTTTTCTCTGTCCTGTACCACCCTTCAGAGTTTTGTGTGCTGAACAGCTTGGCTTTTCTTTCTCAGTAGGTAGTCCCCCAATTTATCTAAACATTTAAATCCCTTACAGAAGTCTAAAGCCCAACTTTGATCTCAGAGATTAAATGCTTTTACACCAGCCACATGTTTCTGACTTCTGGGCATTCATTCTTTCAGCTACATTTTCAAACCACAGGGAGCAGCAGGTTTTAGAATGACTTTTGGTAAGATATAAGAGGGAGATGGAAAGAAGCAATGAGAATGACATAGTAGGCTTGTTTCTCTACTGAGATGAGGCTCTAGAAACTCTGAATGCAATTGGCCTGGTTTTTGTCCCTGGGCTTTTAAGTGGAGAGCACAGATGTGAATGAAACCCTATACCAAAAAAATCCTGAAGCCCCTTGTTTCTACCTTAATTCCTGAAGTGAAGGCTCTCTTGGGTGTTTTGCTTTTCTGTCTAATTTTTTTTTTTTTTCCTCTGAAGGAACCTGGCTTAATTAGTGACTGAAATATATCTTCATGGGCTTTATCAAAGTCTCTCCTGCTCCATTATGTTATAAAGGAATATTTATATTAAGAGTATATTTGAGTTATGAAACAATGATAAAATTAGCCTGTGATCTGGCCCATGCAAATAAAAGTTAAATTGCCAATACCTGCATAATCTTATTTACTTTAATTCTCACTGCTTTATTTCAGTTATTTTAAAAGATAAAGTAGTAGCCAAGGCCTTCTGAAAGGTGGTTTATTCCCAAATCTGTTACTTGGAGTCATAATATCTGTAAGTTTAGTGAAGATGACTTTTTAAAGAAAACTTTATTGGGCTATGGTTTGTATGCTATACAGTTTACCCACTTAAAGTATGCAGTTCAGTAGCTCTTAGTATATTCACAGAGTTGTTCAGCCACCACCACTATTAATTTTAGAACGTTCAGCACACTTTTAACACACTCTCCTCTACAGGCCTACATATTAGCTGTCACTTCACATCGTTGTATTTATTTAAAATTCTTTATATGCACACATATAAATATATATATCTTAATTTAAAAAATAGTCTTTCTAGATAATTCTCACACGTTCCCATGGAATGGAGTGGATTGGGGAACCTGTGTCAAACCTCCTCCTATAAACAAAACAACAAAGAACTATATTCAGGTATGGAAGAAGATAAGAATAGTTGCTAGCCCAATTGTCTTGAAGAATCTATCAATGCATTAAACTTACTAACTCTCCCTCTAATAACTAAATATGTTTTTTAAAATAGAAAGGAAGAAAACAGATTATTCACAGATGTATAGTTGTCAATCTCAAAAGTTCAAAACCTAAGAATCCTTTGGCTACCATAAGTAAGGCTGTATATATATCAGTTATATTTATGAAAATAAATTAGTCGATATTATCTACTTAGAAAATATAAATTTCCTAATAGCAAGAATGGCAATGACTAGGAAATATCTAGGAATTCTGCAATTAGAAACCTAAAACTCAGGATGGGGACATAGCTCAGTGGTAGAGGCCCTGGATTCCATCCCTAGCACCATAAAAAAAGAAATGTAAAGTTTGTATAAGTAGGTCATAATGCCTTCAGTCACTTATTAATAGGCACTGTCATGAAAGCTATAAAGCTACTCCGCAGAAAAAGCATCATCACCCATGTGAACACACACACACACACACACACACACACACACACACACACACAATTTTGAGCATCATTTTGCCTGTTTAGTGGTAATCTTGAACCCCATTTAAGACTTCCTAGATCACAGGTTAACAACCCTTATTGTTTCTTTCTTTCTTTCTTTCTTTTTTTTTTTCTTAAGAAAACTGTGGAACTTAATAAAAGAATATTTGAGGGAAAGATGAACATACTATTTTCCCAACTGGAAAACTAACACTATAATTATTTCTGTTAATCTGTAAGTTTAATGTAATTTGAATTAAAATCTTCATTAGAATGTTTTTTAAAAATATGATAACTTGATTGAGAATTTACTTGGAAATTAAATGCTAGCCAATTTTGGAAAAGAAAAATAATGAACGGGACTTAGCTTCTCCTAGTATCTGAATCTGTTCTAAATTGATGGCTTTCAAAATCAGTCTACAGCTTGTAAATGTGAATGGCAGTGTTTTCTCAAACTTGGTACTGCCACTAGCTTGGTTAATTTTTTGTGGTGGGAATGGCTATCCTTTGCATTGTAGAACGTTAAGCAACATCCCAAGTCTCTGCCCACTAGATTCCTGTAGTACCCTTCTATGCACTCCCATTCTGACAGGTCAAAACACCTCTACTTATTATCATCTTCCCTGGTTTAAATGGAAATGGGGATTCTACTGTCACTTATTTTTTTGGAGTATTAAGGGATAATCCCATACAATAAAGGATTATTCCGTCCAGAACCAGTAGCACACCTGATTAAAAACATCGGAAACTGTAGTAATTAAATCATTATAGTATTTGCATTAAAAGTAGTCCACAAATAGACCCAAGTATCTATATAGAATCAAAAAAAAAAAAAAAAAAAAAAAAACCAGAAAATGCTTTTTTAAGGGCTGGGATGTAGCTCAGTGGCAAAGTATCTATCTTGCATTTGCAAAGCTCTGGGTTCGATCCCCAGCTCCCAAAAAGATGAGAAAAAGAACTTTACCAAATAATAATAATATTTTTAAAATGCTTTTTTTAAATAGTGAAAATAAATTAAACCATTAATAAGTGATGAGATATGTAATCATTTGGGGAGAAAATGTAGAGATCTTCATTTCTCATCGCAATTAAAAATTAATTCCAAAAGAATTACTCTATCTAAAGACTGAAACCAAAAACATACTATAAAAAAATCTATATAAGATTTTTTAAAATATGGGGCTGGGGTTGTGGCTTAGTGGCAGAGTGCTTGCCTAGCATGTGTGAGGCACTGGGTTTGATTCTCAGTACTGCATATAAATAAATAAAATAAAAGACCATTGAGAGCTTAAAAGAAAAAAAAAAAAAAAATACATGTAATCTCAGCAGCTCTGGAGACTGAGACAGGAGGATCGCAAGTTCAAAGCCAGCTTCAGCAATGGCAAGGAACTAGGCAACTCCATGAGACCCTGTCTCTAAATAAAATACAAAATAGGGCTGGGGATGTAGCTCAGTGGTTGAGTGCCTCTGAGTTTAAAAACAAAACAAAACAAAAAAGCAATTAATTTGTCTAGAACTACAAAATTAGGTATTGATGAAGCCTGGCCTAGAACCCAGGTCACTGGGTATACAGGGGCACATGTAGGTTCTTCCTGCCTTCCTCTGTGTACCAGGCCAGTTTTTAGCATGAAGTAAACTCATGAGAAACAAAGATTTATTGAGCTACTAGCTTTTTCTTTACAATTTTTGTCTTTTTTTTTTTTTTTTTAAATCACTGTCTCTGTGGTTGATCTCTGCCTTGCCAATAGATGTCACTACAATCAACAGCAATTTACCAAGCATTTAAAGAATGTTAAGAATGTGCACTTTAAATTGACAAACAACATTAATGACTTCTAGCAGCTTTTACATGTTCATTTTTACAAAATAAATTATGTGCTCTTTTTTATTATTATTTCTGGACAGTGCAAAAACAGAGGAGAAATTATAAGAAATGAAGGTTAAGATTTAGTTTCTTAGTTTTTATGTCAATTCTTTTTCTCATTTCCTGCACAGTTAATCATCTATTTATGGACTCTTCATATTTATAAGTAAAATAAGTAGTATTTTTATGCTAGCCCTATAATGGGAGACACCTGGTGAAGTTGGGCTATTTTTAGCATTTTTTTCATTCTGAAAAATTTCTAAGCTGCACCCTTGATATAATTTGAATGCATTTATTGTAACTAAATAAAAAATGTTCAGTACCTTTGAGTAACATTTAAATTATGTTCTGTGTTCTTGACTTTTTTTTTATATTATGTCTGATACAGTGATCACCTGATACAGTGGTCACAGATATTTTTATTCTACATTTTACAGAGAAAGACGATCCTGCAGTAATTGATAGATAATTCTGAAGTAATTGCAGTTGGTGATAAGCTTATTTAGGTGTGCTGAAGTAGGGCTGGGTATGGGATGCAAGGTAGCATTTTGAAATTTAAGAAACCTCGATTAGTTTTATAGTGATTTCTCCGAAATTATATATGTTTTTCATATTCTTACCTCCCAAAAGCTAACTTAAAGACTTGACTGCCTAAATGGAATCTTTGCTGCGCATTTAAAATGTCACTGAGACATAAATGCATCTCGCTTGGGGAGATGGCATGCACCAGTTTCTTTGTTCCAGACAGGATTCAATGCTGGAAGCTGTAAGGAAGAGTAGAAGTTGATGACTGTTCCTCTCACTTCGGACAGGCTGAAATCAACTGCTGTCTCCTTTTAATTTGCATTAGAAAGATGCCACTAACGTAATGCACTGTTTCTCAGCAGGAAACTAGGTCATTAAAATGATATTAATTGAAGCTGGTCACAAAATAAATGGTTGCGTTTATATTGCCTCCTGTTCTGGAATAGAGCTATCATCCTGATGTGAGCAGGGTAACTGAGTGTCACAGTCGGCAGCAGGAAAGCATCCCAGGGTCAGATGTTGGAAACCAGGAATTGTGCTTCTCCCGGCAGACTTTTCCGGGCAGCTTTCACCTGCTGACAGATGTGGCTTTAGCTTGAGGACTAGCTTAAAATTAGCCTAATTGATTGCTTCTTGTGATGGAAAGACTGACAAGTTGCCCTTAAAGAGAATAATATCTGAGGGGGAAAAAAATAGGCCCAAGGTCGTCAGAAGAGAGAGGACAGAGTCCGTGGTGAGGATCTGAGCTGCTTCCAGCACTGAATGTTTCTCAGAAATGCAGATACCCTGAAGGGAGCACAGGTTCAGCAATGGTCCAAGGGGGTTTCCCAGGTAAGATTCTGTTGTCTGCATGATCTGTGGGATCTGAATGCAACCTTGGGCTGTTTTCCTGCTGGTGCAGTTGTTTAAAGGTTTAAACAATAGTAAGCTAAGGCATTTATCTTAAGTAAGAAAGGGAGGGTATACATGCATGTGCAAGGTGAACGTATGTTAAAAGCAAACCTCTCATGTTTCCTTTCATATGTATTGTGGCTTGTATAGTCCTTTTGATGTTTTTGAAAAGTGGAGCAGTTTGTCAGACTGTCAAGAATATACTGATAGCTTTGGTGCCAAAATTCCTAACACTCTGTTCATGCAGTATCCTCTCCTTTCAGAATTGTAATTGAGAAGTAGTTTCCTGGACATTCATTATCATCATTCTTGCTGTTTGTGACTTCACCATTTAAAAAAAAAAAAAAAAAAAAGACTATTTGAATGGAACAAGGTTATTCTAATTAATTTTAAAAACTGACCATTCAGCATTTTGTTATAAATGAAAGCAGAATATCATTAAGAAGTCATAGCAGTAAGCAGGAATTTTTACAGTTTTTCTGAGTTCTAAACTAACACCTTAACTATTATTTGCTGATTGTGATTGAGGTTCCATTAATCTAATCCTACAAATTAAAATTCATTAGGGGTGGGGACTTGGTATTGAGAAATGTTACCAGTGACTTCCTTTTTAACATATGTTCTTGAAATTGTCTCTAGATTAACAATGTAATTTTATGTAATAGGGCACACTCTTTAGTGTATGTTTCTCCTTTGAAAAATTATTCCAACCAAAGCTGCTTTTTATCACAGTAAGATATAGAATATTTAGACATAATAGAGGTCTTCTTGTTTAAGTATTTTTGCCCAGGGGAGTCAATTGTAAGCTTGGAGAGTTAGACATCACATTATAGCCTTTCTTTTTATTTTCAGCAGTGCACACGCAAATTAGGTTATTTCTACTGCAACAGCAGGATATATGCTGCATTCCTGATTTGAGCTAGTAAACCTTATTTCTGGCTATGCTGACAAAAATATCAAGCAAAAACTTTTTTGTTTGCCTAACATTTAATTTCTAAAGACCTTAAATTGAGGGTCCTAAGCAGTATCTAGTAGCCAGTGCTGTGATTTGGTTTAGAGAAAAGATTAGACCTCTTAAGTGGAATGCGTCACAGATTCCCTGTAGTGACAACTGTCTGTATTGTGTCTGCTGCTGTTCTATAGTTGGAATTGCTTGAAGTTGTCTGAGTGTCATCTTTTCAGTACTACTTTTCAAACTCACATTGACAAAGCAACCATGGAAATGATCCTGAGTATTCATGGATCTTACCTGCTCTTCAGACCCCTGGAGCAATGAGTTTATTTTCCTTTTATTTTTGGCAGTTTTTTTTCTTCATTTTTTTTTTTTTTTTACATCTGTTTCTCCACATTATAAGTACACATGTGCTCTAGTTTTCTCATGATAACCTTCCATCCATGACTACTTCCATGATCTCTACCTCACCATTTTGAAGTTGCCATTGTCCCTGTTTTAGAAACCACAGTAGAACCCTCAGGAACTCCCACAGCAATTTTTCTAGAAATTATATTAAGTATATGTGGTCTTTAGGAATTTCTGTGTTCTCTGCATTTTATCAAAATCATATATGAACTCAATTTTAAAATTGTTACTAGCTGGGTACAGTGGTGCACCCCTGTAAACCCAGCAGCTCAGGAGGCTGAGACAGGAGGATTTTGAGTTCAAAGCCAACCTCAGCAATGGTGAGGCTCTAAGCAACTCAGTGAGATCCTGTCTCTGCATAAAATACAAAATAGGGCTGGGGATGTGGCTCAGTGGTCAGGTGCCCCTAAGTTCAATTCCCTGGTACCTCCCCCCCCCCCCCAAAAAAACTGTTATTAACCCTATATACATGTCCCACAGTTGTCACACTTATGTATTATATGTGTCACTTTTTCAGTGCTTCTGCTCAGGCTTAAAGTTTATAATTTTTGTATAATTATCTTGAACACTTGTTAAAAGTTTCTGTTAGCCAGATCGCGAATTCAAAGCCAGCCTCAGCAACGGCGAGGCACTTAGCAACTCAGTGAGACTCTGTCTCTAATAAAATACAAAAAAGGGCTGGGGATGTGGCCCAGTGGTCAAGTGCCCCTGAGTTCAATCCCTGGTACCAAAAAAAAAAAAAAAAAAAAAAAAAAAAAGTTTTTATTTTGTACACATACATTTTATTCCAACTAGTTTATGCTTGGTAATATTTTTATGTCTTAATCTAATATTATGTTTACTGCTTATGCATTCAGTTAATTTAAAATGCATCTTTCTGTCTCTTTTTGACATATCTTTCAAATAGTTATAGGTAGTAAACTCAAAGGATGAGGTCTCATCTGTAGAGGATCTACTTTTTTTTTCTTTTTCTTTTTTGTACTTGCGTGGAAACATGGTATTTGAGTGGGTTTATATTGTTTTTGATATTAGTAGTTTTATGTCACTTTAAAGTATTTCAATTTTGCCTGTATGAGTATAGGTTAAGCAGTCATCATTTTAATTGATATAATCCAGAACAAAGAGTATTGTAATTTGAATTAAAGAGATAATGTAACAAAAATTAAGTAGCATTGAAAGTTACTTCCTTGTAGAGACATTTGCTAGAAAGTAAGAAATACCACTCCTGGGTTTCTAGTATGTTTTCTATTAAATAATTATGTAGATTTAAAAATATTCACTCATCTCTCTTTATATTTATGATATGCCTAGATTCTAAGACAATTGCAGAGGGTGAAGAATTCATGTTGTATATTTGACTGAATCTCCCAAGTCAGTCAATAGTGTTATTCCCATTCTATAGCTACTAAGTCTTCTAAGGAAAGCTTCCAGTGGTTTACCCAGTGATTGATGAAAATTTGACATAGATTCAGTTCCAATGGTGATGTATCATCAAGGAGTTCCTAAAGGCATCTTGAACAGTCCTAAGCCTGAGGAGGAGAAATATACCATCTAACGTGGTTTTTACCCTCAAGAAGTTTATAGTCTTTTCTAGAATGAGGAAACATGTAGGTGCAGGAACAAATGCACTGGTGGCCTTTTGGAGGAGGCTAAATGAGCAGAGTTGATAGGGTGGGTGTCAAAATGGTGACCCTAGCCCTTGGTGTCCACATAGAGCCCAGCGTGCTGTAACAGGGGCTGGAGGGAAAGAAAAGAAACTCAACCAAGAGGGGATGCGATGAGATGGAGTTGCAGAACTTTTAAGTCCAATAACATACTTTCTGAAATAGAAATCATAGTGGTGGCTAAGTCAAGAGACTACATTTTAGATCACTGAAATAAAATTTATAGTTTCATTTCTTTCCTTTTTTGAATATTTATCTTTCAGGCACTACACTAAATGCTTTACAATGAATATAATTTTATAAGGGTTTTTTTTCTGTCTCATTATTTTGTAGGTAAAATCTAGATGACTCCAAAAGCTGTACTTTTACCAAGTTTTTTAACTTTACGTGTTTTCAAGGATCTGCTCACATAATCTAATTTCGTTTGCAAACTCAGATTGACTACTATTCTCTTTTTTGGCAATTTTTTTTTATCCACTCTTTGTACAGATAGACGTGTAATAAAAGAATTATTACCTCTAAAAAGCATGTTGATGTTCAAAATTCTAAAACACGTTTTTTTGTATTCTTTGGCAAACTACATTTTAATACTGAAAAATTCCATTTAAAAGGGGAAAAAAAAGTCAAAAGCCAAATGAGGCTGAATTGGGGAAAAATACAGTCATGGAGGTGTGCCAAGGGGCTTACGGGTATACCTCACCAGGGCAGCACCCTGCACAGTGTGAACTCAGCTTCTCTGCATAAACAAATTTCTCTCCCATCACTGAAAAATTTCTACATTCAGAGAAGAAATAGCAAGTCTCCGGATGCTAACCAGATGGGGATGGGTGAGTTTCTAAGGTATAAGAGAGAAATGAAAGTTCACAAAATTGTATTTCAAGTCAGTCAGTGTTTTTAGGTTTGTCCTATGTGAGATGGAAATGTATTCACATTTTGTGAAATGTTTTGAATTGCATTTGGGTTTTGGCTCAGCGTTGTCTGTACCTGCCTCAAGGTAGTCAATATCTGCTGTCTCAAATCTTAGAAAAAAAGCCAGTGCAGACACAAGAGCATGCTGGAGGTGAGAAGGCAGCGTCTCTCAGTTTCATGAGGCAAAAGATCATGGGGTGTACATGGTTTAAAAGAGACAGATGTTTATGTCTAATGGGTGGCTTGCTAGCTGCCCAGCCAAGTGTTCTGGTGAATACACCCGATGCTTCTTGGAAATGTTTTGCTTACATCTGCAGGGATAAAACATGCCCACAGTGATGTTCTAATAACAAAATTATGTTGGTTATGGCTGCTTATCTATGCTGGGTGAAGCCTCTGGAAACATCTCTCTTTTGTGCAAAATTAAATATTTTGGTTCTTTAATTGGGAGATCTTGGGTTTGATTTATTGCTAAGTCACTTTCATAATAATTTGCAAGTTGGTTGCTCTTTAAGAAGAACCAGTCTGGCAGATAGATAACGTGGGTTTTTACAGATCACAGAGCCTACAAAAACAAGCTTCCTCGTCTTCAGTCCCTGGGAAATGGTGACTTCCACCTTGTCTGTGCTGTTCTTTCCTTTTGTGTTTAATAATCACTTCCCCTTGTGAATATGGCTATTAATATCCTCATTAATAATCCTTACAGTGCTGTGTTGAGATTAGGAGTATAGGTTTTGGTCTCTTCTATATAGCAAGAGTTTTAGGTCATTTTAGATGTTCAGTAAATGGTTTTGTTTTCTTTTGGGTATTGTGACTGAACTTGGGGCTTTGTGCATGCTAGGCAAGTGCTCTACCCAAAATTATATCCCCAGCTCCCAATAAATATTTTGAATTGGTAAGAAAAAGCCATTCTTGCATGTAATCCAATGAATATTCATGAAAGAATGGCCAAATCTATTAATTTTATAAATGAGCATTCTCTTGGAACTGTGGCTGGATAAGGACAATGAAATCATTCTAGCATCTACAAGTATTGCTAAGAAGGTTCTTTTGGGAAGAGAGTTAAAAAAGGGTAGTAGGGAAAGTGGATAAGATCAATGTATATTATATATACACATGAAAATGTCACACAGAAACCCATTGCTTTTATAATTAATATGTGCTAATAATTATGATTTTTAAAAAATGAATTGGAAAAATTATATTTTCATGGGCCACAGGGTGCAGATATAGTATATAAGAAAAGGACATCTCTCCCAGTGGACCAGTCATTTTCCTTGGAAAACGATTTTTTTCCCCCTATAATCATAAAGGATTATGCATTTGGGGAAGGTGGGTAGAATGATAAGCAAATGAGGTTATTTTCCTGCTCTCAATCTCTAATATGATTTCTGCATTGCAACATGTTTGGCAAGAAACAGGATAGTTTCTTAATCAGTTAGGGAAGAGTAGCAGTCTTTCCTCATTGTAACCAGTGGATACTTGCTGCAGGGTATGGCCCACTATGTGTTTTTGCTGTTTTGTTTTTTGGTACCAGGGATTCAAGTCTGAGCCACATCCTCAGACTTCTTTTATTTTGAGACAGGGTCTTATTAAGTTGCTTAGGGCCTCACTAAGTTGCTGAGGCTGGCTTTGAACCTATGATTCTCCTGCCTCGCCTCCCAGGCCACTGGGATTATATGTATGTCACCATGCCTAGTGTGTTTTTGTATAATTATGTTGTTATAATTATATTGTAACACTGCCAAGCCATTCTTTGTGATTCTTTCAAGCTACAAAATAAACAAAAATGTTAAATAGTTGTGACAGACTATATGGCCCACAAAGCCTAAATAAAATATGTACTATCTTCTTATTATGAAATTCTCTGAACAGTGATTTCCTTTCCTTTAAACCACCTACTTAATAAAGTTTTCCTGGTGATTAAATGACATAAAATATATGAAGTTCTTAATACATTGCTTTTTACCCTCTAAAACGATGCGTTTGATAACATGTGCGTGCACATGCTTATATGGATATATCAATTGAGATTTCTTTTTCCTTTGTGCAAGATGGGAAGTTGTTACTTTTATTGTGATATGCTCTTACCTATGAAATAATTTATTTACATGGTTATTGTGACAATTGGTGACATACTCATTATTTCTCATTCTGTACTTGGATGCCATACATTTTGCCAACCTGGTTAATTATTTAGGTTTCTCTATGTCAGCTGTTCCAGCCCTAAGTTAATTTGTAGTTAAAACATGGCTCTCTTTCTGGCAATCAGTAGTACCAAATACTAAGTTATCAGACCAGAATATTTTAATGTAAAATATATGTTATTATGTTCTTCCCTGCATGCTTATTTAATATTTAGGAAATACCCAAGACCTAAAGTCTCTCTGGTTAAAGTACCCTATGATTTGAGAGCCAGAAAAATTCACCTGAACACTTTTCAAGATTTAAGCAGTGTCTTCTGGTTCATTTGCCAGGTTATTCTGCCCTTGTATTAGAAACCCACTGGGCATCAGGCCCAGAGAGTCACCCTGGGAGGGAGGGAGGGAGGGGTGAGGCCCAGAACTCAAGGCTCGGGGTCAGTTTGTGACCAAGTGGCCAAGCCACTGACCTTCTCTAGAGCTGTGCTTTCTTACTCTCCAAAACAAGTATTAGACTCAATCATTAAGATTCCTTCTAGACCAGTGATTCTTAGAGATAGGGAATGTTTTCTTTGGTTAGGGCAGACAAAACCTTGAAGATACTTGTTTTCAGTTAATAAGCACCAAGAGCCTAATTTGGGCTTGATAGCCTAGAGGCCATCAGTCCAGGAACATTGCCACATTTGGAATATATGGGTTTTCTTGGGAGGAGGGGACAGGGGACACTGTTGTCTTTATTATGTTATCCATGAAACTCATATCTCAAGGCAAGTAAAACACCAGTGTTCTATAAAATTAATGAGAGAAGGATGAGTAGATGGCACTTTGATTCAGCATAGGCCAGCTAGACTTCTACATTGCAATGTGGCATTTTTGAAAGGAATAAATGGGGCCAGCAATCACATAGCAGATAATAAGTACATACAACATTTTATCTTCTCAAATTAGTCAAAACTGCAAAAAAAAAAAAAAAAAAAAAAAAAAAAAAACTTTAGAAAACGAAGTAGATGAATTTTCAAACTTTAGGAAAATGACAATTTCCACCTCTATATAGAACTTGGCCACTGCTTCCAAAATGGTTTTGTCACATGGGTTTCAATATATCCTTTCTATTGTGTTGCTTGACAATAATTGGTTAAAGTTGAATGAAAGAATAAATAATGTTTATTTTTTTTGTAGTTGTTTATTCAATAGCAATATTAGTTGGATTTTGTTCTGATGGAAGTCTAATCATCCTTGACTATATGTAAGTTCATATCCTCCATAACTTAATGGTTCAGGGATTGTGATCTAGAGTAGTTTAATTTTAGTCCCAGATCATCTATCTCTTCAGTTTCTCTGAACCTCCTTCCTGAACTGAGAAGCTGAGGAAAGCATCTTCCTCACTGGAGTGTGGTGGGGACCAAGTGGCTCATCCATATAAAACGCAGGACCTGCTGCCCTCGTGACCATCCTTTCCCTTCATTGCACAGATCTGAGCTCAGCACAACATTTTTAACCTTTTCACAGAGTACAATTTTTATAGAGAAGCTTTGAATCCCTCTTTATCTTTTAGAAATTTCCCAAAATCTTGATGCCAATTAGAGATCATTTTAATGAACTCTCTCTCTTTTTTAAAAAACCATTCTTAGTTTCATTCAGTTTCAGATAAGGGGGGGAACACTGATTTCTGATATTTTAGTTTTAGCTTGTTGCATCTTCATCAAAAGAGTTAAAAATTCGTACCATGTAACAGTACCTAAACACTGAGATGAGGAGGAAAGGGCTACCTGTTTAATGATGGAGAATCAGAGACAGTCCAATGTTATGGGTAAGCTGCAAAAAGAGTCTGAAGTCTCTTGAGTCATCTCTTTACTACCACTAATGCTATGAACTATCCAGATCTGTGTCTGTGTGTGAACTGGAGAAAGCCCATCCCCTCAGGAAGACACTGATGAAGGACACGGATAAGGTAAAAGGTCTTTGATCAAAGGAAAAAGGACCCAACGTATCCTTTGGACGTTAGTATGTCACAAGGCCAGAGGTCCATGAGTGGCACATTGAATAGATACTAACCACCACTCACCGTTCCAGCCTGGTATCCTGTGCAGTGCACTTGTGCACTTGCTGTAAAACCAAACATGGTTGGCTGTGTTACTAGACCTTCTGAATCTTGGTTGTCTGACGTCTTCTCCATTCCTAGTTGTTTTAGTCAGTTTTTTTGCTACTGTGGCTGGAGGGTATGTCCAGAACAATTTTAGGAGGAACAGTTTATTTGAGGGCTCATAGTTTTGGAGGTCTTAGTCCATAGAAGGCTGGCTCCATTCCTCGGGGCTCCAGGTAAGGCAGGATATCATGGTGGAAGAGTGTGGCAGAGGGAAGCAGCTCACATGAAGATCAGGAAGCAGTGAGAGAGGGAGTCTCCACTCTCCAGATACGAAATATATACCCATAGCCACACCCCCAATGAACTACTTCCTCTAGCTACACCCCACCTGCCTCCAGTTACCACTCAGTTAATCCCATCAGGGATTAATCAGTGATTAGGTTAAGGCTATGACTCAATCATTTCTTCTCCAAACCTCTTGCATTGTTTCACATGTGAACTTTGGGGGGACGTGTCTCATTCAAACCAGAACTCTAGCCTAAGCATAAAGTCAAGAAAAGTGATCAGAAAAGATTCTTGGGTGATATGGATATGAATATGACAATGCTTGTACTCCCAGCTTATCTGCTTTTACTCAGAAAAGAACCCTTTCCTGACCATCTGAACTAGGAGTGTTGTCTTTTGTAGCTCTTTCTTTTGCCGCTTCTGTTATTTCACTTTTACTTCCACATCCTACTGCAGGTCTCTTTTTTTATATGTTGTTCTTCATGATATTTATTGCTTCATGAGAATAGTATGTCTTTATTAATTTTTAATGCAGAATGTCTTGTGACTGCCTTGCACTGAGGATGCGATACATAATGAAGCAAATGAGTAAATAGATGAATATCAGGATATGTAAAATCATGCAGAAGGCATGTGAGTGTAGAGGATTTGGACATTGACTGAATTCTTCTGTCTTGATATTTTTTTTCTTCTTGAAATATTCATTTCAAATGCCTTGTCTAGAGTTGAGTTTCAAGTTACTTGTACCAAGCTTTTATAGTTGACAAAGCAAACATAAGACAAACCAACCTAGAGGTGAGAATTAATCAGAGTTTGTGAAGCTGAAGTGTTCTGAATGAGGGAAGACTTGTTCTTATGGTTAGTAGCAGACTAATCTGTGATCTGAAAGGACACTTAACTTCCTGACAAGTTGCAACAGGATTAGTTAGAAGATACATTAAGTCCATGAGTGAAGAAACCTGAAAATAAGTCATTTTAGAGATCAAGCTTGTGTTTTTATGTCTGGGAGTGGTCACTGCATGGTACATGGACCTGGGCTCCTCTCTGACTGTTGCTGTCCTGCATGCGCCTACTTTCCCTACCTCACCTCAGTGCCAGGAGCACACTAACTCCCCTCTCAGCCTGCCTTCCATCCACCAGGGAGGAGGAGCCAGAAAAGGGCAAGGGCAGCCTTCCTTCTTTTTAGGATGCTGCTGGAAAGTTGCACATAACTCTTTAGTTTATATGCCATTGTCCAGAGTTTAGTTCTATAATTAGCTACAAAGTCATATAACTAAGCTGAAAAATGTCATTTTCTTCGGTGCAGACACATACCTACTTTAAATTATATAGTTATATTACTCCAGAAAAAAAAAGGTAGAATGGACAGCAGAGAAAAAAATTAGCAAACTTTTCACTAGTGGTTTTTTAAATATTACAGGAAAGATAGAAAGAGGGCCATAAGCTAATGTAAGTAGAATGTTTCTTAGAAAGCAAGGTGTGCAGGCTTTCATTTAACAGGCACTTATTTAGAGCTGTCATAGATCCCAGTGTAGTGTTAATGTAGTGCCAGGAATAAAAGTGAGAGCAGAAGTGATTGACAGGGGGAATGGAGAAGGCCTGGCACCCAGCCCCAAGGAATATCTGGGGAACCTCCAGCACAGCTAAGGCAGTGTGGGAGGGGTGATGCATTGACCTTCCCTAAGATGAAGGGCTCCTCTTCATATTCCCAAGGGGGACCAGAGACCTTGGGTCTGGTGCTCATCCAAGTGAGCCCACCACCCTCACCCTCCTGCCCTATCATCTTATCATTCAGTAATTTCTTTTCTTTTTGATGCTGGCCTTAATCATCATTTCATATTCATGTCATAGGTTTGAAATTTTGCAAATGAGAGCTGGGAGAAACCTATGGTGTGTAATTGTGTTTCTTCCATTCTAAGGTACATTTTTAAAAATCTATGGAATGGGACCAAAGTATACTTTTTCATATAGTACTTCAAGCATTTTATTTTTGAAGTATAGAATAAAAAGTAGCATGCACCATCCCTTTTAAAACTTCATTTACTTGTTTGCTTGTAGTTATCTATCCAAAGCAGGAAAGAGTGAAAAATTTGGCCTACATAATCTTTTGATTCTCATGGTGCTATTTTTAAAGGTTTATGATTTTAATTGAGTGTTATTTGTTCTAATATAATGATTTCTGGAAGGTAACACGTGTTTTATTTTTGTTTATCATAGCTCATACTTAGGCATACTAAAAAGCAATATAGTATCTTATGTGTTCTTGGCTATTCTTAAAATAACTAGTTAACTGAAAACATGGTAGGTTGGCAGATTAAAGCAGAGGAGATTTCTTTGACATATGGAAAAGGTATTAAAATTCTGCCAAAATTGTAATTTGAAAAGAAAGTAAGGCAGCATGTTCTCTTAATGGAGTTTGTAAGCTGGAGGTAAAAGTTAATAATTTATAAGTATCATGTACTCTACTACCGGATTGTTTGTACGTGCTTAGAATAGTATAAAATTGCCATAGGATATTAGAAGACTTAATTTAAAAAAAACCAAAAAACCAAAAACCTGTGTTTCCATGTTTGAGTAGGACTTTATATCTGTGCCTAAAGCACTAAAATAGTCTGTGCTTTTTATTTTTATGATTTCAACTACTACAAAATCTTAACTTTTTTAAAAAATTAAAAATGTAGTAGTTTTTTTTAAGTTTTGATTAAATTTTATATATAATGATCAAGCTAAGAAAACTAAAAACTTTAACTTAAGGCACAATTGTCCATTTGGATACCTTTGTAGGTAAGCCATTCATCCTGTTTTGCTAACAGGGGCTTCCTGTTACATTGTCCAAGGGTCATCGCAGTCTGGCCTCAGGATCCTGCCAGACCCTCTAGAGCCTCCATTCCCTCTTTGTTCCATGCACAGTGGAAGTTCCTCCAACATGCCTCCTTCCTCCTGGCCTCACAGTCCTGGCACACACTTTTCTGCTCCCTGATACTATTCATCTTCCAGCTGTCTTAACGCAAACCCTGCTTCCTTCGTGTCCAGTTCAGACACTGATTCTGGTCCTGTACACTGCCACAGTGCTCTCTCTATAGACCTTTAATCTGAATTCCTTGTCCGATCACTGGATTCATCTTGTTTCTTCCACTAAGTAGTAGGCTGGGGGGCCAGGTCTCCTTCGCCCATCAGCACCTAGCACCAGGCCTGCTACATGACAAATGGCACTGAAAACTTGTTTTGAGTGAGTGAATGTGTGAGCCTCCTTTTTAGCCCTGTGGCTTCCTACTGGAGAGCTAAGCAAAGCTCACTTTCATATCCCTGCTCTTGGTCAAGAAAAATACATGAGTTTTACTCACCCTTTGTCTTTGGAATTAAAAACCCCATGTAGTATAGTCAAAAGAGCCTTTGTGAGTTGGGCCAGAAGACCTGGATTCCAGTTTCTGCACACCCACTTTGTATCTGTGCCCTGCCAGTCAAGCCTCTTGGAGTTTCTGGGCTTCAGCTCCTTCGTCTTCATTAAATGTGGTAAATGCCTACCTCGCATGTTGGTGTGAGGAGTAAATGAGGAAGGGACATGGGAGAGGATGGCACAGGGCCTAATCCAAAACTCATTCTCAAGAGAGATTATGTGCATTCAAATACAGTAACAGTCTTTACTTCTGCATCCGTCTTGCAACTGTTTTCAATATCTGGAAGTCCACAGTTATGTAATCATTTAGTTGTCTTGGCTTTTTGTTTTTTTAGTGCTGGGGATCGAACCCAGGGTGCCTCATACATGCTAGGCAAGAGCTCTACCACTAAGCTACATCCCCAGCCCTACATAATTATTTAGTGAACAAAATGATTCTCAAAGTTTAGTCCCCTCTCCCCCACAGACAAATCAAGTAGAGGAACCTTTTTTATTTCTATTCTTTGATCCCATGGAGGGAGATGGGGATCAGGAAGTGAAATAGGGACAGAAGGCAAGGAGTAGAGAGGGCATAGAAGCCTGTAGGCTGTAATTATGAGGCTGAAAGCTCCCAGATGTGGGGCATTCAGGGATTCTGCAAAGTCAAGAGGATAGAGCAGGAAGTAGTAGGACTAGGTGTTGTGTGATACTTCAAGTGCATTACTTTATGTATTTTCCCAACAAGCCAAACACATAGTCACTTTGATTATTTTTACTCTATACTTGATGTGACTGAGGAAGGATCACCCCAAGCAGCCCAGGGTTTCCCAGCTGCAAGTGGCAGAAGGATTTGAATCCACATTAGCACTCCAGAGCCCACTGTCAGTCACTAGGTCTTACTGCCTAATCTAATTGTGGAGGCCATGCTTTGGCTGGTGTGTATACCAGGGGTTGGTTCCAGGAGAGTTTAAGAGGGTGAGATAGGATGATTCAGGCTCTCTGGAAGAATACACATGGAAATTCATCCCAAAAGTTGCTGTACAGGCTATAAAGTAGACTTAGGGTATCCTTTGTACCAGGTTGCTTAGACTTTCCTCTGCTGTACCTCCATGTCCTTCTTTTTGAATGGTAATTGGCTAGGTCAATGACATTCTGTCAAAATTTAAGCAAAAAGCATTAAAAATATTCAGTTTCCCATCCTTCAGTTCTTGAGGCTGTGAAACACATATTAATTGGTTAATTAATTGGCTCACTGTGGCAAACACCACTACAAGCCTTAGGATACAAAGTGAGTAGAGCCGAGTTCTAGTTCTTGGTGAGCCCTGTCCTCCTGGGAAGGTTAAGTCAGTGAGGAGGAGCCATGAGAGAGGAAGGTTCAGAGCACCCTGTGAATAAGAGGACTCCTGGTCCTTCTGAGGGGTGCTGCAAGGTTTCTGTTGGCCGTTGAGATGAGGAGCAGAGCACGGCAGGCAGCGCATCTTACACCGTCACTAAGGCATGGAAGTCAGGAGTTGTGACGTGATAGTGTGGCTACAGTGCATCATGTAGGGGAGTGGCAGAAACTGGGGCTACAGAACAAATATTTACTGAACACTTTCATGCATCTTGTATGGAGCTAGGAGTGTTATGGGCTTATAAGGCTATTATATTCCTAAAATTGTAATTTTTCTAAATTTTTCTTTTTAAAAATTTTTTATTTTAGTTGTAGGTGGACACAATACCTTTATTTTTATGTGATGCTGGGGATTGAACCCAGTGCCTCACGCATGCTAGGCAAGCGCTCTACCACTGAGCCACAACTCTGGGCCCTAAATTTGCTTTTGATAGTTATAATGTAGTTTTACCAATTTAACCTTGCATTGTCTCTAAGAAGTACAATTGTGGCTGTGTCCCTGTAGCATGCTGTTTTTAAGTCCTTTGGGTATAGACCGAGGAGTGGTGCTAAGTGAAGTTAGCCAATCCCAAAAATCCAAATGCCAAATGGTTTCTCTGATATGAGGAGGCTGATTCATAGACGGGTTGGGACAGGGAGCACAGGAGGATTAGAGGAACACTAGAAAGGCCAATGCGGAGGGAGGGGAAGGGAGGGGGCATAGGATTTAAAAAAAAAGGTGGTAGAATGAGATGGATATCATTGCCCTGGGTGCATTTATGAAGACATGAATGGTGTGAATATACTTTGTATACAACCAGAGATATGTAAAAATGTGCCCTATAAGTGTAATATGAATTGAATGCATTCTGCTATCATATATAACAACTTAGAATAAAAAAAAAGAAAAAAAAGTACAGTTGTGTGCGTATACACGCGCACACACACGTGCACACCCATGTGTGCTGCTCAGGATCAAAACCAGGGCCTCATATATGCTAAGTCAGCACTCTACCACTGAGCTACACCTCAAGCCCCTTAAATTGTCCCCTTGAAAGAGATGAACTTTTTATTCACAGAAAAATACCTCTAACAAATATTCTACACCTGCTCTTCATAGGATTGACTTGACTAGGCATTAGAAAAAAGATAAGAGTGCTATGTCCAGTTTTGTATTACTTTTTTTTTTTTTTTTTTTTTTTTTTTGGTACCGGGGATTGAACTCAGCGGCACTAGACCACTGGGCCACATCCCCAGCCCTTTTTTTGTATTTTATTAGAGACAGGGTCTCACTGAGTTGCTAAGTGCCTCGCCATTGCTGAGGCTGGCTTTGAACTCGCGATCCTCCTGCCTCAGCCTCCCAAAGTGCTGGGATTACAGGCGTGCGCCACCGCGCCCGGCTTTGTATTACCTTTTTAAAAAAGAATGTTATTTATAATTTGTAAAAGAAAAAGTTATTGTTGTTAAAATATTTATTCTGACCTTTCCTGCCTGATATTCCTGGACAGTTCACTTGATCCATCCCAGCCTCAGTGTTGCTTATTTCCAGACGAGATGTTGAAGTATTAAGTGAGATAATTTATTTGAAGGTAACTGTCACTCAAAAGGCAGTGTCTGCTACCATTGTAAGTTTGAGTTCAGAATGGCCCCTGAGAGACTTGGGGTTGGTCTCAAATGCATGTTTCCTTGCCTACTTGCCTCCTGTGCTGTTCCTCTTGTCTATTTTGCTTGCTTTTCCCTGTCAGGTCGATCCCCTCTCATTTATCTTGTCTTTTATCTTGTGAGAAAAAGCAGATATTCACTGAAATGCAAGATCCTGTCCAGGTTCCAGCTGTCAGCTGCTTTCAAAGCCTTGGTCAATTTAAAGACGAGACACAAATGAGAGCAGGCTGCCCTGATGCCTGAAATAATTTCCTTTCCTTGTTATCATCTCGGCTGTGCCTGAAAAAGAGCCAAAAAGATACAAAAGCCAAGGGCTAAAGTTCTAAACGATGCAGAAGCACCACCCCAGAGAACCAGTAAGCACTGCTCTGTGCGAAGATGTGAATGATGGCACTGTCAGGTCGTTTTGACAGCCTTTGACATCTTCCTTATCTCTTTATTAAAAGCATCCTTGCTGTCAGCCTTTCAGAATTTGCCTTCTCTTTTTAGGTTCTTCAGGTGGTTAGATGCTTTCTCTCATCCAGCGGCTTTTTCAAAGAACACAAACTTGACCTCTCCTGACTCAGCTGTCCTGTTGGCCAATGTAGATCACCCTGTGAATAAGAGCACTCTGGGTCTTTCCAAGGGGTGCTTGGAATATTTAATAGATGCTGTTGATTATGTATTGTGGTAAAATATTATAAAATTTGGCATTAAAATGGTTAAAACCATTTTTAAGTGTATCAGTGGTAAGTCTGTTTACGTTGAAGCAAAACAGATCTCCAGAACTTTTTCATCTTCACCAACTGAACCTCTGTACCCATCATTAACCCCTTGTCTTTTACAAGTTTTATAACAAATCTTTTCCCCCCATCCCTTGCCCATTGGCCTCTGGTAACCACCATTGTATTTCCTATTTCTGTGATTTTTGACTATTTGAGATACCTCATATAAGGGGAATGATACCATGTTTGGCCTTCTGTGACTGGCTTATTTCACTTAGCATAACATCCTCAAGGTTCATCTATAGTGTAATATGTGAAAGGATTTCCTTCTTTTTTTAGGCTTCACAGTATTCCATTGTCTGTATATACCATGTTGTATTTGTCCATTCATCCATCGGTGGTCACTTGGTTGTGTCCACTTCTTGGCTGTTGTAAATATGGACGTTTGTCTCTTCAAGACCCTGCTTTGAATATATATTCAATATGAGATTGCTGGATCATATGGTAATTTGATTTTTAATTTTTTTGAGGAAGTGCTATATTGTTTTCCACAGCAGTTGCCTCATTTTGTAATCCAGCCAGCTATGCACAAGGGTTCCAGTTTCTCTCCATTCTCACCAATGTTTACTTGCTTTTTTTTTTTTTTTTTGATAGCCATCCTAATGGGTATGAAAAGATAATTCATTGTGGTTTTGGTATATATTTCTCTAATCATAGTAACCCTGAGCTAGCCATTTGTATATCATCTTGGAACAATGTCTGTTTGTGTCCTTTGCATATTTTGAAATTGGGGTATTTGATTTTTTTGTTACTGAGTGGCAAAATCACTCTGTTGATTATATTCTTTGATAAATGAAAATGCTAAATTTTGATGTTGTCAGTCCCATTTGTCTATTTTTGCTTTTATTGCCTGTATTTTTGGTGTCATATTAAAATCATTGCCAAATCCACTGTCACCAAGCCTTCCCCAGTGTTTTCTTCTTGCAATGTCATAATATAGGTAATACACCATTTATTTATTTGACTCTGTTTTAGAATAGTTTTAGATTCATAGCAAAATTGAGCAAAAAAAAAAAAAAAAAAATGCACAGAATTCCCCATGTCTTTTCCCCACATTTTCTCGCCCACTATCAACATCCTGTGTCAGAGTACATTCATTCCAGTCAGTGAACCTGCATTAATATATGATTATTATCCAGAGTCTTTCATTTGTGTTAGAGGCCACTGTTAGTATTGTAATTCTATAGGTTTTGAAGAATATGTAATGACCTGTAAAAACCATTATAGTAATTATAGTATCATGCAGAATACTTTTACCACATTAAAAATCCTCTATGTTCTGCCTATTTTCCCCTCCCTCACTCCCTTTGAAGGGGCTTAATTTTTTTTTTTTTTGTACTGACAATTGTTCCAGGGTCTTGTGAACGCTAGGCAAGCTCTTCCCCCACCCTTTTGAAGAAGGCTCTCACTGAGTTGTACAAATTTGTGATCCTCCTGCCTCAGCCTCTAGAGTAGCTAGGATTACAGACATGCACCACCATCCCTGGCTATTTTTTTATTTTTTTATTTTTATGTGTTAACTTTTGGTGGTACGAGGACTAGAACCCAAAGCCTCTTGCATGCTAGGTAAGTACTCTACTAGTAAGCTACATACCAGGACCCAAGCAGTTAATTTTTAATCAACCAAATTTGAACTGTGTAGATGATACCACTATCAAATCATTTGGTGCCAAAATTGCAGAACTGTAAGTTACCTCTAAGGTTTTCAGTCACTCATGATTATGTTCCTGTTCTTACAGTCAATCTTTATTAACAAAAGCTTCAAAACCACAAAACTTTAAGAAATTGCCAGTTTCTTTGCATCCTTTTTGAGCCTGAAAGTTAAGATTCTTTTGCATGTGTTCTTTGTTTTGATTATTTTTTATAAATTTTGCAAGATAGTTAAGATAGATAATATTATTTTCATTTAACCTATGATCAGACTAAAGTTGGACTCAAGTAAGTGATTTGCCCAGGATTTCTTGTCTAGAAATCTTAATCCCAGATCTGCTGTCTTTCTAGTGCACCAGATTGCCTCTTGTTTGGGCCAAAGAAATATGTGAAAGTGGTTAATGAGATCTTGCTAGTGACTGGTTTCTTGCCTAAGCTTTGTCTGTTTGTCTATTTATTTCTGCAGTACTACAGTTGAACCCAGGGCCTTATGCATGCTAAGCAAGCATTCTACCACTGAGCTACACCCCCAGCCTTCTGTTTAAAGCATCATTGAATCTGACATTGTGTGGGGTGAAATTGTTCAAGAGAAGTATTTGTCGCTGTTTAAAATTGTTTGAACATGTGAATTATGTTTAGATCTTCTAACAAATGTAGAATTGCTGTTTTTGTTTTTTGTTTTTGTTTTGCCTTAAAACTGTTTCCAAAGGTCCCATAGGATATTTTCTTGCCATTATTTAAAAATTAAATATTGAAATAATACTGTGTGCTATGCAACCTTGGGCTTATTACTTAAACCTTCATAGCCCATTTCCTTATGTATAGAATAAAAACAGAAATAGCAATAATTTTAACACGTGCTATGTAATTAAAGCTGGTTTACATGGTACTTTGAGGAGCTAAGTATCAGAGATAAAGAAGGAGAGTTGTGGCCTGTGAGGGAACAGCTTTCAGGGCCATACAGCTGTGGGTGCTGGGCTTTAAGCAAAACACTTCACATTCTTTAATTCTATGTGCTCAAGCTCCGTGGTCTGGAAAAGTGATTGTTTTAGATTTTAAAGATGGGAATGTGAAGTTAAATAATTTTCAGATCAACAGAGACAATAATATGGAACCCATGAAATTTGGAAACCATTCTTTTTGATGTCCACATGCCTTTTGGTGAAGATCTGTGACTATAAAGCTTCTGTACCTTTTTTTTTCCAATTGACTCTGGTTCAATATATCTAAAACATAGTATTTCTAATAATAAGGAAACATCCAAATTACCCAGAAAAGATATCCTCATGAGGTTAATCTCAGTCTTTTTTTAATTATTAAGGAAAATAAAAGTATTAATTGAAAAAAAAAAAGTTTTAATATATAGCCAGGTTTTTATTCAGTGTGATTTTGTTATTGTAATTTTGCAGTACTGGAGATCAAACCCAGGACCTCATGTATGATGGGCCAGTGTTTTACCACCCCCCCCCCCGCCCCAGCTAACCCCTAACCCCAATTAGAAATTTTGATTAAACCTGGAAAACCTGTTTCTTGGTCGATTTCAATAGTGAAGAATTTTGAAGTTTGTGTTTGTTTAGCTTATTTATATATTTTGTTGTACCTGCTCTGAGCCAGGAACTCTTTCTACATTAGCAAAGGTAGTTTATTCCCTCATGGAGCTAAAAGGTAGTGGAGGACTTGAGCAATAAACAACTAAACACAGCTCAACCAAATCTTGCCCAATCTCAGCTGGAGTTCTAGTTCCTTCTTCTCTGAACCTTATTCTAAGGATTATTAGAAGTAGTACGTATGTATAGGGCCCTGGGCAAATAGCCTGAGAGCTTTCCAAACTGGCATATAGTTGGCTCTCATAATATCTGTCACTAGGGGATCAGGTCAAATAGTAAGTTACAATCCCTTTTCTACATTCTACTATGGTTTCCTTTAACTATTTGAAAACATTTCTTCCCTTCCACAAAATATAATTAAATACCTAAAGCTGTCAGTGCCACTGCTGATTACTATGATGTGGTGCCAGTCTGAAGCTTTGGTTGGACATTTTTGTATGACTGGATAGTGACCAGCAAGCAAAAATCTGCCCCACCCCTTCATTTCTACCATGCTGCAGCCCCAGTCAGCTTGCCGCTCAATACTAGAGTCATGATTAAAGAACCACATTCTGTGTTCTCCTGCTACTTAAAATGTACAACAAATGATTATAGTGTTTTTTAAAATCACATTTGGCTTTTCTGAATGCTGTTTCAAAATTAAAAATATTTTTTACTGGTTTCTCTCAAGTCTTATTAAGAATTCTGAGATAATAATCAGACCTTTTTCACTCCTTGTTTTCAGGCATCTCTCAGGGTCACAGGAGCTGTGATAAGGACTTGCCTTCAATTTTTTGACAGTCTTTGTTCCTGTTTTGGTTTTGATTTGTTTATTTGTTTGTGGTGCTGGGGGCAAACCCAGAGCTTCATGCATGCTAGGGAAAAATTTCTACCCTGATCTATACACTTATCCCGACAGTATTCTTTAGTATGCTTATGAGTACATAGAGGTCTTGTTTTAGAAAAGGTGTTTTAGTCAGCTTTTTTTGCTGCTGTGATTGAAGGGCCTGACTAGCACAACTGTAGAGGAGAAAAGGTTTATTTAAGGGCTCACAGTTTCAGTTGTCATAGTCCATAGAAGGCCGGCTTCATTCCACGGGGCTCAAGGTGAGGCAGAACATCATAGCAGGAGAGTGTGGCAAAGGAAAGCAGCTCACACGATGATCAGGAAGCAGAGAGAGTGAGTCTCCAATCTCTAGATACAAATATATACCCAAAGCCATGCCCCAATTCCCACTCTGGCTACACCCCATCACTTCTGTTACCACTCAGTTAATCCGTGTCTGGGGATTAAATCACTGATTGCATCAAGGCTATAACCCAATCATTTGTCCTCCAAACCTTCTTGCATTGTTTCACACATGAGCTGTTGGGGGACACTTCACATCCAAAACAAAACAAAAAAAGTAAAAGAAAAATAAAGATGGTTACTCCTTGACCCAATCCCAAAGACTGAGGTTTAGATTTTGTAGATATGACTCCAAGGCCAGACAATAGCAGTTACTACAGAATTGCCCCGGGATCCGGGGGCCACACTTGGGGAAACATGGGTTTGAGTATATTGGTGCTCTTAGTGAAAGGCCTCAGGGACATATTTACCCAGACTGAAGGATAAGCCTGTGTGTTTGAATGTAGATGCATGTGTGGTTTTCTTTCCTTCACACTCACCTGATTTCATTTTAGGTTTTAACCATGATGGTGGCCAATGAACTTAAACTTTATCTTTGTAGATTGATCATTTGTCAACTGTATTTGCCCCATGGCACAAGTGCCACAAAGATTCTCCACATCGCTCCTTACCAAATGGATTTTTGGGCAGTTTTCTAGCAGCATGAAATAAAGAAAGAAGGAACTGGATGAAACTGTGGAAGTGAGAGGTGAAGATAGCACACCTGTAAATCCAGTCCTGACCTGACCCAGTTGTCCCAATATTGAGGTTTATGATAATGAAATGTTGGTGCTCATAAGGTTTGATTCTGTTGCGGATATGCCATTCATTTGTGATTAAGCTCTGTGATCCTTGGTGTCCTTTGATATGACTTCCAGACTGGTTTCTTTCCCTCTCCAAACCAAATGATATTGTTAAGAGTTTAGGGTACTGACTGCAGAAGTTAAATCTTTGTCTGCTATCATGTAACTGAAAAAAAGATCCCAATCATATTTGGAACTTTTAGTGCTTTTGATAGTATCTAATTTAACCTTCATTTCTTTCTTTTTTAATTCGCTCTGATATTTTAGCCTAGTGCCTGGCCCACAGCTGGCTTTCAAAAGTTTTAATGAGTAAATGGAGTAAAGTTAGCTGTTCCTCATTTGTCTGACTCCTTGGATTCTTTTTAATCTGTTCCAGCTAATACCCTTAACCAATTTACCTCCATTTCCTCTCACTCTTGGGCATATAGTAATGTCCCTTAAACAGTCACGTTCCCTCATCTTTCTCTCTGAGCCATCCTTCTCACTGTTGAATGGCAATTCGTCCTTAAACCCTGTTCAGGGCATTTCAGCCATTCATACCTCGCCCAGATGCTACGGACATCTCTGCCACTTGGCCCTAATAGTGGTTCCAGGCTTATCTTCTCCTTTATTCCCAATATCATTCTCTGGTGCCTCACTCCTGTCTGTAAGGGTCCAATGCCACCAATATCCTGTGATGCTCCCTCTTCTTTTACCTCACACATCAGAAAGCTCACAGCCTTATTGGTGTTGTTTCTCAAATTATTTTCTACAACCATATGCCAATTTTGCCTCTAATTTTTCTCCACGTGTCCACTTTTGTAGTCATCTTCTTGGTCTTCCTCCCCTCTTCAGGTCACCATGGGTGTACCACTGAGAAATTAAACCTACAAGGCCGGGTTGTGGAGATTGCTTACATGTGTTCTCTATCTTCCTCAAGTTGGAAATTTCAAAATGAATGAGGCAAAGTTCAGACTTCCTTTTGTTACTCTAGCAGGTGCGAATACACCATGCATCTTTATCTCTCTTTTGCTGTGGGTGATAGCATGTAGATCTGAACCTCAATTATGAACTTAAAGTTGGGGCTCACCTTCCCTGGCCTGTTTCATCGCTGTAAGAAAAGATGGTTGTCAAAAGGAATTTTGTTTTGTTTTCTTAGGAAAAATTTCAAACATTTGCAAACATGATAAGTCAATGAATTCACATGTATTATTCCTCCAGGTTAAGTAATTGCCAAGATTTTACTATGTTTGTTTCATCTCTGTCTTTTTTTCTTTTATTTTTCTTTTTATTCTCCTCTCATTTTGTCATTCCATCTACACACTTTTATCACTTAAAAATACAACTATAATACCATTAATATGCTCAACACAATAGTACTTTTTTTCCCTAACATATAATCCATAATAAAAATTTCTTTTTTACCTCAAAATATTTTAACAGTAGATATGTTCAAATTCGTACTCAGACCAGGTTCTTATATTACATTCTTTTATATATCTTTTTAAAAAATAAAGTCATTGAAATATATATGAGCTGAACTATGTACTATGGTCTTGCTGAACTTTCACAAAGAATATATTCCCATTTAACCACTATCCAGGTCATTAAAAGGAATACTATTAGCACCTAAAAGTCACTTTGTGTCTCATTTGATTCATTGTTGCTTCCCTGTTTCCCAAAGGTCATCATTATCTGGACTTCTAAAACCATAGGTTAGTTTTGCCTGGTTTTGAACTCTACAAAAATCATGTGATGTGCACACTTTTCTGTCTTGGTTTCTTTAGCTCAATAGTGTATTTCTAACATTCACCCATGTCATTAACTGTGGAAATAGTTTGTTTTCATTGTTATATCATGCCCACTGTATGAATATGCAATAGTCTGTTTCTCCTTTCTACATTAAGTGGATATCTTAAAGATTATATTTTAGGGGCTGGGGTTGTGGCTCAGCGGCAGAGCGCTCGCCTTGCATGTGCGCGACCCGGGTTCGATCCTCAGCATTGCATTGCATTGTGTACAACTAAAGTAAATAAATAAATTTTTTTAAAAAAGATTATATTTTATAATTTAGATTATTGCTAAGAGTGTCTAACAGAGAAAGTTCACTTTATTATCATTAACATAATGTGCCTTGTGTTAAAGATTGCTCATTGGTTTGAATGTTGATTCATTTAATGAGAAAAGTTTAAATTTGTTATTGATTTTATTTTTCATTTTTATATCTAATATGGATTGATTTTTTATTCTTTTTTAATTAATTTTTTGTTTTAATTAGTTATACATGACAGTAGAATGCATTTATGCACTTTGATATATCATACATAGATGGGATATAATCTCTCTGGATTGAATTTTTATGAGAGATAAAGGAAAGAGATGATTTAACATCTTTGTAATTGTCTGAGATTCACATATGGTACTTTTTGTTTAAGGTAGTTTACCTTACATGATTCTCATGTAAGGTAGTAGGTTCCAGAGCCAGACTCTCTGGGGCAAGCCCAGCTTTACCACTCACCCCCACCACTGCACTGCTTGTGTTACTGTGTGGCATACCTGTCCTCTCTGTGCTTCGGCTTCCTCATCTTTAAAATTGGGGATAATAATACTACCTATTACAGTTTTCATGAAGATTAAATGAGTTAAGCTATCAAAGCATTTAAAACAATGTCTAGCACATAAGAACTATATAAATATTAGACATTATTATTCTTTATTTTAGTTCCATGATTTTGTTTTAATTGTTAATCTCTCTCTGTAGGTTCATGTAATATTATCAAGTTTGTATACTGTCAAAAGTAGCTACTACAGGGAAAAGTTTGCTGTTTTGTAATATCAAATGGAGCTTCATTATTTTTTCTATTTGACCTGGATATTCACTTAAGATTTGTTTCTTCCTGTTTGAGTTCATATGCTCTTTCCTCTGATTTACTATGGTTTTGCTTCACATATTTTTACTTCTCAAATTTGCATGTACTAACTGTCAGAGAATTAAAAGTTGGTTACTGCATAAGAAAAATTAGTTTTAGATGTTTGTCATACCTGATTTTTTATGTGGCATTATTGTACCCAATGTATAGGAAAAATGGTTCAAACTATTTTCTCTGTACCACATTTTTCTTGTTATTTGGAAAGATCCAAATAACTAAATGCATCTGAAATTGTACTGAGTCATTATTCCAGGGTGTTGAGCATTTGCTATTAAAATACTGGGCGGTGACTTGAATTAAGCTTCTTTCTTGGGAGAAAGGCTCTGTTACTTAGCAACACATAATATCCTATGATGAGAGGAAACACTCTGAGACCTACTGGAGAAATCTTATTGGCTTTCTCCAACAAGGGAAAGGCATTGATGCTTTGATACAGAATTATGGGCAACTTGGGATTCCTTTCTTCAGATAATAATGTAATGCGGCTAGAAAATCCATGTTTAAAACAAGCATATCTTTAAAGGATTCAAAAGAGAAGAATGGTCAAAAGTCTCTTTTCTATTTATTCTAGTGCACTGTTCGTTCAGGGATACCTGATGCAGAAAGTAGTAGGTTGCTTATCTCTTTCTCTCAGACTTTTTTTTTTTTTTTTTTTTTTAAGAAATCAGAGGCCGTTGGGGTTATTTGAAATAGTAACTATTGCCACTTGACTGACACACTGTAGAAGTGTAGGGGAAAATAAATGTCTTTGCTTTCCATCTTAGGTTCATGGCTGAGGCCCTATAACAGAAGACAGATTAACAAGAGAAAAACACAATTTAATACATGTTTGATGTGACATGGGAGTCTTCATAGGAAATAAAGTCCCAAAGGAAGGAGTAAACTCGTGTATTGTTTGTGATAGGTTAGATGTAGAAATGCCCAAGTGTGATGGACAGAGGGGTCATGGTCTAATGATAATAACCTAGGTGTAATTTGGCAGCCCTGTTTGTTCAGATCCTTTTCTGTGTCTCTGGAAAGAAAGATGTTCCTCCCACTATGAATAGCTGTCCAACGAGAATCTTATAACATGCTATAGGGGAAGATCAGAAAAATCTTTTCTAGGTTTTAAGGCCTGCTTCGGGGTATAAAAGAAGGAGGTAAGAGTGACCTCCTGCTTCTGCTGTTTCTTAGTTGCCAAGGTGTCATCTTTGGGCATAGAGTGTTCTAAAGCCCATTGAAAGTCAACGAAAGTCAGTGTAAAGATTGGCTGTTAGAAATGTTTCCCAGGAAAGCAAGAAACAGCTGTGGTAAAACTCTGAATCATCATAACACTTTCAATATTTTGTTGCTAAAGGATAGTATTTATAGATGGACATGTATGGTGTTTGCATATGTTTTTGAGTATGGAAAACAAAATATAGGACCTTTGGATTTGTTTCTTAATTCTAAGGGAAAATCCTATTGGCTTTAAGTAAAAGAATACTCTTACCCCATGTGTTAGCCAATTTTTGTCATGTGACCAAAATACCAAACAGGAACAACTTAAAGGAGGAAAACTTTAATTTGGGGCTCACGAGTTTCAGAGGTGTCATCCATAGGGGGCCGATTCCATTGCTTTGGGCCTGAATTGAGTGAGAACATCATGGTGGATGGGCATGCAGAGGAAGGCTACTCAGTTCATAGCTGCTGTGACACAGAGCACAAGGAGCTGGGGTAAGATATAATTCCAATGGCATGCCCCCAATGTCCTACTTCCTCCAGCCATGCCCCATCTGCCTACAGTTACTGCCCAGTATCAAAGTCCTTTCAAACCAGTAATACATCAAATAGAGTAATCCACTGATTAGGTTTCAGCTCTCATAATCAAATCATTTCACCTCTGAATGTTCCTGCATTGCCTCTCGCATGAGCCGGCAGGGACGGGGCAGGTGGAGACCTCATATCCAACCAGAACACCCCACCTCTTTAAAATAATTTTAATTAATTTTAAGGAAACTAGTCTTCATACATTTTCTTCCCAACCCACTCCATTGGTTGCCATGGAAACGACGCCAGCAGCCCCTAGAGCAAAGGCCCTGCAGTGTGGGGTTCCCTGTGGCAGAGCCTGGGTCTGATGCTGCAGAGCAGTCTGCGCTGACTCAGCAGAGCACAGGAGCAGCGCTGCTGCCTTTCTCTCTTTGATTTTAATTGAAAAATAAATCGACAGTTGTTGTCTTAATTTTTCAAAGGTGAGGATTGGAGTCAATGTTACACACACACACACACACACACACACACACACACACACACTTTGAGTTTCTTTCCCCCTTTGAAATTCTAGTTGACATTTTGCTATACCTACCGAATAGAACCAACTATAATGAAAATAACAGGAACCTCTTTAGATTTGGGAGGGAGGGAGGCATCCTGGGAAACTAGGAAGGAAGAGACAGAATGACAGCTTCTAAAATACTCTCCTGTACAGGCAAAACAAACCTCTTGTTAATCCTGAGTAATGATTGTGGAGACTGAGAGAACCTCCACATGAGATTAGTCTTGTGAAGGGTACATTTATAGTCTGCCTTAAATTTGAACTTTATAGTTGACTGTCATGGTCTGTGTAGAAAAAAAAATTAGTTAATTGCATAAGAATCATTCTATAGTTACAAAGCTGGTGACCCACAAGAATCACCTGAACACTTTGTCACAAAGAGACTCACTGGCTCAGACTCTCAGCTGCTTGGGACAGCCATGATTTCTCTTATAAACTCCAGGTGTGATAAATAGTGTATGTGTGTGTGTGTGTCTCAGTGTCTCTCACAAGGGTCATAGCTGAGACACCTATAGCAGAAGACATAAGAGAAAAAAGTGTAACAAATTTACTTAAGCAACATTTTATGTGACACAAGAGCCTTCAGAAATGAAGACATAGAGGCCGAAGGTATAGTTCGGTGGTTAAGTGTGTGCTTAGCACGCCTGAAGCCCTCGGTTCAACCCTAGCACAAAAAAAAAAAAAAAAAAAGAGAGAGAGAGAAATGAAATGAATACTCAAAGACTCAAGGAAAACTGTATTTTTATGGACTATAATGCAGAAATATGTTTGGTAGACCAAAGCCTGTTCACTCTTTCCCTGATTGTATAGGGCAAGACACCTGCTGTATGAAGGTATTCAGGGAGGAAGGGAGGGACAGGGTTTCCTTGGGTTTATGGCCTGCTTTAGTGAAGGAATGAGAGGAATTCTAGTTTTTGTGACCCACATCTAGAGAGATTACACCGGTAATCCCAGTGGCTTGGGAGGCTGAGGCAGGAGGATCACAAGTTCAAAATCAGCCTCAACAAAATGGGAGAAGGTCAGAAGAGACCTTCCTGCTTTTGAGAGTTCTGTCTCCTTCAGTATAATTATCAGTAGGTCAAAGTGCCATATTTGGAGTTCTGAGCCCTCAGGGTAGCCATTCTTGCAATAAATCCAGGCCTGACAAATAATCTAAAGGAATTAGACCCTGGAACCATGGCTTCAGCTCCCTTGGGAGAACCTCATAGCATTCAAGATTTACTGGTCTAAGAGAAAGCTGTGGGGTGCTGAACGGGTCACAGCCCTTGAATTCAGCACACTTGACTTGACCTTGGCTGGATCACCTCAACTTCCTGAGCATCAGTCATTTCATCTGCAAGGTGGAGGCATTTGCAGAGGTGTGAGAAGATTTGACAACATAGTGAGCTGTGGCTATCTAGCTTGTGTAAGGAGGTATTATGGTACAATAAAGACCATTAAACATAGATTCTTAAACTGAAGGAAAAATTTGAAGTTTTTTTTTTTTCTTTCCTTTAAATATTATTGGAGCTGGGTACGGTGGCGCACACCTGTAATCCCAGTGGCTTGGGAGGCTGAGGCCGGAGGATTGTAAGTTCAAAGTCAGCCTCAACAAAAGCAACTCAGTGAGACCCTGTCTCTAAATATAATACAAAATAGGGCTGGGGATGTGGCTCAGTGGTTTAATGCCCCTAAATTCAATCCCCAGTACCAAAAAAAAAAAATGTTATTGGATTATGTGTTTTGTTACAAAATGCATTCTATTGTCATGCATAACTAATTAGAATAAATTAAATATCTTTAAAAAGTGTTATTGGACGGGCTGGGCATGGTGGTGCATGCCTGTAATCCTAGCAGCTCAGGAGGCTGAGGCAGGAGGATCACAAGTTCAAAGCCAGCCTCAGCAATTTAGCAAGGCCCTAAGAAACTTAGTGAGACCCTGTCTCAAGATAAAAAATAAAAAGGGCTGGGGATATGGCTCAGTAGTGAAGCCCCTCTGGCTTCAATCCCTGCTCCCCTACCTGCCAAAAAAATGTTATTGGAGGGGATGGGGGGTGTGGGTCAGATAGAACACTTGTCCAGTATGCCTGAGGCCTTTAGCATCCATCCCCAGCACCACACACACACACACACACACACACACACACACAATGAAATTAGAGAAATGTGACATGATTTGATGGAAAAAGAATTGAGCTACATACTAGGAGACTTAATTTCTGGCTATAAATTCCCTGTTTAAACGTATAGGAGATCTTTATTCTTCAGTTATTTCTTTATAAAGTAGAATTCAAAAGTAGGTGTGGGGCTATAAGAGATTGTAACATTACATGATGTTTTAGTTCATTTTACCTGAATTAAAAGTCTCTGATTTCATGAGATTAGGAAAATATAGCCATCAGTTCATCTGAGGAGTAGGACTTACTTTAAACCTCTTCCAGCTATGAGTCTAAATAAAATTATAGGACATCCCAAATTCTGAGGACTGAAAACATTTTTTTTTGTGTGTGTGTGGTACCAGGAATTGAACTCAGGGGCACTCGACCACTGGGCCACATCCCCAGCCCTTTTTTGTATTTTATTTAGAGACAGGGTCTCACTGAGCTGCTAAGTACCTCGCCACTGCTGAGGCTGGCTTTGAACTTGCGATCCTCCTGCCTCAGCCTCCCAAAGTGCTGGGATTACAGGCGTTCGCCACTGCGCCCGGCTAAAACATTAATATTAAAAATTCAACTGAAGCATGTGTTACAGAGCATGTGGTATTTGTACTGTCTTGTTGTTCTTCATGTTTTATGTTATATGGAAAAATGAGAAATTGTAAGCCTTATTTGCATTTTGAGTCTCTTCAGTTCAAGAGTCAACTTTATTGTATTTATTTGTTTATTTTTGGAGGTTGCTGGGGAATGTAAAGCTAGGGCCTTGCACATGCTAAACATGCATTTTACCACTAAGCTGTACACTCCAGCCCCTAATAGAGTGGATTTTTAAAGAAAATGTACACATAATAATTTGTTTTTTCTAAATAGTGCTAATGGGCTTTATTAACTGTGAAATCTTGAGAAGAAATTATTCTACCTTTAACTGAAGGAATGCATTGTCTTTGGGGAAAAAATGTATGTATTTTGTGATTCTAGGTCTCAAACAGGTTTTGTGTATCACTGGAGGCAGTTGGAACAGCGTGGCATGGCAATGAATGGACCTAAGACATCACTTATTTATGCTTTCAGTAGTTTTAATGTGTGCCAGGCACTGTTGTAGATGCACAAGACAGCTGTGAGCTAGATCCTCATGGAGTTTATATTCTAGGGGAGAAGTAGAAGGAAGTAAAAAATCTAGAAAGATACTTTCATATAGTATTGTAAAAACAGATGCAAAGAACTGGGTTTGCATCATTATTGTATCAATGACAACCTAGGGACTTTTGGCAAATGGTTTAACATCAGTCTTCCCACATCTGGAATACAGATGGGATTGATATTACCTGATAAGATGGTTTTTAACAGGAAAGAAAACTGATTGAAAGATTTTGGCATAGTTTCTGCAACTTAGCAAGTCCCCAATATATTGTTAGTAAAATCTCATAACTATGCAAATATGCTCAATCTTTAATGTTCCAGGGTTTGCTTTTTTTGCTGAGTTTCTATTCATTTAACTTACCTCATTTCTTACAGAAGATAAAAAAAACAAAATGAAGTTAAGGAAAGCTGAACAACTCATTTGTTAGCATTTAGGAAAACAACACTGGAACAAGCCAGATGCAGAGTTGTTGGAAATGTTAATGCGGCTTTGGCGTTGTACAGCACAAGATATAGATATAGATGACCAACAGATTGCAATTTGGCTACGGTATCTAATATTCGGTGCAGTTTGCAGACATCAGTTGGTTTTCCTGATGATTCACAGAAATGGGTCCGTGTCTTCTACTGCTGGCATATTTCTCATTGCTCTCGTCTCTACAAATTAGAGCCAGTCATGTGTACGCTTGTCCCTGCTGATAGAATTTGAGGTCCTAGAAAACAAATTTAGTAATGTAGTCCCTTTGTTTCACAAGCCTGACATGAATTTGAATTCAGTAAATAATTATTCATTGAATAAATGGATTATAATCGTGTCATTGAAAACATTGACCAGGGGCTGGGGTTGTGGCTCAGCGGTAGAGCGCTCGCCCAGCATGTGTATGGCCCAGGTTCGATCCTCAGCACCACGTAAAAATAAACGCATTGTGTACAACTAAAGCAAATAAATAATTAAAAAAAAATTTGACCAGAAAAATAAAGCTGTTGGTTTCCAAAAAGTGAAGATAAATTTCTAACTCCAAACCTTGAAGAGATATAAATAAAGGTACCAAGTTTTTTAGGGTATTTTAATGATAGGTTTTTTATTTCCTGATTATGGTGCAATATGCATTTAAAAATCACCATTTTAACTGTATCATTCACTGTTGTTGAGCTCATTCACATGGTGCAACCATCCCCACCATCCAGCCCTAGAACTTTTTCATCTTCCCTAACTGTGCTACTGAAAGGGTTTTGATTCCACACTTGACTATCACATGGTTTTTAAAGCTGCCTCTCTGGCTTACTTCCCTTGGGACAGCACTTGATCCAGTGGTGGTATTTCTTTGCACTTCTTGCAGATGTATGGAGGATTCCTCAGCATGCGTCACTCAGAGAAGAGAACCTATGTATCTCACCCCTTCCTCCTGGTTCCCAAGGGGTTGTGTGGCTTTTTTCATGTCAACATGCTCACTTTCATAAATCTCAATTTTCCACAAGATAGGCAAATTTAAGAAGAAGAGGGGACTTTGTCATTGACTTAAGATTAGTATAAAACCTCAACATGACTAAATCATCATTCCCCCTATCAGTATTCGAATCCATATGTTTCAGGTTATTTTAGGTAATGTCTGCTTTTGAGGTAACAACCTCATTGAAACAAATGAGGTTGCAATGTGTAGAGGTTCAGAAACCAATCCCAGGAATCAGGTGTTAAGTGCCTCAGCTAGGGTTTGGACCTTCAGTTCAAATAGTTCTGACCCTTTAGCCATCGCTCTTTATGCAGTTAATTTGGTTTGTCTTTGGTTGTGATGGAGGCATATTTGACCAAAGGCTGGTCCCTCTTTCTTTTTTTTAAATATTTATTTATTTGCTCTAGTTATACACAATGCAATGCATTTATGTTTACGTGGTGCTGAGGATCGAATCCGGGCCGCACACGTGCTAGTCTAGCGCTCTACCGCTGAGCCACAACCCCAGCCCAGGCTGGTCTCTCTTAACATTAATCATGCATGCATCTAAGCAGCTGAATCTGTAGTTGCTGGCTTTGAAGGGTTTTTTTTTTTCTTCTGAAGCTTGAATGGGTCAGATGAGTTTTGACCCTGGAAGTCCTTATACCAGTCCAACACTAAAGCCTTTCTCAACATCATTCTGTTTTCAGTCTTTGGGGCAGAGGGTTACGTTAAACATAATCCTCACTTTGTAGCATGTTACCTTTGTTGGTCTGCTTGGTGTTTTTTTCTGTGCTTACTCTTGTTTCTTCTGACCCTCTGCAAGTATCCATTCTATTGTGTTGAATATTTGTGTATTTGTGTACGTGCTTCCGTATGGATTATGGTTTTTGTGTGTCATCATCTTTTTTTTTAATTTTTTGTAGTTGTAGATGGACAGAATGCCTTTATTTTATTTGTTCATTTTTATGTGGTGCTGAGGATTGAACCCAGTGCATCACGCATGCTAGGCAAGTGCTCTGCCACTGAGCTAAAACCCAGCCCTTATGTGTCATCATATTAAGTTCCTTTAATGATATTATGTGAATGGTATGGCTCCCTGGCTGCATTTCTTTTCTCATTCAGCGCTGGCTACCTCTGATTAATTGCCTCTAACTGCTGATAGTCCCTTGCCATGTCCATCTACTACATTTCATCTACTCTCTTTCCCAATGACAGACATACCTGTTAGCTCCAGCTCCCTACTATCTTGGATAACACTGTGATCAACATCTCAACATCCTCTTTTGTCCCCTGGACCCCTGTGTAAAATTGTTAGCATCTCTCCAAGAGTGGAAAGGCTAGGGCTACAGCCCAGTGGTAGAGTGCTTGCCTTGCATGTATGAAGTCCTGGATTCAATTCCCAATCCTGTGGCGGGGGCGGGGGGGGGGGGAGTGGGTTTCCTGGTTGGCAGAGCATGTGTGTGCTTCATCTGAGTAAGTAGTAGCAGCCCCCTGTGCAGAACTGCTGCCCTGTCAACACTCCCAGCCACTGTGCATGTCCTTCTGCCTCCTCTAAATTCTAATAATCCAGTTTTCATGTTTGCCAGTCTGATGTGTCTCATTTTAATATCTCATTTACATAATGTCTCACTTAATATTTTGATATCTCATTTTAATCTGCACTTCTGAACTCACTATTGAATCTGAGCATTTCTTCACATATCTATGAACCTTTTGAGTAGGAATGCTTTGGCCAGATTTCTATTGAGGTTGCATCTTTTTATGCTTAATCTGTAGAACTTCCATGAATATTAATTTTGTTGGTTTAAATTACTGAAAATATCTTGCTGTGTTTTATTTCCTATCTGTAAATTCAAATTCAGAAAGTACCTTTCTATTCTGTTTTGTGAAAAGTTTCATTTTTAATCTTAAATAGAAGTAGCTAATCAAATGGTTTTCTGCATCTGTTGGTATAATATTTGAGCTTTCTTCTTTAGTTTATTAATCTAGTAATGTTTTTTGGGAAAAAAAAAAAAAAGTCCCAATATTTAACTCTTTGCATTCCTGGGATACCATTTTTCATGTTATATTCCAAAGTTAGATCACATGAATTTGGTGATTTCTATTATGATTAATAGATTCTCTTTACTATTTTCTCTCTTCTTGTTTCTTTGTAATTCCTCTCTTGTTCTTTTTCCAACTTCTTGGGTATAATTCTGAACTTATCATTTCTTACATTTTTCTTGTTTTGTGATGAATTATTCAAAATTATGAATATCCTTCTAAGTTGTGTATTGTCTCTCTCTAAGGTTTGATATCTAGAATTAAAATTTTTATTCAATTGTGAATACTGTATTTCTCAATTTCCTTTTTTGTATCTTGGACTTTTTACTAATATAAATTTATTTCTAAATATATCTTTTCATTGTTAACTTGTGGTGTTTGGGTTTTATTGTCCCATATTCCAAGAACAGAAACCTGTCTGATGCTGATTCTTTGAGAGTCATTGAAATTTTTTATGGTCAAATAACACAGTCCATTTCGATAATTGTTCTGTGTGTGGTTTCCCAAAATGCATTTTCTGTGTGTAAATTGTAGAATTCTCTTTTATCTATTATCTTCAGCTTATTGTCTTATTGAAGACTTCAGTATCTTTTGTAGAAAATTTTTTTCTGCCATATTATTTTCTAAAAGGCATGTGTTAAAATGTTTGTCTCATGTTCTTTTCTTAGCTTTAATATTATTCCTTAACCAATTTTCCCTTTAAGTCCAAAAAACAAAGCAGACAAGTGTAAGTGCTCTGGGAAAATGGTCTTTAATCAAACCTCTTCTCAAGGGCCCATCTCTACCCCAAAGCACCTGTGCAGAACCCCTAAACTGGAGTATTATTGCTGGAAACAATCTATCAATCAAACTTTTTACCTTTCAGTCTCATAACTCATCACCTACCACTAACCCAAAGAGTTTTCAATTTGCAGCCCACCGGGGCTGCCTCATTCCCTCCTCACCCCACCTGCTCGTGTGCTTTTTCTCTTGCCGTCTCACACACCAGGAATCTTCTCGTGATCAAATTCTGACCCTGTTCAAATTCTGCCTCTTCCAAGAAATCTTTTTAAGCCGTATTAGTCTTTGAATTCTAAAAGCAATTATCACTAACATAATTGATGTGGTATTTATTCACTAACCTCATTCACTAATAAATTAATTTTTCTCAGTGCCCAGGAATTGTGATGGTCAGACCTTTCATTTAAGTAATTGAGGTTGTTTAATATCTGTTGTGTTATTGACACTGTGCAACCATCTTGAGGATAATGTAGATCTTTGTTTGCTAAAGTTCCCACTAGCATCTTGTTCTTGGTGGCTGACCAACAAAAATGTGCTGGGGTAGTTTAGCTCACTGTGAATACAACTTAATGTTTTTCCTATATAGAGGACAGTTTTATGACATTGCAAGTCCTTTGTTTTTACTGTATTTTGCTACATGTTTCTTATTAACAAGCTGTCCTTGCAAGTTCTTTTAAGATTCTCTTCAAAATCCTTCTAAAGCAGACAGATGATATAATCTCTATCTTAAATAAGCAGCCTCTTGTGCTAATTCTTGTAATATAAATCTATGCATAGAATTGTTTTTACAGATTTAAGTTTAACTACTCACTTATAAAACAGTGTGTGTTAAGGTTGATAAAGTGATACAATGGACGAGGCTGTCTTCCTTTCTTCCCTACCTTAAGACTAATTATTTGAGTTAAGCTTTTAATTAGTAAGGTCCCCTCCTAAAAAGGATCACCATAATATAAGTGAAGCATTAGACTGAGCATGGAAAGTTCCAGGAAGGTTGGAATCTAGCAATTTGTTATGTAGCAGATGAGATTATGGCTACAAACCTCAGTAGTGTTCACATAGCCTCTAGGCCCAGTCACACACCCAGCCTGAACTGGGCTGCATGGGCCGCAAGACCTGCCTTAAGCAATATTGTCCCCATACTGATCCCGTAGTGTGGCTTGTTGCACTGAACCAGCAAAAGTGAGATGTAGCTGGCCAAATCCTAAAATGTAGGTTAGACCATAAAGGAGAGAGAAGTAGCAGGGTGAGACAGGAGGTGAGAAAAAGGAACACTTGCCAACCATGGACAGTTAAGTCCTTCAGTATGTACTTTATTTAATTTTCCCCAGCATCCAGGAAACGAATATTAGCTTGGCCATTTTAAAGACAAAGAAGTAAAGATAAAACATTGTATAGATTTGTGGATACTGAGTAAGTGTTAAATTTGTGGATTGAGTATAGATCCAACAGCAAAACATCCCTAATTCCCTTGCTTTTGTTCACCTAACCCAATGTTATTTTGTACCCTTTGTACAGTTTAAAGAATATATGTATTTTTTATTTTTATTGGTATGTTAGGATTATACATAATAGTGGGATTCATTATGTAAGAATATATTTTAGAGTAAATATGTTTTTGGTGTATTTTAGAATAAATTGTTGACTTTCTTTCCTGCTGGACCATGCATGCATGAAGTAGAAGCTGTGACTGAGTAAGCATTATATCTTCAAGACCCAAGATTTTACCTGCTTGCTCAGGAAATATCCCTTGTTTCCCCCTTTTGGAGGCAGTGAGGAGGCTAGAATCCACATTGTATTAACCATCTTAAAAAGAAATCCGTCATGGAAAGTCTAGGCCAGTGTGAACCAGAACAATATGAGGTTTTTATGGTTGAGCTAAACTTCTTTAGACACAGTACCTGAGGTAATCAACTTATAAGGAGGAAATTTTTATTTTGGCTCGAAACTTCACAGGTTTCAGTCCATGGTCATTTGGCCCCTTGCTTTAGGGCCTGTAGCAGCACAGTATATCATGGTGGGAACACCTAGTGGGGGTTTTGCTCACCTAATGTTGACCAAGAAATAAAAGAGAGAGGCAGGGACTTGGGACTATTGGGATAGTCCCTTCAAGGGGCTGCCTCCAATGACCTAACTTCCTCCAACAAAGATTCCACCACCTTCAGGTGGCACTACTAGTTGGGAACCAAGCCTTTACCATATGGGTCTCTGGGGATCATTTCAGATCCAAACTGAGCACTATTCTTAATTACTTCATTCTAAAAGAGTGACCATTGGAGGGGAGTACATGAGGGAAATGCTGGTGTCTCCATAATACAGATTAACTGCTCGATTTAATTTTTTAACTTACTTTTTTCCCTCCTCACAGAAAAAATCAGGCAAAGGTATGCAGACCTACCTGGAGAATTGCACATTATTGAACTTGAAAAGGATAAGAATGGACTGGGACTCAGCCTTGCTGGCAATAAAGACAGGACACGGATGAGCATATTTGTGGTGGGAATTAACCCGGAAGGACCTGCTGCAGTGGACGGACGAATGCGAATTGGAGATGAACTGTTAGAGGTGAGAGGCATGTGTGTTGAATTCTCTTTTGGTTAAGTGGAGAGGTTCCAAAAATGAAGTGAAGGGGAAGAATGTTGGCAAATTATATTTTCTTCAAATATTTAAAACGATTTTCCAAAGCAAGAACAGAAAACACTGTTTCAAATACTATTTACTGCTCGAGTAGAGACTAATTTCAGAAACTATTTTAAGAGCCCTTAAATAAAAATTTCATGGAAACATTAAAAGCACAGGTTGGGGGGCTGGGATCGTGGCTCAGTGGTAGAGCGCTCGCCTAGCACGTGCGCAGCCCGGGTTCGATCCTCAGCACCACATACAGATAAACGCATCGTGTACAACTAAAGCAAATAAATAAATATTTAAAAAAAAAAAAAAAAAAGCACAGGTTGGGAGACTAGCTCAAGGGTAAAGTCTTACTTAGCTTGTGCAAGACCCAGTTATCTTTGGAGTTGGAATTAACCATAAGCATAACTGTTTGTTATTTGTGGGGGTTGGGGGGGAGTTTTTAGAGCCAACAGAAGCCTTTGAATTTGTCAGGAGTAGTTAATGCCTGTCAGGTTGGTGATGTGGGTTAAGACCATGAAGGTTCATTATGTAGGAATAGAACTCAAAGAAGCGAAAGAGAAGACTGATCTTCTGATAATTACTCTTTATATAATTTCATCAATAATCTGAAAAGATTATTCTTATTTTCCTAAATTTAAAGTCAGGTCTTCTGTTCTGCGTTTCTCTTAGTTTGATATTCATTTGCTTGCTGGGTCACTCATTCTTTTGATTGTCTGTTAGGACCAGACATAAAAAAGAAATGAATGGGGCTAGGGATGTAGCTCAGTAGTAGAGCCCTTGCCAACTATGGGTGAGGTCCTTGGTTCAATCCCCAGCACTGCCAAAAAAGAAAAAGACAAATACATCTAGTCCCTTCATTCAGATAGTTCAAAAGGTCTTTGCACTCCAGAATTTATAATAAAAGTAACAGCTGATATATACTCATTACCAGACACAGGAATCTCTTTCACCACTGAAGTCACAAAGTGTTAAATATTGGTGCTGGGATTCAATATCTGGCAGTTTGACTTTTAGCTCTTTGTTAACCACTCTGCTTTAAGGTCTCTTGGGGAAAGAGACCCCTGTATTTGGACATTTAGGAGAGGCCAGTCACAGGGACACTGAGTTTCAGATTGCGTACTTGAAATGAGGGATTTCCTCCTCAGATTCCAACTCAGAGTAGAATTTGCAAGTCATTCATAATTTGCCTAATCATATCTGCAGGGAAAGCTGGTCAGATGCAACTGTAAGACCATTGGCCTTACCTTCCCACTTGTCCCCACTTAAAACCTGTTTCTGCAAAGACGTCACTTATGGGATGCTTTGCTGTTCCTGTTCTTTTGTAATACAGCATAATGAAGGAGACCCACACTGGTAAACGCACTAACTAGAAGAATTATTTAATAAATAAAAGTCAAAAGTGACTTGTTCATTAGTGAATATAATTAGCATAATTGTAGTTAATGCAGTTCATTGCTTCAGGTTTATTCTTTGGCAGCTTTTTAGAGAATTTCTTAGAAATGAGGCTAAACTGATGGTGGTGATAACAATGATAAAAGTGAGAGCTAGTTTACTGAGTTATAGTTAACACTGTACCTATGCATCCTACACATTTGTATTCAATGTTCTTTAGAGCCCTATCTGGTCAGTACTATTACTATTCCCATTTTATGGATAAGTAACATGCCTAATATTACAGAACCAAGTAACTAAGTTTGAATAATAACTCAGAATTGACAGACCCCAAGTCCCATACTATAGCTACTGACATGTACCTCGTTCCTTATGGTATTCCATTAACAAACATGTCACGTTTCAGTCTGTTTTCTGTTGCAGATAACACAGTACCACAGACTGAGTTATAAAGAAATGAGGTTTATTTGGTCTCATGTTTCTGGTCCAAGGTTGAAGGACCACATCTAGTGATGGCCTTGCTGGCAGAGTCCTGAGGTGGCACAAGGTACTGCATAGTGAGAAATAGGGAGCATTCTAGAGACGTAGCCAAGCTGGCTTTCATATCAGTCTCACTGTTTTTGTTTTTGTTTTGATACTGGGGATTAAACTCAGGGGCACTTGACCACTGAGCCATATCCCTAGCCCTATTTTATATTTTATTTAGAGACAGGGTCTCACTAATTTGTTTAGCACCTTGCTTTTGCTGAGACTGGCTTTGAACTCACTATCCTCCTATCTTAGCCTCTTGAGCTACTGGGATCACAGGCATGTGCTCCCAACCCCAACCAGACTTACTCTTAAGATAACCTGTTCACCTACCAGTACCACAAATGGATTAACCCATGCATAAGGGAAGAGCCCTAATCACTTCTTATAGGTCTTATCTAGTCCTGTCTCCTAATATCTCCTAATTGAGATTAGGTGTCAGCGTGAGTTTCAGACAGGACAAACTACAATCAAACCATTGCACTCCATTTGTTTAGATCCATGAAATTCCTGATGCATGGTGTTCTAGACTTTAGGGAATCGTGTCCATTCAGCCACTCTACATGTTATTCATACATAGACCAGACTTCCTGGCATGCTACATAGAAACATTCCAAAGTGGTAATTTGGAACATGAAGATTCTAGTTCTATTCTTTCTACCTTATTAAGACTGAAGATGGAATTTCCTGTGGGATCTACACTAATAGGAGTACTAATGTTTTATTTTTCCATCTGGCATTTTATTAGATGATGATAACAAACAAACCATAGCTGCAGAGTAATGAGTGTCTTACAGGTCAAGCATAAAGTTCAACACAATACAAGGGGATGAGCCCTGGACCTGGAAGAATCCAGATTTGGGGTGTTAGTTGTGTTTTAGAAGAGGTTTATTTAGCACAGTGCATGTATAAGAGATAAGGTTTTTCTTCTTTTACACTGTCACCACAACACCAGCAGACGCCAGATGTGTTGACAGTGTGAGAGAAGAAAAACTCAAGCAGTTCCCCAGTGGACACAACTGCACATCCTAAAATTAATTTCAGTTCTGACAGTATCTACCTGGAGACAGTGTAAATTCCACAGGTCACACTCCCACAGGACTGGGTCCTGCCACTACAGATGTTACTCACAAGTTCCAGGTTATGCCCTTTACTCTGACTCACCAGCCATAAATCGGGTTCCCATGCTCCCTTTTATTTGGTTTGATTAATTTGCCAGTGCATTTCACAGAAATCAGCAAAACACCTTACTTAATGCTTACCCTTTCGTTATAAACGATATTACAAAGGACATGAGTGAATCGCCCCATGGAAAAGATGCACAGAGCCGAGTGTGTCGAGTCGGGCAAGGCTTCCATGCCCTCCCTGGCACAGTACCCTCCAGGTCCCTCCCTGTGTTCAACAACCCAAAAGCTTTCCAAACCCTGAAGTTCAGGGATTCGTTTTTGTTTCTGTTTTTGAGAAAGTATCTCACTATGTTGTCCAGGCTGGTCTCAAACTTCGGGCTCAAGTGATCTTTCCTCTTTAGCCTCCCAAGTGCAAGGACTGTAGGCACACGCGACCAGGCCTATCTTAGTTCGGGAATGTTTGAACTGGTTTTTATCACATAGGCATGATCCATCATTAACTCCATCTCTAGCTTTCTACCCCTCAGAAGGGCTGAAAGTTTAAAGCTTTTAATCATGGCTTGGTCTTTCTGTTGACCAGCCTCCCTCCATCCAGGAACCCACCAAGTGTTGCCTAGGGCTGGGGGTCTAGCTCATTGGTAGAATATTTGCCTAGCAGTCAAGCCCCTGTGTTTAATCCCCTAAACCACAAATACCAAGAAAAAGGTGCCTCCTTAGAACCAAAAAATGTCCCTCTCACCCAGGAAATCCCAAGGAATTAGACAGAGGCTCAGTATCAGGAACAGGGTCAGAAACTAAACATTAGAGCAGTAGATGGACCTAGGACTCTTATTGCTTAGGGAATTCCAAGGATGTAGCTCTGTTTTAGGAATCAAGGATAGAGAACAAATTTATATTTTTAATGATATCACAATAATGCAGCACAGCAAGTAGTTAACTGTTAATTAAATCACATTTCCTCCCTTGTGGACAGAAACTTCAGGTATCTTTCTGCCAGGTTGGGGGCTACAAGAGCTCTCATAAATAAATAAATAAATAAATAAAATATTAGCCTGTCTTATTGATGCTCTGAATTTGGTTCTTTCATTGCAATTCAGCAATTTCATCTTCATTTAGAGATGGAAAGAGCAAGAAGATTAAACATGGCAATTAAGTTAATTCCCTTTCACCATCCCCCCCAAAGATTCTTTAAGTTTCTAAAAGGTGACAACAAATAAAAATATGTTGGAGCATAGATTTTAGCATCCTGTGTCATTTTCCCTAAGCCTCAGATGTCTGCTTTTTCAAATTCATTCAGCAAATATCTTGTTGTGCACCTGCCATGTAGCAGGCACTGTGTGAATGGGGTTGGTTGATTCTGCAGTGCTGATACTGGTTCTCACAGAGCTTACAACCCAGTGATTGGATAGCATCAACCTCAGGAGCTGTTGGGGGGAAGAATAAGAGAAGATACGTGACAATCTCTGGTACATAGTAATACCTGAATTCATTTTAGCTGAATTCATTTAGTATTCATAAAATATTTTTGTGTGAATTTGTGTATGTTAGTTTTAGTTTGTTATACTAATACTTTCATCTCTGAAAGCACGTCCTAGAAGAAAGTTATCTTCTTATTCTTTAATAGCTTCATGCACTATCCTGAAGATTGGAAAAATAAATATACCAGATTCTTAAGCAGTTATAACCCATATTTTTTTTAACCTTAGGTCAAGGATGACAGAGGAATAAATGTGGAAAAACAGTTCCTTGGTTTCTTGTCATTTCTCTTTGATAAGTAAGGAATTAGTATATAGCACAATATCAAATCCAGTGTGCTTGTTAGCTGAGAATAAGAAATTGATTTAATAATGAGAGCCAGGACCACGCACGCCTGTAATCCCAGCACTTGGGAGGCTGAGGCAGGAGGATCACGAGTTCAAAGCCAGCCTCAGCAATGGCAAGGCACTTAGCAACTCAGTGAGTCCCTGTCTCTAAATAAAATACAAAAAAGGGCTGGGGATGTGGCTCAGTGGTCGAGTGCCCCTGAGTTCAATCCCCGGTACCACAAAAAAAAAAAAAAAAAAAAAAAAAGAGAGCCAGGAAAGCTAAAAGCCAGTGTCACCATAGCTGTTTTTTTTTTTTTTTTTTTTTTTTTTTTTAAATATTGTAGTGTAGTAGATTGTTGAAGAACACTGCATTATGTAGGAAAGATTTGCAAATGGGCTTTTAGATCATACTTACTTAATTTCTGGGCTAGGGCAAATCATGTATTTGCTGACCCACCCCAGATGCATTTATTTTTGTGGTCTCTCCCTCAAATTCAAAGATTCAAGTAAAATTCTACCATCCACTTGTATTATTTCTCATTATTACTTTTTTTTTGCCATTTTTATATTATTGCATTGTTCACAGCCTTCTTTTAGTTTATAGTTGATCCTATTTGGTTAAGACCCTAAATGAGGTTAAGAAGAAGAAGGAAAAAAAAATTCAAACACTCCATAGCTTCTTTTAAGTCAGAAACTGCCTCTCTGCCAGGCCCTGTGTGTGACTGATCCTTGTCAGAACACTTGCCAGCAGTTTTGTAGCAGTGGGATTGCATTGTTACAATGGAAGAACGTCACTGAGTTTGGTCGATCAATGGCCCAGTTCATGTAGAAAAGAAATTTTACATTAAGCCTCCGGAAGACAATGTGATTAAATCTCAGCTTCTTTACCCTTTACTTCCATGCTAGTGTAGGGTTAGTGAATTAATTTCAAAAGGCATTAGCATATAATTACCATGTAGCTGGGAATGAGACCTACACTAGAGTATTGGCTTTCCCTGAGCAATTAGTCCCCAAAAAGACAGGCCTGGGCATGGAGCTGTCATATGAATATAGGATTTATTTATAGTCTTCCCTACGGTGCGAGTGTGGGAAGAGAGAGCTGATAGTGCTGTGCAGGGAATTGGAGTGATTTGTCGGGTTACAGCAGCAGCCAGGAGGAACAGAGTGGGTGGCATGAGAAGTGCGCAGTTGATTAGGCTAGCATGTGGAACTGGGGCCCCTCCGGCTCCTGAGACCTCCAAGACAGAGGAAGCACAAGGATTGCTCCCTTTGTAACTGTACCTACAGTACAGCCTGTACTGAATCCCATCATTCTGTATGTGTATAATATGATATTAAGAACCTTGGAAGGGCTGGGGTTGTTGCTCAGTGGTAGAGCGCTTGCCTAGCATGTGTGAGGCACTTGGTTCAATTCTTAGCACCACATAAAAATAAATAAATAAAGATATTGTGTCCATCTACAGCTTAAAAAAAAAAAAAAAAAAAAAAAGAACCTTGGAAAAGAAAAAGTGTGGATGCTTGCCAGGGATAAAGACAGCACCACAGGTAAATTCAGATTGCAATTATTTCATGATATTAATTTTATAAGAAAAAACTGAAATCATAAAAGTTAAAGGACTGACCCAGGTACTTGCCACTGCTTCAAGGCAGAACTCCCACCTTAGTGACAACAGCTTGTTCTTCATTCTTTGCTGTCAATAAGTTAATTCTGAAATCTCTTAAAAGACTTAGATGTGATTTAGAAGTACAGTACAGTAGTAAATAAGTCACTAGATTTTGTGCATCCATAGATATAGTTACTTGTAATTTATAATCAAGAGCTTGTCATTTAGATTGGCTCTTTTAGGGCTCGGTAGTACAGCATTTGTCTAGCATGCACATGGCCATAGGGTTCCATTCCCAGCAAGTGGGGAGGATTAGGTTTGCTCATTTAAATTATTAATATACCTGGATATAAGTTTATAAAGTATGCTTCTTTTGCGTGTGTATGTGTGTGTGCAGTACCAGGAATTGAACCTAGGGTGTTCTGCAACTGAGCCACATTCCTTACTCCTTTTTATCTTTTAAGACAGGTCTCTTATAAGTTGCCCAGGCAGGCCTTGAACTTTTGATCCTCCTGCCTCAGCCACCTAAGTCACTGGGATTATTGGCTCATCTTAAAATTTAATGCCACTCTAAATTGATAAAAGAATAATGTAGCTGGTGAAATTATACCTCTCTCTTAAGAACCAAAAGAGAAAAATAATCATTTTTTAACTTACCCCTGTGTAGTACAAGAAATTCTGTGAACTTAATGATTAGAGCACTTTCCCCTTTATTTCCATGGTAGAGTTGGGGGTGGGGCCTTGCTTTCAGGCTACAGAAGCTGTTAAGTAAAATCCTAATTCATATTGGGCAGTCTCCTTCTTTTCTGTTTCCCGCTGTGAAGACTTTGAGCTCTATTTTTGCTGTTTTTTGTTTCTGGCCCTGGCTTGTTAAGGCAATACTTAGTTAAACTTCATGTGTTTATGTCACTGGAATATTTAAGCCAAAAATCTGGATTCTTACTGTTCTCTTGAAGGAATGACAATCATTTTTATTACTGCCATCTTTGTTATTGCTCTCACAAAAGCTTTATGTTGGGGATGAGGATGTGGCTCAATGATAGAGCACTTGCTAGCATGTGTGAGTCCTGGGTTCAATACCCTATACAAAAAAAAAGAAAGAAAGAAAGAAAGAAAGAAAGAAAGCTTTATGTGGGATCTCTCCAGTGAGCTCTTATTTTTAAATCCCAGAAAGTAAGTGACATGAAAAAGTAAAAATGAAGGTTATTGAAGAAACTGAGATTACAGGGGGAAACAGAAAGGTAGGGGTAAGGTGTGCTAGGAAGAATTGTGCCATCAGAAGAACTCATTTTCATCAATGTGTCTCTGAAGAACGTTGTCTGCAGTTCTTCCTCACCTCTTGCTTGGTGACTTAGGACAGTTCTCCAGGCCACTATCCCAGCTCTGTCCAGCATCTTTCCCCGTGTCTCCCAGTCCTTCTCACTGCCATTGTAGTGACTATATGGAAATGTAGCCTGGAAAACTGCATTATTTCAAAGGGTGTTCTTAATATCAGCCACAACATATAATTTATTTCTATATTTTGCTTTATTTGCAGAAAAGAAATTTCCACCCCACTAATAGTACAATGATCCACCCTGTCTGAATGAGACCCCCAATGCCTGAAACTGTAGATAGACTGTTTTCCCACTGTACACACATACATATGGTAATTTGGCACAGTGAGAGATTAACAAAAACAATAATAAAATAGAGCAATTGTAACAATATACTGTGATATTCAAGTATCCTGTATTTTCTTAAGCAAAACTCTTTGTGTTTTCTATTGTGCATGTCTTATGCTTTGGGGTCACTATGAAGTAAAATAAGGTTGCTTGAACACAAGGACACTTGATCTGACAACTGAGACAGTTACCAGGTGAGCAAAAGGCAGGAGCATGTGTAGCATGGACACACTGCAGGTTGATTCACCTCCTGGGAGAGATGGAGTGAGATGGTACAAGATCTCATCATGCTATTCAGAATGGTACACAACTTAAAACTTATGAATTGCCGGGCGCGGTGGCGCACGCCTGTAATCCCAGCACTTTGGGAGGCTGAGGCAGGAGGATCGCGAGTTCAAAGCCAGCCTCAGCAATGGTGAGGCACTTAGCAACTCAGTGAGACCCTGTCTCTAAATAAAATACAAAAAAGGGCTGGGGATGTGATCCAGTGGACGAATGCCCCTGAGTTCAATCCCCGGTACCAAAAAAAAAAAAAAAAAAAAAAAAAAAAAACTTATGAATTGTTTCTTTCTGGAACTTTTCATCACATATTTTCCAAGTGCAGTTGGTCACAGGCAACTTGAAATCTGTGAATACGAGGAGCTGCTGTATATGCGAGTCTGTCTTCCCCACCAGATCTAGCAAACACTGGATAACATTAGACCTCAGCCAACCTGATAGATGCCGTTTTTTTAATTGAAGAAAGTTATTCATACATATGCCATACATATCCACTTAAGGGAGTAAGAAAATAGTACTATTCTCTAGTGAGGCAGTTTTTAATGTTGGTGCTTGAATTGAGGTTTTCTCTGCTAACAGTTACAGTACACGGAATGAGAATTGGGACTGGGGAACTCTTTCTGCTTGGATGAGGTGTTTGTTGTGGATGGGGTATGGGTGATTAGGATGCATTTTAATAGAAGTATCAAGAGACCCAGGATTTCAAGGTGAGTATTCTTGTTACATATTCTAAGGGCCCCATACCTATTAGGGGCTGTGGGTTTGGATTCCTTATCTTAAACCCTTTTACAAGTCACTGAGTTTGGGAATCTCTGTCCTCATCACAAAAGTACAGGGGTTCCCCCACCCCAACCCCGCCTGTACTGCACATGCGTGGGAAGTGGCCATCAGGAATATGCACAATCCCACCACCACCTCCCTCCCCAAACTCAAAAAGAAAATCCAAAACACTGCCACCCACCTTGCCCCTGTGCCCTGCAATAATCCTGTCCCAGCCTGTGTGGACGTGGGGAGTCCACGTGAGTGTCTGTGGCAGTTTCAGGGCGCAGGTCAGGTGTGCCCCTGATCAGAGTTATTCTATATGAAGATTTGGGTATTTAAGGCATTAAGAAAATTGCGTAGGTTGTTCATGGAGTTTTAAATCAGTATATCTGAAACCATTAAATATAATGACGATGATCATAAAATACTGTTTCAGAAAACACCAAATGAACAATGCCTGGAAGGAGAATTTTGTGATATTGCTATTGTGGTTGAAGATGTGAAATTCAGAACACACAGATGTGTTCTCAACGCCTGCAGCGCCTCCTTTAAAAAGCTCTTCAAGAAGCTTAAAGTAGATAGCTCTTCAGTAATACAAATTTTCTTTGTTCTGTTAAATTTGAAGAGGTCCTGAGCTACATGCACACAGTAGAGATTTCTGTGAAAAAGAAAGGTGTTAATTTAGTGATGTTATTGGATCAGATTGTTGGTACCCAATTTTTGGCTAAACCCTATTCTCAGAAGTGGGATGTATCTGGTCCCAATGAAAATAATGGCCAAAGAGTATTGCCTCAAAATAAACCTCCCCATTGGAGATACTGATAACACCCAGGATGATGATATGAAGGAAACTGGGGATCAGGATGATAGTTTTTCCGATGATACAATAGAGGGTACCCCTTCCTTCCTCAGCTCAGGAGGACAGGTCACCTACAACTATGCTGAGGGTTCAGGAAGTGGTTTTGAAAGAGCTGGGAAGTGAGGAAGTTCAAAAAGTAAATTGCTGCCAGGCACGATGGTGCACACCTGTAATCACAGCAGCTCGGGAGGCTGAGGCAGGAGAATCTCTAGTTCAAAGCCAGCCTCAGCAACGGCTAGGCTCTAAGCAACTCAGTGAGACCCTGTCTCTAAATAAAATACCAAAAATAGGGCTGGTGATGGTGATGTGGCTCAGTTGCAGAGTGCCCCTGATTTCAATCACGGTACCCCCCCCCCACACACACACACACAAAAGTAAACTACAGCCAGAAAGAGTCTATGGAGACCCCAGAGTCCAAAGATTTGGGGTCCCAGGCGCCTCAAGCCTTAACATTTAGTGATGGAATGAGTACGTTGGACGATGAACAGACACCAGGTGAACAATAGCCAGCGGTGACATGGAGCTTGAATATTTGCTTTACAGTCACCATCAGGAGCAGTTTGCCTGTCAAGCATGTGGTAAGACATTTTCTGATGAAGACAGATGGAGGAAGCATGAGGAACTACCCAGCAGACAGGCCAATTGTTTATAATGTGTACAAAAAGTTTCACCACACAGGCCATCCAAAAGAGCACCTAAATATGCATACAGGGTGTGAGCCCTACAGGTTCAAGGTGTGTAGAAAACCACTTATTCATGCCTCAGACTTGAAGAAGCACAAGAGTTCTCGGTAACAGAAGACCATTTACATGCAACATGTATGACAAAGCCATCAAACACAGGTCCCATCTTAAGGACCATGAAAAGGCACACACAGGGGGACAGCCTTTTGTGTGTGGCTCCTGTGCCAAGGCATTGGCCAGGCATCTTCTCTGAAGAGACATGAGAACAATATGCACAGTGAAAGGAAGCAGGTCACCCCCAATGCCATCCAGTGCCAGACGGGACAGTCACAGGCAGCCACCGTGGCAGCAGAAGCAGAATAGCAGTTGGAAACAGCTATAGCTAGAGGTGGCAGGACAGAACACTGCACCTGGGAGGCCAGGACTGGGACCACGTTGATCATAATCAGCAAATGCCAGTTATTATGTTTCCCTGGAAACAAATGGCTCAGTGTACTTGCTGGGCTTACAGAGATGGTTGTTTAGGTGTTTTTAAAACTTTAGGAAAGCCAGGTGCGGTGGTGCACACCTGTGATCCCAGCACTTAGGAGGCTGAGGCAGGAGGATGGCAAGTTCAAAGCCAGCCTCAGCAATGGCAAGGCATTTAGCTACTCAATGAGACCCTGTCTCTAATAAAATACAAAAAAGGGATGGGGATGAGGCCCAGTGGTCAAGTGCCCCTGAGTTCAATCCCCGGTACCAAAAAAAAAAAAAAAAACTTCAGGAAATTACCATCCTAAATTCTAATTTCGATGTCCTGTCTGGTGTCTACTGGTGTTGTCAGCAGATTCTCCTCCCCTTCTTTTTAATGATTTTAATTTGAGAACTATGAGCAGTTTAGAAATGAGAGACTTCTGTTCCATTTTTAATTCCTCTGTACTTTTTCTGGGAAGGGCACTGCACTGAGTAGTCATCGAGCAATTGATTTCTTTATCATCACAGTTCTGTGTGACTCGTGGTCAAAACAGCAGTCTTATGCTTTTCTTAGTACATTATAGTTCTATATAACAGTTGAGTTCATGTTGGCATAATCATACATGCACGGAGTTTAATTTATTCCATTTCAGTCCCTGGTGTCCCTTCCTTCCCTCCGCTCCTCCTTCCCCTGTGCCCCTTCCTCTACTGGTCTCTCTTCCACTCCTGTATGCATGTTTAATTGGTGCTTTATAGATACATGTAAAGTTGGAATTCACTGTGGTATATTCATATACACATATAATGTAATTTTGTCATTCATTTTGCATTTCCTCCCCTTTCCCATTCCTCCTCCCTCCTTCTCAGTCTCCTACTCTATTAACCTTCCCTTTATGATATCTGCCCCCACCACACCCTTATTCCCCCTATGCTCTAGCTTCCACATGAGAGAAAACATTCGACCCTTGACTTTCTGAGTCTGGCTTATTTCACTTAGCAGGTTGTTCTTCAGTTCCATCCATTTACTAGCAAATGCCATAATTTTTTTGTTTTTCATGGCTGAGTGAAACTCCATTGTGTACATATAACCACATTTTCTTAATCTATTCATCTGTTGACAGGTGCCTGGGCTGGTTCTATAACTTGGCTATTGTGAGTTGTGCTGCTGTAAACATTGATATGGCTGCATCACTGTAGTATGCTGATTTTAGCTCTTTTAGATAAATATCAAGAGACGGCTGCTTCTTGCTTTATGCCCACATCCACCATATGGCAATGCAATTATTTGTCTCCAGGATTTGTGTCGTTTGTTAGAGTACCAGGGCTTGAGGGCTGGGACCATGTCTGACTGAATAAAGTAATTCTGACAAAGTAGCTTTCAGAGAATCTGTTATCTACATGGCAGCTATGACGGCAAGAGAAATTCCTGTATTCTTATCACGTGTGCAGTGACTGTTGAATAAGGGAATAAATAGAAGGATACACAACATGTCTATTACATTTTTTTGGACTATTTCTTGATCTGGGGTTTGTATTTTTTGAGCCTCATAAGTTGGAATTAATATTTCATAGGATTAAAAATAAGTTATTTATCCTATGGCTTTTTTTTTTCCACCCCAGATAAATACCCGGAAGGAATGTTTTCTAATTATTAACAAGCTCAGCTTCTGGACTCAAAGATAACTGGCTATAAATTCTGGCTCTACATGTGTTACATTGGTCAAATTCCTTGAACTTACTAAGCCCCAATTTCTCCATGTATACAAGATGTAATAAAGCATTCCTCTGCTGTTTAACGAGATAAATGAAATAAGATATTTAAGGCGTACATGTACACGTGCAGGTGTAATGGTGTGTGCCTTGTATGTTGTTTATTAAATGGTGTAATTATAGTTGTAAGAAATTGATATTGCACAGTGGAAATCCCATCATCAGAGATACTCGCTTTGACATTGTAGAGATAGTCACAGAGCTTCCTTTACATCCACACAGAAACTTTTATTATAATCATGTGACTAATAAATAGGTCACATGATATTCATCACTTTTTTCACCCAAAAGTGTTGTTTTGGCAGCAACCCATCCAGAGATATAGCACCTCCCTCACCTCCTTTTAATCGAATGATCTTCCATTTGTTGACATTTGTCCATAACAAGCCTTTTGTTGAAAAAAAATGTAGTTTTTCCCCCCTATTAGAAGTATAGCCAGCCGGGTGCGGTGGCGCACGCCTGTAATCTCAGCACTTGGGAGGCTGAGGCAGGAGAATTGCGGGTTCAAAGCCAGCCTCAGCAATGGCAAGGCACTTAGCAACTCAGTGAGACCCTGTCTCTAATAAAATACAAAAAAGAGCTGAGGATGTGGCCCAGTGATCGAGTGCCCCTGAGTTCAATCCCCAGTATTCCCCCCCCTCCAAAAAAAAAAAAAAAGTATAGCCATGATAGACATTTTGATGTTTGAATTTTTAATATTTTAGGATAAACCTTTAGAAGTCAAATTATTAGATTAAAAGTTAATCTATGAAATTATTCATCATTTTAAACACTTAAGATTTGTTTGGGCTTTTCTGCATGTGTGTTTTATTTAATAAAAGTTAAAGAAAAAATAAACTGTGTATTTTAATGTCTTAAATTGTGAAATTCAGGATATTTGAAAGTAGAGAAAGGGACTCAATATCATTATCAGCAATTTAAGTAATGTGAATTTCAACTCATCTAATAATAATTTATCACTTTTCATAATAAAGCCTTTTGCTTTGAAAAAAAAAAAGCATGGGCAGGGTTATTATTGAGTATAATAAATTATGACATGATGTTCAAACCTCAGGCAAATCTGTTACTTGAACTAAATTTTAATTTTTGTATAATTAATATTTTCAACCCTAGCTTAATTAACTTTTACTTCCAACTTGATATGTCTTTTGAATAGATTTAATTGAGCTGTTTTTCAGCATAAATTTATATTCATGTTCAGTTGAACTACGGAAAATTAAGAGTATTTTAAAACTATCTCTTCGTAATATTTTTTGAATAATTAATTTTATTGAAGCAAATCTCATTAAAGACCTTTAAAGTGAAAATTTATGTAATATTAGAAAAGGATTTTCAGCATTTACTTTGCTGAATCTTTGCTGGATTAACCCTCATTCTACTTCCAATACAAACTGTGAAATATTGCAGTTAAGTCTCTCATATTTGATACGAAGGGGATTTACCTTATAAAAGGCTTTTGCTATTTTTCCCTCCACAGTAGCAGAAACCAAGCCACGAGGGCAAAAATTAAGTGCAAAACCCGTTATATACGTGCTTTGCAAATACAGGTGTATCTCATTTGGGGCTGTGGACCTCAGTATCCAGAGCTGTTATAATTTATTCACTGAATTGAAAATTTAGAACCTGGGAAAAAGTGAACTAACTTACCCATAAGATAAAATGTTACTGCCTTTCTGGGACCAGGGATCATGGAACTGAGACAGTGTCTATCTGGAAGTCTCAGAAGGCCCTCTTTGTCAGTAATCAGAAGAGAAAGTTCAAAACAGAAAAGAAAGCCAGCATCTTAGGTGAAAAGCATAGAAAGCCCCTTTAAACAGAAAGCCTTTTCCTCTTTCTTCTTCTTTCTCCATAAGGATGCTAAGGATAATTACTGAGTATCTGAGAGAACATAAGTTGTGTCACTTAGATGTAAAAATTAATGTTCAGAATTAGAAGGGGCCTCAAGAACTGTATCAGTGGAGACTTTTCAATTGCAAGGAACAGAAATTAGTTCAAGGGGCTGTGGCTGTGGCTCAGCAGTAGAGCACTTGTCTCATGTGTGAGGCCCTCCCTGGGTTCATTCCTCAGCACCACATAAATAAAATAAAGGTATTGTGTCCACCTACAACTAAAAAAAAAAAAAAAATATATTAGTTCAAATAGCTGTCTTAGCTTGGGCTGCTGTAACAAATGTCAGACACTGGGTGGCTTAAACAACATTTATTTCTCACAGTTTTGGAGACTAGAAGCCCAAGAACAAGGTGCTGGTCAGTTTTTTTCCTGGTAAGGTCCCTTCCTGGTTTGCAAACAGTCCCCTTGCTGTATTCTTGTGTTTCTTCTTATGAGGACCCTATTCCCATTCATTAGGGTTCCAACTTGATTACAGGATAATATCAAAGACAAGGACATGTCTCAACAATGCTTTCATTCTTCCTTTATATCACTGACTCCCTTTAAAAGGAGAATACTCTAGGAAAGGCACTTAGCTTCTCTACTTCTCTGTTTACTGGAAATACGTGCTACTTAATGATGTTTGCCCATTGTCTAGGTAATCTGAATGGTCACTCAGATTACGAAGGGACAGGGGCAGTATTTGCCCCCACATGAAATATTTTAATTATTTTCCTTTGGCTTGAGTCAGAAAAAGCCATAAGGATGCTCAATCTGTATATATTTGTGTAGTGGAAAAAAAAAATGTCAAGAGGTTTAATAATTGTTCAGGGTGTAGTCAGTTTGTCAGGGGAGAAAAATGCAGCCTGTGAGACTCCATACTGCATTCGGGCCTTTAGAAAGCCTCCCAGTTAGCCATTGGACATTTCCTCTACTGGTGTTGACAGGGTTGGTTCTGACCTCTTCATTTCAGAAGCCCAGGGCCTAAGATGGCAGCTGTTTGGCACCTTCTGTTTCTACTCAAAGTTTATAGGCATGTTATAAAGATGACCTAAAAAAAATCATATATTTTTTTGAAGTGCGCGTTACAGACATGTGACCTTGGTGTGCCCTAGTATTATAGTTTTTTAAGCTCATCACTAGATTACCTTGGCAAATTGCTCAGCTTTTCTGATTTAGTTTCGTAATCTAGTTAAAGTAAATAATACCCTGGCTGGTCTGAGATTTAAATGAGATACTATACACAAGGAGTCTGGCAGTGTTGTGTCCCAAGTAAGCCCTCAGCAAGTGGTAGTCATTGATTATCTTAACCTGAAAGACTATGGGGAGGTGTAGAGTACTTTGGTTTTTGCCTGTGCTGTGCTTGAAAGATCACCGACATCTGTTGTTTAAATAGTGCCCTCAGAAAACAGCAGTTTCTTAGTAATCGGAGGCAGTCTAAAGTTAATTGTGCACAAAATGAATCATTCTTTCTAATTGCTTACTGAATTCTCTCTGGAGTACTTTCATTTAGGAAGGAGGAAATATAAAAGCTGCTTATGTAGTTGGAAGCCATATACCTTTAATTTCAATACGAAAACACAAAGGAAAGCTGCCTCTCCTGAAACGCAGAGCTGCTCATGTGTCATTTTTAAGTCCAGAATGAGGCCTTGTCTTGGATGTTCTTTACCCAGAGATTTAATCCACTGGGGCACGTTTCCCTCTTAGTTTCTTGCTCTATTCCCAGTTTCCCACTGCACAGTTTCCCAGAGCCTCTGAGCACTGGCAGGGAGCAGCTGCCGTTCATAGTAGCTGGCACTGGAAGAGAGCGGCAGTGAGCCGGCTGCAGCCTGCCTCCTGCCAGAGCCCCCGAGCATTTGCAAACAGCACCATGAAAGGCATGACTGTGCATTTACTCTTAAGTAAATTAAAGTTAATGACCCACTTTCTTCACTTGGGATATTATTTTTCCCTCTTAAGATTATAGTACCATATAGTCTATTCTGTCAAAATGGAGGTCCATAGCTAAAAACTAGGCATAGCTGTGAACCTGAAACAGTTTGATTTTTTTTTTTTTTTTTTTTAATGCTCAAGCTTTTTGCTGATCAAAACCAATTTTTTTAAATTTCAATCACTTTGAAGGCTGGAGCCCACGTCAAAGGAAGCGTACAGGCAGTTGATTAAGGGCCACTTCCATGCAGGGTTCTGCAGTTCGTCATATCCTCACTGAGCACCACTGTGTACAAGCTGTGCATGCCGATCTAGGAAATACCAAGAGGTGCATGCCAGTTCCTGCCCTCAGGAGCTTAGCTCAACTCAATAAATGTTGTATACCTGCACTGATGCTTTTCCATATTCTGCTGGCATTTAAGCACAATAAGAAATTTTCTTAAGTCTAGTGCCATGGAGTTCAAAGGCAGGATGCTTAAATAGGTTTGGTTTAGAAAAGGCTCCCTGGATGCAGAGGCCAGGCACAAGGGAGAAAACATTCCAAAACAATTATCAGAGTGCAGGCTTTGAATCAGGTTCATTCCACATATCATCTCATTTTCAAATACAATTTAACAACCCTTGTTTGTAGTTGTTTGTAAGTTAAAGAGGTTGGAGAATATGATTAGCAAAAAACATGATCAGACTAGACATACTATCGTGGAACCTGGTTTTGCTGCTTAATACATTTTGGACATTTCCTATGTCATTAAGTATGCTTTTTCACATTACTTTTAATGACTACATAATTTCTCCAACCATTTCCCTTAGTTAAATAACTAAGTTAGGTAAGAAGATTTATATAAACTGGGTGTGTAGCACCGTGGTACAGTACATGCTTAGCATGTGCAAGGCCCAGGGCTCAATCTCCAGCACCCCTTATAAAAAGATATAGGTTGATATAAAGATATCTGTCTAAATATATGGATATATATAATTTATACAAAATTAGATTTTTATATATAACATGCTATTTTGGAATCTGGTTTACACACCACACGCGCACACACTGACACAAACTAATTAGATAAAAATTACACCATGAAAATAGAAAGTATTTGTAGAAAATATGTAACCTGGAGAGTGGACACATTTCTAAATGCATGATATTATAACTAAAAGCAGATGAGTGGTTTTGAACACACAAAAAATTCCTTGGGTATTAAGAGCACTATAAATAAAATGCAAAGGCATTGCCCCTTGTAATTCTCACAACAGCTTTTTGAAGTAGGTACTTAAATTCCTTTTAGAGGGGAGGAACCTGTGGGATTGATGAGCATGGTGAAGCAGGAGGCCTGATAGATGACAGAAAGAATAAAGCTGGTCACCCACAACAGCCCTAGGTGTGAAGCCTGGCTCAGCCTCTTTGGCAAGGTGATGGACAAGCTTCTTTCAAGACAGTTAAAAACATTACACTTTCATTCCAGCCTTTGAAGTGCTCACTTCTGTCTGCTTTCTCATTTTAACTGTTGTGACAAAAAAGATACTTTTCCAGGTGTGTCTTCAAAGGTTTGTCAGGTGTATCTTCAAATGCAAAATTTCAGAAACATCAAGGGCAGACAAAGTAGGTTCTGATTACAAAAGTCTTTGATACCTTCCTATTATCCCTTGTAGAGTATACTATGTTTTAAGTAGTAGAAATGATCAAGGTCACAGTTAATAAGATTACTATAATAGTATATTATTATTAATTGCTCATTAAAGAGAAAGTCAAAATTTAAGAGCAATTATTATTTCAATGAAATAAGAGAAAGATTATAGCTCTCCTCACAGTCTATCAGTGGGAGAATCTGGAATGGAAAACTTTATATCTCATGTTTTTAGATCATATATAGGTGACAGCAGTCAAGTTTTAAAATTCCTCATTTGGACATGAACAGATGGCTCATTGATACTTCTGTGCATTTGATCTACAATTTGACTTAAAACAGGAATAATGTTTATCTCCTCAGGGGTAGCAAAATTTATGCTGCGTAATAACCTTGACACATTTACAGAATCATGTTTAATGGGTCCTCCAGAGCTCTGGTGAATACTACAGTTTAGTCTGTTTTCTACATTTTTTAGGAATCTGGAAAAGCTGTAGGAAATGAAATGTTTTTGCATTGAGCTCAACTACTGTTCTCTTAATATTTAGTGAAACACTCAAGGATTGTATGTTCTTTTTAATTGTAGTCAAAATTGAACTTATGAGATTCTTATGGCTGCTTAGAATTAGTGTTTGTACTACAAAGAAAATTGACATTTTTAGCCTTATTCAGACCTACATATAACCCTTGAAAACTAATAGTCTTGGGATGGGAATGTGGCTTAGTGGTAAAGCACTTACAAAGCATGTGTAAAGCCCTAGGTTTAATCCCCAGCACTGAAAGAGGCGGGGGGGGGGGGGGGGGCTTTATTACTTAGTTCCAAGTGCATACATATAGACTTGTATATGTGTATAAACGTATTTTACATAAAATATACAGATGGTATTTGAACAAGTACATTTTATTTTTATTTTTCTCTTAAACAGATAAATAATCAAATCCTCTATGGAAGAAGTCACCAAAATGCATCTGCCATTATTAAGACTGCCCCATCCAAGGTCAAACTTGTTTTCATCAGGTAAGATATAACTAGGTCTGGTTTTCTAAAATCTATAGTCTCTTCTAATGATGTTTTTATTGGTGTAATATTATTTTATTTTTGGTTTGTGTAAGAAAATCGCTGTCTTTTCTAAAACTATCTTTTCCTTTTTGTCACATTATAAAATATACAGTTATTTTTAACTATGGGATTTTTCTTATTTGATTTTTTTTTTTTTTCGTTTGTTTGTTTTACCTGATAGAATTGGGAGTTGAGGTTAGTCCATGTCTTCTACCTGGTGGTCCTTTCTGACTTCCTACTTTTCTACCTTACTAACAAGGGAGGAAACTTGCCGAGTGCGGTGGCGCATGCCTGTAATCCCAGCAGCTTGGGAGGCTGAGATAGGAGGATTTGAGTTCAAAGCCAGCTTCAGCATCTTAGTGAGACCTTAGGCAACTCAGCAAGACCCTATCTCTAAATAAAATATAACAAAAGGGCTGGGGATGTAGCTCAGTGTTTAAGTGCCTGTTAATTAAAATTAAAAAAAAAAAAAAAAGTGGGGAAGCTTTCTTCCTTATCATGTGCCCTTGTAGGTTCAGGCTTGTTCCTCTTGTCGGTTCAGGCTTGTTCCTCTTGTCAGGATTGAATGAGAATTTGATGATGAAAACTTAAAACAGTTTTGAAGAAAATTCAGCCATGCTACATGTCGTCCACAAGAGAGGTCCACACAAGTAATGGGTCTAGGTTTGCGGACATCATCTAAAGCTGTGTGAGAACTGCATAAGAAGGTTTGTGTGTGGCACTGCTGTGGTTTGGATGTGGTTTGAATGTGTCCCTCAGGGATCATGGTTGGAATCTTGGACCCCAGCGTGGACATGTTAAAAGGAAGAGAGGGACCTGGAGAAGCTGAGGCTTAGTGGAAGTTGATAGGTCACTGGGGACACCACCCTCAGGAGGAATTAAGGTAGTTCTGAAGGGATTCTGTGTTAGTTCTCTTGAGAGCCAGTCATAGAATAAGCCTGGGCTGGGAGTACAGAACTTGCTTAGCATACACAAGGCCTGGATTCAATCCCAAGCACTGCAAAAAGGAAAAAGGAAAGAAAAAGAAAAAAGAAGAAGGAGGAGACTTCCTGCCTCCCCATGTGATCTCTCCCTCTCTTACACACTCTCACTGTGATGCAGTCTGTCATGAAGCTTTTGCCAGAGCCGCTGGCACAATGCTGTCTGGACTTTCAGCCTCCAAAAACAGAGAGCTGAACAAACCTCTTTTCTTTATGAGTTTCCCATTCTTAGATATTTTATTATGGCAATGGAAAAATGGACTTAGACAAGCACTTAACAATGTCTGCTCTTTAGAGTTTAGTTTTGATGGTGGCTGCTGCTGCTGCATGTGTTGCCGTTGACATTACTCTTACCTCTTCAGCATCTGTGAGGTCTTTATTACCAGTTCTGGGCTATCCTATTTTAATAGAGAAAAAAAGAATTGAATAGGATCCAGAGGAAATGATGTAATGAAATGCAGTCGTTAGGAAAGTTAGGAACCCTCCTTCTTCAATGAAGAAATTTTAAATGATTTGCAATTAGAATACAGAAGAGAAAGTTGAGTAGAATTTTAATAATCACAATAAAGCTCCATCAATTTAGTGTCAGATTTCAATTTTGACTGCTCAGAACAGAGCAGAATCAGTCAAGAAACTAATTTGCTGAGTAAATTGGTGATGCCTCTAAGATTGAAGGTGCTGCTAAGTGCTTATTATTTATTGAAGTGATTTTCAGCAATTTAGAAATATCCATGTATGTTCAAAATACTTAATTATGAAATATAATAGTCCATTCCAGCTGCAGTGACAAATGCCATAAACTGTGTCTTATGAACAACAGAAATTTATTTCTCAAATTTAGGGAGGCTGGGAAGTCTAAGATCAAGGTGCCAGCAGACCTGGTTTCTGTTGAGGGCCTGCTTCCTGTCTTATTGAAGGTGTCTGCTTGTTGGGTCAAGGTTCCCTGAGGTCCATTTTATAAGGAATCTAATCCCATTCCTGAGGGCTGCACCTGTATGAACTACTCACTTCCCAAAAGCCTTCTCCTCATATTTTCTTGTTGGGGATTAGATTTCAACATATAAATTTGGAGGAAAACACAAGCATTCAGACCATAGCATGCACCTTTCTTACAAAGTCAATTATAGTACCTAACAAATAGTCAGCATTCAGAAAACTATTGAATAAATTTCCTTTTTAGCTCCAACAAAACAATTCTAGAGTGTTGTTTCCAAAAGCAACAATCATAGTTTAGTTTCTGATGCTATTATTATATGGATTCAAATATGTACATATACACGTATTTATTTATTTATTGAACTCAGTATTTAACAAAATTCATGACTTAGTCCCTCTTCCTATTACTGTGCTAAATTCACTAAGTTTGGAAGATCTTTATGAGTGATTCTGAGTAATCAATTGTCATATCCACTTTGTGACCATGAGCTTAAATTGAACCAGAAGAAATGTACACACAATTGATAGCTTTTTTTTTTTTTTTTTTTTGATTGAGTAGATGTATATCTGGTAATTTGTGTGCCATAAAGGAGGAGCTGTTCTTCTGACAACTCTTTCTTCCTTAAAGAGAGAGCTTTCTTTCCTAAAGCCTGGCTGAATCATAAGATTTTGTGATTGAAAGAAGATACCCTGGATTCATCCTGTCTGGACTTGAATCCCAGCTCTATAGAATCCCAGTTATGGGAGCATGGTCAATTTCCTGACTTATAGTATGGGTATGGTATAGCCATCTCATAAACTCTCTAATGTATTAGTTCATATAAATTACCAGTCCACATGGACTCAACAATATTTGCCACTATGGTGATGATTATGATTATGGCAGAAAAAGGTGGAAGGAGAGGGAGGAAGGAAGTAAAAGAAACACAAAAAAAGAAGAAAAGAAAAAAAAGAATCACTCTCACTCTCTTGGGGCTGGGGTTGTGGCTTAGTGGTAGAGCGCTCGCCTAGCCCGTGTGCGGCCCGGGTTCGATCCTCAGCACCACGTACAAATAAAAGAATCACTCTCTCCTATATACTTTTTCCTCCTATTTACTTTGTGTAACTCCATAGTTTTGAATATTTTTTAAGTGAAACACATTCATATTTTAAGAAAGTTTGTATTAACATCATAATAATGAAGCACTGGAAGAGAAAACCATAGGCATTATGTAAAAGCATTTCTGGGAAATGTAAAAATAAGAGAGATGGACACAGCCTGCCTTAAGTATCAGATCCTTGTCAGCTGCTTCTTTAAAAAAAAGAAGAAGAAGAAGAAGAAGAGGAGGGAAAAAAAAAACTATAAAACTCTAACAAGTAGTAGAACAGTGTTTAATTAAGTAATATATAAAGAAAAACCTAATTAACACAAAGGAATTCCCATGTCAATAAAATACAATAGATTTTACCTGGGTGAGTAATATCAAATAGTGTCAGAATTTGAGGCATTTAAAGCAAAGAAGAAAATATTTCATTGCTCCTCAGGTCTGCACATGACTAATGGAGTTATAACAGTAGATTTGCATCCTCTTTATATGTGGTGACTTTTATGGATCTTCTGGGGACATAATGGTAGATTTCTGTCCTGTTTGTACATTGGGACCTGTATGTAATCAATGGGGGTAAAATGGTAAATTTGCATCCTGTTCATAAATGGTGGCCTGCATATTCAGACTGTTTGTCTAGCTCATTACATACCTAGATACATCTTTTCACCTCTGCCTATATATTACTACTTTCTGACTATTGTTATAAAAACCCTGATTTTTGCCTATTTTGAAACCAAATCCTGAAATAAGTAAAAATTGATTTTTTTTAAACAAGTTTCAGAAGCTAAACACTTGAATCATCTCAGCACCACAGATGGGATTATAGTTTTGAACTCTGTGTCACTTGTACTGTGTTACAATGTTACTTTGAAAACTAGTCTATATAAGCTGTTATTTCTTTACAGTTAGTGCTTCTACTGGCAAATTTTCCTTCCTTAGTTGAAATTATTATTCACTGTGCCTTTTCATCATACAGAAAATCTTGCCTTTTATAACTTGGCAGCTCTTTTTCAAATTTTTTGACAACTGAAATAAAAACAGACACTGGCCACAGGTTTTGGAGTTAGATTAGCAATAATCACAAAAAGCTGTTAAACTGTGTTGTGGGAGACACTTTAATGAACTAAAGGCCATTAGTCTATAGTGATGTACATTTGTGTGATCATGTCCTTGTCATATTCTCTTAACACATGTATTTATTCATTCACTAATTGATTTGTCATTTGCAAGGGATCTATGGGTCATTAACAAGTTATATATACATAACTTACATAGTCATTTTTCCTTTTTCTTTTTACATCATTAGATTTTTTGACAGTCCTGTGGATTGTATTCTAAACATATCAACTCTCATATACCAAAGTATTTAACTTTGCATCATCCAGACATGTGTCCCAGTCTGGGTTCTTACAATGTACCACAAAAACATTCATTTCTGAGGGTTTTCCTGTTTGGCATTATCACCTCTACATGAGCAAACCAATTTAAGTACGGAAGGAGAGCTCTAGCAATACGATGAAGAATGAATTGCTGTATCTGGCAGTGCATGGATCCAAGGAGATTAATGATCTTGCCTGCAGCTCTTGTCATACCTTCCCCCGCTATCGAAAATTAAATGTCATGTATAACAACTCACTCTCCATTACTTAATTACATGTGGAAAACGTGTACTGTGTAAAAACTCCTGGGGCTAAAGGAGGCCAAATGAAACTGAAACCCTCAGAAAGATTTAGAGCTGGCTGTCAAGCCCTCCTGAGTAAAAGTGAACTCGCCAGGGGGTCCACCTTACTGTATCGATTGAACATATGTCTTGTTTTGTAATTAAAAACACAGTGTGGCCCATTATCCTCTGGCCATATCCCTGAAAAAGGATATTGACTTGAAATTAATGTGAATGTCAAAGTCATCACTAGGATGGCGACCATCTGAAGATGAAACTTGAATGCTGGATTTTAAAACCTGTATTATGCTCTTGATTTGTGAAATCTAGCTTTGATAAATAGGGGGGAAAGACTGTTTACATAGCACAAGTTTTACTTTCATGAAGAAAGTTGTACATTTATTCAGCAGGTATCCCCTGAATGCTTGTGCTGATTCTATGAGGTCAGTGAGGCGGAGAACACAGTCTCTGCCTAAAAATGGAGACAGAGGGGCTGGGGTTGTGGCTCATCAGTAGTGCGCATGTTTAGCATGCCTGAGGCACTGGGTTCAGTCCTCAGTACCACATAAAAATAAATAAATTAACATCCAACTACAACTAAATATGTATATATATATATATATATATATATATATATATATATATATATTTTTTTTTTTTTTTTTTTTTAATGGAGACAGAGGACAAGCCACAATCCAGTGCCTTATCCAGTGAGATAGGTCCTGCAGTGCTGTAGGAATGCCCACAAGACACTGCTAAAAGGTTAGCAGGTCTTTGGGGCCTGTGGAAAGAAGTCACAGAGACAGGTGCTTAACACATTAAGTCCCAAGTGTTTGATTCTGTGCATATGTCAGTGACATTAACACAGGAGCCTTAAAATAGGGTGGAAATATAATCTTATATATCCTTTATATATCTTTTTTTGTGTATATATATGATATGCCTATCATATATATAATTCAAACACTGTAATCATTCACCTATTTCCTTCCTCAAAAGAACAGAACTCTAAATGCATAATATTTATTTCAAAAGTTCCATAAGTAATGTATTTATTCAATTTAAGTTTTTATTTATGTCCCACATCTGGGATGATAGAACTCAACAGGTTAACTAAGACCTGAAGAATAAAAGCAAAGACACAATGTGTATAGAAACCCAAAGTTTCCAGAATTGGGTGTTATGTCCAGTGTATCTGAACATGTACTTGTAGGAGAAAAGCAGTCCTTTCTTAGGAGAGACCCATTAGATTGTTCAGCTGTGTAAATTCATTATTTGGAATTTGGGAAGGAAGCATCTTCTTGACTTTTGTGTACCATTAAAGAATGCAGTACCATTTTTCAAATGCACAATAAAATAAACACCCATGGTATATATGACCAGAAGTGTTGAGGAGGAGGCCTGTCATTAGCTCCCAACCCTTCCAGGAGTTGCAAGGAGGAAGGAAGCAGAGACTCTCTGGCAGCTTCAAGGCTCTTCCATTTCTGGTTAGTGACACCATATGGGAGACCAGAGCGTCTCAGAGTGCTGTGAAATGCTTATTCTCACCTCAATTCTTGCAGTACTTGTTTCCTGTATAGCACTATCCATTTTAAATAATAACAAATTATCAATTGTTGTAACTAGAATTTATAGGCATGTCATCAGGGTTAAGGTAGATTTAGAATGTTTTGTTTTGATCTTTTGTCAGACATTGAAATGTATACATCCAAATGAGAAGTGTTGTTCCCTTTAAAATACTATAATGTGGGAAAGTTGCACATTTAATACAGTTATGATTCCATTGGGTCATACATTTCTGGAATCATCTTAAGCCTATGGCATATTCTTTCTAATATCCATAATAGCTATAATGTTTTTCTTTTTAGGGTGATTTAAGCTAATCTGGAATGACCAAATATTTTATAGGTCCACTTATGAATTAGGTGAATTCAGTGAATTAGATAAAGTACTAAAACCAAAAAGAAGTCCATCTTTATTTTTCTATTTTTTTTTTTTTTCTTTTATGTAATGCTGGTGACTGAACCTAGGCAATCACTCTACCCTTTATCTTTCTTGAATGAAAGTATCTTTGAAATCAGTTTTATTATTTCATAAAGAGAATTTTTTCTTTGCTATGCCCATTCCTTAACAGTACCAGCATATAGCTTATGGGAATTATGACTCTTTGTTTCATCCCTTTTGGCACTCAGAAACACCTATGGTCATCAAGGATGATATGGGCATTTTTTCTTTTAGGCTTGTCAATATTTATGTCTTTGAGGGTGGAGTTATAGTTAAGAGGCAGAGCACTTGCCTAGCATGTGCAAGGCCCTGGGATCAGTTCCCAGCACTACACACACTATCTGTCCATCCACATATACATACACACACACACATGCATACATATACAAATATACATACATATCTCTGAGTGTATATACATATGTGTGTATATTCTTTATCCTGAAATTGGCTGTTTCCTTTAGTGCACCTCCACATGCAGACTTGTATATACACACTGTGTTCACAGCACATGCACACACGTGTGTGCACATACACATGGTAGGACAGTAAAAACAGCAAACCCAGAAGCCTATCTCCCTGTGAAAGTTGAAAGGGCCATATCCTTCTTTTACTGCTGAGGTGTGGCCAGTAAGTGTTCATGTGACCTAAGATTGGACAATGTGAGACCTTAGGCTTAGAATTGGAAGCTAGTAACATGAATGATTTGTATATGAATGGTGTTTATTCCCATTGACCACAGTGTCCTGATCAGACGATCCTGTGGTGACATCACTTTGCTTCCTGCTTCCTTGTCCTCTGGAGGTCTCTTAGTTCACAGCTATTCCCAGCCTGGTCCTATAGCCCTTCTCTTTCTTTTGATATCCCAGTATTCCTTCAACAAATCCCTTTTTGCTTACATTGATCCAAATTTATTTCTCTTGCTTGCAGACAAAGAATCCTATTGAATGGGAAGGGTTATAAAAGTACAGCTATCTGAACAAGACATGAGCAACCAGAGTGAGAAATTTAGTTCCCTCTGTGCATTTTCTTGTCACAGACAGGCATTTAGCCTTGATTCTCAGAAGTTTTTGTCTTTGGAACACCTTTAGCAGAGCACAAGACCTCTGAACAAGTCTCATTGGCGTGCCTCCTGTTGCCAAACATTTACTGGCTCTGGAAACAGGATTGCCAAGGTTATGGCAGAGGAATCAAAACTTATCCTGGGCTCATCTCTGTGGGGAGGGTCATCTTCCCAGCACATGGCCAAGGGTTGGATGTCTGAACATTTGGGCTTTTCCAGCCAGGAGTAAGAGGTGAATGGCTAAGGGCATCTACTGTACTATCTTTATCTTTTAGAAAGAATGTCTACGAGAAGCTTATTTGGCTAACTCCTCCACCCCATCCAGTCCTAGACTCCCCACCTCAACCCTTCCACTAACTTGTACTGCCAAACATTTTTTAAGCCACCTTTTCCTCTGTGTGACTGTAACAATTTAGGACTTGCCTGGGGCCACCTTTTAAAATGTGCGTCTGGATGCCGAGTTACTCTCAGCAGCCCTTATTAGCGATTGACATTGGCATGCCAAGAAAATAGAATTCATAATTCCACTGTCACTAGACTTGTGTCTCTGATCAGCATATCCACCTATTTTGGTGGCTTCTTCCAGTTGTGAGTTGGAAACTAGTCATTCTTTTCATATAGTTAGGGATAGCTCCTGGCATCTTTTCAGAAAGGAATTTAGTTACCATTGAGCTGTAATGATTTGCTTTGTCTTGTATGTTACTTTTGGGTTATTTGCATGAGGTTTTTCTGGCTGAATGTTAATTCAATGTCATGCTCCAGTTGTAAAAAGTTTTTTTTTTTTTTTCTGTTCCCAATTGTCTCAAATCACTAAATTTAGTAGTCAGAAAATAATATTCATGCCTGTTGTGTTCCTCTGTCCTTGTTTATTCAACATTTTTGTGGTGTGTGTGCATCTAGTGATTTTTTTAAATAATCTCAATAAGTCAAACCTTATTCCCATCACCATTTACTTTCTTTTTCTTTTTGTTAACTTTTTTTAGTTGTAAATGAACACAATGCCTTTATTTTTATTTATTTATTTTTATGTGTTGCTGAGGATCAAACTCAGTGCCTCACAAATACTAGGTGAGTGCTCTACCACTAAGCCACAACCCCAGCCCTTACTTTCTTTTTCTTAATCAGTTAATTTTTAAAAATTGTGGTGAAATACACATAAATTAAGTGTACAATTCAGTGGCATTAAGTGCATTCACGTTGTTGTTTCAACTTTCAGTACCGTTCATCTGCAGAATGTTTTCATCTTCCCAAAATGTAATTCCTTATTCCTTAATTCCCATTCCTCTCTTCACCCTTGGCAATCACTGTTCTACTGTCTGTCTCTGAATGTGACTGTACTAGGTACCTCCGCACAGCAGAATCATGCCATATGTGTTCTTTTCTAATCAGCTTATTTCACTTAGTATGTTTTCAAGATTCATTCATGTTGTAGCATATATCAGCATTTTCCTCCTTTTTAAGTCTGAATAATATTCTATTATATGTATATTCCACCCTGTGTATATGCCACTTTTTTTTTAATCCATTCATCCATTAATGAACACTTTAGTTGATTTCACCTTTTGGCTATTGGAAATGATGCTGCTGTGAACATTCATGCATAATATCTCCTTTGAGATACTGCTTTGAATTCCTTTGGATATAGACCCACAAGCAAAATTGCTAAGTTGTATGAGTATTCATTTTTTTTAATATTTTGAGAAGCCTTTATGCTGTTTTTACTAGGAACTGTACCAGTTTATTTTCCCACCAACAATGCACAATGTTCAGTTTCCTCACATCCTTGCCAGTACTTATTTTCTGCCTTTTTTGCCACCCTAATGAGTGAACAGTGGTTTCTCATCATTATCTGGATTTGTATTTCCCTGATGATTAGAGATATTGAACATCTTTTCATGTGCTTATCGGTTGGGTTTTTTTGGTATATTTTCTTTGGAGAAATGTCTATTCATATCCTTTGCCTATTTTGTAATCAGGTTGCTTGTTTTGCTATGATTGTTTTTGAGTTGTAGAACCATTTCCATATTCTAATACAGGATTTGCAAATATTTTCTCTTATTCCATAGGTTGCCTTTTCACTCTGTTGGTTGTGTTTGATGAAGAAAAGTTTCAAATTTTGATGTAATCCCATTTGTCTATTTTTGCTTTTGTTGCCTGTGCTTTTGGTGTCATTTAAAATAAGTCATTATTAAAATCCAATATTACAGGCTTTTCCCCCTATGTTTCTTCTAAGAATTTTCTTATCTTTAGGTCTTTGATCCTTTTTTTTTTTTTTTTTTGTACTAGGAATTGAACCCGGGGCACTTAACCTCTGAGCCACGTCCCCAGCCCTTTATGTGCGTGTGTGTGTGTGTGTGTGTGTGTGTGTGTGTGTGTGTGTGTGTGTTTAGAGACAGGGTCTTGCTGAGTTACTGAGGCTGGCTTTGAGCTGCTGGGATTATAGGCATGCACCACTGTACCTGGCTCTTTGATCCATTTTTAACTAATTTTTATATTTGGAATAAAGGAAGGATTTAACCTTATTCTTTTGCATATGATTATCCAGTTTTTTCAGCACTATTTGTTGAAAAGATCCTCATTTCCCTTGTTGAATGGTCTTGCTATCCTCATTGAGACTCATTTAATCATACAAACATTAATTTCTGGGCTGTATGTTCTATTGCATCCACATATCTTTATGCCAGTACCACGTGGCTTTGATTACTATAGCTTTGTACTAATTTTTGAAGCCAGGAAGCATGAGATCTCCAACTTAGTTCTTTTTCAAGATTGTTTTGGCTATTTGGCTCTATGAATTTTTGGATGGGATACACTTTCCCTTTTAAAAGTAGAAATACCCACTGGAGAAATCTCAGGTCTTGATAAATGAAAAGTATGGCATTCTGCAAACACACACACACACACACCTCATTTACATTGGTAGCATCTTTTATTTTTCCTCATTCAGAAATTGCTCATTGAGCTTGCCAGAAACATAAGTATGTTGTATTTATAGCCCATTAATTCTTCTTTTGACCACAATTTGTCATGTTCCTCTAGAGTTTATCTTAGAGAGAGTGTCTTGTATTTCTCTTTGGGAATTAGTCAAGGGTTGTTGAAGTAATGCTTTTAATGACATGTCGATGAAACCCTTTGTTACAGTTTGAATTATGGTTATAATTTTAATGAATAAACAATGCACAATTGTATCAATAAATCTCTGTATATGACATGTATGTGCGTCTAAAAATGTAAAGTATCCTTAAAGAACAGGATGCAGTTGCTAAGAATCTATGCAAGCAGTTTAGAAATCCAGGGGGGAGTGGCTGTTGTTGGAGAAGTGGGTCCAGCAATAACCTGCTGATGCTACCCAGGCAGAGTGACTTGGGGAGGAAGTGAGTCCAAACTTCCTGAACAAATGCAAATCTTTACTGAGGACCTACTGTATGGTAGATGCTATGCAAAGCCACGCAGTTTTGAAGTTCTCCAAGAACTTTGAAGACGTTTAAATAAGTAATTACAAATCAAGCGAAACAAGCACCAGTAAAGCGAGCTCTTTGACATTGGTTATTCAGGTTCCGTATTCAGGCCTGTTTCCAGGGGGTAGTTTTCACAGTTGAAAAGGGAATGATTTGAATTTATTTAGACGCAGAAAAAAAAACAGAACAAGGAAACCAGTAGGGACAACTCTAAAGGTACAAGAATTAGGCTGGGGACCAAGGAACTAGGAGAAAGAATAAAGCCTTTAGAATGAAACCATTAGACTTGGTGACTTTAGTTGATGGCTGAATGAACTCACTGTAACTGAAGACGTAGAGCTGGAAGTTGAAGCATCTGTGACTCAATATCATGAAACCTTAAAGCATAAAATTTTAACTCTTAATGCACTTTAACCTTTGCATTATCTCACAATAATTCAACTAGTAGATATTATCCCAATTTCATAGGTTAAGAAACCAAGATTGTTAGTTGTTTCGTGTCTTATCTACAAATTATCAGTGATAATATCTGTATTTTCCCTCAATCGTCTGTACTTTTGCCTAGATTTCTTTCCCAGATAGCCTAGTTGTTTTTCTTTACTACATATAATCACAGATCTATTTTTCAATTGTAGCATACAGCACAACAGATTTTAAGTGTTCAGTTTGTTGAGTTTTGATAATTGCGTAACCTGTGTAATTTTCCCCCAAAGGTACAGAATATTCAGTCATACCCAAAGTGTATACCACCGTCCAACCACTCCCTCCTTCCCCCAGAATAAATGGCTTCCTGATTTCTGTCACTCTGGGTTAGTTGTGACAGTTTTTGAACTTAATACAAATGGAATCAAGCAGTATTTATTCTTTCGTGTCTGATTTCTTTCACTCAACATAGTGGTCTTTAGCTTTATCCATGTTGTATTTATCAAAAGTTTTTTCCTAAAATTACTTCTTAAATTTTAATTTTGTTTTTTACTGTAATGTACAAAAATGTGTAGATCCATTCTCCTGTGGATCCTGTGTAGATCCATTCTCACGTGTCCATGGACATTTTGGATTGTTTCCAGTTTTTAGCTATTATGAATAAAGTATAAACATAGCTTTTAAAAAATTATTATAAACTTGTGTAGAGCTTTTTTGACTCAGGATAGCCTCAGTAAAGCTTCAGTAACAAACAGCCCTAATTCTTAGTGACTTAAAACAAAAAAGATTTCCTTCTTTCCCATGTTACATACACATAGAGATTCAGCAAAGAGTCCTCTCTGCTGTATTCCTCGCTAACTGCTAATGCCATCAGTGGCAGGAAATGTGTTTTAATCATTTTGTATCCATAGTGCAAACATTTGTTAAATAAATGTATGTGTTCAAAATGAAATGAGAGCTATATTGTTGTTTCAAGCAATTAAGTAAGCTGTAGCCAGCCTAACTGTAAAGGAAAATGTGTTGTAAGAATACGAGGGTGTCCCACGGACTCTTAGGAAAGGAGTCATACAACTGAGACTGAGGGGAAGGCACCCAGACATCTCCAGAGCTGCCAGCAGAAGGGAGTTCTGGCCACTCTGAGCCTTGAGCGTTTGATTTGGTAGTGTCTCCACACCACAGCCCTGAGCTCTGTGTGTCTCCTCTAGAGTGAAGAGTCCTGGGGAGAAAGAATTGGACCCCAAACTGAAACAGGTGTCTGCCCCCTCCATGCACTCAGATTGAGGCAGGGTTATTTGAGTTAGGCAGTGTAGACATAATGGCCCATCCAGGGACTGGCTGTGAGCTGGGCAGACACCCCAAAGAATGTCCTCCACATGTGGTACTGCTGAGAGCTGGCTTACCCCTGGCAGCACAGTGTCATTAACTCATGGAAGCATCTTGGAAAGCAGAGGGTGTAGTTTGATGCTTTCCTTTTCCTGCCTCGTTCAGGCCCCTCTGACTCAACAGACACATGCAGTATGCCTGCCCTCTTGCTCAGTGCCCTGCTACCAAGAAATAAGATCCCACCCTTGTTCTTGAAGAGGAAGAAAGAATAGCATGGCAAGTATAGTAAGAGTATAGCATGAAAAAAGAGTATAGCATGAAGAAAGAATAGCATGGCAAGTATACAGCAGTCCCCAGCTCCTATGGTCTCAGTTACCTTTCTGAAGATACCTGTATTTGTCTGGACTCTTTCAAGATAGACCATGGTCACATAACTTTATTATATTATGTTGTTATAATTATTCTGTTAGTTTTAGTCTCTCACTGGGCTTAATTTATAAAATTAAACTTTACCTTAGCTATGTATGTACAGAGAAAAGTAGAATAAATGTCGAGTTTCATACTATCTGTGATTTCTAGCATCCCCTGGGGGCCTTGTTTTCCCCAAGGACTGGGAGGACTTTGCACACACACAGGGTTCTGCACCCTGAAAAACAGTTCTCTTATCCACAGTCGAACTCTGTTCTCTCTCCAGCATTAACGAAAGATAATTATAACAATACTACCAAACAATTGCAGTCAAGGATTGTGTTCTGTATGGGACACCACTGTCTAACTCCATGGAAAGAAAGATTACTTATAAAGCAAACAGATTCCGTTCCTTATGTGAATCTTACGGGGTCAAACATTCCCCAGAAGTCACTCAGGCTATCTGCTCGGTTACAGTATAAATGCCTTCTGTCCTTTGGCTTCCCTCTTCTTTATTTTCTCTTTGAAATCTCTGGTATGTCAGCTTTCCCCAGCTTAATGCTGAGGTGTGTGAAAATTCACTGTTAAGTGGATTATAAAGCATTATGAACTGTAACTTCTTATAGCAGCTTTCCTCTCTCTATTGGGACTACATGTAGGTTTCCTATGACATGCAATTATTAAAAATTTAAATGGACTTTAAAGGGCATTGAAGTCATACTAATTTGGGGAAAATCATTAAATTATGAAGGGATAACTTGGCTGATTTGGGCTAACTTGGTCTCGTTAATCAGGATCTCTCAATAAGAATTTATGTGTAGTCATTTTCACTGCAAGTAACCTTTGAAAGAGATATAAAAGCATCTACTTAATTACTGCCAAATGCACTCTGCTGTGTGAGTTCCAAATCCAGGGCAGATATGTCCCTTTGGTGTTAGGCTCTTAGCTGAGCTGAGCTCTATTGTGTTATTCTATGGAAGAAAATGGATAGGGAGGAGTATTACCACCGGGGAAATGGGATTACTCACCCCAGGGTAACTGAGTACTTTTTCTATGTATGAGCAAACTGCTGAGGAATGGCTTGTACCCCCTGAAAATCAATAGCCACCTCTTACATAATAGTGCATGCTCAAGGCATCTGTAATGCTGTCAGGAAAGAATAGATACATTTTTCATCTTCTCTGGCACTTTATAGTTTTAGTTTTTCTCCCAGTTGCTTTGGTTTGGCTCATTTACTAGGCAATCTGTGAATCCAAGAAGTGATGCCTAGACTTCATTTCTTTATATGATCCCTCATTCCACAAGGAATTTATACCAGGATTCTTGTAGTTGAACCTACTTACATTAGCACTCTGGAAACTGAGGCTGTGAGAAGCGATTTTCCCAAAGCTCCACAGCTAATGAGTAAGTTTCTCTCTTAAAATAAGACAATACACTTGATCCTAAGTGCAGTAGGAGGATTTTAAGCAAGAGATAGAAATATAATCAGTTTTATATGTTAGAACCACAATAGCTCTGCTGGGTGAGGGATGGGTTGGGGAGGATTGCTGAAAGGATGGAGATGAGTAGAAAGCTCTCCGTTAATTCAGATGAGAAATGATAATGACATAGAGTAGGATGGAAAGATGCAAGATACATTTTAAAGACAGAATAGCCACTACTAGTTGACGGTTTGAAGATACAGTTGAAGAAAGAGAGCTTTTAAAAACAATGCTTAATTCCTGGTTGAATGACAGGCACAGATATTGTTGATGGGTACTCAGGTGAGGAGACTTGGCATTGGAACCGTCTGGGAACTGAGAGGGATAAAAAGCTCTATTTTATTTGAGATGCTCATAAGACATCTAGTGGGAAAGACGTAAAGGAGGAGTTGAATATGTAGCTCTTAGGCTCAGAAATGGATGTGGGCTAAATATGTGAATGTGGAGGATGTTAATATATAAATAGTCTCTGATTTTGAGGGAATGATTCACCTCTTTGTGGTTATACAACTGACACTAAAGGAGAAGGCTGGGCAGGTGGGTTATAAATTGAATAAATACTGGCATTTCATGTAAGACAGTATGATTAAAGCACCAAAGCAGGAATGACATGGACCAATGGACTTTTCACCCAGAGAGAAATAAGTAAAATGGGTTGTTCACTGAATGTCCTCCCAAGTCAGGCCATGGCTTCCCTTACATACACTGTTTATGTGAGAAGAGATCTGTGAACTCTTATACCTTTATAATCAGCAAGACTCCTCTTTGTAAGTTTTCTTGATTTGTATTATAAAACATAAAGCCCAGCACAGTAGTGCCCACCTGTAATCCCAGCAACTCAAGAGTCTAAGGCAGGACGATCACAAGTTTGAGGCCAATCTCAGCAACTTATTGAGACCCTGTCTCAAAATTTAAAAGAAAAAAAAAAGAAAAAAGCTGGGTTGTAGCTCAGTGGTAGAGTATCCCTGGGTTCAGTCCCCCATACTGAAAAAAGAAAGAGTAAAAATGATAAAGTTGGGCTGGGGCTGTAGCTCAGTGGTAGCACCACTTGCCTTGCATGCCTGAGACAGTGGGTTCAATCCCCAGCACCACATAAAAATAAATCAATAAAAAATAAAGGCATTGTGTCCATCTACAACTAAAAAAATAAGTAAAGTTTGTATAATTTGAGATAATTATGTTGGTCCTACTTCATGAATGGTGAAGGACAGTTATGTGGGAACATAACCACTTCCTACATTTGCTAGTAATATAGTAGAAATCAGCCCAAATAATCAGAACTGCTGTTCTAGGAGTTGTGTGCCTGTTGCCCTGGTGACAAGGTTGCAGTTCCCGCTTCCTCAGCTCCATTAGTATAATGAGGAGAATTCACAAGGCATTGTCTGCAGGGAGCTCCACACTGCCCATCCATCACTCCTCCTCACAGTCCGCCATGCAGGGCCTGTCCTGGACATCCACCATCCTTCTTTTGGCAGAAGGAAGTTAGAAACCAAGAGAGGAGGCTGGGAACCTTTCCAGCTCAAAGAACAAAATGCTCTAGACGTTAATGGGGCCTAGAGGTTATATACGCCCATTTGAAAAATTTCTATTCCACCTTGCTGAGCAAATTGATGCCTTTCCAAAATTATCTCCCACAGCACCTGACTTTCCAAGCAGGATTTGGCAAACTCCTAGCATCATCATTCTTTGTCACTAATAATTGTATGTGAGAATCCCTTGAGTAATACATCTCTTTTTGTGTCTAATTGCTCTGTGTGCTTGGAAGCTATATATTTAAATATGTATTTAATTCTGTGAGATGCATGTGCATTTTCAATTGAGAAGTGAGGAAGCATTTGTAATTTGAGCCAGGAACTCAGCATTTACTCTGTACTAATTCTGCCTATTTTAACATTTTGCAGAAATGAAGATGCAGTCAATCAGATGGCTGTTCCTCCCTTCCCATTACCATCAAGCTCCCCATCTTCTATCGAGGTAAGGCTGCTCCTGATTAGCTCTTAGTGCATTATGTGTTTTTCCATGAGCACTTTCCCAAATCTGATATTTGGGATTTTCAGCATTTAGTATTACAAACGCATCATATGTGTATTAACTAGCAAATTTCCCTAACTAAAATAGAAAACATTTGAGATATTATTAAAAAGTAATGTAAGGGCTGGGGCTCAGCAGTAGCGTGCTCGTCTCACATGTGTGAGGCCCTGGGTTCGATCCTCAGCACCACATAAATAAAGGTATTGTGACCACCTACAAATTAAAAAATAAATTAAAAAAAAAAAAAGTAATGTAATGGCCAGGCGCAGTGGCACACACCTGTAATCCCAGTGGCTTGGAAGGCTAGACGTTAATGGGGCCTAGAGGTTATATATGCCAGAAACAGAAGGATCGTGAGTTCAAAGCCACCCTCTGTAAAAAACAAGACACTGAACAACTCAGTGAGACCCTGTCTCTAAATAAAATACAAAATAGGGCTGGGGATGTGGCACACTGGTCGAGTTCAATCCCTAGTATCCCCCTACCCACAAAAGTAATGTATTAAAATATATTCTACTGTCATGTATAACTAATTAGAACAGAAAAGTAATATAAACAATGTTAAACAAGCATATCAGAACTTAACCATATGAATATTACCATCTTCAAAGTGACTTAAGATTTCCTCAAGTTGTATAATTTTGTTCTGATTAGATATTTCAGAATTTATTAGAAGATTATTTTTATGACTGAACTGTACCCCCTTTCTTTATGGTTTTGAAGCACTTCAACACCTGCAATAACAAATGTCTTCAAACAGTTACTTCATCTATTAATGGAGAAATTACTAGAACAAGATTGTTATAATATTGGCATGCTTCTAGAGTTGGAGAGTAAGAGATGGCTATTGTATACAGGTTGAGTATCCCTTATCTGAAATGCTTGGGACCAGAAGTGTTTTAGATTTTGAATATTTGTATATACATAATGAGATGGCTTAAGAATGGGACCCAAATCTAAACACAAAATTCATTTATGTTTCACATATATCTTGTATGCATCGCCTGAAGATAATTTTATACAGTATTTTTAGTATGCCAGTGTTTTGACTATGACCCTTCAGATGTGAAATTACCCACTTATGGCCTTATGTAATGCTCAAACAAAACAAAACAAAATCGATTTGGGGGCATTGTGGATTGGGGATATTTGAATTAGGGATGCTCAACCTGTATAATCAGTTTGTCTCCTGAGCTTAGAAAGTATTCATTCCCTTTACATTTTTTGTTTTTTGCCTATTAAATTACTTTTTCATTCCAAGAATAAATACATACTTGTTACTAATTACAGATGTAAAATTATTAGGAAAAAAAAGTTAATTTTCCTTTCACTACCAATTAATGTTTACTATTAAGTATTTTTCCATACTTCTTTCTTTGCTTCTACAACAAAAATATATAACTATATATAAGTAATGTCCTTTTTAGTAAAAATTTGATTATATAACAACACATTCTTCTCATTCATTCAATAAGTATCTCATGAGTTCATATTATGATATTAGGCACCCCATTTTGGATATTGGAGATATTTGTGTGAATAAAGTAAGGCTCCCTGCCATGGATCAGCTTACATTCTAATGAGGAAAGAAAGATAAATTAACTAATAAACAAACCGAGAGAATTACCAGATAGTGCCTGGCAGAGAATTAAAATAGAGAAAGTGGCCCAGTAACCACTTTCATTGGTTATAGAGATGGCCTCTTGGACAGGTGAGATTCAAAGAAGATTGGAATTATAAGGAGCCAGGCTGGTGTGATTCTGTCCTGCAGGTCTATTCTCTGCAGCAGTAGTTATTTATCTCTATCTGCCTTCTCTCCCAACTAAGTTCATGCCACCACCCCATGGAGGGTTTAATGGACATAGATGTGAACCTCCCTGAAGTCCCAGAACTACTTTTTGGTTGTGAATTAAAGGCTGATAAATATATATTTTTAAGGTAGGTGGTGAAGAAAAGCACCTGTTATCATTAAGAACAGTTTAGAGCCAACCACAATGTCATGTGCTTGTAATCCAAGCAACCAACGAGACTCAGGCAGGAGCATCACAGGTTTGAGGCCAGGCTAGGCAACTTAGTGAGATCCTGTCTCAAAATAAAAAAAGAAAAAGGACTGGGCTGTAGCTCAGGTAGAGCACCCCTGGGTTCCATCCCCAATACCACCAAAAAAAGAAAGAAAGAAAGAAAGAAAAGTCTTTTTAGGAGCTGTTGTACAAAGGATGAGCTACACATTTTTAAAAAAGAGGCAATGAATTATAAAGTCAGTCCAATTTTAAAAATACCAGCAACTGTGAAAATGTCTATACAATCAACAGTTTCACATGGGGACTTCGAAATTATACTACCTGTCGTTTTAAGAGTGAAATGTGGTTTAGGGCCTGATCGTTACTGGACAGCACTTAGTAGTTATGGAGGAAGATGCAGAGTCAGAAGATGAAGAAGAGGAGAATGGAAAACTCACAAGTCTCTGGAAAGCCTTCTGCCCCTGGAAGTGGTAGTAGGTACCACAGAGGAAAGTACAATGTTCTTACGTTGATGAAAAGGAGGGCAACGATGAAGACCACAGTGATGATGGTTTTGGTGATGAGGAAGGAAACTGAAGAAAAAGCTCCAGTGAAGAAATCTATACAAGATACTCCAGCCAAAAATGCACAAAAACCAAACCAGAATGGAAAGGAATTGAAGCCATCAATACTAAGTTGAAGGTCAAAAATCCAAAATGCAGAAAAAATCCCCCAATATACCCAAAGGACCTAATGCAGTAGAAGACATTAAAGTAAAAAATGCAAGCAAGTGGAGAAAAGGGTGGTTTTCTTCCCAAAGTAGAAGCCAAGTTTAATGACTTTGTGAAGAATTGCTTCCAGACGACTGACCAGGAGGCTATTCAAGCTCTCCAGCCATAGAGGAAGTCTCTTTAAGAAAAGGAACATTCCTTCAAAACATTCTGTCTTACTTTCATGTCTGTAACAGTTGATATCTGGCTGTTCTTTTTTTAAAATGCAAAATGAAAACTTCCCCCACCATGTTTGATAAATTACGTCCAGGTTCCATTGCCAAGAATGTGTTGTTCAAAATGCCTGTTCAGTTTTAAAAGATGCAACTCCACCATTTGCTGGGCTCAAGCATGCCTGGAATGTTATGATAGGGCATAGTAACAGTGGTAGTCGGCTGCAGGAATGGTGGGGAGACAAAAATATACCTGTGAAGTAAGCGCAGCATTGAAAAAGAAGAAGGAGCCAGACACAGAAAAGCAAGGAGGAAGAGTCTGCCCTGCAGAGGGGACGGAAATAGCGCTCAAGTGAGAATGAGCCTGAGGGAGGAGGAGGAGGAGGGAGGCAGAGAGGCCTCAAGTCAGAATAAGAAGCTTGGGTTTTATCTTGTGTGCTTTGGAAGCCAACGAAAGGTTTTAAACAGAAGAATGAAGTGGCCTGATATACAGTTTTTAGAGATCCATCTGCATTTGGGGGATGGAAAATAATGTTTTTCTTTGGCCCCCATAGGTTTCTAGTTACAACAGACTCCTGTAACAAAAGACAGATTACCAAGAGAAAAACAGAATTTTATTACTGTATTATTCCATATATAATGAGAGACAGCCCAGGAATGAGTAGTTTTCAAAGAGGTGCTTTTGAATTCCAGTTTTATAGCATTTTCACCAAAAAAGAGTAATTTTTTGTTGTTGTTGTTCTGGGATTGAACCCAGAGTTACTCTGAGTAACATCCCCAGTCCTATTTGTTTATTTGTTTAATTTTTTTGAGACAGGGTCTCAGTAAGTTGCTGAGGCTGGCCTCAAACTTGCGATCCTCCCGCCTTAGCCTTCCAAGTCACCAAGAAAAAAAAAAAACATTTTCTCTGAATTTTCAGAGAAATGACAAGACGATGGCAAAAGCCTTTGACTCTGTAGGGTTGGCAACTTAGAAGACAAATATCTGATAAAGAAAGGCTACTTACTAAGGCCTGTTGCTGCAAGATTCTTCTGGTGCCATCTCCAGTGTGGGTCCAAAGTTGTCTTTGGTGGCTAACTTTTGTACTCCCTGGTGATTGGGTGGGATGCCATTTTGCCTTTTATTATTGTAAATCTAAGTCCTGCTTTTAGGCCCACAGAGGAAAGGCAGGGAGTACTCCTACATCTGCTTTTTAATTACCTTCAGCTCAACAGCACTTCTTTTTTTTGTGGGCGTGGCGGTATATATTACAGTCTCCTGCAACTTCTAGGTAAGGAATGGACTGTAGGAAGGTAAAAGTAATATGCTAGAAGGCAGAAGCCCAGGCAAGACCTAAGTATGGCTTGGATGAGGTGTAGGTATTGGAAGCAACAAAAAGTGAGCAGAATCTAGCAGTTTCAGAGTTTTGAGTCAGACCTGATGGGTTAAATGTGGGAGCTGAGGGGAAATAGAGAATCACAGATTCTATTTTCTGAGTAGATTATGGTGCCATTTACTATGGTCTGTAGAAGAATTGCTATTCCTCAATAAGGAGATAGAAATTAAGAAGTTTGGTTTAGGAAGTTAAATTTGATATATGTCATACACATTGTTCTGAATAGAGTCTATGCATTTAAAAGAAAAATATTGCTCTTTTTGCTTAAGTGTGTTCTTACTTTAAAAATGTTTCAATGTGCTCTATCAGAGTTTTTTTTTCTGGTTTATAGATATTCAGATGAGGTCTGGGGTTGTGGCTCGGCGGTAGAGCGCTCGCCTAGCATGTATGAGGCCCTGGGTTCGATCCTCAGCACCACATAAAAATAAATAAATAAAACAGATATTCAGATGATCTCCAATATCTTGGCATCAAAAGAACACCAAAATGTATGTGTGTGTGAGAGAGAGAGGGGCATTAAGTACCAGCACTTTTACTTTTATAGTACACATGTCTCTAATGTACCATTTCTGAGTAAAGTCTATACAAATTCAAAAATTTAATCTATATTGACCACCGAGAGCCATTTTGCCAGTTTTGCCAGCACTGAAGATTTTTCATTCCAGTGAAGACCAGGAGAGAGAGGCAGGTAGTGTGGTGGTAGAAATGATGGGCCCAGAGCCAGACTGCTTCAGCTCAGATCCTACCACACCCTTACACAAGACAGGAGACTTTGGGTGGTCACAGTAACCTCCTCCACCCACGTTTCCCTTCTCTACAAGAACATTGCAATAGTTCCTGCCTCATGAGGTTATTAAGAATAAATATATACAGTAGTCCCCTTATCTGCAAATACATTCCGAGACCCCCTATGGATGCCTAAAGCCACAAACATTGCTGAACTCTATATACAGGCATTATGATGCTGTGAGTTCACTCTGGTAACTGAGATGGCTGCTGTGTGACTCACAGACTGGTAGTGTACACAGCTCAGGTATGCTGGACAAAACGATGGCTCACAGGGCTGGGGTTGTAGCTCAGCGGTAGAGCACTCGCCTAGCACGTGCGTGGCCCAGGTTCGTTCCTAAGCACCACGTAAAAATAAACGCATTGTGTACAACTAAAGCAAATAAATAAATATTTTTTTAAAAAGATGACTCACATCGAAGGCAGAACAACAGCATAAGAGTTCATCATGCTTCTCAGTGCACAATTTAAAACTTATGAATTTTTTATTTCTAGAATTTTCCATCTAATATTTTTAGACTACCATTGACTATGGATAACCAAAGCCACAGAAAGCAAAACTGTAGATAAGTGGGGACTACTGCATGTGTTTATATATATATATATATCTCGTATCTGGTACATGATTGCTACTCTGTAAATATTAAGCTAGGCTTGGCGGCACAACGCTTGCCCCAGCTACTGCAATGGGCTGAGGCAGGTCCAGGCATTCAGGGCCAGCCTGGGCAACATAGGGAGACCCCATCTTGAAAAATAGAAGTGACTGCCTGTTAATTCTTCTCTTGTATTTACAGAATGTCACATCAACCTTTTGAGGGCTAGAAATATTTTAGGATAATGTTTATATAGCATTGTTGACTATGAATATTTCCACCAAAATATCCTGTAGAAAGTGAATTTGTCTTTTACTTTAAATATTGTTTTCTGCATGCAAAATAAAAGTACCTTTATAATGACCAAGAGAACTTGGCTGCATTTAAATTATGGAGTTTCTGAGATATCTAGTCTTTGAGCAGAGAAATGTATACTGTTAGTGTCAGTGTTTAGTTTCAAGAGGACTAATTCTGGGGTTTCTGTTTGGTTTTGTTGGTTTTCTTCTGTCAGGAATGACTTTGGATATCAGCTGCATGTCTTCTTAGGCTGTTCCCAGCAGCTGGTTTCTGCTGCCTTCCTGCTGTCGGGCCAACACTTAAAGGGGATGGTTCAGTGTGTGCTGTGTTGAGCAAAATCTTAGATGCTTTCCATACCTAGTCCATGTCTCACTTGTATGCAGACTGGAAGACAGTGACTGTCTTCACTCCACAGAAGAGACTGGGCTAAAAGAGGTAAATAACCTTCCTGTGTGTCCACATGCAGGTACACAGTGCTGCATCAGTTCCTCATTTGTACCTGGGCGTGTTACCACCAAGCTTGCAGAGACTTGTCATAAAGACCCAAGGGGAGGGTCTGGGGTTGTAGCTCAGCGGCAGAGCGCTTGCCTCACACCTGCACGGCCCGGGTTCGATCCTCAGCACCATGTAAACATAAATGCACTGCATTGTGTACAACTAAAGTAAATAAATAAATATTAAAAAAAAAAAGACCCAAGGGGAGGCTGAGGCAGGAGGATCACAAGTTCTAGGCCAGCCTCAGCAACTTAGCAAGACCCTGTCTCAAAATAAAAAGAACTCAGATTATAGCTCAGTAGTAGAGCACCCCTGGGCTAAATCTCCAGTACCACAAAAAATTTAAAATATAAAATAATGAATAAAGGGAACACTGCATATAAAGCCTTTAGTATAGTTCATGGCACAAAAAAATTACTAAATGTGAACCATACTATTTATCAAAATATTGAAGTATACTTAACTTTCGTTATATTGTACAATATTAGTTATTGTTTTAACTTTTAAATTGTACTAGCCACAGAAAAGGTTCTAATCATTCTGTCACCTATAAAAAAATAAATTTTACTTAAACCTAGTAGCATCAGTAGTCATCCAGAAGAATAACTTGTTCTCATTCAAAATAAGATCATTATATTCTGAAAGTTTAAAACTGATTTTATTTTTAAATAAAGCATGCTTGTAATATATGAAAAGTATAAATAATGCCAGTCTTAAACCTTAGGAACCTTATCATAATAACTGAATCAAGCCATGTGGGTTAGTGTACTCCTGTAATTTCAGCTACTGAGGAGGCTGAGGCAGGAGGATTGCAAGTTCAAGGTCAGCCTCAGCAATTTATCAAGATTCTAAGCAACTTAACAGGTCCTTGTATCAATAAAAAACAAGGGCTTGGGATGTGACTCCATGGTAAAGAACCCTGGGTTCAACCCCCAGTACCAAAAAACAAAAACAAAAAACCAGGAAATAATACCAAGAGTTAATAAATGGGATGGCATCAAATTTATAAGTTTCTGCACAGCAGAAAAACAATGAGGAATGTGAAGAGAGAACCTACAGAATGGGAGAAAATCTTTGCTACTCTTCTGACAAAGGATTAATATATAGAATATATAAAGAACTCAAAAAACTTCACACCAAAAACTCAAATAACACAAATAAGTGGGCAAATGAATTAAACAGACACTTCTCAAAAGAAGAAATACAAATGGCCCAACAAATATATAAAAAAATTTTCAACATCATTAGCAATCAGGGGAATGCAAATCAAAACTACATTGAGATTTCATCTCATGCTAATCAAAATGGCAATCATCAAGAATCCAAATAATAATAAATTCTGGAGAAAATGTGAAAAAGGAACACGTTTACAATGTTGGTGGGATTGCAAATTAGTACAGCCAGTATGGATATCAGTATGGAGGTTCCTCAAAAGCCTAGGCATGGAAGCCTATGACCCAGCTCTACCACGTCAGGAATTTATCCTGAAGAATTAAAGTCAGCATACTATAGTGATACATGCATACCCATGTGTGTAGCAGCCCAATTCACAGTAGCCAAACTATGGAACTAGCCTAGGTGTCCATCAACAGATGGATGGATAAAGAAAATGTGGTATATATACACAATGGAGTTTTATTCAACCATAAAGAAAAATTAAATTATGTCATTTGCAGGAAAATGGATAGAACTAAAGACCATTATGTTAAGCAAAATAAATCAAATTCAGGAGGTTAAGGGTAAAGATCATAAGTTTTCTGTCATATGTGGAAGCTAGAGAGGAAGAAGGAAAGGAAAGGTAGGAGGGGCAGGGATCTCATGAAATTCAAAGGGAGATCAGTAGAGGAAAAGGGACCAAGGGGTAAGAGATGGAGAAGAAGGGGGAAAGTGCTGGGGAGTGATAGTGGCCAAATTATATTGTTATGTATTATGTGCATGTGTGACTATGTAACAACAAATCTCACCATTATGTACAACTATAATGCACAAATAAAAATGTGGAAAAATTAAAAGGACTCGGGTATAGTAGGGTCAATTCCCAGTACTGCCAAGAAGAAAAAAGTAAAATAGCTGAACCTTACTGTAAGGTGCCGTTCTCTACATTTCATTTTCAAAAATAATTAAACTACTGTTGGACATTTATATAAGTATAATAAATCCTTTTCTCTAAAAGGTTATGCTATGTTTCTGTTGCACCATTACAATTTGAATTACATTCTCAAGAGGGCTCTTGAGTTCCTGTATGGATTTTTGGCTGTAGTAAAGGCCACCAAATGATCAAAGCCACGCCTCCTGGGGGAAGTGTCTGAAGTGTATAGATGTGCTCTAGTCCCCCACCACACCCTCCTCCCTTCCACTCTGCCTGTGTGGCCCCTCTCGCTCTGCCCTTTGCCCCTCAGCTGTTTCTAGGATGTGTTTAAGCATAACTCATATCTGGCATATGCCTGAAAACACCCATTTTAATCATAACCAAACAATAAAATGTAGCCATATCACTATTAAATTGCACATAATAGTAATAATTCACCATAATTGAATAGCACTTTTATTATGTACTAGTCATACCTAATATTTATCCTTATATACAGCAAATGTTTATTGAATTTTTAATATGAGTCAGGCAGTGTTCTAGACACCAAGGGTTTAACAGAGAACAAAACTGCTTCATGCAGTTGTGTGCTGGCAGAGTGAAAAAGAAAGCTGCCAATTGAACAAGAAGCTTGCCAGTGTGTTCTCATTCTGGCTCTGCCACTTACTTGTTGGGCATATGACCTTGGAAAGGGCAGTTAACCTCCCAAAGTTTGTATTTCTATGAAGCCAGGATGATGACCTCCCCAATGAGTGTCCAAAGGGACTTACGAGGATCAGTACTAAATATAGGTAAAAGTGTCTTATAATCCACACATTAAATGTATTTATAAAGGATTATTAGCATTTCTACTGTGCTACTTTTAGTGATTTTCAACACCATCAGAAGTTGGGCAGGTCCAAGTTCTAATCTTTATCCCAGCATTTACTAGCAGGGTGAGCTTCAGCCAGTTAAGCTCTGTGTCAGCTTCTTCACATTTAAAGTGGGTTTGATAGAAATAATTAATTTTGTGGATTTGTTGGAAGAATTAAATAATGTTTATAAATCCCTAACACTTTTTCCTGACACACAGTAAGAATTTATCTTGGTTGTGATTATATTTTTACAATTTTCTAGCAGAATTCCCAGCCTTCAGAACCTTCCATTTTCAACATTTATATACAAACAGAATCTCTTCCCTTTTTAAAATTGATATATAGAAATTGTAAGTATTTACCAGATATACCATAATGTTTTGAAGTATGTATGCATTGTGGAATGGCTAAATCAAGCTAATTAACATGCATTACCTCACATACTGATCATGTGTGTGTATGTGTGTGTGAGATATGAAAACACTTAAAATCTCTTAGAGGAAAAAAGTCTCAGAGGTTTTTCAAAAATACAATACATTGTTTGCTTTTTCCTCTTTTTGGTGGTTCTAGGGGTAGAACCCGGTGTTTTTACATATGCTACACAAGCACTCATCCTGTGAGATATAGGCCATACTACATCCCACACCATTGTTACTATAACTATAGTTATTGTGCTGTGCAGTAAGTCTCTTGAACTATTCCTCGTATCTAACTGAAATTTTGCATTGTTTGACCAACATCACCTCGGTGCCCACCCCCAGCTCTTAATAACCACCATTCTGCTGTCTCTTTCTATGAGTTCAGCTTTTTTATATGCCATATTTAAGTGAGATCACTTCATATTGACTTTCTGTGTCCAATGTGTTCATTCATTATAAATAATACGATTTCCTTCTTTATAAGGCCGAATGTATTCCATTATGTATATATACACCACATTTTCTTTATCCATTCATTCATTGATAGACCCATATTTTTATTCCATACCTTGGCTATTTTGAATAATGCTCAGTGAACCTGGGAGTATAGATAGGTCTTCAACATACTGATTTCAATTCCTTTGGTTATATACCAAATGGTATAATTGATGGATCTTGTGATAGTTCTATTTTATTCTTTGAGGATCCTCCATACTGTTTTCCATAATAACTGTACTAAATTTCATTACTGCCAAAAGTGTGCATGGGCTCCCGTTTCTGTCCATTCTTACCAACACGTTTCTTTCGTCTTTTTGATGATAGCCATTCTAACAGGTGTGAAGTAATATTTCGTAGTGATTTTAATTTGCATTTCCCTGATGATTTGTGACATTAAGCAGTTTTTTCATAAAGTCATTTGTGAAAAATGCCCATTCAGGTCCTTACCTATTTTGTAATCATATTATTCATTTCCTTGCTATTGTGTTGTTTGGCTTCCTTATATATTTTGAATGTTAACCCTTAACTGTTGTGTAGTTTGCAAATATTTTCTCACACTCTGTAGATTGTCAGGATCTCTTTCTTACACCATTTACCATACTTATCCTCCTACTCAAAACTCTTTTAATACCTCCTTCTTGCCTACCAGAGCAAACCGTTACTTCAAGGTTAAAGTTATACTTACCTCCACAATTTACCAACTTTATTTTCTCACTAACGTATAATAAATCACTAGCTACTCCACATGCATCTATTTGTACACACACACACACACACACACACACACACACACACACCTTGGTCTCTGTCGCCCTTATGTCTTTGCTCATTTTGTTTTTTCCTCTTGGGTCACCTTCCCACTTCCTCTTTATTAATTCACATCCTGGTTCTTTGAAGGATTGTCTTTTGGAAGATTGTCCTTCACATTTTCTATGACTCAACTTAATAAAATAATGAGCAGAAAGTAATGACCTTGGTGTCTAGGATATAAGAGGTACTCAAGTATGTTATCCTGTTATGGTGACTGGCTTCATTCCACATCATTCCCTTCAGTAATCTTCACACCCTTTGTGGTTGTGTAATACTCAAGACTCATTTAGCAAGTTAAAATTATACCTTGTCCATTGTGTGATGTCACTCCGGCCTCGTGGAAAAAGTGGAAGTCCATTTCCAAATGGATTTCTTCTATAGGTGTGGGCTTCTTGACTTCATCACCACAGAATCACCAGTGCCTAGCACATAGTACTGGTTTCATAAATATTTGTTGAATGGGTGAATGACAGGAACAGTATTGGTGCATTTCTATACCTTTACTGTACAGGCTTTTCTGTATCCTTGATTCTTCATTTCATTATTGAATGATTACTTCTAATTGATTCAAGTCATTATGCTGTTGTTTACCAAATGCCTACTTTGTGTAGAACATTGATTAATCACATAGTCTCCACTCTCAAAGAACTTTAGAGTCTTATAGGGAAAATAAGACACACATGTACATTACTAAAATGCAGCATGCCCTAAGAGGTAAAATAAAGCATTAGGAGCAGCTCAGAGAAGATGAATAATCTTTCCTGGTGGGGTAATCACCTATTTCTTTTTTTTTTTTTTAATAATTTTTAATATGTACAACTCATAGTGCATGTATTTAGAATCTTTTTACATACAACTGTTTGTATACAAAGTATATTTGTACAATTCAGGTCTTCAATCATGCATTTAGGAAAATGATATCCATGTCATTCAACCACCTTTTCTTTTTTTTTTTTTAGCTTAATTTTTTGCCTTAAATCATCTTCAGTTATTCTTTTTTTTTTAATTTTATTTTTATAATTTTTAATATGTACAACTCATAGTGCATATATTTAGTATATTTTTACATACAACTGTTTGTATACAAAGTATATTCGTACAATTCAGGTCTTCAATCATGCATTAAGGAAAATGATATCCGTCTCATTCAACCACCTTTTTTTTTTCTCCCCCTCCCTCCCCTCTTGCTCCCTCCCTTACCCTCCCTTCCCTTGACCATTCTAGTGTTCCTCTAATCCTCCTATGTACCCCCATCCAACAATACTTTGAAATAGCCTCCTTATATAAGAGAGAACATTTGGTACTTGGATTTTTGAGACTGACTAACTTCACTTAGCATTATGTCTTCCAACTTCATCCATTTACCTGCAAATGCCATTAATTTGTTTTCTTTTATTGCTGAGTAAAATTCCATTGTGCATATATACCACATTTTCTTAATCCACTCATTTACTGAGGGACATCTAGGTTGGTTCCACAACCTAGCTATTGTGAATTGTGCAGCTACAAACATTGAGATAGCTGTGTCACTGTAATATGCTGTTTTTAAGTCCTTTGGGAATAGACCCAGGAGTGGGATGGCTGGGTCATAGGATGGTTCCATTCCCAGTTTTCCAAGAAATCTCCATACTGCTTTCCATAACGGTTGCACCATTTTGCAGTCCCACCAGCAATGTATGAGTGTGCCTTTTTCCCCACATCCTCTCCAACATTTATTGTTGCTTGTGTTCTTGATGGCTGCCATTCTGACTGGAGTGAAGTGAAATCTTAGAGTAGTTTTGATTTGCATTTCTCTAATTGCCAGTGATGTTGAACATTTTTTCATGTATTTTTTGATTAATCGTGCATCTTCTTCTGAGAGGTGTCTTCTCAATTCCTTAGCCCATTTATTGATTGGGTTATTTGTTTTTTTAGTGTAAAGTTTTTTGAGTTCTTTATATATTCTAGAGATTAGTGCTCTATCTGATGTGCATGTATTAAATATTTGTTCCCAATTAGTTGGCTCTCTATTCACCTCACTGATTGTTTCTTTTGCTGAAAAGAAGCTTTTTAGTTTAAATCTATCCCATTCATTAATTCTTGGTAGTAATTCTTGCGCTACAGGATTCTTATTAAGGAACTTGGGGCCTAATCCAACATGTTGGAAATTGGAGCTTACTTTTTCTTCTATTAGGTGTATTGTCTCTGGTCTAATTCCTAGGTCCTTGATTCACTTTGAATTGAGTTTTGTGCATGGTGAGAGATAAAGGTTTAATTTCATTTTGTTGCATATGGATTTCCAGTTTTCCCAGCACCATTTGTTGAAGAGGCTATCCTTTCTCCATTGTACATTTTTGGCACCTTTGTCTAATATAAGATAGCTGTAATTATATGTATTAGTCTCTGTATCCTCAATTCTGTACCATTGGTCCACCAGTCTGTTTTGGTGCCAATACCATGCTGTTTTTGTTACTATTGCTCTATAGTATAATTTAAAGTCTGGTATGGTGATGCCCCCTGCTTCACTTTTCTTGCTCAGGATTGCTTTGGCTATTCTGGGTCTCTTATTTTTCCAGATGAATTTCATGACTGCTATTTCTATTTCTTTGAAGAATGACATTGGGATTTTGATTGGAATTGCATTAAATCTGTATAATGCTTTTGGTAGTATGGACATTTTGACAATATTAATTCTACCTATCCAAGAGCAAGGTAGGTCTTTCCATCTTCTGAGTTCATCTATAATTTCTTTCTTTAGTGTTCTATAATTTTCGTTATAGAGGTCTTTCACCTCTTTCGTTAGGTTGATTCCCAGGTATTTTTTTTTTTTTTTGATGCTATTGCAAATGGGGTATTTTTCATCATTTCCCTTTCAGAGTCTTTGTCGCTGATGTACACAAATGCCTTTGACTTATGTGTATTGATTTTGTATCCTGCAACTTTGCCAAATTCGTTTACTAGTTGTAAAAGTTTTCTGGTAGAGTTTTTTGGGTCTTCTAGGTAGATTATCATGTCATCAGCAAATAGTGCTAATTTGAGCTCTTCTTTTCCTATCTGGATCCCTTTAATTTCTTTCGTCTGTCTAATTGCTCTGGCCAGAGTTTCCAGTACTATGTTAAATAGCAGTGGTGAAAGGGGGCATCCCTGTCTTGTTCCAGTTTTTAGAGGGAATGCTTTCAATTTTTCTCCATTTAAGATAATGTTAGCTCGGGGCCTTGCATAAATAGCTTTTATAATGTTAAGATATGTTCCTGATATTCCTAGTTTTTCCAGTGTTTTGAACATAAAGGGGTGTTGTATTTTTGTCAAATGTTTTTTTCTGCGTCAATTGAGATGATCATATGATTTTTGTCTTTAAGTCTATTGATGTGATGTATTATGTTTATTAATTTCCGAATGTTGAACCAGCCTTGCATCCCTGGGATAAACCCCACTTGATCGTGGTGCACTATCTTTTTGATATGTTTTTGTATCCGATTTGCCAGGATTTTGTTGAGGATTTTTACATCTATGTTCATTAAAGATATGGGCCTGAAGTTTTCTTTTTTGGAGGTGACTTTGCCTGGCTTTGGAATTAATGTAATATTGGCCTCATAGAAAGAGTCTGGAAGAGCTCCCTCTTTTTCTATTTCTTAAAATAGTTTGAAGAGCATTGGTATTAGTTCTTCTTTGAAAGTCTTATAGAACTCGGCTGTAAACCCATCAGGTCCTGGACTTTTCCTTGTTGATAGCTTTTTGATGACATCTTCTATTTCTTCGCTTGTAATTGATCTGTTTAAATTGTGTATAGCCTCCACATCCAGTTTAGGCAAATCATATGACTCTAGAAATCTGTCAATGCATTCAGTATTTTCTATTTTATTAGAGTACAAGTTTTCAAAGTAATTTCTAATTATATTCTGTATATCTGAGGTGTTTGTTGTGATATTCCCTTTTTCATCACGAATGTTAGTAATTTGAGTTTTTTCTCTTCTTCTTTTCGTTAGCATCGCTAAGGGTCTGTCAATTTTGTTTATTTTTTCAAAGAACCAACTTTTAGTTTTGTCAATTCTTTGAATGGTTTCCTTAGTCTCAATTTCATTAATTTCTGCTCTGATTTTAATTATTTCCTGTCTTCTACTGCTCTTGGTGTTGGTCTGTTCTTCTTTTTCTAATGCTTTGAGGTGTGATGTTAAGTCATTTATTTGTTGGGTTTTTTTTCCTCTTAAGGAATGAAGTCAGTGCAATGAATTTTCCTCTTACTACTGCCTTCATAGTGTCCCAGAGATTTCTATATGATGTATCTGTGTTCTCATTTACCTCTAGGAATTTTTTGATCTCCTCTTTGATGTCTTCTTCAACCCCTCGTTCATTCAGTAGCATGTTGTTTAGCTTCCAGTTGATGGAGTAGTTTTTCTTATTCCTTGTTTTGTTGTTGATTTCCAATTTCATCCCTTTATGGTCTGATAGCATGCAGGGTAGTATCTCTATTTTTTTATATTTGCTGAGAGTTGCCTTGTGACATAATATATGGTCTATTTTGGAGAAGGAGCCATGTGCTGCTGAGAAAAATGTGTATTCGTTTACTGAGGGATGAAATATTCTATATATGTGCGTTAGGTCTAAATTGTTAATTGTTTTGAGGAGGCTTAAAGTTTCTTTGTTTAGCTTTTGTTTGGATGATCTATCCATTGGTGAGAGAGGTGTGTTGAAGTCCCCTAGAATAACTGTGTTGTGGTCTATTTTACTCTTGAACTTAAGAAGCGTTTGTTTGATGAATGTAGGTGCTCCATTATTTGGGGCATACAGATTTATGATTGTTATATCCTGTTGATGGATGGTTCCCTTAAGTAATAAGAAATATCCATTTTTGTCCCGCTTGATTAGTTTTGGTTTGAAGTCTACCTTATTTGATATGAGAATGGAAACCCCTGCTTGCTTCCGCCGGCCATGTGAGTGATAAGACTTTTCCCAGCCTTTCACTTTCAGTCTGTTGATGTCTTTTTCTATGAGGTGTGTTTCTTGGAGACAGCAAATTGTTGGGTCGTTTCTTTTAATCCATTCTGATAATCTGTGTCTTTTGATTGGCGAGTTTAGGCCATTAACATTCAGGGTTATTATTGAGATGTGATTTTTATTCCCATCCATTTTTATTTGAATTATGGTCTTTAGCTTGATTTGGTTTCTCTTCTGGTTGGTATTTCCCTTAGTTTAATATCTCCCTTTGTTGATTTTCGTTGATATCTTTCTCTTCTTCTTCATGAAAAATGTTGCCCAGGATGTTCAGAAGTGCTGGCTTTCGAGTTGTGAAATCTTTTAGCTTTTGCTTCTTGTGGAAGGTTTTTATTTCATCTTCGAATCTAAAGCTCAATTTTGCTGGATATAAGATTCTTGGTTGACATCCCTTTTCTTTCAGAGCTTGAAATATGCTATTCCAGGATCTTCTTGCTTTTAAGGACTGGGTTGAAAAATCTGAACATAGTCTGATTGGTTTCCCCCTATATGTAATCTGCTTCCTTTCTCCTGTGGCTTTTAATATTCTCTCCTTGCTCAGTATATTAGGCATTTTCATTATAATGTGTCTTGGTGTGGATCTGTTGAGATTTTGTTTGTTTGGTGTTCGGTATGCCTCTTGAACTTGGTTTTCCCATTCATTCCTCAAGTTTGGAAAATTTTCTGTAATTATTTCATTAAATAAATTACTCATTCCTTTGGCTTGAAACTCTGCCCCTTCCTCTATGCCAATCACTCTTAAGTTTGGTCTTTTTATGCTGTCCCATAATTCTTGGATGTTATGTTCTTGATTTCCAACGAGTTTTGCTGTATAGTCTAAATTCCTCTCTAGGACATATATTTTGTCTTCATTGTCTGAGGTTCTTTCTTCCAAGTGGTCTACTCTGTTGGAGATGCTTTCAATTGAACTTTTATTTTGGTTTATTGCTTCTTTCATTTCTGGAATTTCTGTTTGGTTTCTCTTTAGAGCCTCTATTTCCCTATTGAAGTAATCTTTTATTTCCTATATTTGTTTTTGGAGTTCTTTGTCAAAATGATCTTTTGCCTCCTGTACTTGCTCCCTCGTCTCATTTTTTAGTTCATTTTTAAGTTCCCTAAACATTTGGAATATGTAATTTCTAAATTCCATCTCTGGCATTTGACCAACTGTGTTTGCCATGGAATCTACTGATGAGGTATCTTGATTTGTTTCTGTCACTTTCTTTCCTTGTTTTTTCATGTTGCTTGTGTGTCTTTTCTTCCTGCACTGTGGGACCTTGACTATTTCGATTTTACCTTAAAGCCTTATGTTGTTCCTGTAGTACAATGCTATCAGATCCCCTTATAATTCCTTTACACTTTAAAACCTATCACTTTCTATTCCGAAAATCCAAGTTTGTTCACAATGTACAAATTTGCTTAACCCAGATATTATTTCCAGTTTACTCTGTACGCTTCTGATGGGGTTTTATAGCTTCAAGTATTGGATTCAGAGGTGTTATGTTTAGGAAGAAGGAAGTGTCTTGAATTGTTCTTTCTTGGAAAGTATGAAAAGGGAGTTCTATTGAAGTGGTTTAGTGGAAGTGGTTTAGTATCCGTAGACGAGAGAAGAAAGAGAATGGAGTAGACAATTAGGTGGAAAGACCAATTTATATATAAAGTAAGATGGAAAAGAAAAAAAAAGATAAAAGAGTAGAAATTGGTGTAAGAGAGAGGAGAGAGAATCAAGAAAATAGAGAGTAAACTATATATAACACCGCTTTGCTATCCAGTTCAATTGCGCCGGTTCTAGAAATCCCAAGTTCTGCGTATAACTTGTTTTTGTCTCTGTTTAGTATGCACTGGCAGGGTGTAAATATGAAAGATGAAAGAGGAAGAAAAGATGCAAAAGTGAGAAGTTAGAAAAGAAGGAAAGAAAAAAGGAGCAGAAGCAAACAAACACACTGACAATCAATGCAAAAAAAGCAAAACAAAACAAAGCCAAAAAAAGAAAAAGAAAAACCAACCAATCAACAAACAAACAAACAAAAACCCCAAAAACCAATAAAACAAGCAAACCAACCAAAAAAAAAAAAAAAGTCAAACCCCAAGTCTCAAACAAAACGGGCCCTGGGAAGCCCCCCTCTTTTTTCCTTTCCAGTTTAAGCCAACTGCATCGGACCACGTCCAGACAGTCTGTGGCCCTGTCAGTGGAGTCAAGGCTGCACCCTAGGCCAGCAGCATAATGGCTCAGTGGAAGATTGGCTCAGGGGCGTTCTGTGTCAGCAGATGAATGGCACCGGGAAGGGGACCCTCCAGAAGGCACCCTTTCCCCACGCCCACCCACAGTTGTAGCTTCTTGTGGCCGCTGCGGTGGCCTCAGACACGCCCTCCCCTGCTGGTTACCCGAGCCTCACCCAGGTGTGCGCTGCCTTCAGAGCGCTGGCGGCTCCCTGGATGTCTGCAGGTGTTCTGCCCTTCTGTCTTTTCCCCTTTGTTTGGGTCAGCCACTGTACTTCTCAAAGATGGCGGTGTTCTCCTACCATTCAACAGCAGCTCCGCAGACCCTTGTGTCAGTCCAGAGCGTGTGGGATCGGCTTGGCAAGCCGTGGGAAAGAGCTCTACGTGGACACCACCCATGCCTCTAGGCTTCTTTCTATCTCTCCTAGCCGATCGGTTTCAAAGCCGCTGGGTCGATGGCTCCTTGCCGAGGTGGTATCGGGCAGCTGCGCCTGCCTGCAGCGCAGACAGCGCTGCTTCGGACTGTGGACCGCTGTGACTCTGACCCTGCTCGTCGTGGTCGGGAGAACGTTGTATTTCGCTGTCCAGATGTGCACGAATGTCTCGGCTCCCTTTCGGTTGTAAAGGAATTGCTAGTAACGCGTTCAAACTTCCCACTCCGCGTCTTTTAGCACCTGTGTCCAGAGAGCACCTCCCTCCTGTCGGCCATCTTCCTCTCCAATCCGTAATCAGCTATTTCTGGTGGATAAATTGGACATTGAAATGTGTGTGTGCTTAGGAGGAGCAGCACAAACAGAATCACTGAAGCAAAGGAAAAAGCGTGGAATAGGGAGAACATGAGGGGTATGAAGAAAATAATAGTAATAGAAGGTGAAATTCAAAAAATAATCCAAGGTCAAACTGAGAGAGACTTGATTTTTAAATCTCAGAGGTTTGAATTTCACACATTAGGCGCTTGGAGCTCCGGAGGTATTTTGAACCCTGAAATGGTCTCATCAAGGTCCACGTCAAGCAGATGAGTGGAACAGTGACAGTAAAGATGTCCTAAGGGAGAAACTCTGTTGAGAAGCCACTGTGGTGTTCTCCTAAGAGCTGCCAAGGACTCAAACTGGGGTTTGGTAAGGTATATATATGCTGCATTCCTTGACCAGAAGACAGCCTGGCTCTGTTAGATTATATTCATAAGCAAGAACCTTCATTTTCCCTTTTTCTCAGAAGTTGTGCTCTTTAGAATCCTAAGTGAGACAGAGCTGGCCTCATGAGGAATGGAGAGGGGGATTACAGAGGGAGTGCCATCAGCATGAGTTCCATTTTATTTTTAATTGTGCACTGCCTTTCTGGAATTTTGAGTAGTCTAATAAATATGCTTATGATTGGGGGTAGAAGAATAAAGTTCAGTTTGTCACATCTTTTAAATATGGTTTTCCTGAAAGTAATATTTGTGAATTTAGGCTGGCAATGAGAGTAATAAATCATGTTGTGGTGTTTTTGAAAACAGAATTGGATTTAGGAAATATGGGGATGAAAACATTTAAACCATCATAAGATTTATTTTTAAAGTAAAGAACTTTTAATTATATCAGGAGGTGTAGTTGCATTTTTTTAATTTACTTTGCTTAGTAACATCTCAAATCAAAGGGAAAACAGTTGTATATACCGATGTACTCTTTTGTCATATTAAATGAGGTAACAGGGTAACAACCAACATTGAACACCTGTCTGATCAGAAATGCTTTTCCAATCCACAATAATACCATCCTTCATGAATTTAACTTGTATTGAGGGTTGACTCTAAAACATTCCTGCTGCCAAGGTTCTCACTGCCCGGCTGTGGGAAACTGTTGATGAATAGTAGGTATGAAGAATATAAAGTAGCATACAATAAAATAGTAACCATCATTGATTTGTTTGGGAGACTTTGGAAGGAGAGTAGAACATCCTGAAGGTTTGGGCAACATTGGCCTCTATGGGGACTGGCCCGCGCGGCTTACCAGTCTGTCTTTGGGTGAAGGCCCTTAAACATCCTACCGCGAGCCCTGCCTCTTGCCCTGGTTCGTCTGTGATAGGCAATTCACCGTGCAGTCTGCTGACCGTGGTCTTCCTGGGGAAGGTCGTTCTCCTTGAGCAGGCTTGGCTGAGCCAGCAGCTTTAGGACAGGTGGCTTTGAAGATCAGCAAGCAGGAGGGGGACGCCAGCCATCCGGATTAGCTGAGTCATCTTGGGTGTCACCCAAGATGGGTGGCCACCATCCGTCAGCCAGATGGTCCTCAAGCCCCTGGGATCCACTCGCGCCTTAGGATTCATGCTGCTGACCTACTTCTTCTGCCCATCTCTGACTGCTTGCTGTTCTCTAAGCTTCTGGCGAGTGGGGTGTGTCGATGGCACCTCACCCCGTGAACCATTCTGTTAGCAGAACAGAATCCACAGTGCAGTCACTTCAGCACAAACACCCCTACCACAAAGCACTCCTTCAATGCTGTCCTCTCAGCTCCACCTTCCTATTTGCCTGAGTCTCCTCTCCATCTGGATTTGGACTTCACAGCCTCCTCAGTGGAGTCATATCAAGCTAAAGTCAGAAGAGAACATTGAACTGTAAAAGAGCATGGACTTTGAATGAGACAGACCTAGGAGGAATGTCAGAATGGCCTAGACAAAGGAAATGGATAAGGCACAGCTGTTAGATTCAGAGGGCTTTGATTCTCATCAGAGAGAACTAATATACTAGTTAGGATATAAAAGTGATGATGACAAGTGACACAAGAGGGTCAGGTAAGATGTTAGGTTACTAAGAGGAAGGAGAGAATTTCTCCTAGCTGAGGGGAAGGAATGGGTTTATGGAATAAGTGGCATTTGAGACCTGGCTTGTATGATAGACTGCTTCATTTGAGCCTCTAGTTCTAAAGTGTAGCTTTGGATATAGATGTAGTGGGTTTTTTTGTTTGTTTGTTTGTTTTTATTCACATCTTTTTCTGGGAGGAAGGGGTACCAGGGATTGAACTCAGGGACACTCAACCACTGAGCCACATCCTAGCCATATTTTGTAATTTATTTAGAAACAGGGTCTCACTGAGTTGCTTAGCACCTCACTGTTGCTGAGGCTGGCTTTGAACTTGTGATCCTCCTGTCTCAGTCTCCTGTGTCTCTGGGATTACAAGCATGCGCCACCATGCCCAGTTTGTTCACATCTTAAAAGATGCATCAACCTTTTGGAACTTATGTTGCTTTGCCCATGTTTTCTTAAATTTCCTCAGGTGAAGCATCAACTAAATCACTGTTTCCTCCCCTCTTTAGTATTTTTTTTATTGAGTTCCAGAGAATCTCATCTTCTATACTCACATTGCTGATAAATGTAAAAGTAAAGATTCCTCTGGTTTAAGGAACACTTTCCTCTCCCCAAGGAAGAGAAAAGAGAGATTTAGATGAAAGGCATCAGTTGATGACCATCCTGTTGAAAATCTTCACTCATCTGGGACCAGAAGCAGAGGCTATTTTGCAGGGCTTCTAGAAGAGCTGCCTGTGGGTTTGTTCTGCATCTGTCTAATGTGTTGTGTTCGGATACCACAGCGTCACCACGGCCTCTTCAGGGGCCACACAGCCCACAAAACCAGACACACTAAGAAATTTGGACATTAAATGTTTTCCATAGATTGTCCTGATTTTGTAAAATGGTAATCCATTTGTTCTGAACTTGTTTGTCTGTAAAACTTAACCTACTGTCTAACATGCTGAAAATCTAAACATTTTCAAGATTTCTTAACTTGGGTAAGCTTATATGATAAAGTAACTTCTTGATTACCCAAAATTCATTGAGAGAAGAATGTTGTAGCTAATGAAATTTTCTGGTTAAGAACTACTAAAACTCTTTTTTAAAAATCCATGGTCTAATGGTCTGAGGACAATTTTATTTTTATTTTGGTGTGTGTGTACCAAGAATGGAATAGGGCTTCACACACACTAGGCAAGCACTCTACCACTAAGCTACATCTCCAGCCCAACAGTATCTTGTCTTCTGTAAGATTAGTTGTCAACAATACTGAAGAATGGGAGAGCTTATTTAGGCCTAGAACAGGTGCCAAGAGCCTTACCCTTGGTGGCAGTCTTTTTGAGCTTTGAGTCCTGGGTCTACCTCTTGCTAGCTAGGGTCCTTTAGCAAGTTACTTAAAATGTATCATTGTCCTGATCCATGATTCAGGATCACAGTGGTATAAATCTATATACGATTGTTAGGAAGGCTACATGAGACAGTACATGGATAAGAACCTGCCTCAATAAACAATGTGGCAATATTGAAATAAAAAAATCCAGAAACAGAAGTGAACTGCAGCTGGTGCTATGCCCATTGATATGTTACATGTCAGCTCAATAACCTGATAGGGTAGGAGTTGTTTTGGTGTGTGGGGTGGGGGGATAGTGTGTGTGGTATTAGAGATTGAACCCAGGGCCTCATGCATACTAGGCAAGCACTATACCACTGGACTACATCCCCAACCCTTTTTAATTTTTTTATTATGAGACAAGGCTTTGCTAAGTTGCCCAGGCTGCCCTTGGATTTGAGAACATTCTGCCTCAACTTCCTGAGTAGCTGGAATTATAGATGTGTGCCACCATGCCCTGCAAAGTCAATATTTTTCATCTGATATTTTTATGTGCGTTTTTTGCTTTTGAGGTTTTGTGTGTGTGTGTGTGTGTGTGCACGCATGCGCTGGGGATTGAACTGAGTCACATCCCCACCCCCAGGTTCAGGTTCTTACTAAGTTGCCTAGGGTCTTGCTAAGTTACTGAGTCTGGCCTCTAACTTGCAGTTCTCCTGCCTCAGCCTCCCAAGTCACTGGGATTACAGGTGTGTGCCACCACACCTGGCTTATCTATATTTAAATACAAGTACAGTCATTTGTCACAACTAGATGACATAGTCTACTACATACCTGGGCTATACTCTGTGTGTGTGTGTGTGTGTGTGTGTGTGTGTGTGTATTTAGTATAGCCTTTTGCTCCTAAGGCCATGATGAGCAAAATAACATGAAATTAAATCTAACATAAGATGATGTAGTCATAATCAGGAGACATAGTAAACATGAGGTGTATAAGGAAATTGTTAGCATAACAGCATATTGTTTAACAGTAAACTTTTTATAATGTCAGAAATTACAGTATAAACACAAATGATGGAATAGCAGTAGAAAGCATAGTGCATTAAATACATAAGTCAATAACAGTCGTTTATTACTATCATCAGATATCCCATGCTGTGCAAAGTCAGGTGTACTGTACTTTCCTACAGGTGGCAGTGCTACATCCTGACAGTCCTGACAGCTATGACGTCAGGAGGCAACAGGAATTTTTCAGCTCCATTATTGTTGTATGAGGCCACATCATGTACATGGCCTGTCACTGACTGAAACAATGTCATGCAGCCTGTGACTATACTCAGATTTAGAAAGCATGTCACCCAAGTCATATAATTCCAAGTGGCAGAGTTGAGATGTGCACCACGATTTGACCAATTCCAAAGTTCATACTACTTATTTTTTTTTTTTAGATGACTTTTTCTCTTAGGTATTTCTCATAGCCCTCTTTTACTTTTATTCTTTTTCCTTTATTTTTATACATTCTGATTTATTTTTATACTTGCTAATTCTTCTCTAATCAAATAGTACAGAAATAACCAACATAAAAATTCCTCATTCTGGGCTAGGGTTGTGGCTCAGCAGTAGAGCACTCACCTAGCATGAGCATGGCACTGGGTTCCATCCTCAGCACCACATAAAAATAAATAAATATAAAGGTATTGTGTCCAACTACAACTAAAAAATAAATATTTTTTTTAAAAATTCCCCATTTTGGGGAAATCCATACAGTAGAGGAAAGAAATCAGGGGGAGGGAGAAGGGGAAGGAAAGGGGAAATACTGGGAGATGGATGATTTTGGCCAAATTATATTGTTATATTATGTGCATGTGTAAACACATAACACTGATTTCCCACCATCATGTACAATCATAAGGCATAAATTAAAAAATGAAAAAATTCCCCATTCCTAATCCCACCCCCTATAAGTAAGTGATTTTAAAAAGTGTGTTCTCTATGCTTACAGATAATTTCATTGCACATATGTTATGCATATTTTCTATGAAAAATTGTCATAATTTGCATTCTCTCAGTGCTGTAAAATTTCCTATTTCCCTGCAATGTTATCAATGCTGAATGTCCTTTTTCTGTTATGTTGTTTATTTAATAGCTGAAAAAATACTGTATCTTTGCTTTAATTTACATTTCTTAAATTACAAATGAGATTGAATATCCCAAAACCAAAACTACTTTCTCTCTACAAACTGTTGTACCAGAATTTGTAGTAATCCCAGGATGGTTCAGTAGTTAATTAACTATAAAAATTAGTATGTCATAATTCAATTGAACATGCCTAATGTGTTTTAGAATTTTAATGGGGCTTATTATTACCAGATGTTTTATTTATACTAAATACACATTTTTAGAATTTTGTAGGAAAAAAAAATCAAGAAAACAAGTAATGTATTTATTGGTTTAACCAGTACTTGCCAGGCACAGTACTAAGTACTTGATTTAAAAAAATAAGATAGTGCTGGTTGTGTAGCTCAGTGGTAGAGTGCTTCCCTAACATGTGTGAGGCCATGAATTCAATCCCCAGCACTATAAAAATAAGCAAAATAAACACATTTTCAAGAGTTTTAGTCTTGTACATAAAATAAACAACTACCTCACTGAGAAAGCTTTGGTTGGAGGTAACAGAATAGCTAACCCAAACTGGCTAAAACAATAAGGAAATTTATTAGTTATCATTCTAGAAGGTGGCTAAGGATAGGGCTGGCCTCCAAGTTTGCCTGATCTCATGGCCTTTAGAGGACCAGTTCCTTCCATCTCTATCTTGACTCATCACCCACTATTTCAGCTTCTTCCTAAGGATGGTTCCTCCATCTTCATGTGATAGCTGCCCGTGGCAATTTGGGCTCCCTATTTTCTTTCTGAGAGATATGTGGGCATCTTGCAGCTCTGTTAAGATTAAGGAAGAACTTTTCCACAAGTTTCCACAAACAAACCTCTCTCTTTTTGTCTCATTGGCCTGAGAGGGGAAAAATCCCTGCCTGAGGTACCCATTCCTGACAGAATTGTTGGGAAAAAGAGTGAGACTGCCTTAGGCAACCAGGCCTTTGCCTGGAACAGGAAGGAGGGCCCAGCTTTCCCTAAGGCACATTTGTAAGCAGCAGGGATAGATACCTACCAAAAAGTAAATAAATAAAAGTAAGCAACAAAAACACCAAATGGCCTTCTGCTAGAAGGACAACAGGAATGACTTCTGCAGAAGCCAACCAATGATAAACACAGTAACTGCGACTGATGCACAGTTGGGGGCAGTGTGAGTGTACTCACACCAAGATGGGAGTGAAGAATGACTTCCGTTTTCTTTTGAATGTCCTGCAGGATCCGAGTGGCACAGAACCTGTTAGTAGTGAGGAAGATGGCAGCCTGGAAGTTGGTGTTAAACAATTGCCTGGAAGTGAGAGCTCCAACCTGGTGAGAATCCTGGGTGTCTTTTGTTCGATGTTCTTTTGGGGGAATTGTATTATTTGGATTTTGTGCCACCTCAGAAAGGACCATCTGTTGTGTTTGCTTCCCTTGGAATTTTGATCTCTGAGACAGGAGAAGCTTTCCACATACCAGATCACCCTTTCATGCTGAATAGTACCATCTCCTGCCTTCTTCACACTTGAGTTGTGCTGTCTGGCACTAAAGAAGCAACTGCCCCTTTAAATAGTGTTTCATGTTGGGTTTTACAGGGCCAGGGCTGTGCTCAGTTAATCCTGGAGACACAGGAAGAGATGTTAATGTTTTCCATTGATTCATGGTAAAAGATACCTATTCACTAGAGGCTCAGGCCTTAGAGGTGATTTTAGAGAACTCTTCCTCCTTATGTAACCTAATGCTTGATATTTTATTTGTTTTGCAGCCAAGAACTTCCAGGGTTGGACTATAAGTTCTAGAAAGAAATATGAGGCTTTTTTCTCTGTGATTCAATATTCAAATATCAAGAGGTGGCACACACCCATAATCCCAGCAACTCACGAGGCTGAAGCAGGAGAATTGCAGGCTCAAAGCCAACCTCAGCAACTTAACGAGGCTCTAAGCAACTTAGTGAGACCCTGTCTCAAAATTAAAAATAAAAAGGTCTGGGTGTGTGGCTTAATGGTAAAGCACCCCGGGTTCAATTCCCAGAACCAAAAAAAAAAAAAAAAACCTCAAAAGAATTCATCCCTTAGAAGTCACTCTTATTTTAAGGCAGCCTGGAGTTTTATTTTGCTTCAGTAGTTTGAGAAACCACCCATTTATCTTCTTTCACCATTTAGAAAATATATTTTGAAGCTGGGCATGGGATCATATGCCTATAGTCCCAGCTATACAGGAGGCTGAGGCAAGAAGATCATTTGAGACTACCCTGTGAGATAAACAAAAGAAAAATAGATTGATAGATAGATTGATTACTGGCTTAAATTCCATATCCTAGAACTGATTCTTTCAGGTCAAAAGGAAAAGACGCATCAGCAAGAGTGGAAATTGTAATGGACCGCACCTGAACAGAGCTACATGGGACCTAAGATCCCCAGCATTAAGAATAGGACCATTGGGCGGGGGTTGTGGCTCAGTGGCAGAGCGCTCGCCTTGCAAGTGCGCGGCCCGGGTTCAATCCTCAGCACCATGTAAACATAAATGCATTGCATTGTGTACAACTAAAGTAAATAAATAAATATTTAAAAAAAAATAGGACCATTGGGGACTGGGATTGTGGCTTAGTGGTAGAGCGCTCGCCTAGCACGTGCGCGGCCTGGGTTCAGTCCTTAGCACCACGTAAAAATAAATGCATTGTGTACAACTAAAGTAAATAAATAAACATTTAAAAAAAAAAAAAAAAAGAATAGGACCATTAGGGCTGGGGTTGTGGCTCAGCAGTAGAGCGCTCACCTAGCACATGCGCGACCCGGGTTTGATCCTCAACACCACGTAAAAATAAAGGCATTGTGTACAACTAGAAAAAATAAATAAATATTTAAAAAAATAGGACCATTGTTCATAGAAAAGGAATCCACAGACTAAACTGTTCCTTTTCCAACATAGACGCATTGGCCCTAAAGAGGACTATGTGACGTCAGCAAATTTCACATTGAAAGCCCTTCACTTAAAAATATGTGAACCTGTTCTTTGGGGTCCCAAAGTCTTTTAAAGCAGCATGATTTTAAGCAGGGGTCCCTGGTTTCATCTCATAGGAAATGGTAGGAGGTAGAGCACTCCCTTGCTTACTGGAAGACTCTGGTAGTCCCAGAGGCAGTCCCAGGTAGCCTGCAGGCAAAAGCATCCTCCATCCACTCCCTTCCCAGGCAGGCAACAACAGCGACAGGCTCAAGAGTCAGACAGTCGAAGAGCCTGAAGGACTGAGGCTCAGCTTTAGGTATCACTTCATATTGCTTTTCACCAAGTGTAACAGACTCCCCAAAGCCATTTACTACTTCTCTTTATCCCCATTGTTTCTTTCCCTTCCCCTCCTTTACTTTTGGAAGCCTCAAATTTCTTTGTCGCTATTTCCAAAGGAATCATGCACAATCTAGTTGAGAAGAGGAAAGATAGCTTGACTTTGCACAGCTCATATAGTGTAAACATAAATGGCCTCTCATAAAGTATCAGTTAAGAATATGGCACTGGGCAAGTTACTTGACCTCACTAAGCCTCAGTTTCTCCATCTCACAAATGGCAGTTATCAGGATGTTGTGAAGGAAACAAATGAACTGACTATTCAGAATAAATCCACAGAAAAATATAAGGCAGAGTGTCAGAACTTATTTTATTCTTTCAACAAATATTTGCCAAATGTCACTACATTCCAAAGACTGGGAAAATGTATTTTTTTAAAAAATGCCTCCATCATAGACTCATTCCAGGGTGATGAGTGGAAGAGAGATGGGTAATACATAAATTGGCAAAATATTAGATTGGATCATATGAAATTGCCCTTTTATGGGGAATATAATTTTTATATAGTTGAACCTAATATACATGTTTCCTGTAATAGGATATTGATAACTGTTAATCATCACTAGTCATTATTTTACTGTTTCTCTCTTAATATTGCTATATCACCCTAAGATTGTTGCTGAATATTCCTTGTCCCAGGGCAACATCTGATCTGTACAGGCCTTGGCTATTCTCACCCTTAATTGGAAAGAGTAAGCTTTCACTCCTCAAAGTTTCTCCCTTGTTTTCCGAGAGGCAAATGTCTCCTCAGGCACAGTGTAGGACACCAGTGTAGGCCTTGCTCTTAAAGGGCTTATCCTTTACATCAGTCAGAATAATAGAATTTGTATCTGGAAAATTATACCAGGCATGCTCAAAGCCCTGAGTTTGATCCCTACCACCAAACCCAAAAACCAGTCTGGATTATGGATGGAGTAGCTGGTAAGGAGTAGGCTTTTGTACAGCAGCAATGGACAACAGCTTTGAACAGTGGAATCACAGAATTGAAGAGACTATATGCTGTGAATGATAGAATAATTCATTTATCAAATTAAAAGATTATTGTCTCTTTATTCTCTGTGCTTGTTAAATGTGTGAGGATAGCTGGATGATTATGCATACACACAAGCTGCTACCTGAGAGAAACTGCACTCCAGAGAGCTATCCCCCACCTCTGCAGGGCTACTCACTGTTTTCAGAGCTAAGATGACTCTGGGTCTGTGCATACTCCAGTGCTACTTCCACCATTCAGTGGAGGTTGGCTCTGGTCCATCTCAGTGGTTCCTCAGCACAGAGCCACAAGGAGTTTGTCATATCTTCAGAAGGTACTCCATCTCTCCACGATATTCTTAAGGGGAAAATAACTTGCTTGTGAATCACATGATGGTTGTGAAGCATGGATTCCAATTGTGAGAGACGGGAGGCAGGGAAGCATCTGGAATCCATTTCAGAATTCTAGGTGAGAGCCTGTTAAGACTATTTTTAAAGCCTTTTGAACAAACTTAAAAAAAAAAAAAAAAAAGTTACACAGAGCTTTGCAATTTGTAAAAAACAAAATTTCATCTATCTCATTAGCTTTATTTTGGAATATCTCCATTTTCCCCCAAATGATATTTAGTGGGTCCATGATCTTATTCAAACTTTTCCCTAAAATAACCCTATATAAAAATAGGGCAGAAATTATTTATCCAAAATTTATAGATAAGACTATCTGCTCAGTGAAGTATCATAAAACTAGGAACTGGGAAAGCCAGGGCTCATTCTGGAAGGCCCTGTACTCCTTGTAGCTTGCTGGCATAGAAGCTAATGGATCCCTAAAATAATTATTTTTATCTTTGTGGTCAAACTCAATGTTTTTAAGAGTACAAACAGTAGAGCCAGACTTCTAGAATTCATACCCTGGTCCCACCATTCCTAGCAGTGTAACCTTAGGGAAATGACTCAACCTCTCTGTGCCTCCATTTCTGTATCTATAAAATGAGGGAAAGAAACAAGGGATGTTGTAAGAGTTCAAGGAGTTAATGTTAAGTATCCTTAGAACATGCCAGAGTACACTGTAATCACTGTTGAAGAGTGAGTTGTTGTTAACGATGATTTTGTAATTGTGATTAAAGAAATAAGGGTTAACCATAAATGGATTAGCTATTCCGAACAAAGCATTAAAATATAACATGAAAATTGAAGTGAACTTTCCAACCCCCAACATGTACTTTTAATGTATTAGTTAGGGTTCTCCAGAGAGACAAAACCAGTAGGATATACAGACACACGAGAGGAGACTTATCAGGGGAACAGGCCCCCCCACAGCAGGTTGTCGGCAAGCGGGAGAGCCAGGGAAGCCAGTTTCGTGTCTCAATCCAAGTCCAGAAGCCGGAGAACCTAGAATTCTGATGTCCAAGGATAGAAGATGGTGTCCCGGCTCCAGAAGAGAGAGACTTTGCCTTTCCTCTACCATTTTGTTCTATCCAGGCCCTCAGCCAGATGGATGGTGCCACACTGAGGGCAGATCTTACTTACTCCCTTGATGCCAGTCTTTTCTGGAAATATAGTCACTGACATACCCAGAAACAATGCTTTACCAGCTCTCTGGGTATCACTTCATGCAGTCACATTGATACCTAAAATTAACAGTCCCTGCTAATAATAGTAGACAGCATCAATTGAGTGCCTGTGTGCCAGGCATTGTTCTGATCTTTTCATACATTCACATAACATCCCTGTGAAGTTAACATAGTATCATCACTGCATAAGAGATGAAGAAACTGAGGCGCTGAAACATTAAATAAGTGCTTAAAATTGCTCTCCCTCTGGACTAGTGGCTGAGCTCTAAACCACCTGGCAGTGCGGCCTCTCAGCCAGACACACAAAAAATAGCAACAAAGTTACACTGGCACTCAACTTTGTGATTTTCATTTCCTTTTGTCTTAATCTTGATCTCTTAATGTAGAAGACTGGCATAGAAACTGGTGAAGAGGCTGAAGTTTGCCTATCATGCCTTTTACATTGATAATTAAAGCTATGTATAGATCTCAAACAGATGTTTCATAAAAGGAAGGAAACTAAAATGTTTCAAGAAGCAAACCTGTGCCAGATGTTCTTATACCAGCTGTTCCCACTGCACATGTTATTAACCCCCCTTTACTGATAAGAACTCCTTTTTTTTCATGTTGTCCAGTTTGAGGGATTTATTTAAATTTTTTTTTTCAAATTTATTTTTTATTCTAAGTTGTTAGAAATGACAGCAGAATATTATATTTCATATTATACTTATAGAGCACTTTTAAAAAAATATTTATTTATTTGCTTTAGTTGTACACAATGGGTTTTTTATTTGTACATGGTGCTGAGGATCGAACCCGGGCCGCGCACGTGCTAGGCGAGCGCTCTACCACTGAGCCACAACCCCAGCCCTAGAGCACATTTTTAATACAAAGTATATTGACACCATTTGTGACTTCATACATGCACTTAGGGTAATGATATCCATCTCATTCTACCATCTTTTTTTTTTTTTTCTTCACCCTTTTGCCCCCTCTCTTCCTCTCCCTCCCCATTGGCCATTCTAGTGTTCCTCTGTGGGGAGCATAGGAGGATTAGAAGAACTGACTCTTGAAGGCAGCACATCCATTGCTGAGATCCCACAGCTGCTGGGTGGCGTGGCTAGGACTAACTTCAGTTCTTTGCCTCTAAAGCCCATCTTCTCTCCCCTCCGTAGTTCATGTGGGCAGCCTTTCGTAAAATAGAAGAAACACCATTGTGTGATCCATTTGTTTAAACAATACATGCTAATCAAGTAACTCTTGTGTGTCAGACACGGTGTATGTGCTGGGGATTCAGCAATGAGCAGCACTGTCGGAGCTTCTGATAGGGCTTGAAATGGTGGAGGACGGGGACTCACATCAGTCTTTAGAAAATTAGTAGTTACTTCAGAAGGAAGGAGTGAGAAGGGAAGGAAGAGACAGTACTGCTTTCTTACCTCTGCCTTTGTGTCACTGACCCTGTCTGATTCCACAATTTTCTGCTTTGATGTAAAGCCAATTTGCCTTTTCTTTTATTTCTGACCATTCTTCTTCACACTGTGATAGTTACTAATAGTCAATAAAGTAATTGAAAAGCAACCAGCTTACAACAAAATAATAAAACAATAACCCAAGTGAAAAGTGGGTACAGATCTGAATATGCATTTCTCTGAAGATATGCAAGCAGCCAATAAACAGATGAAAAAATGCACAACAGCTTCACCATTGGAGAAAAGCCCACTGGAACTACAATGAGATAACACTTACACACAGTAGCATGGCTGTAATCAAAAAGACAGATAATAACAGTTGCTGACAGGATGCAGAGAAATTGGAGCTCTCATATATTGCTGATTGGAATGGAAAGTGGTACCAGTGGTTTGGAAAACTGTTTGCAGTTCTTCAAAATATTAAACATAGTTGCCATATGACCCACTTTCAGTCCTAGCTGTATACTCAAGAGAAAAGAAACACATAAAACTTATACATGAATTTCATAACAGTATTTTTCATAGCAGCTCCCCAAATAGAAGGAACTCAAGTGTCCATTAACTGAATAGATAAAATGTGACATATACATACAATGTAATATTTAGCAATAAAAATATGAATTGTAATGCATCCTGTTATCATGTATAACAAATTAAAAAATAAAAAAATACAGATGCATGATGCTACAGCCACATATTGTATGATTCTATTTATATGCAGTGTCTAGAAGAGGCTAATTTATAGGAACAGAATGTGGATTAGTTGCTGTGTATGATTGGGGGCAGAGAGAGGAATGGGATGTGGGGTTTCTTTTCAAGGTTATGAAAATATTCTAAACTTAGATTGTGGTGATGTTTGCACAACTCTGAATATACTATAGCCAGTGGTATTGGATTGCATGCTGTTGAGCGGTGAATTATGCAATGTTAATTATAAAGATTTAAAAAAAAAAAAAAAAAAAAAAAAAAAAGCTACAGCCAGAAGGAAGAGGAAAAAGGGGAAGAAAAAAAAAATAATCCACAAACTGAATCAGAAATGCTGAAGCAAGCTTACAAAAAGTCTCCACCTTCTGAAATATTTTGCAAGTGTTTAGTAATCTGTACCTTAGTAGAAAAGGTTCAGTGTCTTTGTCCACCAGAATTAAAGGCTAACTTTACCTTATAAGTTCTTTCATTCTGCTATCATTATACCCCATGTTAGATCCTGGGAAGATGCTCCTGAAGGTAAACAAACGTAGTCTCTTACGTTGCTTACAGTCTTCACAGAGAGAGAGGTTACTCAAATGGTGTCACAAATAGATTGACACCTCAACTTTCACTAAAGCTGAGAACTAGAAATGCTTGCTGCAGAGGGCGTATAATAGGATTTGACCTTGTCAGGCGAAATTCACCCAAAGATAACTGACTTGAGGGTTAAAGGAGAAGTTGACAATACAGTCATTCCTCAGAACCTTCAGGGAACTGGTCCAGGATCGCTTGAAATAACCAAAATCCTTGGATGCTCAAGTCCCTTATATTACAATGGCATGTTGTTTGCATATAGCCTGTGTGCCTCCTCCCATTCTCTCTAAACCATCTGTGGATAACTTATAATACCTAATATAATGTAAGTGCTATGTATATAGTTGTGATATTGTTTAGGTAATAATAACAAGGAAAAAATCTGTACATGTTCAATATGGATGTAATTTCATTTTTAATATTTTCATCCATGGTTGATTGGATCCCTGGAGGCAAATCCTGTGTATATCAAGGACCCTCTGTAATTGAGAACCTGGCCAAAAAGAATCAAAGGAAATGTCTAGGTGATCTTAGAGACTCAGGGAGTCAATGAACTATAAGTCTGTGGGTGCCAGAACTAGTGAGACGGAAGCCAAATTGGAGTAGTCAGCAGGAGCCAGGTCACATCTAGGCTGACAGCAGGGGGAAGCCATGCAGGACTGTAGGAGGTGGGGTGATCAGACTGCACAGGCCAGAGTGGAAGCTTGCAGCCTGGATGGAGTTTATGGCAACCTGTGAGGTGGAGGCAGCAGTATGTATTTTCAGATTTCGTCTTTGCAAAGACCAAATATGATAAACATGCTTTCCTCTCCAGCAAGGAAGTGTTTGTGTTTACCAGTAAAGTACCATAAAAGTTGCCTGTAAAAGACTTTGCCTTTCTTGCTCCCAGCATACAACCCCACTTTTGCATCTATTCTGTAAACTTGCCTGTGACTGCAGGTTTGGAGCTATTTAAATTGCAATAGTTTCACTCTCTGGGTCTTCAGAACAAGCAGTATGCCAGGGCTTGGCAGCAACCCACTATTACCCTACTAGAAATGGCCCCAGCAGATGTGCCCTGTGTTCTTTCACCATTTTGTAAAACTGCTCAGTAATAGTGCAGTCTGCGGGTCAAGTGACACTTGTCATTACACACCTGGTTCATATATAGCAGCCTCAATAACATTTCAATTTTCTACAATTTTTCAAAACTATTTGAATTTTCAAACTGTCAGTGGTGTCTGTCTTTACAGTTATCTTTCATTGAAAAATATAATTCTGACCCTTAGCACAAGACTAGATAAATGAATGTATTCCAGTCAACTCAAGGTGGCATCCAACCTGCAGTCTCTGTAGATATTTTAGAATTTACAGGGTTGCAAGATGCTTGGGGAAGCATGAAGTGTTTCTGGAATTAACCCAAGTGGGCTGTGACATGGAAATTCACACCGTAGCTGACAGCACATTTTACCATGTCAGAGTCCCAAATATTTGCCAAATGTCAACATCCTAAGAGTATTCTTTACCCTCTACCTGATATGCTTGATCCACATACAGTTTTCAAGTATACTAATGAAAGATCAGGGTAATACGTTATAAGTAATACTTGCATCTCTAAATGAACTGACAGTACTTGCCTTCCCAGATGAAAAAGGCATCAGAAACAACTGAGGTCTCTCAGCTCTTCAAGACTTGGCTCTGCTTCTGACACTCCCAAGCTCATACCTGGGAAAGTGGCCTGTGCTGTCTGTCTACATTTTTTTCTCCAGAAGTGGAAAAGGATGATGCCCTCCTCTTTGTTGTGAGGAACGAGAATGATTTTATTTATACGTGAAACCCTTAGCACAACACTTAGCATGGTAAATGACAGCTAGCATTATACCAAATGTTGATTGTAAAAAATCCAGGTGTGCCAGAGCTCTCATTATTCAGTACACATTTTCCTAGAGGCTGTGATGGGACAAGCTCTACAAATATAAATAAGGTATCTTTCGTGTATAGGAATACTCTGTATCCAGTCTAATGCCAAGATCATAAACCAGCTGTGAGGACTCAGAACCTGCCCACAAACATGTTTCCCTTAAGATGTTTAAGCTAAGTTTATAGATAGAGGCTTTTACATAAAAATCCTGGTTTCCATTTCTACTGAAAATGGACCAGCCTTCCAAGCTGCCCCTTCAATTATGTACCACAGTTTATTTCAATCCCACTTTTCTGATGTGCTCTTACTGCCCATCCCAGCCTGTCTTCCCTAACCCCATCTCTGGTAGGTAACCAAGTCTGCATCCCTGAGCTAGTGCTCAAGACCCCCCTAGGCACTCAGGAGCTGGATGGCGCAGGGCCTTGTGGGCCGGGAGAAAGATCTTTATACCCAGGGGAACCTTTGGAGAGGAATTTAATAGGATTTTAATGAGATTAGCTTTTTGAAAGGCTTCTGAGTGCCCTGTGAAGAATCGTTTAGAAGATATTAAATCTGAAGTCAAGGAGAAAGTTGAAAAGCTATTAGAGCAACCAAAATGAAAGTTGATAGTGATCCAAACCAGGGATCTAGTAGTGAGGGCAGAGAAATATGGACAGTATTTTCAGTATATACAGGTGTTAGAATTAATAGTCATTAACAATCACATGGGTGTCAAAGTTGAAACAGGAGAAGGCAAGAATGATTCTCAGGTACGTCAAGGGCAGCTAACTGGCAGGTTGGTTGATACTGTTTACTAAGAAAAGAAACAGGAGGAAGAGGAGATTTGTGGGGACAGATGATAAATTCACTCTTGACTGTTTATAGATGTCTCTGTAATACAGGGAAACGATAATGTAATGCTTTCTCTGTGGGTACCTGTCACTCGAGAAGGCACTTTACATATTATCTCATTTATCCTGACAGAAATAATACAGTCCACCATTTCCTAAGCACTTGTTTGTTTTAAGGAATTGAACAGAGTGTGTTATCTCCATCTCCCCCATGAGTGAAAGCTTTCTTCTCCACCTGCATTTTGCAGATGAGAAACCTAAGCATGCCAGAAGTGAATTTCTTTGCCCAAAGGCTAAGAGCTTGTAAATACCATGATAAGGACTCAAAGCCTTAAGTGTTGGACTCACTAACTTTCAAAGAATGAAAGGCAGCATAGCCACAATGCTTTACAAAGAGATAGTTGCTATTAACCCATAAAGAAGCTGAAGTCTGCTGGGTGCCATGGTGCATGCTTGTAGACCCAGTGACAGGAGGCTGAGGCATAAGGATCACAAGTTTGAGGCCAGCTTTAGTGAGACTCTATCTCAAAATTAAAAAAAAAAAAAAAAAAAAAAATGTCCACTGGAGAAAAGACAGCCTCTTCAATAAATGGTGTTGGGAAAACTGGAAATCCTCGTGTAATAAAATGAAATTAAATTTATTTCTCTCATCATGCACAAAACTTAACTCAAAGTGGATCAAGGACCTAGGAATTAAACCAGAAACCTTGCACCTAATAGAAGAAAAAGTAGGCCCAAATCTCCATCATGTTGGTTTAGGCTCCAACTTCCTCAATAAGACCCCTATAGTGCAAGAACTAAAAACAAGAATCAATAAATGGGATGAATTCAAACTAAAAAGCTTCTTCTTGGCAAAAGAAATAATCAGTGAGGTGAATAGAGGACCTACAGAATGGGAGCAAATCTTTACCACAAGCACATCAGATAGAACACTAACCTCAAGGATTTATAAACCTCTTAAAAGCCTTAACACAAGGGCGGGGGTTGTGGCTCAGCGGTAGAGCGCTCGACTAGCACATGCGCGGCCCGGGTTCGATCCTCAGCACCACGTAAACATAAATGCATTGCATTGTGTACAACTAAAGCAAATAAATATTTTTTTTAAAAAGCCTTAACACAAAAAAAAAAAACACAAATAACCCAATCAATAAATGGGCCAAGGAACTAAACAGACACTAATCAGAGGATGATATACAAACATTCAACAAATATGTGAAAAAATGTTCAACATCTCTAGCAATTAGAGAAATGCAAATCAAAACAACTCTTAAGATTTCATCTTACTCCAGTTAGAATGGCAGCTATCAATAAAAACAACAATAAATGCTGGCAAGGATATGGGGAAAAAGGCACACTCTTACATTGCTAGTGGAACTGCAAATTGTGAAGCCAATCTGGAAAGTAGTATGGAGATTCCTCAGAAAACTGGGAATGGAGCCACCATTTGACCCAGCTATCCCACTCCTTGGCCTATTCCCAAAGGACTTAAAAACAGCTTACTACAGGGACACAGCCACATCAATGTTTATAGCAGCACAATTCACAATAGCTGGATTGTGGAACCAACCCCAATGCCCATCAGCAGATGAATGGATAGGGAAACTTTGGTATATATACACAATGGAACACTACTCAGCACTAAAAAAGAATAAAATCAGGGCATTTGCAGGTAAATGGATGGAATTGGAGAAAATAATGCTAAGTGAAGTTAGCCAATCCCAAAAAACCAAAGGTCAAATGATCTCTTTGATATGAAGATACTAACTTATAAAGGCAAGAGAAAGGGAATGAGAGGAATGAAAGATTTAAATAGAACAAAGAGGGGGGAGGGAGGGAAGGGAACAAGGGGATAGGAATAATGGCAAACTGAGTTACCATGATTACCCTAAATACATGTACGAAGACACAATTGTAAAAATACTTTATATTAAACCATCAACTCAAAAAATTGTGCTCTTTATATGTAATATGAAATGTACTCTGCAAATGTGTATAACAAATTAGAATAATAAAAAATTTTAAAAATAGAAAGTATGGCTAATGTAGCTCAGTAGTAAAGTTTAAAGAAGTCAATTTTTCAGAAAGTACATAATCTAATGTAGGAAAACCAGGATATGAACCACTCTCAGACTCCAACACCTAAGCTCTTTCTTCTGTCCAAATAATACTAAAGTTATTAGACCCATGTGTGTCTGTGGGAAGAATGAAAAATAATAACCATATAGCATTCTTCATTAAGCTCTGTCTATTCAGTTTGAAGGACTTCTTTTTGTGACCTACCTAAATTTTTAGTGTTAAAATGACTTTTCCTATATGACATTTTTCTAATAACGTATGATGGTAGCTAGCATAATTATAGTTAATAGGTTGAATCCTTTGAAATCACTGATATTAACCATTTCCAGACTTACAAAGTGGCAAATTATGAATTATGATGGAACAATATTAGTTTGCTCTAACCTAATGTTTCTTTGGTCTTAGTTACTTGCTTCCCCACTTAAGGAAAAGGTAATTCTACATCCCCCAAAGTTTATTCCAAAGGTTTCTGACCTGTGAACTTGCAGTCAGAGAACAATCTACTTTGCTTCATGTTGTGTCCTTAGAATTAAGAGTACTTGGAAATGATTCAATGAAAGCAAGCGTGAGAGAAGTCAGCAAGAGCAGGCTGTGACTTTAAACCTAGATGGGCAAGAGGGTGATATTGTCACAATTAAGGGGAAAAAAGGTAAAGCCAGATTTGTGGGAGACCATAATGAGTTCAGTTTGGAATTTTGACTCTTAAGGGAATAGTATGACATGTGATTTCTGATACAGGCTTAATTTATCAATTTTGATTCCTGTGCTTATTTTGAAAGTGGTATTCAAGCTTAAAATGTGTTTCTAATGCTTATAAGCTCCTTGTTAGGTTTTACTTCAAGGCTGGAATCCCCAAATGTAATATCCTGTTCATTTTTAAAACAAGGTCCTGAACTGTATATTTAAATTCCATTTTACCCCCAATTTGCAGTCCATCAAGAACTGCTGGGTTTCTGGTTTGGCTATTGGGAGCAGATGTCACTGGGAATCTTATTTTCTGTTTCAAACCCACTATGAAAATGAAATCTAGAGCGAGGGTCTGGGAGTTAGTTCCCTGTGAGGAGCAGGAGAATGTGCCTGAGTCAGCAGGAGCCTCTCTTTTGTGACAGTATGCAAATTGGCCATGGCAGAGTTCAAGTACATTCAAATATGTGACATTTTTCACAGCTCATCATTCTTTATCTCTTCTGTTTCTGAAAAACACTTGAGATTTGTGTACAGAATAAATTATATTTTCCTGGTCATAAAAAATTCAGTAGGTTCCAAGTCAAATTTACTTCCCTTATAAAAGTCACAAGAGGAAAGCTTTGGGCCAGGGGTGTAGCTCAGTGGTAGAGCATGTGCCTAGCTTGCACATGAGGCCCTGGGTTCAGTCCCCAGCACTGCATAAAAAAAGGAAAGAAAAGCTTTTGGTTTTTTCTTCCATTCTGTTCCCCTCTGTGTGACAAATAGTTGTATGTAAAAAGGATGCTATATATTTGCATTATGAATTGTAATACATGCTACTATTATAAATAAATAAATAAATAAAGATAACTTGGAGACATGAGGGCAACAAGGAAAGTAACCTCACAAACTCAAAAGACAGCAGAAATACAGGTGCACATCTGTAACAGATGTGCACAACTGTAACTCACACCTCTGACATCTGCTCACCTTCACTCCCACCCCCTCTAACTGGGGCTGTGGAGACTTGTTAGTCAACTTGAAATTTAGCTTGCCTGGATGGAATTGCTTGCTATCAGATTTTTTTTTTTAATTGAGAAAGTAATTTTACAATCATAATTCTTAGCACTAAGTCCCCAGAGAAGTGAAATGATATGACACTCAGTGCAGACAGAGCTCAGGCCCCATCTTCTGAGTCCCAGACCCCTTGGAAGCCAGCACTGACTGCTCAGGCACTCTGCTTTCTGGAGAAGCGAGTTTGTATGGAGGGCCTGTTATGTCCTGGGCATGGTGCTAGCTAGCCACAGTGCCTATGGAGTGGACAAGACCCGGACGCTGCCTTCAAAACTGCTGAAAATAAAGCAGCTGACACTCCTGGCATCTACCATGCACTGCAGTGGGTGCCATTCTAATTCATATGTTATAGGAGATTGATCTGCTCCTATCACCATAGTATAAGTAAGGAAACTGAGGCACAGAGGTATTCAATTACTGAGTAGTGCAGCTAGGATTTGCATCCAACTTTAAATAATAAGCTTTACACACACATATACATATATATTTGGTGGGGGGGGTGGGTGTGCTGCATGGTACTGAGGATAGATCTTTTTACCACTGAGCTACGTCCCTTGCCCTTTTTGTTTTTTATTTTGAAATGGGGTTTTGCTAAATTGATGAGGTTGGCCTGTAACTCAAAATCCTCCTGTCTCAGCCTCCTGAGGCACTAGGATTACGGATGTACACCCCCCCACCCAGCTGCTAAATAAGTAATTCTTTCCTGGACACAATGGCATACCAGCTACCAGGAGACTGGGACAGGAGGACTGCTTGAGCTCAGGAGTTCCAGGCCAGCCTGGGCAACATAGCAACACCCCATCTCAAAATAAATAAATAAATAAGTAAGTAAGTAAGTAATTCTTGTTGTTAACAAATATTATTGAAAGGCAAGGAAAGGTGTTGTACTAATGTGATTTCACCTAATCCAGGTGGTTGGTTGAGTCGGAATTAGGCTGAGACTGATCCAGGCAAAGGTTATCTTTTTCTAGTCTATTCAAGGGCTACAAAGTAGAAGCCCAAAAGTCAGCAGCAGACATTTGTGTTTGTCATGTGTCTAACGGGCGTGTTTAAAACTTGTTGAATTTGAATTCCTTTGGTCTGAGCACTCCCTCGCTAGTGTACTGTCTTATACTCATTTCACCTCATTCATTGCCATTTGGATGCATCTGAGTTTGTTATCCCACGTCCCTTCTGGGAGAAATGGGCTCCACCCCAATTTAATCAGGAATCTTTTGGCTACAAATGACAGAACTTCAACTTGACCTTACTTAGGCAAAAAAGGAAATTTTTTTCCACATTTTTTTATTGGTGCATTACAGTTGTACATAACGATGGGATTTGTTGTTACATATTCGTATGTGCACACAATATAATAATATAATTTGGCCGATATCATTCCCCACTATTTCCTCCTTCCCTTCCTTCTTCCCTGGTCCCATTCCTCTGGTCTACTGATATCCCTTTGATTTTCATGAGATTCCCCACCTTTCTTTTCCTGCAAAAAGGGAAATTTGGGGGTGGGGATATAGCTCAGTTGATAGAGTGCTTGCCTTGCATGTACAAGGCCCTGGGTTCGATCCCTAGCACCCACACACACACACAAATGCTGAAAGGCTACAGGTTACCCTCCTTCCACCCCTACACAGGAAGGGCAGAATTGTCCCACTTAATCTCAGGGACAGTTGGAACCAGAGATCTTTGAAGGGGATTCTCTGCTTTTCTGTCGATTCCCTTCTAATGCAGACCTGCTTCTTCAGCACAGTGTGAGTGTGGCTACCAGAAGCCCAGAAACCTGTCTGCAGGAAAGGAGCTGATTTTCCCTTGGATCCACTTTGGAAAATCTATAGGATGTTCTTGTTTGGTTCAGAGGTCTATCCCTAGACCAATTAGATGAGGCATTTTGATTACCCAGATTTGGGACAGAAGTCAACAGCTGTAGGCATTGCTGCAGGTCAATTCTGTCGTTACGATCTATCACATATATTCTCTGTTGCCTTTTACGCCTATCCCTCAGAAATGTCTTCTTTTTTTTTTTTTTTTTTTTTTTTTGTGATACTAGAAATTGAACCATGTCCCCAGCCCTTTTTATTTATTTATTTATTTAAAACATTTATTTATTTGCTTTTAGCTGTACACAATGAGTTTATTTGTACGTGGTGCTGAGGATCAAACCCGGGCCGTGCATGTGCCAGGCGAGCGCTCTACCGCTAAGCCACAACCCCAGCCCCCTTTTTATTTTTTATCTTGTGGCAGGACCTCACTACATTGCTCGGATGGGCCTTGAACTTGCAATCCTCCTGCCTCAGCCCCCACCCCACCCCCCTGAGTTGCTGGGATTATAGACATGCCCAGCTCAGAGGTGCCTTCTATTGATCAAAATAATTTCCCTGACCCACAAAACATCATCTTTTAGGGGCTCACAGTACTGTGCTGAGGGTTATAACATAATGCTAAAGAATGTGTCATATCAGTTTGTTTCATGATCTTTCTATATGCTTTCTCAGTCTTCTTATTTAGGGTCTCTCTGTGCAAAGTCAACATCTTAGATTGTCCTCAGACTCAGCTTTGAGGCACTAAGAGTCCACTCATGCATAATATTGAGTACTGACTCAATAATCTCCCATAGTTGGGAGATTAGCAAATTCTAAATTGATGTTTAAACACAAAAGAAAGTGACCCAAGGTCACTGTGGCGGCTATGGTTTTTCTTCCCCCATCCCAAGTTCAAAACAGGCAGGCATGACTTGTTCTGACCCAGCATTGAACCTAATAATGGAATCGCTGACTGAGAGCCTCCTGTGTTGCTGGAGGTCAGCAGTGCTTTCCCTTCCTCTTGCAGTTTGCTCTTGGTTGGGAGCAAGGTGTGTCTGGGTTAAGTTCTGGCTTAGCAAATAATTAGCTTCTCTGTGCCTCAGTTGCCTCTACTCTAAAAAGAAGTGATAATAGCACACTATCGTGTACATCAGTACATGTGTAATGAGCCTAGCCCAGAAGCAGGCATGTAGTCAGTGCTCAGTAGGAACCAGTTGTCGTCATTATCGTCCTTAGTACTACTAGCCCCTTCCCTGGGTTCAGAGGTCTGAGGGTAGCCAGCATGAGAAAGAAAATGAGATTGGCCCAGACTTTGTGAGAAACAAAGTTAGGTAGTCCTTTTTCAGAAAATATAACATTTAGCCTTAATTGTATTCAATTTTAGCCATTTTAATTATAGCCCTTTGTTCGTCCCAGTTTTAAAATGAGCTAATCGCTTTGATGGTACCCCCAAGCTCCTCCAGTCGGGGTGAAGGGCAGTGCTGCATTAGGGATATAGCCCACTTGCCAACCAGGTTCCTGTAGCACACCCTTCTGGCCCACGGCTTTCAAGTACAATCAAACCTAGGGTTGATTTCCTGCAGTATCTGAGCACCTTGGTATTTCTAACACCTTTTCAGAAGTTCAGTTTCTCACTTACTCCTACATTTTTGTAGGAGATTCTTACTTTTGCTCCCTCTGTTTGATTCACATGAGAAGGAAAAATACCAGTGGTTTATATTTATAGGGCAATTTGAAATTTTTACTCTAAAAAAGTACCTGTTAGCCTTGTCAACCTTTACATGTCTTTTTTTTTTTTTTTTTTTTTTTTTCTCTGTTCTTAACTATGATCCTTTATAAAGTAGAGGACAGAGAGTTACATTCACTATTAATCCTTCCTTTCCTATATGGCTCCAAAATCTACCTGAGGGAGCAAAGTTGATCATATTGTGCAAGGGAGATGTACATAAAAGGAAACAGTATAGTATTGCATAAATAGTGATAAATGATCATGAAGGGCTACCTCCCAAAGGCTCAGGGAAGAATTATGGGATGTGATAACTTTTAAATTTATTTTATGTCTTATGATCTATTCAGGAACAAAGTTTAAGGGAGGGGGACATGGATTCTAAGATTTTGGCCCCATAAGGGGGAAATTAAAAAGAATTAAGATGAGTGAGATGAGTCCAGCCCTATAAAATAAGTCACCTAATGGAAGTCACAGCCATCCAGGGGACCTAGGTTGAAGTCTCAGGATTCTGTGCAGGGATTAAATTTCTCAGCCTACAAACCAACAGAGAACCAGTGAGGCAGGATGGCTTGTTACCTAATCTCATAATGGTGTAACCCAATTGTTATCTATGGGTTGTTACAAATCTGGTGGGAACCTATTGAGAAATGGGTGTGTGGATAAGCCCAGAAAAGGAGGCCAGGGTACGGAATGTCAGACAGTTGTTCCAACTTTCCCCAAAGCAGAAAGTGTCCTGTCAAGGTCATTGTTCTGACAGATCCACCCACAGTCAGGAGCATAGCTCAATTCCATTTACTTTCATAACCAGCATTGTCATCAAATGCTGACACTTGCCAGATGCTGTGCCAAGTGCTTTCATATGTTGCTTCATTTAATCCTCTTAATATCCCTATAGTATGACTACTGTTTTTTTTTTTTTTTTCAATTTTGTAGATGAGAAAATTTAGGCTTAAAGAGATCAAATAATCTGCTCAGGTGTGCAGAATTCTTAAGGAACTCCATTATTCAAGTCCCTTCTCATTTCCAGATCAGTTTACCTTCCCACCTTCTGAGTGCTAGACCCCAGCCAGTGGTCTCTCAGATTTTCCAAGCACCAGAGTAGATCAATCCTTTTTCTTGTCCAAATCAGTGTCTCTCCATGTTTCCTGCTTTGACCCAGCCCAGTTGCAAAGTTTATGCCTTAAACTAAATAATTAGATGATACTTTCCTCTATAGATTTGCCTATAATAAAAGGGTAAGATGTGGTGGGAGGCAGACATTAACATCCTGGCCGATTTATAAAGTGTCTTTTATTTCAGTTAATAAGCTGTCCTTTGGCTCTGCATTGGATTCTAACTGTCTTGGTAATTTTTTTCTCTGTTAAATGGTACCTAACTGCCAAAGTTGGAAAATGCTACTGAGCCCTACTATGTTGCTAATTGATCGTATTTTTCACAATTCAGGAAGACCTGTCCCAAGTGATTGGTCAAGGTGTGGTGGCAGACCATCAGAAGACACTGGAGTACCCAACTGACAATGTATGTAACTTAGGTTTTGCTCTCCTAGGGTAGTGTGCAATATAAACTGTGTTCTAGAAGAAGTGGAGGTGATTGCCATGAGATCAAATTCTTTATTACTTGATAAATAAATAAATAAATAAATAAATAAATAAATAAATAAAAGTAAAATTTCCATTATTGCTATATTCACCATTTTTATGTTTCAGAAACTATACGCAACTAGAGCTCACAAGGAGTATATGATATTTCAAACACTCCCAAAGAAAATCCCTTTGAGATTCTATGCTAAAAACCTAAATTTAAAAAAAAAAAAAGATGTACCTGGGCTCAGGAGGGACATAACTCTGTGGTATTGTGCTTGCCTAGTATGTAGAAGGCCCTGGGTTTGATCCTAGCACCTCAAAATACCAACCAACCAACAAATGTAGAAAGAACCTTGCAAAGTAATCAAATTAAGTTCAAGTGAAAACTCATAAGCAATTTTTTTATTTAAAACCAGATTTTGTGTTATGTAATGTGTTTACAAATACTGTTAATGTGTTAGCATTTTATATATTACAATCTATCTCAAGTCATGTATGAAGCATCTCTAAAATTTCATAACCATTGAATTTTTGAGCTGAGGTGAATCCTAACATTATTTGGCTTTTCTTCTCCCTTCTTAAAAATGTGCACTGAGATATCTAAAGCATTCTCCTCTGGGAAAATGATAAACCTGTTCTGTGGCAGCAGAAGAGAAATGATCAGAGATCAGTGGGCAGCATCTGCAGTGAGGCCAGGTTAGCTCATTATAGAGATCTTCCCAACTGTTCAAGCTGCTCCAAATGGCATGAGCTTCTTCATGGAAATGGAATTTTCCATCCATGAAGATTTTCAGTGAGAAGCTCCTGATAGCTTATTAATATATTAAAATAGGACCAAAAAAAAAAAAAAAAAAAAAACATTAATAGGGTTGGGGTTATAGGTCAACAGTAGAGCACTGGCCTAGTATGTATGTGGCCCTGGGTTCCATCCCCACCCAGCTCAGGTCAGGAAGACCTGTCCCTTCAGGAAAAAAAAAAATTAATAGCTATTCTTAATTGGATTCCTAGGTTATTCCTGGCATAGTAATAGGTTTATTTATTTATTCCTAAACTTCATGATAACCTTGCAAGATACAGATGTATCACTATCAATTTACAGATGAGGAGGTTAAGTGACTTGTCTGTGGTCATAAAGTTAATTAGTGGTAGCAAACTTAGCAATTCATGTGTTCTTTTAAGTAGTGATTTTTTTCTTATCATGGGGACCTGAAAAAAGTAGAACACTTTCCCTCAAAAAATCCTAATAAGTGTAATTTTGATACAACCACAGAGGCTTTACAACTCCAAGAATTCCCTCCGTGGACCTCTTAGAAGCTCTGAGTTAATCCATGATTCTTCAGGGACAGTGGCACACACCTATAATCCCAGCTACTCAGGAGGCTGAGGCAGGAGGATCACAAGTTCCAGGCCAGCCTGGGCAACTTAGCAAGACCCTGTCCCAAAATAAAAAATAAAAAGAACTGGCGATATAGCTCAGTGTTAAGAGTACCTCTGGGTTCAATCTGCAGTACCAAAAAGGAAAAAGAAAAAAAATCATCATTGTTTAACTCTAAGCAATAAGTCTCATTTTTAAAAAAGAAAGAAAAGAGGGAAAAACACTCTCCCTGGACTCCACACCCTTTGATGCTATATGGAGGGAGGGGTCCAGATCCATATATATTTTTTGTAACTTCCTAGGCATTCCTATTGTGAAACAGGGTTGAGAATCACTGGTTTAATTGGGTTGGATGACCTACAAAATCCACTCCAACTCTTTTTTTTTTTTTTTTTTTTTTTTTTTGGTGGTGCTGGGGATTGAACCCAGATCCTTGCATGCAAGGCATCACTCCAACCCTTTTTTTTTTTTAATATTATTTGTTTTAAGCCGGGCGCGGTGGCGCACGCCTGTAATCCCAGCACTTTGGGAGGCTGAGGCAGGAGGATCGCGAGTTCAAAGCCAGCCTCAGCAATGGCGAGGCACTTAGTAACTCAGTGAGACCCTGCCTCTAAATAAAATACAAAAAAAAGGTCTGGGGATGTGACCCAGTGGTCGAGTGCCCCTGAGTTTAATCCCCGGTACCAAAAAAAATATATATATATTATTTGTTTTAGTTGTACACAATGCCTTTTATTTTTATGTGGTGCTGAGGATCGAACCCGGGCCGCTCACGTGCTAGGCAAGCGCTCTACTGCTGAGCCACAACCCCAGCCGCATCACTCCAACTCTTATAATCTATTATAGTAATACACAACAGCAAACCCATTCTCTTCTCCTTCATACTTAATAGTTTGATTTTGTGCCAGTGGATGAGCCACAGGAGACCAAGTTCACCTATCACCACTTCTACCAGCAGTTGTTCTGCCTCTACATCTATGGTTAGATGTTCCACTTGATCTCCACAGACTGTTTCCTTATTTTTATTGGGTTTTTTTTTTTTTTTGGTTGTTTTGTTTTGTTTTGTTTTGTTTTTTTGTTTGTTTGTTTGTTTTTTTTTTTTTTTTTTTTTTTGCAATGCTGGGTATTAAACCCAGGGCCTTACACATGCTAGGCAAGTGCTCTACCACTGAGCTATATCCTTAGCCTGTATTTTCTTATTTTTAAATTGAATTCAATTCTACCTGTCTTTTCTTTTTTGGTACCAGGGATTGAACTCAGGGGCACTCGACCACTGGGCCACATCCCCAGCCCTTTTTTGTATTTTATTAGAGGCAGGGTCTCACTGAGTTGCTAAGTGCCTTGCCATTGCTGAGGCTGGCTTTGAACTCGTGATCCTCCTGCCTCAGCCTCCCAAGTGCTGGGATTACAGGCGTGCACCACCGCACCCAGCTTCAATTCTACCTGTATGTATTGGTCTTTTTTAAAATATTTTTTATTTGTAGATGGGCACAATACCTTTATTTTATATATATATATATATATATATATATATATATATATATATATATACACACACACACATATATATATGTGTGTGTGTGTGTGTGTGTGTGTTTTAAATATTTATTTATTTACTTTAGCTGTACACAATGGGTTTATTTGTACGTGGTGCTGAGGATTGAACCCGGGCCGCGCACGTGCCAGGCAAGCACTCTACCGCTGAGCCACAACCCCATCCCTTATTTTATATATTTTATGTGGTGCTGAGGGTCAAACCCAGTGCCTCACATGTGCCAGACAGGTGCTCTACCACTGAGCCACAACCCCAGCCCTTATTGATCATTTATTAAGCCCCAGAGGCTACATGGAACTGGGCTATGGAGAAGAGCTACAACCATTCCCTGCTTTTATAAAAGCCCTAACCTAGTAACTGTTCACTTTGTGCTTTCCTGATATAAAATTCACATAGTTTTTTTTTTAGAAAACAACAATAAAAACAAAACTTGTAGCTTGCCTTTAGGTTTATTGGGAATGTGTGTTCTTTCTTGAGGCGATATAAAGTGAAAGCTGGATGTAAAGTACTATATGAGTTAAAATATAGACTCAATTGCTGCAAGAAGTTTCTATTTCATGTGGCAGTCTGGGTGTAATCAATTTGAGCGTGATGTTGTGTCTCCACCGTGTCATGGAACCTCTTATCACCTTTCTTACTGGATCACCTCCCTCCAATCATGACATCTATTTTCTGGTCTAAGATGGCTGCTGCATTTATTACCAGTACAGCTGCATTTCAGCCAAGTTGGAGGGAAAGGCAGGCTCTTTCTCCTTAAGAGAATGACCTGGAAAATACATGCTCACTTCTGTTTCCAGCCTACTGACCAGGACTTTTGGGCACACCTGCCTTCAAGGAGGCTGGTAGATGTGGTCCTCTGTGCATCTGGCTATCTCAGTTACTTCAGTGCTCAGTTTTCTGGTACTAACCCCTTCATTGTCTTTTTTTCCACATTTCTCTCTTTAAAATCACTGCTCAATATATAACCGAGTCTTTTTAAATATATGTACAGTCCCTATTAAATGATGGTAGAAAAACTACAAGGAAAAAACTAAACCCCCTTAGAATCATGGCTTAGCAGCTCTTTGGTAAATGCTTTAAATTTGTAGTGTGCTTCACCTACTGACTTCCAGTCTACCTCTTGCTCAAATTAGCTGTGTGATTTGAGAGTTGTCACTTGACATTTGTGTCTTGATTTATCAAAACAAAATATTATCGACTAGCTCTTAGATTTGTTCATTGATTGGCGGAGTTCACAGATGTACAAGTGTTTTGAAAACCAAAAGCACGATACAGATATGCAGTGGGTGGAACTGTCCTAGTGGTTGTATGGTACATGATGCCCTGTGTTAAGAAACAGCCTTCCACGACGCAATCTTGAAGTGTTATGGTTCTGGAGCAGTTACCTTGGTCCTATTTCTAGACTCCAGGATCAGTCTGGTGCTTCACTGCATCCACCAGAATCCTCCAGCTGGGGATGGGTTCCCTGACTAACTACAGATCCAGAAGGCAGGTCAGGTCACTGCCTATTTCTTAACTGCCTGTTAAGCAAGCATGGAGTCCTTTTGTCTTCTCTCAGTGTTTTAAAACTAATATTCATTGGAGGTATCATCAGCAAAATCCAGAATTACAAGTTAATTTTCCAAAGCTCACACAGAAGTCCCCATAGGTCATTGAATTGCACATTAACTTCCAACCCTGAGTTTCCCATGTCTTTACTTTTGCTCTTCTGTACCTGTTCATTCATTCACTCATTCATTCATTCATCAAACATTTATTGAGTACCTGCTATTTTCCAGGCACTGGGTATCAAAGGTGAATAAGGGACAGTTCCTTTAGATTAAATGTAATTAAATGTAATTGATGTACCTGGCATTTAGTAGACTTTGACTGGATGTTTCTTTTCCCTTCCTTCCCCTAGTGTTGCTTACTAATGCATCTTTGACTATTGTTAGTGTATCCTGCAGAGAAAGACAGTGTTGTGTGCTCAGAACGTCTGCAGCATAGATTGTTTTTCACTGAGCTCAGACAGATATGTGGACTTGATAATTGGTTTTCTTCAGCCTAGCTTCATATACAGATCACAATGATGGAGTACCTTCAGCTTCCGTCCTTCACTAAAGCTTCTTAGCTGTAAAGTTAAACAGGGAAGCCTGGGGCAAAAATCAACCTAAGTTCCTATTGCCACCCTCCCCACCCTTAAGTCTCAAAAGACAGTGTTCGAATGCACCTTTATTTCGGTGACAGTACAACAGTTTTAAAGTCTTCTCATGTTACCACTCCCATCAGTCCTTGATGTTCATCTAATTTTCCTTTCTTTCATAGGCTGCCAGCCAGATGAAACAGCAAAAATATTCAACAAAAGCTTCCTTCAGTTCACAAGAGATACCGTTAGCACCAACTCCAGCATATCATTCATCGGATGCTGACTTCACCGGCTATGGTATGATTCTCTCCCCTGAGCAGCATTGACTCATGAAACATTAGAGAAGGAAGGGATCATGATGTCCTGAAAATCGACAACTGGGCCAGAGGCAGGGAGCTCTGCACCCCTTCTCCATTCCACAGCTTGGGAATTTGGATAGATCACTGTACTTCCTAAACCATTCTCTCCATCTGTGCCATTGGTGTTGCCTATTGCTGATGGAATATAAAAGGGCTGGAGCAGAAAAGGCCCTCAGTAAATGCTGTTTGGTTTTCTGTTTGTTGGTTTAGGTTTTGGCTTTGGTGGTGGCAATCACCCAGAGCCTTGCGCATGTGAGGCACGAACTATACCACTAAGTCACATCCTCAGCTATTTGAGTCTGGCCTGATAGATTAGCCTCCATTCACTCCAAAAGATTATATTTAGGTCATGATTAATATCTTAAAAAATCATATTGAGCCCAATTTTTAGCACTACATGGTGATGTAAGCCATTCGAAGACTTATCTTCAGTGCTTAAAGAAATTGGTATGTACTTTCTTTCTTTAACTTCCTGGCTTAAATTATGCTGACTGAGGGTTGAATATAGAACTTTGAAATGAACAATGGATATTTCCACTTTGCTTTTATGCAATATTAATCAGTAAAAAATGGACTCTTTGAAATACCACTCTCACCATTGGCAAAGCATAACCCTGTGTTAATTCAGCAGGTTTATACCTTTTTGGTATTATTTGTCTCTTTAATGTTTGTGTGTATGTAGTACTGGAAATTGAACCGAACACCCTCACACATGCTAGAAAGCACTCTATCACTAAAGTACGTAACCAGCCCTTTTTTAAAAATAAATTTATTTTGATACAGGGTCTTGCTAAGTTGCCCAGAGCTGCCTCAAACTTGCCATCCTCCTGCCTCAGCTTCCCAAGTAGTTGGGATTACGGGTGTGCATCATCATGCCCAGCTTGTCTTTAGTATATTTTTTTTTTCATAAATATTCACTTTTTTAAAAAAAAAAAAGTTTAGCAAGTAGGTTTTATTTTAAAGCACTGTGTTTGTAATAAAATAATAGATGAACATGATCAAGAAACTATGGCCTGGGAGTCGAATGTAGCCTACTGCCTCTTCCTGTTTAGTTTATGAACTTAAAATGGTTTTCACATTTTTATTTTTTTCATGATTTTTTAGATTTTTTTGTTTTCGCATTTTTAAAGGTTGAAAAAAAGCCTATTTCATGAAAATATGAAATTCAAATTTTCATGTCCACTAAGAGTTTTATTGAGACTCTCATTCACACAAATGTGTAAACAGTATGCTGCTTTCACACTATAATGATAGAGTTAAGTAGTTGCAGCTGAGACTGTATGGCCAGCAATCTGCAAAATATGTGTACCTGGCCTTTGACCAAGAAAAATTGCTGACTGTGTGTGTAGACAGTTGAATTTTGGTAATATATATCAGTATTTATATCAAATAACAGAAATTTATGACTCCACATTTTAATTTATGGGAATTTTATTCATTTACTCACCCACTTACCAAACATTTATTAAAGACTTGATATGAGCTGCCTTTGGACTGAATTCTATTAAGAGAAATAAATTTAAAGACTGACTCAGGACTCACTAGAGTGAGGAAGGAGCAGAGGAGGGAAAGAAATGCCATCTCCCGTATCTCTTAATTGTATTCTCTCCTCATTCAGGAGAATAAGCTGGTCATTTATAAAAGCAATGTAAACTTTTAAAAGCATCCATGAAATTTTGCCAGTGTTGTACATCATTTTTATTGTAAATTAACAGAAGTGCAGTGTGAACTATATATGCTGCACAAAGATCTAGAAACAGATTAGGTTTACAATTTAATGTTCTTCTAATAGGGCACTCTTTATTGTTACTGATATTGTATCACTAAATTTCTTGCTTTGGGGGGGGGGGGTACTAGGGATTAAACTCAGGGGCACTAGACCACTGGGCCACATCCCTAGCCATTTTTTGTATTTTATTAGAGACAGGGTTTCACTGAGTTGCTAAGTGCCTCACCATTGCTGAGACTGGCTTCCAGCTCGTGATCCTCCTGCCTCAGCCTCCCAAGTGCTGGGATTACAGGCGTGCGCCACCGTGCCCGGTTAATTTCTAGCTTTTAACCAGGAGACCATTAGATTAATAAATTACATGTGGACAGGACAGCCGATGTAAAGAACCAAGTAGTTAATATTTTAACCTCACAGGCCAGGTGTTCTCTGATACAGCTTACTCAACTGCCCCTTGTAGTGTGACAGCAGCCATAGGCTACACATATGTAGGCTAGCAGGCTGTATTCCAATACAGGTTTATTTATGGACACCAGAATTTGGGTTTCATATACGTTTTACGTGAATGGAAATATTATTTCTTTTGATTTTTTTGCATTTTGAAAATGTAAAAACCATTTTGGCCAAAGGGCTGTAGTCTGCAGTCCCCTGCTTATTACATAATCTAATGAGGCATCGTGGATTTCACCTAGGTTTCTGTGCACTAGCTACAGCTCACCAGCAGATGGGGCCCTCTGTTCTCAGCCTTTTAAATTATATCACAATGTATCTTGACGATCAGTCTTAGTTATTAGCAGAAAAGTTGACATTCCCTAGAAATTTTATCTATTAATATAATATTAATTAATTATTATATATAATTATTTAATTTATATATATAATTAATTAATATAATAATAATATAATAATATTTTGAATGTTTTGATTTTCTGTGTGTGTGTATATGTGTACTGTGGATTTAACCCAGGAGTGCTCTACTACTGAGCTACATCCTTGTTCTTTTTATTTTTTATTTGAGTCAGTGTCTTGTTAAGTTGCCCAGGCTGCCTTGAACTCACAATCCTCCTGTCTCAGTCTGAGTCACTGGGATTACAGGTTTGTGCCACCATGTCTGGACGAATGTTTTAATAGGTTAGGTTTAGTTTTCTGGAAAATGCACATATGTAGAAGTGGATCAAAGGGTGTTATTAAACATCTTCTCTTGCATATAATCTTTTTCTTTTTCAGTTTTTAAAAAAATCCATTCTAAAACAATGATTTTTTTTTCTTTTTTCTTTTTTTGGTATTAGGGATTTAATGTGGGGATGCTTAACTACTGAGCCACATACCCAGCCCTGTTTTTTATTTTGAGATAGGGTCTCACTAAATTGCTTAAGGCCTTGCTAATTTTCTGAGGCTGGTTTCAAACTTGACAATTTTCATGCCTCAGCCTCCTGAATTGCTGGGATTACAGGCATGCGTAACCCACCTGGCACTAAAACCATGATATTTTTAAAAATAAAACTTATAGATCAGCAGTAGCTCTTTTAAAAAGATTCTCACTAATGGACCCAACAAGTAATTCTTTAGTGTTTTGTTTATAATACTTTTTATTTATTTATTTATTTATTTATTTTTACTATTATATATACAGGTTGAGTATCCCTTACCTAAAATGCTTAGGACTAGAAGTATTTCAGATTTGGGATTTTAGAATATTTGCATATACTTAATGAGATAGCTTGGGAATGAGACCCAAGTCTAAACACAAAATTCATTTATGTAGCTGGAGAATAGCTTTGTACAGTGTTTTTAGTGCACCTGCATTTTGACTGGACTATTACCCATCCTCTGAAGAGAGGTATGGAATTTTCTTTTTCCTTTTAATTTATTGACAGAGCTGGGGATCAAACCCATGGCCCCCTTCATGCCAGATGGAATTTTCCACTTGTGCCAGCATCCTGGCAATGCTAGAAATTTTTGTGTTTCATATTTTTGGCTTAGGGATGCTCAACCTATAATATATTTGAAGATAAATTTTAAGTAATTGTCATGTTCAGTTATAACATTTTATTGATTAAATACTTTATACATTATAATTCATATATTGTGTCTAATTTAAAGTATTCAAGCACTTTTTTTAATAACTCAGAATCTTCTGTCATACCAAACTTTTTACTCATTATAACATATGACTTTATGTATCTAATGGCTTAATCATCTTAAAATTTTCCGTGCTGGTTCTCATGATGTGTTTAAACAATTTCAAACAGATCTAAAAATCTGTGGGTTGGGGGGGGGGGGTAGTATTGTCTTAATCTCAAAAATATCACAGGGTGAAGCAGACCAGAGGGGGGGTCTCTTGTCTGCTTCAAGGGGGCTGGGAATGTAACTCAGTGGTGAAGTGCTGGCCTGGCATGCGTGAGGCCCTGGAGCAAGCCCAGCACCGCCAAAAACAAAAAGTCATAGGAATGTCACATTTCATCCCTGGGTGAATGGGCTGAAATGACCAAACTTTTTCCTTCATAGTTCTTGGCAGGAGGAGAGTGAAATGATAAACACATGCAAACTCTGTGCTCTGCACATAATGGAGCGTGCAGGTCAGGCTGCCTCTCATCATTCTGTGTTCCTTCCCCCGCACCTCACCCCAGGTAGCTTCCAGGCTCCTCTGTCAGTGGATCCTGCAACGTGTCCCATCGTCCCTGGCCAGGAAATGATTATAGAAATATCCAAGGGACGCTCAGGCCTTGGTCTCAGCATCGTGGGAGGAAAAGACACACCCTTGGTAAGTTTCTGTGTAAAATATATCTATTATCCCAGATTTAGCTGTTGGGGCTCTTTGTGGCCCTCAGACACATCTGTGGAAGACTTGGCATTTTAATAGTATGGGGGAGGAAAAACATGTGTTTCCATATAATTGCCAGTTTTCAAGTTTTTCTTGCTTTTATTTATTTATTTTTCCCCAGTTGTAGTTGGACACAATACCTTTATTTTATTTATTTATTTTTATGTGGTGCTGAGGATCAAACCCAGGGCCTCACATATGCTAGGCAAGTGCTCTACCGCTGAGCCACAACTCTGGCCCCTCAAGTTTTTCTGAACCTATAATTTTTCACCAGGAGTTTCTCCATCTAGGATGTTGAGGGGTTTTGTAAAGACTTATTAGACCAATAGGAGCACAGCATTTAGAAATACTAAAACAGTATTTAGGGCAGTGCTTGGCACATGGTTAGTGCTCAGTAAATAGGAACTATTATTATCATCCTCCATCCTCACTGTTACTTAATGGAATGATAGATAAAAAGTAAACAAGCCAGGCACAGTGGCGCATGCCTTTAATTCCAGGAATTCAGAAGACTGAGGCAGGAGGATTACAAGTTCAAGGCCAGCCTCAGCAACTTAGCAAGACCCTAAATAACTGAGTGAGACCATGCCTCAAAACAAAAAATTTAAAGGCTGGGGGTGTAACTCAGTGATAAAGCACTTTGGGTTTAAAAAAAACCAAACACATAAATACCAGGGTCCACAGGTGTAGCTCCATTCCAGAGCATTTTCCTAGCATGCACAGGGTTCTAAGTTTCATTCCCCAGTGCCAATTTAATATATATATATATATATATCAATTATTCCAGGCAAAAAAAAATTAGTCTTATTTTATTGGGACCATGTTCATGTACACTCATAATTTAAAAAAAAAAAAAAACTGGTCTAGATTCTTAGCTTTTCCTAGGATGAATGATTTTTTTTGTTGTTGTTCAGTACCTTTTGTATGTCACTATTCAATAATGCCATTGAAATATAAAACTTACCTTTTTTTTTTTTTTTACTTTGCTCAAAATTTGACTAGTCAATGGATACGTATTAGAATCAGGTAATACATGCATGTTGAACTAAGTTAGATTGTCATGAAAGGCTGTAAATTGAAAAACAAATCTCCCTCCCACTTTTTGGCTCTATCCAGCCTGCTTTTTACCACCCACCCAACCCCCCAAAAAACAGGGAATCACTTTCATTAGTGAATGTGTATTTAAATGAATATTTTGATATTTCCTTTGCCCATTTATCTAGTAAGGCATGAAGTATATGGGCCAGGTTTACAGATAAAACAAATGTATGATCCACAAGCTATAGTTTTTCCATTTGGGGCAGAAGCATAATGTTTAGTACCTTTGGGGAGTGGGGAGATTCTATTGTTCTTCTGTAATAAATGCTAATCCCCTAAAGCAGCAGAAGATTCCAAGAACTGCAGGTGTTACAGAAACCTGACTCTTACTGCCTCTTCCCTGTTTTCTGGCCTGACCTAGAGAATCCTGGCATATGGCCACACACCAGTCATGTAGTCATATATGCACATAGGGTAATAATGTCAGATTCATTCTACTATCCTTCCTACCCCATACTCTCTTCCCTTCCCTCTGCCCAATCTACAGTAACTCTATTCTTCCCTAGCCCCACCCCCCCTTATTTTGAATTAGCATCCACATATCAGAGAAAACGTTCAGTCTTTGTTTTTTTGTGATTGGCTTATTTTACTTAGTGTGATAGTCCCAAATTTCATCCATTTACCTGCAAATGCCATAATTTCATTCTTCTTTAAGGCTGAGTAATATTCCATTGGGTATATACACCACATTTTCTTTATCCATTCATTTGCTGAAGGACACGTAGGTTGCTTCCATAGTTTAGCAATTGTGAGTTGAGCTGCTATAAGCATTGATGTGGCTGTGTCACTATAGTAGGCTGATTTTAAAGCCATTAGGTATAAACCGTATAAACCGAGGAGTGGGATAGCTGGGACAAATGGTGTTTCCATTCCAAGTTTTCTGAGGAATGTCCATACTGCTTTCCATAGTGGTTGCACCAATTTGCAACCCCACCAGCAATGTATGAGTGTACCTTTCCCCGCAGTTCGTTGCCAACATTTATTGTTACTTGTTTTCTCAATAATTGCCATTCTGACTAGAGTGAGATGAAATCTCAGTGTAGTTTTAATTTGCATTTCTCTAATTGCTAGCAGTGTTGAACATTTTTTCATATATTTGTTTCATATATTTCTTCTTCTGTGAAGTGTGTGTTCAGTTCCTTTGCCCATTTATTGATGGGGTTATTTGGTATTTTTGATGTTGTTTTGTTTTTAAGTTCTTTATATATTTTCTCCCATTCTGTAGGCTCTCTGTTCATGTTCTTGATTGTTTCCTTTGCTGTGAAGAAGCTTTTTAGTTTGATGTCATCCCCTTTATTGATTCTTGATTTTACTTCCTGCTCTTTAGGAATCTTCTTGAGGAATTTGGTTCCTAAGCTGACATGATAAAGAGATGGGCCTCCTTTTTTTTCTAGTAGGTGCAGGGTCTCTAGTCTAATGCCTAGGTCCTTGGTCCACTTTGAGTTGAGTTTTGTGCAGGATGACAGGAGTGTAATTTCATTTTGTTACATATGTATTTCCAGTTTTTCTAGCACCATTTGTTAAAGAGGCTATCATTTCTCCATTGTATGATTATGGTGCCTTTGTCTAATATGAGGTAACTGTATTTATGTGGGTTTGTCTCTGTGTCTTCTATTCTGTACCACTGGTCTTCATGTCTGTTTTGATGCCAATACCATGCCATTTTGGTTACTATAGCTCTGTAATATAATTTAAGTTCTGGCATTGCGATACCTCCTGCTTCACTTTTCTCACTGAGGATTACTTTGGATATTCTGGGTCTTTTGTTTTTTCCAAATGAATTTCATGACTCCTTTTTCCATTTCTATAAAGAATATCATCAGAACCTTAATAGGAATTGCATTAAATCTGCATAGTGGTTGGTACTATGGCCATTTTTGACAATATTCTGCCTATCCAAGAACGTGGGAGATCTTTCTATCTTCTATTGTCTTCTTCAATTTCTTTCTTTAGAGTTCTGTAGTTTTCATTGTAGAGGTCTTTCACTCACCTTTTAGATTGGTTCCCAAATGTTTTCTTTTTTTAAGACTATTGTGAATAGAATAGTTTTCCTACTTTCTCTTTCAGTTGATTCATCACCGGTGTATAGGAATGCAATTGATTTATGGCTATTTTATCTCCTGTTACTTTGCAGAATTATTTATGAGTTATAGAAGTTTCCTAGTGGAGTTTTTTTGGGCCTTCTAAATATAGAATCATGTCATTGGCAAATAGGGATCATTTGAGTTCTTCTTTTCCTATTTGTATCCCTTTAATTTCTTTCTTCTATCTAATTGCTCTGACTAGAATTTCAAGGACTATGTTAAATAGAAGTGATGAAAGAGGTCATTCCTGTCTTGTTCCAGTTTTTAGATGGAATGCCTTCAATTTTTCTTCATTTAGAATGATGTTGGCCTTGGGTTTAGCAGATATAGCTTTTACAATTTTGAGGTATGTTCCTACTTTCCCTAGTTGTTCTAGTGTTTTGAATGTGAAGGGTGCTATATTTTGTCAAGTGCTTTTTCCGCATCTATTGAGATAATCATGGGATTCTTGTTTTTAAGTCTATTTATGTGATGAATTACATTTATTGATTTCCATAGGTTGAACCAACCTTGCATTCCTCGGATGAACCCCCCTTGATCATGGTGCACTATCTTTTTGATATATTTTTGTATGCAATTTGCCAGTATTTTATTAAGAATTTTTACATCTATGTTCATCAGGGATATTGGTCTGAAATTTGCTTGACGTGTCTTTGTCTCTGATTTAAATTTTGTAAATATGTCTTTTTATATTGTTTAATGTAGGCACAACTAGATTTGCCACAGGAATCAGAGTTGATTCCACATGGCTGGCCTGGCTGAATAAGTTGTGGCTTTTGTTTTGGTCTTTGTTGTTGTATGATTTTTCTCTTTGTGGGTTACTCAGATTTGTGGACAGATGTGCCCATGCTGTTCTTGGGTCTTTAATATCTCATTTGCTTGTGCTCCAGGTATCAACCTGCGGGCATTTGCTGAGCTATGTCACCTCCTGCAACTTGAGTGTGAAGGCTTTTGTTGAATACTTCTATTAACATCATGAGGCAGCCAAAAAGAAAATTCTTTAAGAGCATCGTGAGGTTCATAATATATTGTTCTGCCTTTTGAGACCATAAATCCCATTGTCCTTGGAAGGATAAGCACCACTTAAAAATGAGGGATGGGACATAGTTTTTATTTCCTAACCTCATGTACCTCATGAAAACCTATAAGTTAGACTCACAAGAAGATAGATTGGCCTGTCATTTTAGTAAGACAGAAAAGCAGGAGGATGGAAGGTGCTTTGACAAATAAATCCACTGTTCCCACAATGAAGATCTTTGTTTTTTTCTTTTTCTATTCCCCTTTAAATTTCAGTAAGGAATATGCAACCTAATTGACTCTCTGGGTCACGTTTTTCAGTCAGGTCTTGGGTTTGCATCCAGCCAGCAAGAAGTTCACAAACAAAAATGAAAGCTTATGAAAGGGACTTGTACAAAGTGTTGAGGCCCAGCATCAAAAGTACTCTGCACATGAGATTATGTGATACAGGCTCCCTGCAGCTCTGTAGCAGGGAAAAGTGCCTTCTGAGTTTCACTCCACCCTCCCGGTTAGGGTTTCCATGTCCTCTTTGTTGTGCAGCCAACAGATATTTGGGGCATCTTTAGAGGAATTAAGTCTCTGGGACCTGGTTTTGACACCACATCAGTCATCTCTTCTATAAATAGTTTCTCTCGAGCCAAGACAGATGGCTCCTGAGATCACAGGGAGAGATCACACTCACAGTCCCATTGTGTTTGCAGCTGGTTGTCCAGGCCAGCCTTTTAAGTGCCAAGATAATGATGAGGGTGAGGGCTCAGAAACGTTTACAAGCACACCTGGACCCAGTCCTCAGTGACAGCCTTCCGCCTCAGATGTTTTCATCTAAGATGCCACTCCCAGGTCTGCCTCTGGAGAGCATGGCTCTTCTGCGATAGTGCTATAGGCTGCATATCTTTGTTCAACGTCTGTCCTTTGCTTAGTGCTAAGGATGCAAAATTGAGTGAGATAACCCTGTCCTCAAAGAGTGCACACATTCATTCATGTTTAATTCATTCTACTGCCTTTAATGTTTATGCCCCACCCCCTTATATGATGCTGGAGATTGAACCCAGGGGCACTCCACCACTGAGCTACATTCCTAGATCTTTTTATTTTATTTTTGAAATGGGGTCTTGCTAAGTTGCTGAGGTTGGCCTCAAACTTGTGATCTTCCTGCCTCAGCTTCCTGCGTCACTGGGATTATGGGTGTGCAACACCGTGCCCCCCGCTGTTTATGGTCTAATATAGGAAACTAGCCAATGAAAAATCATAATAGGGACTACTAAAATCTCTGGAAAGCATAAAAAAAGTTGTAAAAACTTTCTAGATTTAATTAATATAGACTGTTGTGTTTTATGTAAACCCAGAAGCCAGAATAAGGCATGCTGTAGAGCAGAGGTAATATATTAATTCACGTTTTTTTATTTCCTTCCATCCATCTGTGCTGCAGTCCATCCCTTCATTCTGTCTTTCCTCTCCCTCACCATTTCACTCTCCCCTTGGCCTCATTTGGTAATAATTTACATGAAATCTTACATCTCAGAGGACTCAGTCTGCCAGATGAAAGACCAAGAGCTCTCATCTCTTCTAACGTTTGTGCCATATTCTTAAGCCTCTCCCGGTTCCCCCAACGTCCCCTTCTCAGAAAGATTTCCTGATGAGGATTTATTACCGGTGTCCCCAAGAAGAACTAAAAAATAGCCCCCTTGATTCATTGAGGCTATTGTGTTATGGACCTTGGGAATTCTGGAGAAGAAAAAGAAAAATGTAGGAAGTAAGTCTTTATCTTGGAATACCCACAGACTTGAACTGTTCTTGGGATTGAACAAAGGAAGTGGAGAAAGAATGAAGATAATATCTCCAGGACCCTCTCCCTGTGTATTTTCCTCCTTCTGCAGAGCACTGCCAGACGTCCCAGACTGTGGGCAGTGTGTTCTGTGAAACGGAACAGGCAGCATGGCACAGCATTAATACGATTTTTTTTGGCATCATTGAAATCTCAGATTGTTAACTGTGTTGCTCTGGACAAGCGACATTTTTTTAAGTTAAATCTGCTGTGTCAGTACAGCGGTGGTGATGGACGACAAAAGTCTACCACTTAAGGCTATTATGTGGATTGATTAAAATAATGAATAGCACTTTGGGAGGCTGAGGCAGGAGGATCGCGAGTTCAAAGCCAGCCTCAGCAGTGGCGAGGCACTTAGCAACTCAGTGAGACCCTGTCTCTAAATAAAATACAAAAAAGGGCTGGATGTGACCCAGTGGACGAGTGCCCCTGAGTTCAATCCCCGGTACCACAAAAAAAAAAAAAAAAAAAAAAAAAAAAAAAAAAAAATAATGAATATAATGAGCTTTGCTTAGTATGTGTCGTACTAAGTCCAGCTATTGCTGATCACCAGTGAGCATCTGCACTAAAGCAGATCCTTGCTCTCCTCATCTGAGCTTCTCAGTGTGTTATCTGCACACCTCAACATGACTGTTCCTGGACAGTTAGGTATTTGTTTTTCAACATCATGCTTTTTATTTTTTAGATGGGGGTACTGGGGACTGAACCCAGGATGTTCTTCCACTGAGCTACATCCCCAGTCCTTTTTATTTTTTATTCTGAGGTAGGTTGCTGAGGCTGGCTTTGAACTTATGATCCTCCTGCTTTAGCATCCTGAGTAGCTGGGAGTAGTGCACCACTGTGTCCAGCAGCATCAAACCTCTGACATCTGACTTGAGCGCTGTTCTAGATATGTAATTAACATGTATGTGCCCTTTCTGGTAATCCTCACAACCATCCTAGAGGACGGGTACTAGTGTTTTCCCCACTTACAAATGAGGAGATAGACACAGGACAAGTTGGACTCCAGAGACGTCTACCAGCTGTTGGCCTGTTGGGGTTCAGCAGTCCACCTGATGTGAAAGCCACCGTACTCCGCCCTTTTCCCAGAGCCACCATCATGTGTCCTCTGTCCTCTGTGACAGGGAAGGACCCATCCTGCCCACCAGGCCTGTCTACCTGCAGTGCCCTGGGCAGTGCCTTGCACACAGAAACACAGCTGCTCTCGCCTCACTGCACCTCTGAACTCCAGTCTGCTGGCCTCACTCGTCCTCCAGCCAGTCCTGGTCCCACCTGCTGCCAGGCTTTGGCCTGCTTGACTCAGTCAGGGGGTCCTCCAGTCACTGTCGCTGGAATGTCCTGTCCATTTCTAGGCATGATTATGTAATTCATTAAAAAAAGTGTTGAAGCCACATCCTTTAAGGAAGAATTGACTAGTTTGAAAAAGGGAAGAGCAGAAAGCAAAAGTTTATAAAGCCCTGTTTTTTATACTTGTGTTACCTTGAAATCTCTTTGCAAGAGGAAAAATAATGAGACCAGGGCATTGGCTTTGTCTTCATGTTTTTGGTACTATTCCATGGTAAATGAAGTCCATGGATTCCCAGGGTCAATTGTAAAATTTAGATATTCTCAATGTTTAAAAAAAAAAAAAAAAAAAAAAAAGGCCTAGGAATGTCAAATTTAGAACCTGATCATTTCTCTCCAAGTTTCAGATCTGCATTGTTTTCACCACTGGAGTTAATGCCGGTTTGTTTATTTTGGTGCTAGGAATTAAACCCAAGGCTTCATGCATGCTGAGCTTGTACTCTACCACTAAGCTGCACCCAGGCCCTAGTGCCCATTTAATTCATTCTTATTACACGGAAGTTCTACAGAGCAACACCAATGTAATTCATCCTTATTAAACAAAAGTTCTAGGGACAGATACATTAGTAAGGCCCCTCGAGGTAGAAGGACTCTCCCATTTGGATGTCACATGGCAGAGTTCATGTGTCTAGAAATTGAGGTGAAGAATGCCTGTCCTCCCACTGCAACCGTGTGTCATGTTCTGAAGTGACCTCGCTTAACCCCTCGACATGTTGCATGCTATCGTGTACTTATTACTGCTTTTTGACAATTTAAAAGTGGACTGCAGCAATTTAAACCATTGCATATTTTTAAAGTAAGCTGAGTGGAAAGCTATGATACATTTGATTAAGTGTTTTATTTTGCTATTCCCCTTCATGTGAACTTTGTACAGTCTACTTCATGAGGAGTGTGGTTTGCTTTGGCATGTAATCCCCAAAGCCAAGCTCCTTTTATTGTTATGGCTTAAGTCATATATTTTTATAGAAAACATCTTATTACCTTAGTTTTACTTTAAAAATCAAAGCAGAGTTTGCAAAGTCTATGAATCACACTGAAAGAATGTTAACGAATAGTACCTCTGAATTTCCAGATTTGAACATTTCTGGTCCTAAAGAATATGACTGTAAGCAAAAATATTATGCAAGCTGATTAAAATTTAAATAAATAAGGACCAGATGGAACTCTAGGGACTTATAAAATACAATGCAAATATTATCCCATTTCCTTAAATAAATCTGTATTTCAGTATGAAAAATTATATTCATATTGATAAGTATCAACTTTTGTTAAATCACAGTTGACCAGGGAACTCCACCTTAAGTAAATATAAAAGGGTTTCATTTTTGAGCTTGGGAAAACTAATTCACAATCTTGAAGTGCAAAATATTTTCTGTATTCACAGCAATTCTTATATTAGCTCTTTTATTGCTATGATGTTCATTTTAAATTTTAGTTACCTGTAAATGTATGCAAGAGTTTGCAATCCCTGAGTTTACATTTTAGAATTGCTTACATAGTCAATTGCATTAAAACACACGCACCTGCACACACGTATGTGTTATTTCTTCCAGGGTAACTGAGCGTTTAATTCTTTTATGTCAAAAGAGCCACTCTACCTATTGCTGGCTAACTGCTTGTTATCTATAGCTTATAGCCTAAGAATGTTACAGTATTCCAAACTAATAGGGGCTAAACATTATGATCCATTTTCTTCCTCTTCTGTAGTGCATATTAGCATACAGACACTCTTTGTTCCTTTCATGGCAGTTTAGTATGGGTTAATTGAAGTCTATGTTCCAAGATTCTCAAAATCTGTGTAGTGAATTCAAATTATCAGAAAAGAATATCCTGACTTTGTTTTTTTGTATCGGGGATTGAACCTGGGGCACTTAACCACTGACCTATATCCCCAGCCCATATATATATATATATATATATATATATATATATATATATATATATATATAGTAGATGGACACAAGACCTTTATTTCTTTATTTTATTTGTTTATTTATATGTGGTGCTGAGGATTAACCCAGGGCCTCACACATGCGAGGCAAGTGGTCTACCACTGAGCCACAACCCCAGTCCCCCCAGCCCTTTTTATTTTTTATTTTGAGATAGGGTCTCACTAAGTTGCTTAGGATCTCACTTAATTGCTGAGGCTGGCCTCAAACTTGAAATCCTCCTGCATCAGCCTCCAAGTCACTGGGATTATAGGCTTGTGCCACCATGTCCACTGAGTATCCTGAATATTAAAACTTATAGTTTCAAGTGTGTGCAAGGCCCTGGGTTTAATCCAAGTTTCAGGTCTGCATTGTTTTCACCACTGGATATAATGCCAGTTTTTTTATTTTGGTGCTGGGAATTGAACCCCAGGCTTCATGCATGCTGAGCTTGCACTCTACCATTAAGCTGCTTAAGCCCTAGTGCCTTGTGTAAGTATAATCCCTCAGGTTTTTGTGAACGAAACAATATCTGTTCAACCTATGAGGTTAGCATGACAACAATTTGACAAATATCACATTTCTTCTGAAGTAATAGTCTTTTATTATGATCATGAAAAAGCAGTATATTAAACAAACACTTGACCGCGAGATTCATCAAGTTATCTTAGAATAAGGAGAACATGGCTCTTGCTGACTTATATTTTGCCTCAGGTCCTGTGTGCTTTTAAAATTAAGTAGCCTCTTAGTCTTTCACATCTCGTGAATCAATAAGATGCTATCAAATACTCTGCATCCACAAAGGGAAAAAACTCTTGGTCTACAGGTAGGGAAGATCAGCAACTTGCCACTCCTCTTGAATCATTTCTGAATTTTACCTTTGTACCCAGTTTCTTTTTTCTTCCTTATTTTCAGTGCTGGAGATCAAACCCAGGGCCTCGCACAGTCTAGGCAAACACTCTACCACTGAGCTCCGCCTCCAGCTCCTGAATCTTACTTTTGTAATTGGTTCAAAGAATGTAGATCCATACGAAGGCTGAGGCAGTAGGATTACAAGTTCGAGGCCAGCCTTGACAACTTAGCGAGACCCTGTCTCAACATAAAAATTAGTAAAGATCTGGTAATGTAGCTTAGTGACAAAGTACTCCTGGGTTGGATCCCCAGTACCACCAAAAAAAAAAAAAAAAATCTGTTCATTAAGTTCATTTGCGTATCAGCATAAAAACACAGACACAACATAGGGAAAATGTGTTTTTAAATTTCCCGTCCCTGTCCCATGGTGGCAAGTACAATGAAGAACTGCCTTTGTCAAGGGAACCTGCCATCTCCATCACAAATAGCATGTGTCTCATTTCTACCTCAACCAGCTCTCACCTGAGGCATCCCAATTTCTTGTAGTGAAGGTTCACCCGGAAAAAGCAGCGTGGGCAGGACCGGCCGTTCTCATTATCTGGGGCAGTTGTGCTCTATTGAGTCCAGGTGAACACTGAGTCATTGATCATTGTGCTTCTAGGGAAGCAGAGAGAGGTTCCTCCAAGCCCTGATCACAGCATTTTCAACAGGCAACCCACACACAACCTTGTTTTATGTGTACTTCTATTTAAAGATATCTTATTTTCCGTGTAAATGATAAGACTTGTTTATGTTGAGCCAACAATGCTGTAACTCGTGCCAAGCCCACACACAATCTTTCTCTTTAAGGTACATCACAGCCTCTCTCACTTAGGAGAACTAAACGGCATTTCAGCCCTATGCCTGGGGACCTCTTTCTCTTTTTTACTTTTTAAAAAATTTTTTCTAGTAACATAATCTTTCTTGAAAAGAAGCAATCAGTTATATTTTGGAATCTTCATGATAATGGGAAAATTAGAAATGAAAAACATTTATACCATCATGCCCAGAGAAAGTTTAGTATTTTAGGAATTTAGTCACAAGGTTGAGGGTGTAGCTCAGTGATATGGCTCTGAGTTTGATATCCAGCACTAAAAAATAATTTTTAAGAACTCAAAATTTGGTCACAAAGGATTTGGGATGGATAAGAATCATGTTACGAGAATCGTGTTCTTTTCATTTATATAAATACAGTTTGCGCTTACAATGTTGCTCAAAATGAGGTATACCTTAAGTGTTAGCCCAACATTTTTTTAAACTCTATAACTGCTGTAGACATCACAGATAGGTTACTTAATCCGTAGCCACCTGGTTTTCAATATAGATTTAAGCATCGCTTTGGTCTGGGTTTCACTCTCCTTTCTGTGTTATCGCCCCCTGTTGGTGTGGCCTTCTAGCTGAGAAGGCATCCACAGCATAGAGGGCACATCTGTCTCTCTGTTTGCCCTTCTGAACAGCGACATGCACAGAGAACTCCATTAATCGGTGCTTGAAAGTAGCATCACTCCACTAAAGCACAAATCTGAACTGTGGTTTCTTTCAGAAGAAAAGAAAAATGCCCATTTTATGATACAACATCTTTAATACTGTTTTTGATCTTTGTAGGTCTTTTTTATTAGGAGGGCTTTTTCCCTAAAAGCAAAGTAATAAGACAGAACACTTTTTTGGGATCATCAATAAATAGGTTTTCCATCTTAAATGTGAAATTTAATGCGAAACTTTCTGTAGTTAAAAAAAAAAAATGTCCCTTGGGACTTTTTTTATGGGGAGTGTGGGTGGGGACTTTTATGAGTGTGGCAAAGATTGGGCTTAATTCCAGAGTGATCCAAATTAAGTCAAACATGCCTACAAGCAGTAAAATTAAGCCATGTGTATGTAGTCTTTTGTAATTATCTACCATATAATTCGTTGTCAAAGTTTTGTCTTATAATGATTGATAAAGCAATTTACTGAATATCTAGAAATGTGAAAAAATATAAAATCTCATTCTTCTAAAATAGTTCAGTGACAAAAAGGTGTTTATGGATATCTTCAAACCACAATTGAATTTTTAGTCAATTTTTCTAACACATGGGTTCTTTAAGTGTTATGGGCCTGTTGTGACAACAATAAAATTGCCTTTTGCCAAATGATTGGTGTGTTGATGAGTTACTTTATCTACTTGTTGGCAGCTTGAACAGTAAAGAAAATGTTGATTGATGGGCTGAAATGTCTGATGACTCTGCCTCTGTCTAAGGATACACTGCTACATGTTATAAAATTCTTTTCTGGCAATTCAGAGTTTAAATCCCCTTGGAGGAGTTTGGGATTTTTTGTGGGGCTCAGTGATAATTAAGTCTCTCGTAGTTGGCTCCTTTAAATTGCTCTCTGAGTGAAAGTAAATTCTCTGGGAGTTCAGAAGGATTTAACATCCATTTGTGATGAGCATTTTGGTTGTGTGTCACTAATCCTTTACCATCGGAAGGTTGCTAGGGTTGGGACAAGATGACAACATACAAACCCCTTCTACCTCCCCTTCTTTTATTTTTTATTTTGATTTTTGGGGGTGGGTACCAGGGATTAAACTCAAGGGCACTTGACCTCTGAGCCACATCCCCAGCCCTATTTTGTATTTTATTTAGAGACAGGGTCTCACTGAGTTGCTTAGTGCCTCACTGTTGCTGAGGCTGGCTTTGAACTCGAGATCCTCCTGCCTCAGTCTCCCAAGCCGCTGGGATTACAGGCGTGTGCCACCACACCCGGCATCCTATCTTCCCCTTTCTGAGTCATTTTGATCCCATTTTCTGTCTCCAGCCAATTTCTTGATAATCACTTAGTGAACATTTATTTAGTACCTGGGCTTGGCTTGGCACCAGCATACAGGGATGAGCCAGAGGCAGCCGTGGTCCTGAAGAGTGCCCTTGAGGACAGGAGGTGGTACAGGACATGGATCCATGAACAGACAATTGTGCTGTTATTGATAAGTTTGATAATGGGGAAGACAGTGGTGACCCACAAGAAGGATGGATCAATTTGGCCAGGGGAGGGAGTCAGAGAAGATTTCACAGAAGAGGTGGCACTTGGTTGACTCAGCTAGAATTCCATGAAACAGAGGAGGCAGCAGATAAAAGAGGACATGACCTTCAAGCACTTGGGGCCCTCAGACTTTCCAAATATAGAGGGTATAGAATATCTCTGTCAAAGTGTCTGAGCAGCTGAATGCTGTTTGTTTCTAGACAGGAAGGTTGAGTGGGGGAGGGACAGGACTGAAGAGAAGCTTTTCCATGCATATGAGTTTTGGTTTACTTCCCTGGGCCTGTGTTATCTTTTTTTAAAAAATAAATAAGTACTTACTCTTAGGAGAGAAACATTAAAAATTAATCTCTTAAACAATGTGATTAATTTGCTAGCCAGCCACTTCTTCCTGGGTATCTATTTTTTTTAAGTCATCTCTAACTGTGGAATAAAGGATTGTTCCTCAGTTAAAGGTATTTCAGAAAATACACTGGTGAAGGAGAAGTTTGTAAGCAGAAGACTCTGCCTACATCTCTGAAATCTGACCTGACCCTTTTGGTTAAGGGAAAACCTAGCATTTGAAAGAGACTCCAACTCCAAGATCAAGTTCTTCTCTGACTGGAGTTATTGAGTCAAAAAATAAGGTGTCCAGGGGAGGCTGTCAATCTTGTGTCGATCAAAGTCCTGTCATCCCAGTGACTGTTACAACTACCAGGACGAAGTTAGGTCTGGCCCTGCCTCTCTTGGTTTTCTAGAAATGAACCTCAGGTCTATGCCACTAAGTAACAGAGATTACTCTACTTTCTTGGGCTGCATAGCTCTTTATTTTGCACATCGGTTTGTCATTTATATCTATGATAAAGTTGGTTTTATATCTTGTCCTATGGGGAAAAAACCACACCATTCAATGAATGATATAAGTGCACAGAAACAGAACTCAAAGATGAACAGAAGAGGCTGTTTTGAGGTGGGAAGGGGGCCTACCCATCGTGCTCCATGCATTGCAAGCCATGGATCATGTGCCAGCGTAGCTCAGGAGACACATTGATCTTTACCACCTCATTAGGCCAAGGGCTTCGATTTCCACTTCCATGCACTGTCCCCTTGCTCACTCTACAAAATGATCAACTCATGGCCTCAAGGTTTTTGCTGTAGAGGTGACAATATTTCAACAGAATTGATGCCATATGTAAAATCTCAAGTTAGCTTTTGTATGAGTATACGATAAACTATTCAAACCAGATGTGACACTTGCTGTCCTGGTGAGAGCCCAGGTTTTAGTGTTAAACAGTTTTGAGTTGGAATGTAACTTCTTTCTGCTCAGAAGCTGCAAAGACCTGTTAAAGTCTGGATCTTTATGAGCCTCTATTTACTCACCTGGGAATGGGACTAATCATGCTGAACTCACTTGGTTGTTACAAGGCTTAAGTGTATAGCATCCTTGGCACATAGACATTAATAAATAAGTACTAATAAAATTAGCATAATCATTCCAGTACCATGCGCTGGCATTGTACACAAAACCTTATCTGTAGACACTATTGTTAAAACCATATTTTAAAAACGGCATCCCAGAAAGGTTAACAGTCTTCCCAAGGCCCATGGCCAGCGGTAGCAGGGCCAAGATTTGGACAGACAAAGTCTGACACCAGAAACCTGGCTCACAATTACTACCTCTAGGGCCTCTGCCCAGGCTAAGCCAGCAACCACCCATGGGGTGATTCACAGATAAAGATGGATTCTGGAATGAAGAATTTTAGAAACCCTTGGGACTGGTAGATGGAGAGTCACTGTAGTATTTTGGGTAGAGCGATGTTATATACCTGGAGCAGAGATAGGAAGGGTAGAGGGGTGGGGGTCACCCAGAGCCACAGTTTTGCTCAAATAGCTCAGGAACATTGAAATTTAGGAGGATGGACTGGGAATATAGAGCTCAGTTGGTAGAGTGCTTGCCTTGCATGCACAAGACCCTGGGTTCAATCCCTAGCAACACCAAAAAAGAAAAAAAGAAATTTAGGAGGATATCCAGTTAGGAGATAAGCATGTGCATGATCAGCTCCACATTTTTTATTTAGAATAATGTCAGTCTTTCATCAATGACCCATTAATTCATCTGATCACATTTTTTAAGAGCCAGAGAGAAGTAAAATGTTAATATTGCTTTATTAAATTGATGTCTAAAATATCCCAACTTAGTATCCTTTTTTTCTAAGCTGATCTACCCTGTTAAGTGCACAAATTTTTAAAAAAATAACCAAATCCATGTTTCCTTTCAACTGCTTACCAGCTTGCATTTCTGATTAGCTGTTGGTCCCCCCACCCCTCACCTCTGCCACCCCCGCTCAACGCAACTGTCCACAATGACAGCTTCATAGAATGCTTTTGGCACACAAGGGCGCAGAGTAAGAAAGGCAGCCTTTTCAATCATCAGGTCACAGTGTCTCGTGTTTTATTGTATTTTCACTGATTCAGACAAATTATAGCAGTAGTCAAGCAAAAGGAAAGAAATGAATGGGGAGTTTTTCATGAAGCAAGATTTATGGACTGAAAAGGGATCCTTAGCAATGAACTCAGCATGTATTTGAGACTATTAACAGTATCTTTCCTTTATGTATGGTAGTTCATGAGCACCAGAAATGTAGAAGGGTTTTAGATTTGGACCACTTTTATGGAATAAAAACTCCATGGGATCTCTTTCTTCCTTTTGACTATGAATGAACAGAAATTTCCCATTTGACTTTTGTAATGTTCCAATATCAAAGGATTTTATACTGAAAAGCAAGCTCTGCAAAACCCACTTGTGGTCTGGGTTCATTGTGTGATTCTTCCAGCCCAGGGAAGATGGAGCATTTGGGCAGAAACCTTGAAGGGGCAGCATTATTACACAGGTGCTCCCAGGAGCCTTCTTTAGCTTCTTCCTGTCCTGCCTCAAACTCGACCCAGGGTGAGATCTTGGTAGTATCGGGATCATCTCAAACCACTGACCTAGCAAGATCCTGAGTCTCCCTGGAGACGGTGCAAAGAAACAAACTCTTGGTAGTTAAATGCTCCCTGGATCTGCAAAATTCATGTCAGAATTAAAGCAAAGAATAATCTAAAACAATCTGTTGCCGGTACAGAATCTGAAAGGCAGATTACCTGGATCAGGGTAACTTTTCTGGCTCTTGAGGGCTGGCTGCCTCTCTGATTGCTATAATGAAGAATGTTTTCTGAATTGTGTAGTGATAAATGAAAGTGTTGTAAAAGTATTTGGAATCCAGATGGGTTATTTGGTTATAAACTTTTTATTTTGTTTTATTGCTTCTCTACTCCAGACTATGTGTAAGAACCTTTTTTGTGTGTGTTTGTTTTTAAGACTATAGTATGTTTTTGTTTTTTCTATCTTGTTATATTTTTGCAAGAAATATTTTCATTTTTTTTTTTTTTCTTCCCTTCATGTGAGCTTCAATGCAAGCACTCCATACTTCTCAGCTAATGCAAAATTCAGCCTCGGCCATTTGGGTGGCTCATTAGCTCTCAGGGTTGTTAACAAAGCTCCCTAACGTTGGTCAGACCCTTGGGTCATTGCTATCAGTCCACCCTGGTAACCATCAAGCCCTTACTAACCCAAGCCTATATAAGATCTCTGCACATCCAGAAGTCCTATTGCTTGCAAGTCTGTGCTTGGGACACTTTATGCCTGGAGTCTGCCATAAAGGCTTCGACCTTGAACATTGCCTGCAGGATCTTCAGCCTGTGTGTGTGCTGCAGGCAGAGAATGGAAGACCCTGGGCAGGGCAGGGCCCAGATCCTCATTGTGAGACCCATAGATCTCTGTTTCCCATCTCTGCAAAAGCTCTTTCCCTCTTCCAGCAGCCCTGGAGACACCCAGCATAATCCATTCAACATAATCTTTTCAGTGCCTTCAACTTTATTTAACCCAGAAAGAGCCCAGGACTTCCAGTTGCTTCAGTTTTCAGCCTCACAAGTCTCCCAGGCAGGGAATTTCAAACTTTGACTACTTGTTAAATAGGAGGGAGAAGAGGGAAAAATAATGTGAACAAACTCGATATATTTAGAATCATCTCACCCAAATACATAACTCTTCAGGTGTACATATGTAAATTATCTGCAGAGGTCCTTAGGAAACTTTCAGGGGTGGTGGCCTCTGGAGAGTGGGACTGGAAGGCCAGGGTGAGAGGCAGCTTCTCTTTGTGGTTTAGAATACCCTGTGGTGGTATTTGTATCCTGGTTCATTTCATTTTGATGGTGTTTAAAAAATGTAAGGTTATTAGTTTGAAGAGGTACACATTATTTTTAATTCATCAACTATGAAATATGTTCTTCAACTAAAGCTTCTACTGTACATAATTTTGCCCTAATATTATGGATGAAGTTCAGAGGAGTGAATTTGCCCAGGATCACATAGTGGCAGGATTCAACCCCACAGCTCTGTTACACTTCAGGCCATGAATGCTCTTTCTTCTCTAGGCTTTGTCCTCCAGTCATGAGGCCTGGCAAACCCCCTTCATCAGGCCACACATCTATGCCAAATCCTTGAATACCAATAAATACCTGAAACCATGTTTCAAAATACACCATAAAATGTAAATAAGAATGACACATAGTTCACCCCAAGTTCCTACACAGCAGCAGTGTTCAAGGTTAACAGTGAGACACAAGCAGGAAGTTTAACATGAAATACCAGGCAAAGCCAGTGCCTAAGAACTAAAATAATGAGAGGAAAGCTTAATTATAGCTCCAAATATATGATAACTATGTATCTTATTTATCCTTATGTCAGATAGAATGTAACATTATGAACAGACTGAGTTGCTGCCTGTGGTTTCGTTGCTTATTACTTCAGGAAGCATTTATGCTTATTGAAAATTAATTAGAAGGTGAAAGTGGGGCACAGTTTCAGCTACGTGGGAGACTGAGGCAGGAGGATCACAAGTTTGAGGCCAGCCTGAACAATTTAGCAAACCCTGTCTCAAAAGAAAGAAAATTAATAAGAGTTTGCTTTTTGCAGGATGCTATAGTCATACATGAAGTCTATGAAGAAGGAGCAGCAGCCAGAGATGGAAGACTTTGGGCTGGTGACCAGATATTAGAGGTATATAATTTTGAATTTCATTTTACATCAGTAAATATGGTTCCTTGCTGGGTGGGGTGGCACATGCCTGTAATTCCAGTGGCTTGAGAGGCTGAGGCAGGAGGATCACAAGTTCTCAGCTAGCCTCAGCAAATTAGGAGGCCCTAAACAACTCAGCAAGACCCTGGCTCAAAATAAAATACAAAAAAGGGTTGGGGATGTGGCTCAGTGATTAAGCACCCTGGGTTCAATCCCTGGTACCAAAACAAAAAACAAAACAAATATATTCCTTTCCTGACCTTGATATTCAAGGTCAGTTTATCCATATTCCACTCAACTCTACCCTCTCTATGATTTCTCACTCATTTAACAAAATATTTATCATGTTCTTTTTTTTTTTTTTTTTTTTTTGGTACCAGGATCGAACTAGGGGATACTGGACCACTGGGCCACACCCCCAGCCCTTTTTTGTATTTTTCTTAGAGACAGGGTCTCACTGAGTTGCTAAGTGCCTCACCATTGCTGAGGCTGGCTTTCAACTCACAATCCTCCTGCCTCAGCCTCCCAAGTGCTGGAATTATAGGCAGACACCACCACGCCTGGCTTCTTTTTTTTTTTTTTTTTTTTTTTTTTTTTTTGTGGTACCGGGGATTGAACTCAGGGGCACTCGACCACTGGGCCACATCCCCAGACCTTTTTTGTATTTTATTTAGAGACAGGGTCTCACTGAATTGCTAAGTGCCTTGCCATTGCTGAGGCTGGCTTTGAACTCGCGATCCTCCTGCCTCAGCCTCCCAAAGTGCTGGGATTACAGGCGTGCACCACCACGCCCAGCTTTTTTTGTTTTTTTTTGTTTGTTTGTTTGTTTTGTTTTTTTTAATGTACATTGAACAACTCACAGGTTTAGAATCATAACAGATCATCAACCTAATTCTGTGAGAAGTTTTTAATTAAAAGGGAAGTACATCTTATTATTCTGTCATTTTAATAATCGTGGGATTATATAATGTGGCAACTAGATTTTTTTGCTTCTCCATTATACCTTCACTAAATTCCCTCCTGAAAACACATATAGACACACATACACATAATCATATATGCTTGATGTTTTAAAGACTTTAATTGCAGCTTAAATATTATTTTCTTAATCTTAATAAACCTTTATGTCCAATGGAAGTCCATGCCTTGCCATCAGCATTTCAAGTTGATGGAAAAGTATAATCTTCTCCCTTTAGGCTGTATATAGTCCTCATTAAAAATTGAAATTCTAGCCAAGCGTGGTAGCACACGCCTATAATCCCAGCACTTTGGGAGGCTGAGACAGGAGGATTGAGAGTTCAAAGCCAGCCTCAGCAATGGCGAGGCACTTAGCAACTTAGTGAGACCCTGTCTCTAAATAAAATACAAAAAAAAAAGGGCTGGGGATGTGGCCCAGTGATCACGTACCCCTGAGTTCAATCCCAGTACCACAAAAAAAAATTGAAATTCTAGGGCTGGGGATGTATATAACAACAGAACACTTGCCTAGCATATGCCAGGCTGTAGGTTTCATCCCCAGCACCACCAAAAAAAAAAACAAAAAAATTGAAGTGCTGAACTTGACTCTTTCAAATTGCCTCTCATTTAGCAAAGTTGTTAAAGCCTTTTTAAAAATGCCAACACAAGCAGTGTGTGCACTTGGGATTGAATAGGAAGCCAATGCCAGGCATTCTGGTAGGTGGAACTAAAGAGCTTTTCCAATGGTGTGAAACCTTTAGGTAACATTTATTTCTTTCCTTGGATAGATTTAATGGAATAGTTAGCATTTTATGGTGGGCATGTGCATTTTTGCTTTGCAACTTTAATATAGCACATTACAAATGACATCATAGAGTTTTATTTTCCCCTTTGGTGATTCATTCCTGCCTCCCAAGATGAAAACAGAGATATAATTAAGGGCAGAAAACATAGACAAGAAGGGGTTAAAAGAAAGGCCAGCCTAACTACAAATTAAATTGAAGCCAAGTTATTGGTTTCTCTGCAGGCCTTTGTTGTGCTTCAGAGTTGGATTAAGACATATTCCCAGTACATCCATTAAGGTACAAGTGTATGGGGTTAGAAAAATAAGCAAGGCCTCTTTGGGAATTGGCCTGACAACTTTAGCATACAACACAGTTTTGTTGTGTTTTGTTTTTGTTTTGGTACTGGGCATCAAACCCAGGGGCACTTAACCACTGAGTCACATCCCCAGCCCTTTTTGTATTTTATTTAGATACAGGGTCTCACTGAGTTGCTTAGGGCCTCACTAAATTGCTGAGGCTGGCTTTGAACTTGTGACCCCCCTGCTTCAGGTTCCCAAATTGCTAGGATTACAGGTAAGTGCTATCATGAACCCAGCTACAACACAATATTTCTGTGAACAGGGGTTGTGGGGATTTTTGGGTTTTATTTTTTCCTCCCTATATTTTCTGATCATTTGATATTTTCATAATTGGCTTTTGAGAATGAGTAGGTTAAATGTTAAAAAATATGCAGATGTAAATATGCCTTGATACTTATATGGATTATAAGTCCATCAGTGTCCTATAATGGTCACTTGAAGCAAAGTCTAATATGCTCATAATCTTTGAGTATGGCCATAGCTGCACACATGTCAAAATTCATCAAGCTGGGCCTAGTGGCACATGCCTGTAATCCCAGCAACTTGGGAAACTAAGGTGGGAGGATCACAAGTTCAGAGCCAGCCTCAGCCATTTGGTGAGACCTTGTCTCAAAATGAAAATTAAAAGGACTGAGACTAGAGCTCAGTGTTAGAGCACTTGCCTAGCAACCTTGTGGTCCAGGGTTCAATTTCCAGTACTGAAAAAAATAAAACTATTAAACTGTACACATTACAGCCATGTGCAAGGGTACCCACCTAGAACTCCAGCACTTAGGAGGCTGAAGTGGAAGGGTCACTTAGTCCAGGAGTTTGAGACCAACATGGACAACGTAGCAATATCTTCTATCTCCCTACCCCCACCACACACACATACACATACAAACACAATTGACCATTAAGTACCTGTAATCCCAGCTATTCACAAAGCTGACACAGGATTATCCCAAATTCAAGGTCAGCCTGGGTGATTTAGCAAGATCCTATCTCAAAACAAACAAAACAACAACAACAAAAAGTCAGGGATGAATAATTAGAACAAAATTTTTTTTTAAAGTTTTTTGAAGTTGGGGATGTAGCTCTGAGGTAGAATGGTCCTGGTTTCAGTCCTCAGAACCAAAAAATAAAATTGTACTTTAAATATCTATAGTTTATTTTATAGCAATTATACTTCAACAGAAAAAAAAAATTAACCATCTTTATTTGTATTGGATAGACCCTCAGAGGTGCTGTCTCCCATAGAGTATATTCAGGTACAGGTGAACAGTAAAGATTAGCATGAAGCCATGTGTGGTGGCACCTATAATCCCAGCTACTCAGGAGGCTGAGGCAGAAGAATCACAAATTCAAGGCCAGCCTGGGCAATTTAGTGAGACTCTGTTTAAAAATAAAAATAAAAGGGGTTGGGAGTATAGTTCAGTGATAGGATACTCCTAGGTTCAATTCCAAGTACAAAAAAAAAAAAAAAAAACCAGCATGAAAAGGCAAGTTTGTTTTAGATGGAAGAAGAATTCGAAAGTGAAGTTACCATTTCCTGGCATTTTGCAGAATTATATTGTCTGATCTGGATGGATTCTCTCCTTCTCGTTAAAGATGGGCAGTGTAGGATCTAATTCATCAGAGTACATCATATGTATAGTTGGGAAAATCAGTTTGCCATTTGGTCAAGAAACGTGTTCTTGTCTAAACAGCTAATAGACCCCACCCTTGGATGGGTTGCAGTTGTGGCCATGAGCACTCGTGCACAATACGCAGTCACCCAGTGGCCAGCTTGGGTGGGGCATGTTAAGACCATGAAATAAGTTCACCTCATCAAGCACTGATGTGAGGACCTTTCCATGGCCTTCTGCTCATGGGAGTCCTCTGCGTTCTGCAGTCTGGTCCTTCATGGTTTTTTTTTGTTTGTTTGTTTGTTTGTTTAATATTTATTTGTTTGTTGTAGTTGTATACAATGCCTTTAGTTTGTTTTTTTTTAAATATTTATTTATTTGCTTTAGCTGTACACAATGAGTTTATTTGTACATGGTGCTGAGGATCGAACAGGGCTGCGCACATGCCAGGCGAGCGCTCTACCACTGAGCCACAACCCCAGCCCCCGTGTCCTTCATGGTTTTAGTACTGTCCTTTGGACAAGCAGATTGAGCTTCCAAAGATACTGTCAAATAATTTTTTAGCATGGTGAGATTAATGAACCTATGAGCATGGACTGTCTTCTTTCTGGTTCTCCTTTTGGTCCAGTCCTTCCTCTTACCCCACCCCTACCACCATTTTCTCCTTCATGAGAAAAGAAAGAAAGTTAATGCCTGATTTTCCCTGTGGAATAAAATAATGGGGAACTGCAGTCCTGCTTTGGTTATCTTTTCCTTCCCAATAGTGGCTCACCCACCTTTACCACCGTGCTTAGGACGTGATGCCCTCTTCTTGACATCCGGGGCTTTTGAGGGTCCTTCTCAAATAGGGAGCCTCGGGTTCCCGCACTCCTCCTCTGTGATCAGTGATCAGTGTTCTGAATAGCGCGGTGCTTGTGTGAGGCACTCACAGGCATTCATCACTCCACAGCCTCTGGCTGCACTGCGGCATTTCTGTCGTGATTATCACATTTAGTGGCCTCCTGATAAGCAGAGGAGCAAATGGACACTGTGAACTGAGATCCCTCTGATCTGAGCATACACCTTATGCAGAAATTTAGAAATTGCTTTTGTAATATTAGAGTTTAATGGTGATGCTTTTAATTAAAAGCATATTTGTTAGAGCCTTTCAGAAGGTATTTAGAAGCTTAGAAATTTCACCTTCCATCTGTGGGGATCCCCTCCTCCCCCTCTTTTTTTTTAATTGAGTAACAGGAGTGATCTTGTGTGCCATCTATTGGAATACAGGAAAATAATCAGCTCCCGCGGCATTTTCTAGTGACATTGTTTCCCCTTTGTTCCCTGTGTGTATCTTGCAAACCATAAGAATGCATTTGTTGGTCTAAAATAACATGGAATGATCATGCAGAGAATAGCTCTGGCTGAGGTTTCTTCAATTCCTTGCAAAACATCAATTTCTAACTTACATTAAACATAACTATATGCCAAGCCCTGTGCCAAATGCTTTATAGAGCCTTTTTTTTTTTTTTTTTTTTTTTTTTTTTTTTTTTTTTTTTTTTTTTGGTACCAGAGATTGAGCCCAGGGGCACTTAACCACTGACCACATCCTCAGCCCTTTTTAAAATATTTTACTTAGAGACAGGGTCTCACTGAGTTGCTAAGGGCTAAATTGCTGAGATCTGGCTTTGAGTTGGCGATCCTCCTGCCTCAGCCTCCCAAGCTGCTGGGATTACAGGCATGTGCTGCTGCACCCAGCCATTATAGGACTTATATAATTTAGTTGTCACAACACTAAGTAGGCATTACTATTATCTCCAATTCCCATATGACACAACAGGAGCTCAGCTTAAGTAATTTTCACAGGGTTTCTTATAGCCAGGAAGTTGGAATCAGCACCATAACCTAAATCCATCTATATCCAATACCCAGGTCCTTAGCCGCTATTATCCTGGTTGTAGTTAGTCTAAGTGAGCGCAGAGGCCACTGAGATACACCAGAGAAGAAAAGCCAGCTTGAAAGTTGTGCTTTTAAGCCAGGCACAGTGTCACACACCCGTAAATCCAGTTACTCAGAAGGCTGAGGCAGGAGGATTGCAAGTTTAGCAACTTGGTTAGGCCCTACATCAAAATAAAAAGGGCTGAGGATGTAGCTTGTTGGTAGCACACTTGCCGAGCTGATGCGAGGCCTGTGTTCATTCTTCAGTATTGTGCAAACAAAGAAAGTTCAGCTTTAAAATAGTTTCTTGGCTCATAGAGTCAGCTTTAAACAACAGCCCAATATCACCTTCTTCAGGAACAGTCTCTTCTCTTTTCTCCCTTCAATGTTTTTTTGATGCTGGGTCTTTGATGCTCTTGGAGATACCAGTCCCTCATTTCTTCCAGGACTATTCTAAAGTAGTTGTAATGTCAGCAATTAAGAGTAATGATGTCAGCCGGACGTGGTGGCGCACGCCTGTAATCCCAGCACTTTGGGAGGCTGAGACAGGAGGATCGCGAGTTCAAAGCCAGCCTCAGCAATGGCAAGGCACTTAGCAACTCAGTGAGACCCTGTCTCTAAATAAAATACAAAAAAGGGCTGGGGATGTGACTCAGTGGTCGAGTGCCCCTGAGTTCAATCCCCGGTACCACAAAAAAAAAAAAAAAAAAAGAGAGTAATGATGTCAATCAGGAGCGAACTGAGTCTAAAAATGCTGACACTGTTTATTTCCCTTTAACTGAATTCAAATGACTCAGTCTCCCCTTCCCCCAGTCATGTTCACAGCTATGTGAATTGCGTGATTGTGTGCATTCACCCACTGTCTATATTCTGTGAGGTGGGGTTGTGTAAGACTCCCCTCCTTTATATTTCAAGCAGCTCTTGCTGCTAGCGGTCACACCTGTGTGCTTTGGGAAAGACTGGAAATTCCTAGAGGTTTTTCACTGATTGGATCAGGAGCTTCCCAGGCAGAGGGGCCTCTGCTGTCAGCAGCCGCCACAGGATGCCCATTGTTTCAGGTTAATGGGGTTGACCTGAGGACCTCCAGCCACGAGGAAGCCATCACAGCCCTGAGGCAGACCCCCCAGAAGGTGCGACTGGTGGTGTACCGAGACGAGGCACACTACAGGGATGAGGAGAACTTGGAGATCTTCCCTGTGGATCTGCAGAAGAAGGCCGGCCGAGGACTGGGCCTGAGCATAGTTGGGAAAAGGTAAGGACTACTGTGCAGGTATGCACTGGCGTTTCCCTTCACTGCTCTAGAACTAACGCCTGTGAACACTGAAAGATAAAGCCTGATGTAAAGTAATCATGGGATTTCTAAAACTAAGGTGCTTGTAGCCAGGCACAAAGGCCCATGAATGTAATCCCAGTGACTCAGGAGGCTGAGGCAGGAGGATCACAAGTTCTAGGCCAGACAGAGCAAGGTAACACGACCTTTTATCAAAATAAAAAATGAAAAGGGCTGGGGATGTACCTCAATGGTAGAGCATTCCTGGTTCAATCCCCAATACCAAAAAAAGCAAAATGAAACTAAAATAATTATGAATATGTAAACATCATAGGTCATATCTCTATACACATCTTACCAAAAAGAAAAACTTGCCATATCAAGATAGAACTCCAAACCCAATCAACCCAATCTATTTTATTTCCTTCTAGAGTAAAAACAGCTAGCAAGGTCTTTTCTACTTGGAATACCTAGGGCTGAGGCTTGTAGAGAGTAGTTAATACAACTATATCCAAGAAACAGCTCATGTTAAGAGGTTGACTCTTACAATTTTAAGAAAGTTGATCTGGCATGGGGCATCATGATACTGTGTTAAACTAGTTGGTAGACACAATTGAGTGGCAAACATAACACTAGTTTTCTTTTCAGAAAGATGTCCCCAGATGTGATGGCTTACACCTGTAACCCTAGCCACTTGCGAGGCTCTGGGAGAAAGATCCCAAGTTGGAGTCCAACCTCAGCAAACTGACCATGTCTCAAAATAAAAAATAAAAAGGGCTGAGGATATAGCTGATAGTAGAGAGCAATCCCTAGTGCCATTAAGAAAGACAGGAAGGCAGGGATGGACGGAGAGGAAAGAAAGGAAAGATGTCCCCAAAATAATAGTTTGCACCAAAAATACAGATGGATCCTGGTGGCTAGGTTGCTTGCTCTGTACTGCTTAGCAATGTGATAGGAATTAGAGTAATTGTTCCAGAACGACATTAGGAGGTTTCTCTTGCACTGAATTGGAAAGGAAAGTAATGTCATGAAACCATCATACTAGCTTCCATGGTTTACTGGTTTGGGTATCTAGTGTATATTTTTCTACCAGACTGCAAGATTTCCAGGTGATATGCCTGTATGAACTGACCATTTCCATAAGAAGAATTTAAGTCCATGTTATAGATGTCATGGCATGTGCCCTCGCGGACCTCTGGTGATTCTACTGCCTTTATGCAACAGTCCAAGCTATATTAGCTGTCCCCGCACCCTTTTTTTTTTTTTTTTTTTTTTTTTTGTACTGGGATTGAACCCAGGGGCACTTAAGCACTTAGCCACATCCCCAGCCCTTTTATGTTGTATTTTTTTTGTTTTGTTTTGTTTTGTTGTTTTGTTTTGTGACAGGGTCTTGCTGAGTTGCTGAGGCTGGCTTCTGACCTGGTGAGACTCCTTTCTCAGTCTCCCAAGTTGCTGGGGTTACAGATGTGCACCACCACACCTGGCTAGTGTTTATTTTTGAGTACTGTGCTGTCATGATACCATGACATTTTTACTTAAGTACCATAAAACCATCACTCTGGGGTCTGGAGCTATGGCTCAGGGGTAGAGCATTCATCTCTCATGTATGAGGCCCTGAGTTCAATCCTCAGCACCACATAAATAAAATAAAGGTATTGTGTCCACCTACAACTAAAAAAATAAAAATTAAAAAAACTACTTGTCTTTATAAAAAAAAAAAATCACTCTGAAAATGCACTTCAAAACCAAAAAGCTTAATCTCTTACATTTCTAAACAAAAAGCAGTGCACGTGTGAGTGTAGAGCAACTGAAAGAAATGTTGAAGCTTGATTTTTTTGTCCTGAGATATACACATACCTGGGGAGTTTCCATTATCATGTGGTAGATGAAATAATCTTCATATAGCATCACTGTTTCAGATTGATTTTGTAAGGAGATTTACATTTCTTTCTTTCTTTTTTTTTTACATTTCATATTATACTTACAGAGCACACTTTTAAATATCTCTGGTTGTATACAAAGTATATTCACACCATTCATGACTTCATACATGCACTTAGGGTAATGATATCCATCTCATTCTACCATCTTTTTTTTTTTTTCCTTCTTCACCCTTTTGCCCCCTCCCTTCCCCTCCCTCCCCACTGGCCATTCTAGTGTTCCTCTAATCCTGCTATGCTCCCCGTCCCAACCCCACGTGAATCGGCCTCCTTATATCAGAGTAAACATTTGGCATTTGGCTTTTTGGGATTGGCTAACTTCACTTAGCATTATATTCTCCAACTTCATTCATTTACCTGCGAATGCCATGATTTCTTCTTTTATTGCTGAGTAATACTCCATTGTATATATATACCACATTTTCTTTATCCACTCATCTACTGAAGGGCGTCTAGGTTGGTTCCACAGTTTAGCTATTGTGAATTGTGCTGCTATAAACATTGATGTGGCTGTATCCCTGTAGTATGTGCTGTTTTTAAGTCCTTTGGGTGTAAACCGAGGAGTGGGATAGCTGGGTCATAAGGTGGTTCCATTCCCAGTTTTCCAAGGAATCTCCATACTGCTTTCCATATTGGCTGTACCATTTTGCAGTCCCACCAGCAATGTATGAGTGTGCCTTTGTCCCCACATCCTTGCTAACTTTTATTGTTGTTTGTGTTCTTAATAGCTGCCATTCAGACTGGTGTGAGATGAAATCTTAGAGTGGTTTTGATTTGCATTTCTCTAATTGCCAGAGATGTTGAACATTTTTTCGTGTACTCGTTGATTGATTGTATATCTTCTTCTGAGAACTGTCTGTTCAGTTCCTTGGCCCATTTATTGATTGGGTTATTTGTTTTTTTGGTGTTAAGACATAGAAATAGAAAAAGCAGTCATGAAATTCATCTGGAAAAATAAGAGACCCAGAATAGCTAAAGCAATCCTTAGCAAGAAGAGTGAAGCAGGTGGCATCACTATATCAGACCTTAAATTACACTACAGAGAGCAATAGTAACAAAAACAGCATGGTATTGGCACCAAAATAGACTGGTAGACCAGTGATACAGAATAGAGGACACAGAGACTAACGCATATAGTTTCAGTTATCTTATATTAGACAAAGGCACCAAAAATGTACATTGGATAGCCTCTTCAACAAATGGTGCTGGGAAAACTGGAAATCCATATGCAACAAAATGAAACTAAACCTCTATCTCTCACCATGCACAAAACTCAAAGTGGATCAAGGATCTAGGAATTAGACCAGAGACACTACACCTAATAGAAGAAAAAGTAAGCTCTAATCTCCAACATGTCAGATTAGGCCCCAAATTCCTTAATAAGACTCCTGTAGCGCAAGAATTAATATCAAGAATTAATAAATGGCATAGATTCAAACTAAAAAGCTTCTTCTCAGCAAAAGAAACAATCAGTGAGGTGAATAGAGAGTCTACTAATTAGGAACAAATTTTTACCACATGCACTTCAGATAGAGCACTAATCTCTAGAATATATAAAGAACTCAAAAATCTTAACACCAAAAAATAAATAAATAAATAAATAACAAATAACCCAGAGATGTACATTTCTTAGCACAAAAACTTGAACTGTAAAGGATCAAATGTGTCTCTCTCAAAATTCAGTTCCCTTTGACTAACAATTTCATGCCTTGGAATTTATCTTAATGATATGCTTGCAGGTACTTATTGCTTATTATTTGCAGTAGTAGCTAAAGAATGAAAATAACCCATTTGTCCATTATGGAACACCTACAGAATAGTATGTAGCCACAGAACAATGAGGAAGCTCCACATGCAAATAAAGATCAGTTGGAGCAGGGGTCATAGCTTAGTGGGAAAGCAGATGCTTAGCAGGCTTGAGGTCCTGGGTTTAATCTTTAACACACACACACACACACACACACACACACAATCAATTGCCAAGCTGTATTAAGTGAAAGGAAAAAAAAAAGAAATCTGTGTATGGTCACTCATATACAGTTATGTATTATGCATGGGCATTTTGCTTATGTGTAAACAAAATATTCCTTTTACCTACCCAAGAAACAGGTAATGTGGGTTGCCTCTGAGAAAGGAACTTGGTAGCAGAGGTGAAAGGAAAACTTTTCAAGGGGTATACTTTTTAACCTGTTGGATTTTGAGATGTAAATTTGTGTATTCATCAAATACATGTTATTAAGTCTTTAAAAATAATAAAGGCAGGAAAAGAATGAGAAGACTAGAAGTAGATCAAATAGAATACATCAGACGTTAGCTGATCTTCTCTAGGGAAATAACCTGTTCATTTTAAGAGTGCTTAACTCCATCTTTTAAAGTAAATTTTCATTTCACTCCACTAAAATTTTCATCTTGCAAAAAGTATGCCCTTGGGGCTGGGGATATAGCTCAGTTGGTAGAGTGCTTGCCTCGTATGCACAAGGCCCTGGGTTCCATCCCCAGCACCGCAAAAAAAAAAAAAAAAAAAAAGTATGCCCTTGGGCCAATAAAAATTAATATACAATAGGCAGAATAAATAAGCATAAACTAAAGAATGGCATGCTGCATTTTATTATTTGGGAAGTAAGTGGAAGCGTTGGCTTTGATTGTTTTATAGGGCCTTTCTTCCAAGTTTTAAGATTTAGTGCATCTATATAGAAAGTTAACCATCTCAAATTTTAACTAAGAAGTATTAGGTTTGCCTGTAACCCCACCACTTTATGGTATTAACAGAAATGGAAGCGGAGTGTTTATTTCTGACATCGTGAAAGGTGGAGCCGCAGACCTGGATGGGAGGTTGATTCAGGGAGATCAGATCTTATCTGTGAATGGGGGAGGACATGAGAAATGCCTCACAAGAGACAGTGGCCACCGTCCTCAAGGTGAGTCCCTGGGCTGCCATGCCTGACTTTGATTTTTCTGTCTCCTTCACCTCATTTTCTGAATGATTTCTCAGCTCATGAGTACTTTCATCATCAGGGAGAAGGAAAAGAGGTGAATTCGAATCTGGTCCTTTCAGTGCATGTGGGAAGCCATGACGTGAATGCCTCTGTGTCTAGAGCTGTCACTCCGCTAGGCTTTCGGGTGACTGCGTCTCCATTGTGCCTGTTGCCTTCGCAACTCTTTCATGACTCTGGCTGCAGAGATGAGTAGAGGTTCTGCTCTGGTATTTGAGAACCTGAATGCTACTGCTGTTCATTTCTGTTCCGTTCTTGTCTTCCCAAGTGTGCACAGGGGCTTGTGCAGCTCGAGATTGGAAGACTCCGAGCCGGTTCCTGGGCCTCCTCGAGGAAGACATCGCCAAACAGTCAGGTGGTCCATGGCCCCCTTCTCCTGCTGCCGTTGGGAGAAAGTTCCTCGTTTCATAAACAATTGTTAGGAATAACGCCCAATGTTCAGCATGTTCACAATGCTAAGTTCAGTGTGTTTTCATGTGTTTGAAATAAAAATGAAAGGTGGGATGGAAATTCATTAATCCCTAGATTTTTCTCTCCTTAATTGCCTGCAAATGTTTTCTTAAAACCCTTCCTCTCCCTCTATTAGTTCTATATTGCCTATGCACACAGCTGTGTTTATTTAAAAAAAAAAAAAAAAAAGAGGCAACATCTGGTGACAATTTGACCCTCATTAGCACAACATTGTTCTATTCATTCAATTAAATATTGCTATAAAGTTAACTTGTGAATAGCCCCTCACACATGCTGAGGGCGATTAATGGCATAGTCCTAGGAGAACGAAGTGTGGGGATTTCTCCCGTGGGAGGGAGGCCTTAGTGGGTGATATTTTGTGGGTTAGCAAACATCTTATGTTTATGTGCAAGGCTGATGTAAGTGCCACTTTCTTTAAACAAGGTATATTTCACTGTAATTTTTTTTTTCTGTATAATGGCTGATACAATCAAGATTGCAGACTGTATGTTTAGTCCCATTGATACAAAGCGCAGCTCTTGAAACTTGCATGTGTGCCCTTGGTCTCCTTATGGACAGGCCATTGTTTTGAAGTTAAAAGTATGGCTCTTAACTTTTTAAAGTTATCAGACTTGAAAACCTGGGACAAAGTATCAAATATACTTTTTGTTTTCTTTTTTTGAATGAGGGGAGCAGTAGTCCTGGGGATTGAACTCAAGGCCTTGCATATGCTAGGCAAGCACTCTACCAGTGAGCTACATCCCAGCCCTCAAATGCTTCTCCCTAACCTTCTTGCACAGAATTTGTAGTTTGGAGGACAGAAATTTAATTCAGTGTTTTTAAAAGTGTATCGCGTCATCACCTTGTCCTTAAAATTATGGGTGAAATATATGAGAATCCACCCTATTTGAAGGATTGTGGTTGACTGTGAAAAGGAAGTATTTTCCATTATTGTGAATTAAAGCCCATGACCCTGATGGAGAAAAAGAGGATTCCATTCCCAAACGTGTTCATTTCCAGACCTATTGAAAGCAGTCAGGACCTTCCAGGGGGACAGCTTTCCTTCAGAGCAATTATAAGGCAGAGAGAAAGATGCCACCTTTGAGGATTAAGGAGAATTGTAACTCCATAACTCATTGATTTGATCCATAGAAAGTGGGTTTCTCAGGAGAGAACTTGTAGTTTTGGGGCCACCGAAACCCTTTAAAAATGGGTTTTTCTGCCAAGCAGGAGGAAGTATCTCAACTCTGAAAAGCAAAGTATGTATTAAGAAAAAACTTGAGAAAGAAATCCTTTCCTCATGTAACTGAGGGAACACAGCCAGACAAAGTCCATATTAATAAAGGGCTTGGCAAACACATTATTCTGAGATTGTTTTTAGGCAAAAGTTACAATGTGCTGTATTTCCTTAATATATCCATCCTCAAGTGTGCTAATATCTACAACTTACACTGAAATGAATTTTTAAAAACAGACGAGTCAGGAGATGGGGCTTAGTGGCAGAGCACTTGCCTACCATGTGTGAGACACTGTGTTCAATTCTCAGCACCACATAAAAATAAACAAATAAAGGCATTCTGTCCATCTACAACTATAAAAAAATTAATAAAAAATAGGTGAGTCAGCCAGTGAAGTGGCACACGCCTATAATCCCAGCTGCTCGGGAGGCTCAGGCAGAAGGATGAGAGTTAGAAGCCAGCCTCAGCAAAAGTGAGGAACTAAGCAACTCAGTGAAACCCTGTCTCTAAATGAAATACAAAATAGGGCTGGGGATATGGCTCAGTGGTCAAGTGCCCCTGAGTTCAATCACTGGTACCAAAAAAAAAAGGATGAGTCAATTGATGAATAGATGATATGAAATAAAGAAAATACAGCCGGTGCAATAGCTTGGAGGCCTGGACAACTTAGCAAGACGCTGCCTCAAAATTAAAAAATGAAAAGGACTAGGGATGTTATCTCAGGGGTAGAGTGTCCTTGGGTTCAATCCAAGTACCACCAAAAAAAAAAAAAAAAAAAGAAAGAAAGAAAAGAGTTAAGGGGAGAGAAAATATAGCAAATTTTCAATTATGGAAATTAAGTAGTATGTATATGGATATCTGTAATTCTTCCGACCTTTCTATGTATTTGAAATTTTTTATACTTAAGAAATGTTAAGATATTAAACATTTGTACCATAGAGTTGAAGAAATGGATCAGATTATAATTTATAAATTGATAATAGTTATTTTAGGCTTATCTTAAAATTTCAATGCAGTTAGACATGGTTTTGGTAATTTGGTAGGGAAAATATTCATTATTAATGAAAATGTTAATGTTAGAGAGGGTCTTCATTATGTTTTGAATTTCTATTAATAGTCACTAGCCATAAATGACTATGCATTGACTATATTGACTATATAACTATACTCAAATATTTATTTAAATGAATAAAAGTTCAGGTAACATAGTTATAGCAGATTGGATTAAATTATTACTGACTCTAGAAATTTTTTTGAGAAAAAAGTAATATATCCCTAAAATAAACCTTTTTTCCCTTTGTATTTGCTGCTTTCTCCTATAGGCAATCAAGGGCTCCATGTGGTCAAGTGTTTGTTAATCCAGATTTTTATCATACTTGTTTTAGCAAAATACATAAGACGGTTTGGGTAATCAGAGAATATATGTTGACTGTAGCCACAAATGACGCATTAGCTGGCCATTATAAACACTATGAGGCAACCTAGGAAAATGCTTTTGATTTTATGTGGAATAAGGGGAGGTCAAATGATTGCAGCTTCTCTCCCTTAACGGTTGAAATCATATAAGAGTACATGTCATGGAAGAAACAATGGAGGAAAGGCTCAGATGGGATTGAGTTTCGGTGGTGAGAGATTGGGTATGATTGTTTTAGTTGTCTTTCTCGACCTCTTCAGAGTTTAATGTTCCATGGCTGTGATGACTTCAGCAACAAGCTCACTAATGATAAGCACAAATTGTCAGGGCCAAGTCAGCGTCCCCTCAGTGACCACTTGGTCTCCTTTTCAGGGAGATCCACATGGCACACACAGCAGCTGTCGGCCTTCCTTGGCACCTGTCGTCGCTGGCCTGCAGAACCTGGTTGGCACCAAAAGAACTTCAGATACTTCCCAGAGGAGTTCAGGTATCATGTGGACACACCACCAGCCAAAGCTTCCTGCTACCCAGCTTTTTAAAAAGTATATTAGGGTTTTTTTAAAAAAAATCTTGTCCTCAGCCAGGCGCGGTGGCGCACGCCTGTAATCCCAGCACTTTGGGAGGCTGAGGCAGGAGGATCGCGAGTTCAAAGCCAGCCTCAGCAATGGCGAGGCACTTAGCAACTCAGTGAGATCCTGTCTCTAAATAAAATACAAAAAAGGGCTGGGGATGTGACTCAGTGGTCGAGTGCCCCTGAGTTCAATCCCCGGTACCATAAAAAAAAAAAAAAATCTTGTCCTTAAATGTTGAATCTTTGAGTTTGACCACCTGAGCCACTTTTTCAGAAAGGTCTATCCTAGAGGGAGGAGAGCCCTAAAGATTCCTGTTTGGAGTGTGCCTTTAAGACTACACGGCTCAGCCAGGGCAATGGGGCACACCTGTAATCCCAGCACTTGGGAGGCTGAGGCAGGAGGATCGCGAGTTCAAAGCCAGCCTCAGCAATGCAAGGCACTTAGCAACTCAGTGAGACCCTGTCTCTAAATAAAATACAAAAAAGTGCTGGGGATGTGGCCCAGTGGTCGAGTACCCCTGAGTGCCCCTGAGTTCAATTCCCGGTACCACACACACACACACAAAGACTATGGGCTGAGGTTGTGGCTCAGCAGTAGAATGCTCGCCTAGCACTTGCGTGGCCTGGGTTCGATCCTCAGCACCACGTAAAAATAAAAGCACATTGTGTACAACTAAAGCAGATAAATGAATGTTTAAAAAAAAAAAAACTAAAGCAGATAAATAAATGTTTAAAAAAAAAAAAGGACTACACAGCTCACGTGAACAACAGAAGCAGAACTAAGGTGCATCAGAAAGCACAGCTATTGGGCTGGGGGTGTAGCTAAATGGTGGGGCATTGGCCTAGCGTACACAAGACCCTGGGTTCAATCCCCAGTACTGTAATAATGAGCAAAGAATGTGTGTTCTTTACAAAGTGAACATTAATAAATTACAGGTCACTAGGGGGAGGTCAGAAGTGCACATGCCCAACTTGCCCCTAAAGCCCTGCAACTTGGGAGGCTGAAGCAGGTGGGTCACAAGTTCAAGGCCAGCCTCAACAACTTAGTGAGACCCTGTGTCAACAAGTAAAAAGAGCAGGGGATGCAGCTCAGTGGTAGAATGCCCCGGGGTTCGATCCCCAGTACACAGGGAGGGTTGAAGGAGGATGCATACTCCATTGGGGACAGGGCAGTGGAGAAGCGGGGAAAGCCTGCAGGCTTCAGCGTCCTCTCTTGAAAGGACTAGAAAACGGGGCCATTTTTGTGGGACAGTATTATATATCCTAAGTGTATTGTGTCTGAATTTTTAAAAGTTAATGGTCTTGCTTCTTTATTTATAGGCACAGATATGGGGCCAAGAACCATTGAGATAATCAGAGTAAGTCATTTATTTTGCTGTTTTTAATAATCTCAGGATTAATTACTAGATGTGAACCTCTTGGATCAAAAGCCTTGCTTAGGGGTTGGGGGCGTGCCTCGGTGTTAGAGCGCTTGCCTAGCATGTGCAAGGTCCTGGATTCAATCCCTAGCACCACCAAAAGAAAAGCCATGCTTGTATTTAGGGTTTTTATGTGTTGCTAAAGTGCCCTTTTGAGAAGATCACATAAGGTGAGTTTCAGTTTATAAATTTGTCACACCCTGATTTCCAACTTGTGTGATATCTAGAATAACAGAAAGTAGTCTTCTGTTTTGATCGCTTTGACCGTAAATTGGGGGTGAAGAAGTAATTAAAAATTTTGACTGTGTTGTAATCATAGTAATCAACCGTAGTAAGGTGATAACCTGCATGACTCCGCTCCCTGGATTCACTCATAGCTCTGTTTGAGGAGCGCTACATTTATTCATTTGTCTATATTTGTTTGTGAGGGCTGCCATAACAGAATACCACAGACTGGGTGTCTTAAACAACAGGAATCTATTTTCTCATGGTTCCGGAGGCTGAAAGTCCAAGACCAAGGTGCCAGCAGCTTTGGCTTTTCCCGAGCCTTCTCACAGTGACCTCTTTGTCTCATCACCCCCATGTCTTTCCTGTGGCCTAACCTCTCCTTTTCACAAAGAGACCATGGTATAAGTATCCTCATAAAGACGAGGACCCACCCAGCTGCCTCATTTTAAAGACCTTCTCTCCAAATACAATCACATTTGGGGGCACTGGTACTTGGGCCTTCAAAATGAGTCTTAGGGAAGTACAGTTAAGTCCATAACATTAGCTCTATGATCAAACTCAACTTTCTCATCTACAGAATGGGGTGATAATACTGACTTCCCTTGAATGCCCATATATAGTGGTGTAGACTAAGTGAGGAAATGCACGTGGTGTACTTAGTGTAGCACCAGTGCCTCATGAATGCCCACAAAGTGGCATGAGTTATTATTGGTGACTGTTGGACTAAGTCAGTCCTATTTGTTCCCAGTATCTTTTCACCAGAGCAGCAACTCAGATGATCATATGATGGGGATGTTAAATGTACCAACAAGCACATAATTATTGATCAATTAAGGACACATTACAATGGAATTAAACCCAAGTTATTCCATAAATTTCTCTTCATTCCAAGATTTAAAAAACATTTTATATTTCCTTAGTGGTTTCAGTCTCTTGTTTTTTACAGTCTTCTCTGATAAGTCCTGCTCACACCACCCCTCTTCTCCCACACATTTTCCAAGCATACATCATAATAAAATGCTTCTTACCATTTACAAGGCTTGACTTTTGGCATTCAGCAAGTATAAGTTACACACAGATGCTGTGACTATAGGATACAAGCTACCTGTGACTGGAGAGGGCAGCATTGCCATCATCCTGAATTACAGTTGTGACATGGCAGCACTGATATTAATAACAAAGAATAGGGGGCTGGGGTTGTGGCTCAGTGGCAGAGCACTTGTCTAGCATGTGTGAGGCATTGGGTTCAATTCTCAGCACCCTGTATAAATAAATAAAATAAATATTTTTTTAAAAAGTAAATACTATTTTTTAAAAAGAATAATTTATGATACATATGATGTAAGGCTTGGTTTGATTTGATGAATTTTTGTTTGCTTTTGGTGCTGGGGATTGAACCCAGGGCCTCAAGCATGCTAGGCAAGCACTCTGCCACTGAGCCACTCCCCAAACCCTTTATATTAAACCAAATTGATGAGGTTGGGCTCGAACTTGCAATCCTCCTATCTCAGCCTCCCAAGTCACTGGGATTATAGGTGTGTGCCTCTGCACCCAGCTTAATCTGTGTATATATTTAAATGATCAATTTAAACTACAGAAGCCTTGCAGCCATCCAGTCCCTTTTATCATATCACCACTGACATTTAGGCCAAATCTGTCATATGTTTACACCTATATAAATTGTTTTTGTTTGTATTTTTGTTTTATAGTGCTAGGCATCAAACCCAAGGCCTCATGCATGCTAAATATACCTAAGTAAATTGAGAACTCCACCAAAGTTATAAATTTGGCTTTCAGCTATCCTTTATTCTTCTTTTTGTGTGTGTGTGTGGTACTGGGGATTGAACTCGGGGGCACTCAACCACTGGGCCACATCCCCAGCCCTTTTTTGTGTTTTTATTAGAGACAGGGTCTCACTGAGTTGCTCAGTGCCTCACCATTGCTGAGGCTGGCTTTGAACTCACGATTCTCCTGCCTCAGCCTCCCAAAGTGCTGGGATTACAGGCGTGCACCACCGCCCCCCGGCTTATTCTTTATATTCTAAAGGGCATCAAAAGAAAATTGGTCACATTTTCTGCAGGTAGTTGTTCTTTATATTTTTGACAAGACTTCATTGTAATGAGCAGAAGAGACATGTGTATGCCACCATGCCAAAACAGGAACTTGTCTGTTCTCCTAGTGGTTTGGAGAATATTGATCCTGTGGTACAAATATGTGGGAGACAAGACTAGAGCCAAGTCCCTTCACCAGAGTCCATCTTAGGGAACGTTTCCTGTAACATTTTGCTCCCCTCTCCACACTGTTGTCACAACAGTGGGTGTCCTCTAAGATCCTTTGTTTTAACGCAACTGCACAGCTCTTCTGGAGCCAAGTGTGTTTGTTCACACCCAGAAGAGCATATGTGTGGCAGTTTAATCATAAACACCATATGAGAACACACTTGCCAAGGCTGCCTCAGAATTGGCCACTGTACTGAGCAGTAGCTTAGGCTTTTGTTTGTTTTTTAATTTACTCCTACTATTGCCTTTTATTGAGCCTTTTCTGTAGGCCAAAACTGCACTCCACTTAACCCTCAAGCCATCGCCACAGTGTTCTTCCCATTTTGTACGTATAGATGGGAATTCTAAGAGAATAACTTCCCCAAGCCCTTGCAGCTAAGTGCTAGAGCTGAAATGTAGGTCTCTCCGACTCCAGAGGCACATGCTTAACTCACATGTTCTTCTGGCCTCCTGCGTCATGGAGGGAATTTGTTCAACAGCATTTTGGGGACAGTAAAGTTGTGGCTTTTTATTAAATATTCAAGCGTTCTGTTTTCTTTCTTTTTTAGGAGCTCAGCGATGCCCTTGGAATCAGTATTGCAGGAGGAAAAGGAAGTCCCTTAGGAGACATCCCTATATTTATTGCCATGATTCAGGCCAGCGGAGTGGCCGCACGTACACAGAAGCTTAAAGTAAACAAGAGGGGGACTGGATTAAGTGCTGACAGCATGTGATGGGGTGGGAGGAAGAAGGTGTAGTCACGGGTACCTCGGGTACCTTGTTGAAAGTCGGAATCAAAAAGCCATCAGAGACCCATGCTGAGGGCAAAATACATTAGAGAAACTTTATACCTGAGATCATTAGGTCCCTGGGCATATAAAAATGTTATTGTTTGTATGAAAGCTTCTCCATAAAAGAAGAAATTGCAGCTTCTTTGCAAACCACCCCATACCCGTTTTAGCACTTCATTCTACTCAAAATTGGCTTTCAGCTCAGAGAGATTTGACCTTAGAATCTTCCCCCAACCAAGAGAATCAACATTTTTATGATGTTTTTTTCTTTTCTGCCTTAATCTTAACTGAAGTAGAAAAATAAAGCAGAAAATATTTGGCTCCCTCATTAGAGCTTTATTGAACAGTTAATTTGTACACCCCACCATTACCGGCGAATGGAGGTATGAAACACCACCATTCCCAAAACACAAAAGTGACCTACTGTGCCTTTCAGCAATCAAATCTGACCCCCTTCTTGTTTCTCCAATTTGTCTATATTTGGGGAAAGCCATAAAAATTCCTTGTGCTTCTCCAACAGGCACACACACTGTCGAAACACAGAATCACCACAATAGCCGCAAATGGGAAATATGACTTACAAAGAATTGTAAGCATTCTTCTCAAATTTAATTTTTTTTAATGATAGTGATTTTCCACCACTTTTATATTTCCAGGTTGGAGATCGGATTGTCAGCATTAATGGGCAACCTCTGGATGGGCTGTCTCATGCCGATGTGGTTAATCTGCTAAAGAACGCCTACGGGCGCATTATCCTGCAGGTACTGTGATCAATGGGACGTGCAGCTGCGCCAGGCAGATAAGTGGGGGGCGGAAAAGATTGAGCGTCACTGGCAGTTGGCATCACCACCCAGCAGGGTGGCTGCTGATGTGAATTATAAAGGTTGAAAGCAAGAAAGTATTATTTTTATTCAGAAATTCTGTAATGCCACCCATACAGGCAGTGAGCATGATTATATGAAAGCATAACAAGGGGAGAGAAATTACTCTTTGCTTCACATGATAAATCAACAAGGCTTTTAATTTCCAGCGTTCTTTTGTAAATCAAAGTTTGCAAGAAATAGGAAATGATTTCCTTTTTTATATCCAAGGACTGTACTAGACTGTCCAAATGCTGTTTCTTCCTGTCCTGCTAAAGGACAGGAAGAATACGATATGGCTTTTCCAGTAGCATTCATGATTGCCAACACGGTTAAGCTCTTGGTGCATGGTGGTCATCAATTAAGGTGGACAGTTATTGATCAGCTGTGGTCCCCATGAGTACTGTCCAGAGGCACAGAGAAATGTACCAGGAAGTAAGAGCAAAGTGTACTGTTAATTACCTCTGCTTATGTTTCAGCTGTCTAGAGGCAGCACACTGTCAGCGAGTTTCATTAGTGAGCATCCCCAAATATATAGGATTATAATCACCACGATTCTGCAGAGATAGTATAAAATGGTTTATAGGTAAAAAGAACAAAACCCACCGCCAGCCACTCAGGTAGTACTAACCCTAAAATAAGAAACTTGGATTGAAAACCCATTTCATTTGAGAGAACCAATTTGTGGTGCTTAACTTTGACATCTGAGTGATGCAGGCCTCAAGTGCTAAGGCAGACATTAAAAAATGGCAGATGCGGGCGCGGTGGCGCACACCTGTAATCCCAGCACTTTGGGAGGCTGAGTCAGGAGGATCGCGAGTTCAAAGCCGGCCTCAGCCATGGCGAGGCACTTAGCAATTCAGTGAGACCCTGTCTCTAATAAAATACAAAAAAAAATGGGCTGGGGATGTGGCCCAGCGGTCTAGTGCTGCTGAGTTCAATCCCCGGTACAAAAAAAAAAAAAATGGCAGATGGCTTTAGCGTGTATGAGGGAAATCATGAAAAATACTGTCACTGGTTTCAAGGGAGTTTATGTGATAGACCCAATATTAGTTCAAGGGAATTTATGTGATAGGCCCAATCTATTATTTGGGTCTCCAAGTTTCTATTGAATGCAAATCAAAACACTGTGTGGACAGGCTTAGATTCTGCTTCCCCCAGACTCCTTGTTGCTGTTCTCACTTTCTGTGTGAACTTAGAAGTGTAGCTTCCTCACAATCCTCCCTTCTACCCTTAGAGAACCCTTTGCTTGTTTGCTGTACTCGCTGGTCCCTCGAGTTATACTGACCTCTAGAGGCACTCATCACAAGTGCAATGCCTGAGCTTCAGAGCTGTCAATCACACCGAATGCAAGAGACCATCACCTCCTATGGGAACTATGACAAGAAAAGTCTCTTAGCAAAATCTGGCATTGTTGGTATTTTCACACACTGGCATAATTTGTTCTGCTCCACCTTGTTCCCAAAGAAATAAGAAAACACAATTTGAGTCTGGAGTGTAGTTGTGGTAAAGCACATACTAGACCCTGGGGGTCTAATCCCAGTACTCCTCCACACCCCCCCAAAAAGGCACAGTTTAAAAGTATAACATTAGCTAAATTTTAAAAAGTGCCTGAAATGAAAATGAGCTCATGCTGGACATTCTGGTTTATGACTGTAATCCCAGCTACTCAGGAGGCTGAGGCCAAGGAGGATCACAAGTTCAAGGCCAGCCTGGGCAATTTAGTGAGACTCTATCTCAAAACAAAAAAATTAAAAATAAAGGACTTGCAGCCAGGCACAGTGGTGCATGTCTGTAATCTCAGCAGTTCAGGAGTCTGAAGCAGGAGGATTGCAAGTTCAAAGCCAGCCTCAGCAATTTAGCGAGGTCCTAAGCAACTTAGCAAGAACCTATCTCAAAATAAAAAATAAAAAGTTCTTGGGAATGTTGCTCAGTGGTTAACCAGGTTCAATCCCTGGTTCCAAAAATATAAATTCAAATTAAAAATGAAGGGCTTGGGAAATAACTCAGTAATAGAATGCCCATGGGTTTAATTTCTAATACCACACGCTCATGCACACACACACACACACATACACATACACATACACACACACAAAGAGCTCGCACTTTCCCATGTAGACTCAACACTTCATTTCAACCAAATTGCCACTATTAACATACTTTTGAAAGAGTTCCTTATTTTTTCTATTTCTGTATTTTAAGAAGAAAATGAAGTGTGATTTCAGAATGTTCTCTTGTGTGAATCTTGTGAGTTGTGTTTTTATTTTATAACATGTGCTATTAAAAAAAATTATGGAATCCTTTGAGATTTTGACAGTTGTAATCTTCACACTTACGGGACGGAGCATATGTGCTCCCAAAGGCTTCAGACACAAACCCAGGAAACTCGTGTCCTACACCCATCGCTTTCCAATTGCTCCATGTGTTTGTTTTAATTAAAACTGTGCATGGAGTAATTCCAGCAATACAGTTGTCACAGGTGACTTGTCGTTGGGCAGTTGCTTTTGTCCTCAGGTGGGCCAGCCCACTGGGAGAGCAGCAGGAAAGTTCAGATAGTGGTGTCTGATGATATGGAAAAGACTTCCTGTTAGGGGGTCCTGTGAAGCAGTCAGCAAATGCTGGTTGCACTGAGGACTGGGTCAACAGGCTGCAGGGTGGAGGAGATGAGTTGGAGAGAGAGCCATCGTGTCTGAAAGCTTCTTCCCAGAGTTTAAATTGCTAATACTAAGCCAGGCATGGTCACATATGCCTGTCATCCTAGCAATTTGGGAGGCTGAGGCAGGAGGATTATACGATGGAGGCCAGCCTCAGCAAGTTAGTGAGACTGTCTCAAAAATAAAAAGTGCCGGGCGTGGTGGCGCACGCCTGTAATCCCAGCACTTTGGGAGGCTGAGGCAGGAGGATCATGAGTTCAAAGCCAGCCTCAGCAATGGCGAGGCACTTAGCAACTCAGTGAGACCCTGTCTCTAAATAAAATACAAAAAAAGGGCTGGGGATGTGACCCAGTGGTCGAGTGCCCCTGAGTTCAATCCCTGATACCACAAAAAAATAAAAAAATAGAAAGTATTAAGGACATAGTTCAGTGGTAAGGCTCCCAAGGATTCAATCCTCAGCATGTAAATGAATAAATCAGTCAATCAATAAACAGTAGATGATTCTGCCCTTGAAATCTGATGGTTTTTTATTGCCAATTATAGATTGATCAATGACATTGATTTACCTTTTTTTGTTTTTATTTTTTTGGGGTTTTTTTGGTACCAGGGATTGAACTCAGGGGCACTCGACCACTGGGCCACATCCCCAGCCCTTTTTTGTATTTTATTAGAAATAAGGTCTCACTGAGTCGCTAAGTGCCTCGCCATTGCTGAGGCTGGCTTTGAACTTGCAATCCTCCTGCCTCAGCCTCCCAAGTGCTGGGATTACAGGCGTGCGCCACCGCGCCCGGCTTTATTGACCTTTTTAAATGTTCCCAATTTTATTTGCTTCTGCAGTTTGATAGTTTGTCTCATTCAATTCTTTTGTCTAAGAAATTACTGTAAAAACTTTGGACAAAATTAAATAAGCCATACTCGGTTAGGAAAATTGTTTTTGTTTCTGTTTTTACATATTTTTTGAGGACATCGAAGAGAAAAGAACATATCAGGAATTTTTTTGTTTTTGTTTCATAGCATCAGGAATTGAACCCAGGGGTGCACTACCACTGAGATACACCCCAACCCCTTTTTGTTTTTTTGAGACAGGGCCTCGTTAAGTTGCCCAGGCTGGCCTCCAACCTGTGGTCCTCCTGCCTCAGCCTCCCAGCTGTCTAGGATTACAGGGGTACACCACCACACCCAGTGGCATCTGACTTTTTTTTTTTTTTTTCAATCAGCAGTGTTTTACTTAGAAAATTTCTTTAGGATATGCTTCAACAAATGAGCAAAACAAGAATGAAGGAAGCCAGTGGATCCAGTGCTGAAGCACATTAAGATCCCAGGATGACAGCTGTTTGGTAGGCAGAGAGAAAACACCTACACTTGGAACAGGAGGAAAAGAGGGCTTCGGGAAGGATGCCCCTGAAGTTAAAAGGAGAAGGAAGGACAGATTGTCCAACATACATAACTGGATTGGAAGTTCGAGAACAGTTAAGCCTAATGATAAATATATAAAAATAAACAAAGTGTGAGCTAATCATTAACTTTGGGGAAAATAAATTTATACCAAAAAAAGGAAATGTATTTATAGTATAGCAGTTGGTGCAGTATGAATAACATTTATATGAACATCTGTAAGTCATCATGTTACTGGATTCCCAGGCTGGGGGACACTAACTCTGGGGGTCCCACAGATCAGACTCAGCCACTCACCCCAGTCAGAGACAGGTGCTGGTAAACACAGGAAAGGAATTTATTCTCAGTGTGGCCACACTGGGAGGACAAAACGAAAGGCTGTCTTTGGGGTGTCACCATTAGTTTAGGGGTTACATAGGGAAGGAACAAAAGCAAGAGTCGAAGGGGTTCCCGTGGCTAGCAGTCTTGGTCAGCGGGTAATGAGGCCCGTCACTGTCCTGGGACTGATGGCAGAGTCAGAGAAGTGGCTGCTGGTTAGGGGCAGATTCTGTTTTCACAGAAGGACTTTGTTTATCCGTCAGACCTGGGATCCTGGATTCCAAGGCAACGCTAGGAGAGAATGACTCAGAGAAAGCTTGCATCAGAAAGGCATGGTGGAGGGGCTGGGGTTGTGGCTCAGCGGCAGAGCGCTCACCTAGCACGTGCGCAGCCCGGGTTCGATCCTCAGCACCACGTTTGAAAATAAAGGCATTGTGTACAACTAAAACAAATAAATAAATATTTTTTTAAAAAAAAGAAAGAAAGGAAGAAAGGCATGATGGAGCTAGGATGATGACCGAGTCCTCCTGTAGGTGGAGGGCCCTGACAGACGTGCAGGTGGCACCCCTGTGGCGGGGAACAAGATGACGCAAAGCTGGCAGTTGGTGTCTGCTCGTTGTGATGTCCCTGCAACTCCTGAGACTACCTTAGCTACTCTTGCCTCAGTGCCTCCAGCCCTGACAGGCGAGGATCACCAACAAATGCTCCTTAAATGATCAACACGCCTACACAGTATTGAGAGGATTCTGACCCAAATTTGAAGGTAGTAAAGAAGACAAATGAAAAATGAAAGCAGAGGTGCTGAGCTTTAATCCTCTTCTAGTTACTTATTTAGTATCTGTAGGTCCAAGACAAGAGTCTGGCTTTTTTTATTTTTGGTACCAGGGATTGAGCCCAAGGGCACTTAACCACTGAGCCACATCCCCAGCCCTTTTTATATTTTACTTAGAGACAGGGTCTCACTAAATTGCTCAGGGCCTCACTAAATTGCTGAGGCTGGCTTTGAACTCTTAATCCTCCTGGCTCAGCCTCCCAAGCTGCTAGGATTACAGGTGTGGCCCATGCTTTTAGCAAAAGCAGCCTCTTGAGTCCCTATTACAATAATAAAACCAATGTAAGCAAATATTTTGATGCATGATATAATAGAAGCGTGGGAGTTAGTGATGTTTTGGTGGAAGGAAAATGTGAGTTAAATTTTTATCTTCTACACAAAGGAGATTAAATATTGGGCTAGGGTTGTGGCTCAGCGGCAGAGCACTCGCCTCGCACGTGCGCGGCCCGGGTTTGATCCTCAGCACCACGTAAACATAAATGCATTACATTGTGTACAACTAAAGTAAATAAATAAACATTTTTTTTAAAAAAGGAGATTAAATATCAAAAAAAATTTAAACCAAGCTGGGGATGGTGGTGCACGCCTGTAATCCTAACAATTTGGGAGACTGAGGCAGGAAGATCACAGGTTCAAGACCAGCCTCAGCAACTTAGGGAGACCCTATCTCAAAATAAAAAGGGCTGGAGATGCAGCTCAGTGGTAGAGAGCCCTTGGGTTCAATCCCCAGTACAAAGAAAAAAAAAAAAAAAACTAAGAAACGGAAGTAAAATTGTGTTATTTAGAACAATGGAAACAAATACTAGAAGAAACAACTGAAAGGGTTTAGAGAGTGAAACTCTGTAATGGGGAAGGAGATCAGGGGCTCTTTTTTATTAAATTCTGTGAATGATTTTGACTTTTCAAATTATATGCTCTATATGAAAAATCATTTTCATTGAAAATAAAATATTTGAAATAAGAAGAAATGTTAGAAATTGTTAGAACTACAGAAGTTTGAGGAAAATTTTAAAACTTAGGGAACAGAACTTAAAAATATATAAATTACATGTGGAGGATGTAGCTCAGCAGCAGACTGTTACCTAATGTGTGCAAGGCCCTGGTTTCAATCCCTAGTACCACATACACAGATACACAAAGATGTGTAGCTATAAGTAGAGATATATGTTAAGTAGGATCCCATTCTTATAGTTCTACATGATGTGGAGTTACACTGGTCATGTATTCATAAGAAAATAGGAAAGTTATATCTGATTCATTCTACTGTCTTTCCTATTCCCATCTCCCTCCCTTCCCTTCATTCCCCTTTGTCTCTTCCACACAATGTGTTAGCATCCACATACCAGAGAGAACATTTGGCCTTTTATTTGGGGGGATTGGCTTATTTCACTTAGCATGATAGTCTCCACATCTATCCATTTACTATAAAAAGTCATAAAGTCATTCTTTTTATGGCTGAGTAATATTCCATTGTGTACTCAAACCACATTTTCTTTATCCATTCATTTGTTGAAGCACTCAGATGAATGTATAAAGGTCGGTTCCCTAGCTAAGCTATTATGAACTGAGCTGCCTTTAAACATTGATACGGCTATGTCACTATACTGTGCTGATTTTAAGTCCTTTGAGTATAAACCAAGGAGTGGGATAACTGGATCAACTGATGGTTCCATTCCAAGTTTTCTGAGGAATCTCCATACTGCTTTCTAGAGTGGTTGCACCAATTTGCAGTGCCACCAGCAATGTATGAGTGTAACTCTTTCTCCACATCCTCACCAGCACACTAAATTTTCATCTGGTGGAGTAGGGAGTCATCATCAAGATGGCAAATTTTCAAAATAGCCACATAAGCATATTATATATCTTATTCCTCCAGGATTAAAAAAAGAAAATTTCTGTGTCTCTAGACAGTGTGTCTAGTTTTTTTTTTTTTTTTATCATGTAATGTTTGCTTTAATTTTCTATCATGTACACACAAAAATAGAAAAGAACCAAGAATCAATCAAGAGTACAAGTCCTTTTGACAGCAGCAAAAATGAATTGCACAGAGAAGTGCTTCTCAAATCTTTAGCTCCAAAAACATCTGGAGAGCTCCTTAACCAGGATTGCTGGGTCCACCCAGAGGTTCAGAGGCTGAAGAACAGGTGTGGATGCAGGAAGTTTCATTTCTTCTCTAATAGCTCCCAGGTGTTGCTGATGCTGCTAGTTCTGGGCCACCCCTGAGAACAGCTGGAGTAGGCCATTATGTAGGGATGAATAAGAGTTTCTGCATTATTCTCTATGTATAAAACACACACCTCTCAGGGCACAGTAGCACATGCTTGTAATCCCAACGAAAGGAGGCGGAGGCAGGAGGGATTGCAATTTCAAGGCCAGCCTCAGCAACTTAGTGAGACCCTGTCTCAAGATAAAAAATTTAAAAAGAACTGGATGTATAGCTCAGCAGTAGAGCACCCCTGGGTTCAGTCCCCACTATCTAAAAAAAATGTTTTTTAAATAATAATAATGACATCAACTTGAAGTCCAAGGATGCTAAAATTCCTTTTCAATTTCTGGAACTAGAGTGATTTTCCAGTTGACATTTGGGATGCATGCCTTTAGATGACAATGTGTCTAGCAATCAGGTTGCCCTGCCATTTTACTCCAAGCTTTTTACACTTCAAACCATTCAATTTTTAAGAAACATAAAAATCAATGTCACTAAAATCCATGTCACTCAATTCTGAATAAAAACTTTAGGCAGCTGTGCTTCCTACTTCATTAAGTCACACCAAAGGCCGGGCCTGGGGTTTCCCTGGTAGTTCTGAAGATGCCAGTTTTCCTGTCTGTCTGCAGCTCGTCCGCACCTACCAGTCTAGGATCCAGACTGGGTGTGAACGCTGAGTGTTATGTTTTAAAAGATTCAGGCCCTAAGATCTAAGGGCCATCCTGTTCCTTTATAGGATTAGAAGCTTGGGAAAGCTCTGTGCACGGAGCCCAGGCTTTGTGCACTGCAATATCCCGCTCATCTACAAATTATTTCAACTTCTCAGTTCTCCAGAATGCAAACCTGTTTGCAAGGAGAGGTTCTCATCCTAGGGTCCATGCAATAAAGATGTGTGCTTTATCACTCAGCTCGAAAGTCTACTGAACATACAGTGTTCCCTTAAAGAACAAAGTTTAATTGAGCTTAGTTTTGTTTTTAACCTAAGTTATTAAATGTCATCATAGCCAATGCACAAAAGAGCATATCAGATTAAAGACTTTTTGAGGGAAATGGGTTGAGAGGCAGGCACAGTTGAAGGACTCACTGGTTGGAGGGGAAGCCTCTTAGAGGGGCGGACTGATTTGGAGGAGGAAACTGGCCGAGGTGTGAGTGTGGTGGAGGGGAACCAGACTGAGGGGAAGGGCAGCAGGAGGGGCGCATGCTCATTGGTTCTCCCACTGATGTAAATGCCTCCCACCATTCTTAGGCCCAGGGGACAAGGTTTCATGTGTGTCCTTAATGTCACTCATCTGTCCTTTCTTGGGTAGAGGGATCATCCCCTCTTCTTCCTTTGTGTTGGTGGCCTCCCCAGCCTTCTTTCTCCTCAGGGGGTCAGGTCCACAGCTCTCCCCTCCCCTCCTTCCTGTTGGTACTGCTGCTCTTTGGGTAAATGGGGATCTGCTCCGATCACAAGCCAAGTCCCCTGGGGGTTTAACTCTGTTATCAAATTACTTGATCTGCCAATCGACTTTTTTTTTTTAATTCACTCTGATTTTTATTACTTATTTATTTAGTTTAACTAGGTATATATAACAGCAGAATGCATTTTGATTCATCATACACAATTGCAGCACACCTTTTCATTTATCTGGTTGTACACGATGTAGTATCATGCCTATGTGCAGTCATATATGTACCTAGGGTAATGATGTCCATCTCATTCCACCATTTTTCCTGCCCCCAGGCCCTTTGCCCAATCAAAGTTCCCCCATTTTTCCCATGCCCCCCCCCCCATTATAGATCAGCATCCACTTATCAGAGAGAACATTTGGCCTTTGGTTTGGGAGGAATGGCTAACTTCACTTAGCATGATATTCTCCCAACTCCACCCATTTACCTGCAAATGCCATAATTTTATTCTCTTTTAATGCTGAGTAATATTTCATTGTGTATATATACCAGTTTACTTATCCATTCATCTATTGAAGGGCATCTCTGTTCCACAATTTAGCTATTGTGGATTGAGCTGCTATAAACATTGATGTGGCTACCAATTCACTCTTAAGATCTAGAGAGTTGAAGCCAGGAACGGTGGCACATGCCTGTAATCCCAGCAGCGCAGGAGGATTGTGAGTTCACAGCCAGCCTCAGCAAAGTGAGGCACTAAGCAACTCAGTGAGACCTGTCTCTAAATAAAATACAAAATAGGGCTGGGGATGAGGCTCAGTGGCTGAGTTCCCCTGGGTTCAATCCTTGGTACCCATTTAAAAAAAAAAAAAAAAAAAAAAAAAACCTAGAGAGTTGGTGCAGGTATCTTAGGGTTGTAAAGAGGGTGACAGATTTGTGCTCTCCTGGTCTTCCTGCAAAAGACCAAGTGTCTTCATGTTTCCCATCCAGCCACTTGGATTCCACTCTTACAAAATCAGCAGGCGCTTGCACAGCTCCCAATCTTGAGGGCAGAGAGGTCTCTAGGATTTAATGTTATCAATGGGTATGAGACCCTTTTTTTTTTCCTAGCTAAGAAGTAAGCAAGAAAACTGCAGTTTTTACATATATTTGTGCTAAGAAGTGTTTTTCTGCCATGAATATAGATACATACCTGTAGTCCCATCTACAGGGGAGGCTGAGGCAGGTCATTACAAGTTCTAGGCCAACCTGGGTGACTTAGGGAAACCTGTCTCAAAGTAAAAGAGCACCAGGGATGTAGCTTAGTGGTAGAGCACACCTGAATTCAATCTGCAGCACCACCAAAAACAAATAAAAAAAAAAAAAAACCCACAGAATTCACAATCTCTCCACGTTTACTCCATCAGTCCTCCTCTGCTTTGGAATTTCTGAAAGTCAAATTGCAGAATATCTATTTCTGGTCAAGGTTTTATATTGAGTCATTCACTCACAAGTACTTATTGAGCAATCTTTACGCACTAGGCACATTAACCTTATGCAAATAAGCAGTCCTTGTGTTCATGGGTCCTATGATTGGGTGAGAGAGATAACAGTCAAACAGATGTGTATCAACACAACGTGTGAGAAATACTTTGAAAGTACTGTGGAGAAATTAAACGGGTGGTCAGCTGGGTGTGGTGGCACACTCCTGTAATCCAATGACTTAAGAGGCTGAAACAGGAAGACTGCAAGTTGGAGGCCAGCTTCAGCAACTTAGTGAGATCCTGTCTCAAAAAATAAAAAGGGCTAGGGATGTAGCTCAGTGGTAAAGCACCCCATGGATTAAATCCCCAGTAACAAGGGTAGTCAAAGAGGGTTGTATGGCGTGGGGGTGGGAGGCAGCGATGTTTTAACTGCTACCAGGCTGACTGGTTATGGGATGGGTTGGATTCCAGGAGGAGAGAACTGCAAAAGGCAGAGAGGAGTGGAAAGAGAAGGGATTAGAGGAGCAGGCTAGGGAGGGACTTTCATATGCTTGGAATTTATTTCAAGTAAAAGGGGAAACCACTGAAAGGTTTTAAGCAGAGGACTTCCATTATCCATTTTATATGGATAGTTGACTACTGTGGAAGAGAGATTAGAAGAGGACGAGTAGGGGTTTCAGAAACTTGATGGTGGATCAAATTAGGATGGTTGCCTGTAGATGAAAAATAAACATTGAATTTTATTTGTGTGTGTGTGTGTAGGTGTGTGTGTGTGTAATGCTGAGAATTGAACCCATGGCCTTGTGCATGCAAGGCAAGCACTCTGCCAACCGAGCTATATCCCCAGCCCATTATTTTTGTTTTTATTAGTACTAGGGATTGAACCCAGGGATGTTCTACCACTGATCTACATCCCCAGTCCTTTTCTATTTTTTTTAATTTTGAAACAGGGTCTCACTAAGTTGCTGAAGGTCTTACTAAATTGCTGAGACTGGCCTCAAACTTGTGAACCTTCTGCCTCAGCCTCCTGAGTCACTGGGATTACAGGCGTATGCCATTGCACCCAGCTTGGAGAGGGTTTAGAGGTAGAATCTGGAGGATTTGGTGGTGAATCACTATGGCAGATGAGCACTGGAGGTGCCAGGTGGATGGGTGTTCAGAGTAAGCCCCAGTGTGACTAGAGCCTGGCTTCCTTTCCAGTGGAGCCGCTGGATGAAGAAAAGCTAGAGGAAGAGGAAGGGCAAGGGGATGGGCTGATGGATCAAGAGTTTGGATTTTGGCCAAGCACAGTGGCACAGGCCTGTAATCCTAGCCACTCAAGAGGTTGAGGCAGGAGGATCACAAGTTTGAGGCCAGCCTGGGCAACTTAGCCAGACCCTGTCTCAAAATGAAAAATGGAAAAGGCTGAGAATGTAGCCCAGTGGTAGAACACCCCTGGGGTTAAGCCCCCGTACTGCCAAAAAATAAAAAAGAATTTGGATTTTATGGTGTTAATTTTGGGGTGAAGTGGTATTTAACTCAGGGACACTGGACCACTAGGCCATATCCCCAGCCCTACTTTGTATTTTATTTAGAGACAGGGTCTCACTGAGTTGCTTAGCACTTTGCTTTTTGCTGAGTCTGGCTTTGAACTCATTATCCTCCTGCCTCAGCCTCCAGAGCTGCTGGGATTACGGGTGTGTACCACCATGCCCAGCTTATGATGTTAATTTTGATAACCATTTAAAAAATTTTTTTTTACTTGTAGATGGACGCAATACCTATATTTGTTTTTATGTGGTGCTGAGGATCAAACCCAGTGCTTCACACACACAAGGTGCACGCTCTACCACTGAACCACAACCCCAGCCCCTTTGATAACCTTTTGAGATAGTAAAATACAGATCTCAAATTGGCAATTGGGTGTAGCAGACTAAGCTGGTGTTATCAGTATATTGCTGGCATTTAAAGCCATGGAAATGTATGTGCTGTCACTTGACCCTGAGTGTGCAGATGGGAAGTGGGCCCACAACTGAGCCAGGAGGTGAACAGAGAATAGCAAAGAGACAGAAAAGCAAACCCCAGTGTCAGGAGGAAAGTCATGGGATAGGGCTGGAAGCTGGAATGGAGCAGGTTTATGAAGACGGTGTACACTAAGAATAGGTAGAGTGTCAAAGATTGTGAGCCAAGATGACACTGCCAGTAAACTTGCTGTGGAAGACAGCAGAAAATGCTGATGGTGACATGAGATTCGTGGTCAGGGAGGATCTGACATGTTCTCTCTAAGCCTTTTGTCCTAACTCTGAGTTCCTGCTGATTCTTCATGTGTGGTATTTCCAGAGGCTCCTCTAACTTGCCTGTAGCAGTTTTCCCCCAAGGTGGGATGCTCCGCCCAGCATGTGTTCTGAGCCAGCTGAGGCAGACCTGTTACTTTTTTTTTTAGTTGTAGATGAACACAATACCTTTATTTTATTTGTTTTTATGTGGTGCTGAGCCCCTGTTACCTTTCTTGTGCTGTTCTACTCAACAGATGCAGCTGTTTAACGATTAGGCAGCTCTGCCCTCTGTTGACTGATTCTGAAACTGCTACCCAATCCAGCTCATACTGTCAGCAGAGCTGCCCTCAGTAATGCAGTGAGCCCCGCAGTCAGCCCTCCATGTCCCTGAGTTCAGCCACCCTGGGATTGAAAATGTATTTACACCGAGGACAGTCGCTTTGCACTGTACACGTGCAGACTTTTTTTTTGTCCTTATACTCTTAACAGTGCAGTAGAACTATTGACACTGCATTAGGATTACACGTAATCTTATGAAGTATTACAAATAATTATCAGGAATCTTTAAAAGGGCTGGAGATGTAGCCCTGGTCATTAGAAGCATATACAGGAGGATGTTCCTAAGTTATATGCAAACATCATACCATTTTTTATTTCACTCGAGTCTCTGTAAATTTTACTATCCTGGAGGGTCCTAGGAGCAATCCACAGTTGGCAAGGGACAAGTGTGTACCTAAAGCAGGACCACTGGTCAGAAACACATAACCAAGGAGCTCCTGAGAATGAAGGTGTGGGCCTAGTTGAGGTAGAAGATGACTCCAGGAGAAGCAGGCAAGGCGGACTTCTATGATTCCCATTTAGTAGATGAGCTGACTCAGCACAGCATCAATGAGTGGCAGAAACTGGGTGCTGGAACGCCACTCTGAGCCCAGTACAGGCTCTTGGAGCTTTATTTCTTCTAAATGCCTTAGAATGTTGTTTGCAAAATACAAACACAACGTAAATAATCTAAGCATCATTATCCTACCATACCTTTGGTTAGGACCATCTAAAATGCAAATCTCAGGGAGTCAGAGCCATCCATTCTGTCACTCACCAACTATTTACGGAAACACCTCCTTATGCCGGGCACTGTTCTAGTGATGTGAAGACAGCAGTGAACAAAGCAGACGACTGTCCCGCCCTCACGTTCTCATATGAAGTGATAGATAATAAATAAATAATAAATAAAGTAAAATCGACACCACTCATCAGGTAGTAGTGCTGGTAAGAAGGAAACCAGAAGCAGGGAAAGGGGGACATGAAAAGTTGGCCCAGGACGTTGGTGTGGAAATTTTAGAGTGGTCAGAGAAGGTGACTTTGAAGACCCGAGGCAGGAGCTGGGCACAGTGGTACACACCTGTAATCCCAGTGGCTTGGGAGGCAGGAGGATCACAGGTTCAAAGCCAGCCTCAGCAAAGTAGTGAGGCCCAAAGCAACTTAGTGAGATCCTTTCTCAAAAAATAAAAATAAAAGGACTGGGCATGTGGCTCAGTGGTAGAGCACCCCGGGTTCAGTCTCCAGTCCCCGGAAAGAATAAAGACTGGAGGGAAGTGAAGGAGCTGGGCGTGCAGATGCCCAATGCAGAGCCTTTCAGGGGGAGGGCAGGGCAGCCCGTGATGAGGAGGGAGGTGTCTGACCCCTGAGAAGCAGCAAGCAGGCCAGCTGCTGGGGCAGAGTGAATGCAAAGGCAATCATTAGGAGAAAAGGTAGAGGTGTCACAGCAGATCACCTGTAGATGAGCTTGCCAGTCACAGTAAGAACTTCAGCTTGTGATCTAAGAGAGTCTGGTTTCCTTTAGCTGGTTTTAAGCAGAGAAGTGAAATAATCTGCTATGTTTTAACAGAACCATTCTAGCTGCAGTGGACTGGGGCCAAAGCAGGGAGACCAGTGAGACTATTGTAAAACTCCAGACAAAAGATATATTTGAGGGCTGGGGTTGTGGCTCAGGGGTAGAGCACTTGCCCAGCATGTGTGAGGCACCACATAAAAAATAAACAAATAAAATAAAGTTATTTTTTTAAAAAGAGATTTTTTGACCAGGTGCGTTGATGAATACCTGTAATCCTGAGCAACTCAGGAGTCTGAGGCAGGAAAATCTCAGGTTTGAAGCCAGTCTCAGCAATTTATCAAGGCCCTAAGCAACTTTGTGAGACCCTGTCTCAAAAGAACTGGGGATGTAATTCGGTGGTAAAGTGACCCTGGGTTCAATCTGAAGTACCACAAAAAGCAGGGGGATGCTTTTGTAGATAGGCCTGTAGAGCTTTATGAGGATTATATGTGGGTTGTGAAAGAGAGGAGTCAAGCATAACACCAAGGTGCTCACGAAACTGGAATCAAGCTACAGGCACTTGAGGAGGAAGACTGCAGGCCCTAAAGGTGGAAGTGGAATCAGGCGTGGGCTACCCGATAGACACCCCACTAGATATGTCAGGTTGGCGATTGGCAATACGGGTTTGGAGGTAGGTAAAAGGAGGAGCCAGGAATTACCATCACTTAGATGGTACTTAAATTCATGAGATGAGATGGATGTCTGAAGGAACATATTAAGATGAGAAAGATACAAGGTGCTCAAGGACTGAGCCTTGTGACACTTGGATAGTTCGGGGCTGGAAAAATATGAAGGAATGGCCAGAAAGGTGGGCAGGAAATTAGGAAGATGTGAGTCCTCAAAGCCAAGTGAAGACAATTTTTATTAAGAATATCTAAGTGCTACTGATAGGTGGGATGAGATGAGGCCTGAGGACTAACCATTATCGGATATGGCCTGATTTCCCTAATTCTCCTCTGCCTATGATGAAATATCTTGTTCTAACTTCCCCTCCAGGTTGTAGCAGATACCAATATAAGTGCCATCGCAACTCAGCTTGAAAACATGTCTACAGGCCACCACTGTGGCTCACCCACTGCTGACCACCCTTCAGAAGACACAGAGTGAGTATGCAGAGGGCCTCTTCTGTGTGGGGGTGCTCCTGAGGACACTTCCAAAAGGAGAGGAGGGGAAGCGTACATTCCTTTTTCCAGCTCCTAGAGAAGGCATCAGGGTTCCCTTGCTTCCCACAAAGCCCTGTTTTACCATATAAGCTCTTAAAATAGCGTCTTTGCAGGGCCTGCACACACTGCTTCTGGCCACTTCGACATGATACCTGTGTCTCCTTCCCTAGGAAACCACAGACCTATATTCCCAGCATACCTGCTTTCTTGTGCAAGGAACCATGTTCCCTCAACTTTCTAAGCTAAACTCTTATTCTGAGATTAAATCTTGTCATACTTGTTGGCATATTTCATTAAAATTCATCATTGCAGTTATAATTGTTTATTAAAAAGGTGTTTAAAGAAGTGTGTTTGCAGACAGTATTTCTCCAGGCCTTATTGTAAAGAACCTGATTAGATGGTCTACAAAAGAATCAGAAATCTGCTTTTAACAACTTCCCCAGGGTGATTCTGATGCAGTGCAAGAAGATGCATACTTTGAGAAATCCACCTAATGTTATTCCTCTTAGTGCCACCAGTGCCTGGTCACTAGTAGGTGCTCAATAAATGTTTGTTGACTGATCTTAATAGTTCCTTTGAAGCATCTCATGATCACAGCCATTTGCAACTTTTTTTCTGGTAGTTTCAGCAACTTAAATGATCTTTGAGGGTTTTTTTTTTTTTTTTTTTTTTTTTTTTTTTTTTTTGAGGAAACTGTTAAATTAAGTTCATTCTACTTTGTCCTCACTATAAGAGTAACATATGCCATATCCTGACATGGTGGCATGTGCCTGTAATCCCAGTCACTTGGGAAGCTGAGCCAGGATAATCCTAAATTTAAGGCCAGCCCCAGCAATTTAACAAGACCCTCAGCAACTTAGCAAGATCCTCTCTCAAAATCGAAAAAGGTCTGGGGATGTCGCTCAATGATAAAGCTCTCTGGGTTCAATCCCCAGTACCAATTTTTTTAAAAAGCAATATATGCCACCAGGCACAGTGGTACACGCCTATAATCCCAGCACTTGGGAGGCTGAGACAGGAGGATGGCGAGTTTAAAGCCAGCCTCAGCAATGGTGAGGCACTTAGCAACTCAGTGAGACCCTGCCTCTAATAAAATACAAAAAAGGGCTGGGGATGTGGCCCAGTGGTCGAGTGCTCCTGAGTTCAATCCCCGGTATCACAAAAAAAAAAGCAATGTATGCCATTAAAATATGACAAGAATACAAATGTATTCTCATACAACAGCCCTTTAAAAGAAAATCAGGACAGTTATAGAAGAATAGTGTACCTTAGTACTCTTTGATGTGGCTATAGAAATAGAGGTACCCTTATAATCCTGATTCCTGGCAAGTCAGGAACCAGAAGCACAAAATAATTTAAAAATTATTCATGATCCCAAATATGGAGGTTTTTTTCCTTTTGGGTTTTTTGTTTTGTTTTGTTTTTTGTTTTTTTGTTTTTTGTTTTTTTTTGTTTTTTTTTGTTTTTTGGTTTTTTTTTTTTTTTTTTTTTTTTTTTTTTTGATACCGGGAATTGAACTCAGGAGCAAAACTGAGGAGGGAGAGAGGGAAGAACACTCCAAAGCAAACAGAACCGAATATTCTAAGGTCACTTATATCCCCTTTTTACAAGTTTCTCTGAATACATGAATGGCTGAGTTTATATCAGATGACTCTGCATCTCAGACATGCATGTTGCCACAAAACAAATAGTGCTGCCCATATCAATTGTGAACCTCCAAGCCAGGTGTAGTGGCACATACCTGTAATCTCAGCTACTTGGGAGGCTGAGGCAAGAGGATTGCAAGTTTGTGGCTAGTCTCAGCATGTAGTGAGATACTGTCTCAAAATAAAAAAGTGTAAGGGGCCAGGGATGTAGCTCAGTGGTACAATCCTGGGTACAATCTCGAGTACAAAAAACAAAGTGAACCATCCGCTATAAATAAGATCATAAGGCCTGAGATAGCAGAATTCTTCAGGTTTTTACCCTTTGGACAATAGCATTTGGGAATAAGAAACTGGTATCACCTGATCTTAGATTAAATTATTGGAGCCTACAAAGGTAATTTAATTTTTAGTTATGTTGTTTCTGAGAGAAGACTTCCACACTGGACGAAGCTTTGAAAACCTAAATTGTGCATTTGAAACAGATTTTTATTCGTTTTACTTCACTTGGGTTTCTCTCTTCTCTCCTGGACATTAGTTCTCATCCATATGGTCATGATCCAGAGTTTGACAAGAAAAATATATCATGCTGGTGTACACAGGTGCCTAAGATGAAGAGTTGACCCCAGGCAGAGAAGAAAGATGGCTACGTAAGGGATGCGCCTGTCATCCCACCAACTCAGGAGGCGGAGGCAGGAGGATTGCAAGTTTGAGGCCAGTCTCAGCAGCTTAGAGAGACCCTTAGCAACTTAGAGAGACCTTGTCTCAAAATTACAAAATAAAAAGTGATGGGGATGTGATTCAGTGGTAAATACTCCTGGGTTCAATCACCAACACCAAAACAAACAAGATGGATATGTAATTGCAATATGACATAGTGAGGACCATCCTGGAAATTTGAACCAAAAGCAAAGGGAGCAGCTGGAGCTCATCCCCCTGAGGCAGTAGGAGAACCTTCCATTGGAGGTGTGTTTTGAGAAGAGAGTTCCTAGGCGGAAGTGGTGGGACAGGTGTGCCCAGGGCATGCAGGCAAGAAGGAGCAGCAGTTTCCTGAGCTAACAGGCTGCCATTGCCTGTTATGGACAGAGGCCACCTGAGGACAGCAGTCTCCCACCTCACTGATGTGACACTTTCCCCCTCTGTGCCATGCACTTTCAAGATAGTTCCTTTCAGCTCTAAACAGTGCATTTAAGAGTTTAAAACCAAGCATAGAGGGGATGCTTGTGCTTGGACAATTTCAGCATCATGACTTTGTTTCTAATTAGAAAGCCATGGATTTTATGAAAGAGAAACCCTAAACCATCAAGAATATTGTTAGCCAGGCGTGGTGGCGCATGCCTGTAATCCCAGCAGCTCAGGAGGAGGATCGCAGGTTCAGCAAAAGCAAGGCACTAAGCAACTCAGTGAGACCCTGTCTCTAAATAAAATACAAAATAGGTCTGGGGATGTGGCTCAGTGGCCGAGTGCCCCTGAGTTCAATCCCCGGTACCAAAAAGAAGAAATATATATTATTGATGAGTTGGCATGCCTTGGGAAATTTAAAAATAAGTTTCTAAATTGCTCTCTGAGATTATGATATGGTAAACCCACCTTCATAGCTTCGCAGTATGAAAGTCTCTCTCAATCTGTGCTCTTCCATTAAAATGAAATTCCCTCTCCGTACCTATTCTGGAATTAAACAGCATGCATTGTGCTTTCAGAACACCTCCACCTAAGATTATTACTTTGGAGAAAGGCTCTGAAGGATTGGGGTTTAGTATTGTAGGGGGTTATGGAAGTCCCCATGGAGACCTGCCAATTTATGTCAAGACTGTATTTGCAAAGGTATTTTTTCCTTTTTACTGTACTTTTTTTTTTTTTTAATCAAAACTAGGTGAGAATTTTTTAAAAGTGCTTTGTGTAGCTTTACTTTGGATTACACCTGGATGTGTGCATGTCTGCTTATTTCATTTGAGTTTTATAAGAAAACAGTGAGAGAAAAGATATTTTACAATAATAGAGTCATGAGAATTTTCTTCAGATTCTCTCACAGGATTTGCTTACAGACTTTAAGGGAGTGTCTTCTTTCAGCAACAGTTTAGGGAGTGGCACCACATTCTTTAGAAGCTGGCCCTGGAGTATTGGTCTAGGGGTCTAGATCAGAAAAAAGATTTGGCCTTGTCCTTAAAGAAAAGATACCATGGGGCTGGAGTTATGGCTCAGTGGTAGAGTGCATGCCTAGCATGCATAAGGCACTGGGTTCGATCCTCAGCACCACATAAAGATTAAAAAAAAAAAAAATAAAGATATTGTGTCCACCTAAAAAACTAAAATATAATTAAAAAAAAAAAAAAAAAAAAAAAAAAAAAAGATACCATGGCCAGGGATATAGCTCAGTAGTAGAAAGCCCCTGAGTTCCATCCCCAGTGCTGGAGAAAGAGAAAGAGAGAGAGAAATGTATCAGGCACCGGAGGCCCGAGGCAGATCAGTGCAAGAATATTAATGGCTGCACATCACAGAAAACCTCAGGATGCTTTAGCTCCGGGTGGTTTCTTTGTCCATGACTCTGCCAATTACTTAACGTGGTAGACAAATACCGGGGAACACCAAGTTTTTCAGGCATTAAACTACTTCCAACAAATCCTAGTTAATTAGTACAGAGGCCAGGCTGTCCACTTCTACTGCTGCCTCTAGAAGGCTCTTAGAGTCATTATTTTTAACTTCCTGTGAGTTTACATTGGAATTTGTTAAGTTTGAAGAGCTCTGAGAAGTGTTTGGTGTTGATATTGCAGGCTTTTTTCTCGTGGGTTTTATCACAATCACTTGTTTATGAATTGATCCAGTTGTCTGTCTGCTTTATTTTCAGTGGTAGACCTTCCCTGGGTTCAGTCCCCATAACACACACACACACACACACACACACACACACACACATGCAAATAAAGATCTTCAAAAGCAGAAATCTTTTTCTTGGGGTTGATGTGGTCTCTCTAGAAAGTTATATTATGCATTAAATGTAAACTTGTTTTACATGTGCAGAGCATCACCTTTTAATTGGGCTTGCCTGAGGCCTGATATAAACCCTTAGGTGGTTTAGCATTTGCTTCTGGACCACACTGGGCAGCTGCAGATGTCCCCTGGAGTGCCTGTAAGAAGGCATATTATTATTATTCCCAAACACACACTGTTGAACTGGAGGTACGCAGAAATGGGAAGAGAAGGCAGCTCAGAAACATTGTGGGTAACGGTGACACCCCGCCTTCTGACACCTGCAGTAGTTAAACCACACACTGACCGTCCTTCCCCTAGGACATGCTTACTACCACAGGAGGCATAACCATTCTTTTTTTTTTTTTTTTTTTTTTTTTTTATTGTACCTGGAATTGAACTCAGGGGCACTCAACCACTGGGCCACACCCCCAGCCCTTTTTGTATTTTATTAGAGACAGGGTCTCATTGAGTTGCTAAGTGCCTCACCATTGCTGAGGCTGGCTTTGAACTCGAAATCCTCCTGCCTCAGCCTCCCAAGTGCTGGGATTACAGGCGTATGCCACCACACCCGGCTGTGACCATTCTTCTTATGGGGGTGCTGTGATACTTCGCTTTTGAAAGAGTCAGCTATAAGGGTGATGGGATGGCAAGAGTGAGCCCGGCCCCCCATGTTTTGGCAAGTCCTGTCACACACCCTCTCCTCCATGGAGGCCCTCCAGGGTGTTCCTCATTACCAGCTCACTGTGGCCACATCAGCCACAGTCCAGAGACAGGGCTGGCTAGCCCAAAGTGAGTGCCTCAGACTGCTGCCCCGTACCCGTCTCCACGTTCACAGAGGCCAGTGGGAGGGGAAGCCAGATCACCAGCATACACAGCTGAGAGTGAGGTAGCTGCGTGTTGCTGGGATGCTTTTAAAAGCAACCATCATCAAACTACAATAGGACAAGACGAGTGGGTTTAGTGAACCGACTGAAGCTCACACAGAGTGCTTTTCAGAGGGCCCCACAGGCAGTGGCACATCTGTAATCCCAGCAACTCAGGAGGCCAAGGCAGAAGGAGCACAAGCTCCAGGTCAGCATGGGCAACTCAACAAGACCTGTCTCAAAATTAAAAATAAAAAGGGCTGGGGATGTGGCTCAGTGGTGGAGCACTTGCCTAGCATGCAAAAGGGCCTGGGTTTGATCTCTAGTGCTGAAAAAAAAATTTTTTTTTATATATATTTTTTCTTTTTTTATTTATAATAGTAATATGTATTATAATTCATAATGCACATATATAGCATCTAAAAATCTTTTTAATTATGCTTTTTCTTTCCTTTTTTGTTACACTGAACCAATATGTCCAAATTTTAAAGTTTTCTATGGAGAATTAAACCAAAAACCAACAAAGGAAAATTTTTCCCCCAATGGTCACACAGGCTGATGTTAGGTTTATGATGCTCCTACCTCAGCTTCTTGAGTAGCTGGAATTATGGGTTCATCTGGCTCCCCAAAATTAATTTTGAATTGTCTAGTAATTCTGATTTTATCAACTGAAGTCATGTATTTGATCCTGTCTTTATTTTAATGCCATTGACACTTTCTTAATGAATTTGAATGAATTTGCAAATTATTTAATTTTGGTATTCCTCCACCCGAGTATAGACCTGGATTTGAATATTCTTTTTTTTTTTTTTTTTTTTTTTTTTTTGGTACCGGGGATTGAACTCAGGGGCACTCAACCCCTGGGCCACATCCCCAGCCCTTTTTTGTATTTTATTAGAGACAGGGTTTCACTGAGTTGCTAAGTGCCTCGCCATTGCTGAGGCTGGCTTTGAACTCGCGATCCTCCTGACTCAGCCTCCCAAGTGCTGGGATTACAGGCGTGCGCCACCACACCCGGCATGAATATTCTTTATTGTACAATTCATACAAGAATTCCACCCTTGTTGTCATTTAGAAGTTCTAGAAAATCGCCTAAGCACCACTGGCCCTCCATGCTGCCACAGACACAAGTCGTGGGAGCACAAGGGCCTCCGGCTCAGTTTCTGATGGAGTCTGGCCAGGGCTTGGTGCCTGTGGCCTTGTTTCCCCAGCACTTTGGCCTCCTTTAGAGGACTTTTGGCCCTGACTTTTCAAGGAACTTCAACAGTTATCCCAACAGATGGAGAAAGCCTCCTATAAATTATTTTCTAGGTCTTTTCTTCCCTTACTAATGCAAAACATTTCTAATAATATCACATCATTTTTAGATACTCAGTTTCACAATGAAAAAAAATCCATGTTTCACTTGCTTTGTTCTTTGTTCCATTTTGAAGAACCAGGCATGACTGATGTGTAATAAAAGTAGTCATTTGAAAACCTATTTAGATGATCAAATATGAAGTTGAAGCTTTTGAATAGATTACAAAGTTTTACAGATGCCACACTTTTATATCTATAACAGCTTTATTGATATATAATTCACATACCATGCAATTCACCCATTTAAAGGCTACACTTGCTTTTGACAGATGACAGTTCTGATAGCTTAATAATGCAATGGGAACCTTACACGAAGATGGTATTGGCAATAAGACTAACACCAGACTCAATTCTATCTGCCTTCTCTTGTATATTACATTTCCATGAATATGACATGATATGACATCCAATCACATTAATGCTGAGTATTGAAATAAGGTTCTACTTCTATTAAAGGAAATGTAAGTGTCAGTACATTTCTACTAGTATGTTATTTAGATGATTCATAGCTACAGTTCCTATACACCCATTATTATTCAAACAATGAATCCTACATTTTTTTCTTTTTTTTTTTTTTTTTCATGGTACTGGGGATTGAACCCAGGGACCTTGTGCATGCTAGGCAAGCACTCTACCAACTGAGCTATATCCCCAGCCCCCAATTTTTTTAATTTAAAATATTGCCTAGAAAAAAATCCTTTGATAGTTTTTTAAGTTACTCCTTCAATATGCACACAGACACAAGTGAGAGGTTTTAATATTGATGTAATATAAACCATTTTACCTTGGATTAAACTGGAATGTTTCTTGTTTGTAGGGAGCAGCTGCGGATGATGGCCGATTAAAGCGAGGTGATCAGATTTTAGCTGTTAACGGTGAGACCCTGGAAGGTGTCACTCATGAGCAAGCTGTCGCCATTCTAAAACACCAGAGAGGGACTGTTACCTTAACTGTGCTTTCATGAGTCACAGGCCCTGATCACGAGACAGATGCTGTTGTTTAGAACATCCATAGGAAGACGAAGTTCAGGGTGAAGATAAAAAGCCACCTCAAGTAAAATTTACCATGTTCTCACCATCTCACTCTCTCTGCTCAGGAGAGAGGCTGAGGTTCCAAGTGATTTTCCCAAATCAACACTCATCTGGGGCTGGGGCTCTAGCTCAGTTGGTGAGTGCCTGCCTTGCATGCATAAGGCCCTGGGTTCGATCCCCAGCATCACAAGGAAAAAAAAGTCATCTGCCTGATTTTTCCCAGCTTCTGTCACCTCTGCTGAGGTTAATTTCTAAAGTCTGAATGAACAAGTCTTTTCTGTTTTGCCTTTAACATCAATGTTTGCCAATTAGAAGTAACTGGTTCTGATTATATTTGCTGAAATTGGAGTTAACAGCCTCCTTTCCTTACCCTTCCTCTCCCCTGCCCCGCTCAGACAGATGCCTAATAGCAGCTCAGATCTCATGTGATGAACAGAAGCAAATGCTAAGCCACTTGTCATCTCACTCATGATTTACTTATGCTAATTGTCTCTTCAAGTAAGCCAGCAAACATTAGCAGTGTGATTAAGTTCCCCATGACAAAAGACCCATATTCTCCAAAGGGAAATTACTGTACTCTCTTCTGTATGACTTATAGTCAACTAAGTCTCAAATTCATTTCTCTTGATGAAACTTTATATGTTAGTCATGGGTGATTTTGATGAGTCAATTTGCAGACTTAATCTCCTAAAGATTCCAAAAGTTTTCCTAATTGCTTTCTGGGCTACAGAAGTGCACACCACCCACCAAGTGCACCTTCTTCTCGGCAAGAACAATTAACCTCCATGTTCTGAGTTCTAACGATGCTAACAGGTTCTAGTCCATGAAACTCATCTGGAGTTAATGGTGTCTCAGGCCAGCATCATCCCCACCCCTCCGTCTTCACATGAGGAGGTAGAAGCCCACAATCATACTGCAGAGGTCATCAAGCTTTGCCTCAAGTCAGATGAGGCCTGGGTGGCCTTGGCCTTGTGCAAAGGAGAATGACTATAGCCTCCTTCCCTTGGCCTCCATACCAGCCCACACAACAGCACAGACTGCAGGAACGAGGTGGAACTACACACTTAGCCATTAATAACTGAGCAAAGGAACTGAGCCTAGGAACCAGCAGGAGAAAATGCCTGGCTGGTGTTTCCTGGCCCCCCAGGGTGCCTCTCTTTTGCTGAAGTTTGACATGCTAAGAAAGCAACTGCAACAGAAAATGCAATACCTATAATGTTGATTATGGGCATTCTTGTTAACATATTAGCAGGAAAAGGGTGAAGATGCTTCTCAATGAATGTTCTAGGGTCTTCTATAAAAATTTGCCATGAAGGATAAGTACCAGAGTCAGTAATAGAAGTAGTTCAGCACTATTTAACTGTAAGACAATGCTGCAAATTGTTCACAGTAATTACCAAAATTTAATGGGGTTTAATTTAAGATCTTATTTAATAAATGTAGATTTTGCTGGATGCCATGGTGCATACCTGTAATCCCAGCCATTTGGGGGGCTGAGGCAGGAGAGTGGCAAATTTGAGGCCAGCCTCACCAACTTAGTGAGACCCTATCTCAAAATTTAAAAAAAAAAAAAAAAGACTGGGATGCAGCTCAGTGGTAGAGCACCCCTAGGTTCAATTCCCAGTACCACAAAAATAAATAAGTATAGATTTTAATTGAAAATTATCTTTGAGTAGGTGTAATCACAAAGTGCATTAACTCTTGTTGGAATACTTCATTGCTATTCCAAAGTATAGAGTGCCTAAATTTTCTGTTGAAAATGTATTTCATGGCTGGTATTGAGTTTTTCAAGATTACACACAGCTTTTAGAATTTCTCACATATCCAGGATCTCGCCTTTCAATGCATGAGAAGCCACCAGCCTCAGAACGTTTCGTGTTAACCATGTCTGTAAGAACACCTCAGGCGGCCAAAGTGAAGTGAAGCCCAATGACACTTGAAAACGTACCTTAGATAGCTATATATGCACATGATTCTTTTGAAATGTGATTCTGCTTAATTTTGATGGAATGGCCAATAAATACACATTTTGAAATAATCCATGGTTGTTGTGTTTCTTTACACATTATCCTTTGGGGTCATGCTATTGAAAGCCTCTTAAAAGAATTGTGATATTCGTTGTTGTTATAACTTGGCAGAACCAGTCCTTCTCAGACCTGGTTATGCCTCTGTTTGCATCACTAATAAATAATTGCTTTCCCCAAAAGTAGTATTTGTTTTGTTCTGTTTGGGTTTTTGTTTTGAATCAGAACTTGCTGACAAGGTTAGAGGACAGGCAGATGGAAATTTATAAAAGAAGTATTTGTCTTATAGCCACATATATTGTTCCAGCCTAATCATTTGGGTCGTTTAAGTATAGTGATGATATCACTGATTGGAGTTAATAAAATAAAACTGCTAAATGCATGTGTGAGATGTTTCTAAAGATTCTAAATCAATATAGTTGACTAAGGAGCAGAATCTTTCTATATGAAAAAGTTTATGCATCTGGTTTTGTCTTTCCTTCAGCTTTTTGTTCCTAAAAAAAAAAAAAAAAAAAAAAAAAAAAAAAAAAAAAAAAAAAACTTAAGTGTTTACAGAGGTTTCCATTGCCCTATTAAAATCTGGAATCCACTAATAGTTGTCCCATGTATTTCTTGCTTCAGAATAGGTGCTTTACAAAGGAGCCCATGCAGGAGTTCAGAGGTCAGGTCTTGGCATCACACTGCCTGAGATTAAATCCTCACTCACTAGGTATATGACCTTGTTCATGTCATTTAATCACCTTGTGCTTCATGTTCATGTCATTTAATCACCTTGTGCTTCAGTTTCCTCAGTTAGAAGCGGGTGGGAGGCAAGGACTGTGATGAGTAAAATCCAAGTAGAACCCTAGTGCTGTGCCTGGCTCATAGAAAGTGTTATATAAATATTAGCAAAAGCATTTCATTAATGAAGGTGACCTGAAAATAGTCACTTAAGTTGGCAATTAGTGGTTTTAATCAGTGATGACCTTTTATTTATTTATTTTTTGTTTTGTTTTGTTTTTTTCACAGTACTAAGGGCTGAACCCAGGACCTTTCCTATGCTAGACAAGTACTCTTCCACTGAGCTGTATCCCCAGCCAGGTCCTGACCACTTATGATTATGTATTTTTTGCTGGTGAGAATGTGAAGGAAGGAGAACTCTTATATGTTGTTGGTGGGAATGTAAATTAATACAGTCATTATGAAAAACAGTACAGCATCACCTCAAAAAACTCAAAATAGAACTGCCATATAATCCAGCTATCCTACTACTGAGTATATTTTCAAAGGAAATGAAATTAACCTGTTAAAAAGATAGCTTTGCCAGGCACTGTGGCACATGCTTATAATCCCAGTAGCTCAGGAGGCTGAGGCAGGAGGATCTCCAGTTCAAAGTCAGCCTCAGCAATGGTGAGGCACTAAGCAATTCAATGAGACCCTGTCTCTAAATAAAATACAAAATAGGGCTGGGGATGTGGCTCAGTAGTTGAGTGCCCCTGAGTTCAATCCCCAGTACCCAAAAAAAAGCTTCACTCCCATTTTCATTGCAGTACTATTCACAGTGACCAACATATGGAATCAACCAATATGTTCATCAATGGATGAATGAAAAAAGAAAATGTATAGCCGGGCACAGCACTTGGGAGGCTGAGGCAGGAGGATCATGAGTTCAAAGCCAGCCTCAGCAATGGCAAGGCACTTAGCAACTCAGTGAGACCCTGTCTCTAATAAAATACAAAAAAGGGCTGGGGATGTGGCCCAGTGGTTGAGTGCCCCTGAGTTCAATCCCCAGTACCAAAAAAAAAAAGAAAAGAAAATGTATATGTGTACAGTGGAATATTATTCAGCAATAAAAAATGAAATTCTGTCATTTGCAACCACATAGATGGAAGTGGAGGATATGTTAAGCAAAATAAACCAGGCACAGGAAGAAAAATGCCAGATTATGTTTTGGATTTTTCATTAATTTATGTATGTATGTATTTGCAGTACCAGGACTGAACCCATGAGTGCGCTACCAATGAGCCTCATCCCCAGCCCTTGCTAAGTTGTCCAGACTGGTCTCAAACTTTCTACCCTTCTTCCTCTTCCTCCTAAATTGCTGGGATTACAGGTGTCACCTCCACACCCAGTTCGTTTGGATCTTAAATGTCCCCCAAAGGCCATGTGTTGAAGGATTGGTCACCAGGCTGTGGCACTATTGGGAGGTGGTAGAACCTTTAAGGGGTGAGTGATAGTGGAAGAAGTTAGGTTATTGGGAAAATGACCTTGAACCCCTTGGGATGTTGGGACCCCAGCCCCTTTTCACTTCCCAGCTGCCATGTGTGCCCTGCTGTGATGTGATGTGCCACCACAGGCCCAAAGCAACAAGGCCAAGTGACCATGGACTGAAAGCTCTGAAACTATGAGCCCCTCCCCCCCCAATCCTTCCTTGTTTTAAGTTGTTTATCTCAGGTAATTTTGTTGCAGTGACAGAACACTAACACTCCACCTGATCCCACTCGCTTGTGAAAGCTAAAATGGTCCAACCTCATAGAAGAAAAGAGTAAAAAGACTAGGAAAGGGAGAGAGGCAGGGATAGGGAAGTCAAATAATTGGTACCAGAAAGCAGTAAGGATGGGTTAGTTCTGGTGTTCTATAGCACAGTAACACAATATAGTTTACAATATTGTATGATATATTAGAGCCAGGCACAGTGGAGCACGCTGTAATCCCAACTACCCAGGAGGCTGAGGCAGGAGGATCACAAGTTAGAGACCAACCTGGGTAATTTGGCAAGACCCTATCAGGACAGGGTAGGGTAGGATAGGGTATGGAAGGGACATAGCTCAGTGGTAGAGCACTTACTTAGCATGAGCAAGGCCTAGGTAGAATCCCCAGTGCCACAAGAAAGAAAATAAATAACTGAAACCAGGGCTTCCACCCTCGGCCATGCCATGTAGATATCAACTCCATAGGCCTGCTCCCCGCCTCTGGAACAAAGCAAGGCTTCAACCCAGCTGGAATCCCCAGCAGCACTTCTTCCTTTCTTCACTCCCTGTCGCTGTCAAAGATGTCAGCCCCTGGCTCCCGCGATCAGCTTTGAAAACTGGTGAGATCAGGTTCATCTTGACATGGGTTTCATATGTACTTTTCAAATACTGTATGTTCATCTGTGCTGGATCCGGTTTGGCGTGGGGAGGAGGGTTGTTCTTTGTTTAGGGTATTTTTTGTTTGTTTTGCAGCGTTGGGGATCAAACCCAGGGTCTTGAGCAATGCTGCGCAAACAACTCTACTATTGACCCTCTGTTCTCTGGGGTCATTTTTTTTTATATCTTCAATCTCCCTCCTCATCATTTTTCATGTTTTCCTTTGTGTCAGCAAACTTGGTGTAAAAAACCTGATAATAGGGGCTGGGGACATAGTTCAGTGTTCAGTTGGTAGAGTGCTTGCTTTGCATGCATAAGGCCCTGGGTTCGATCCCCAGCACCAAAAAAAAAAAAAAAAAAAAAAAACCTGATAATAAATATCTAATAGGAGTTTGGAGTCTTTGGTACAACTATTCAAATCAAAGCTGGGCGCGGTGGTGCACGCCTATAATCCCAGCACTTTGGGAGGCTGAGGCAGGAGGATTGCGAGTTCAAAGCCAGCCTCAGCAATGGCGAGGCACTTAGCAACTCAGTGAGACCCTGTCTCTAAATAAAATACAAAAAAATAAAGGGCTGGGGATGTGACCCAGTGGTTAAGTGCCCCTGAGTTCAATTCCTGGTACCACAAAAAAAAAAAAAAAAAAAAAAAAAAAACTATTCAAATCTGCCACTCTAGCACCACAGAAAGAAGGTTAGACCATACATAGATGAATGAGCTTGACTGTGTTCCATAAAATTACAAAACAGTGAACCAAATTTGGTCTGTAGGCCATACCTGGCCTCTGTTTTATGCACTTGATCATATTTAAGATTCTGATCACCAGACACAGTGGTGCATGCCTGTAATCCCAACCACTAGTGAGAATGAGGCAGGAGGATCGCCATGTCCAAGTCCAGCCTCAGCAACTTAGCAAGACCCTGTCTCAAAGAGTAAAAAGAACTGAAGCACCCCTGTGTTCAAACCCCCCCAGTACCAAAAACAAAAACTAAACAACAACCACCTTTTCTACTAATTCTGACAATCTTTAATCTGCTTCTATGGTTTGATTTCTGTTGATTTTATTTTCTTTTTTTAAAATATTTTTATTTATTTGCTTTAGTTGTACACAATGCATTTTGTTCAATGCGTTTTATTTGTACGTGGTGCTGAGGATCGAACCCTGGTCGCCCACGTGATAGGTGAGTGCTGTACCGCTGAGCCACAATCCCAGCCCCGATTTTATTTTCTGATTATGGATTGACCTTACTTTTCTTCTTTGCATGCCTGGTATTTTCCTGTTAGGTGCCAAACATTGCAAAATGTATGTGTGTGTGTGTGTGTGTGTGTGTGTGTGTGTGTGTGTTTTTTTTTTTTTTTTTTTTTTTTTTTTTGGTGGTACTGGGGATTGAACCCAGGGCCACAAAATGTACATTGTAGGGTACTAGAATTATATTCCTTGCCGGGCGCGGTGGTGCACACCTGTAATCCCAGCACTTGGGAGGCTGAGGCAGGAGGATCGCAAGTTCAAAGGCAGCCTCAGCAATGGCGAGGCACTTAGCAACTCAGTGAGACCCTGTCTCTAATAATTACAAAAAAGGGCTGGGGATGTGGCCCAGTGGTTGAATGCCCCTGAGTTCAATCCCCGGTACCACAAAAAAAGAAAAATAGAAAAATAGAATTATATTCCTTTATTTATTATAATATTTATATATAAATGTTATATTCCTTTATGTTATATTCCTTTAAATAGCATCAGACTATCATTGCATGCAGTGAAGTTACTTGCAATCAGTTTGGTCCTTTCAAGGTTTGTTTTAAAGCTTTCTTATGTTGAATCTAGTGTAGCCTTTAATTTAGGATAAACATTGGGTTGGGATGTTATCTCCGTGGTAAAGCACTTACCTAGCATGTGCCAGGTCCTGGGTTCAATCCCTAGCACTGCAAAAATAAATGATTTAGGGCTAGTTTTGCTCCACTATTAAGGCACTATTCTGAGAATTCTACCCAGTCCAGGAATATTATGAGGTATTTCCAGGAGGAAACTGCTGATAGCTACCCAGGAATTGCTTCCTGGTGGTTCTTTCCTGGCCTTGAGGAAATTCCTCTCATACATGTGCAGATGAGTATCCAACAAAGAGCAGGTCTCCACAGTTCCTGTCTGTGTAGGTTCCTCCTGTCTAGTGCTCTGCCTTACAAAATCAAGCCATTGTCAAGATTCATGATATTTATGTGAGATAGCAGAGATTACAATGAGAATACACATGCTATAATAAACCATGAGCATATTCAAAGATGTTGAGGCATGGTCATGTTTTTAAAGTTCAAAGGGGAGAAATTTGCATCTACTACTAGATATAAAGTTTATTGGTCATGGAGACCCAAGCTGGAATTGGCATCAGCTCACTGATGGAGGTTACTGGGCAAGTGTTCTGTCAAGAGCATCTTATCTGAATGTTAAACTTTGTTATAGAAATCTGTGTGCAAGGGGTGCAAAGAACAGACTGTGTATAGAACAGGAAGGAATTTTATGTGGGCCTTCAGAAAGTCCTTAGAAAGGCAAAGTCTTTTTTTTTTTTTTTAATTTTTATTTATTTGCTTTAGTTTTGACAAGGCAATGCATTTTAGTACGTGGTGCTGAAGATTGCCCACGCGCTCCCTAAACCTGAGCCACAATCATAAGTTTCCCCCATAATTTCCCAACTCCAGTTTTGTTTGGGTCTGCCAAGAAAAATTTCATCTCAGTAGCAGAGCATGGTGGCACATGCCTGTAATCCCAGCGGCTCGGGAGGCTGAGCTAGGAGAATCACGACTTCAAAGCCAGCCTCAGCAACAGCAAGGTGCTAAGCAACTCAGTGAGACCCTGTCTCTAAATAAAATACAAAATAGGGCTGGGGATGTGGCTCAGTGGCCGAGTGCCCCTGAGTTCAATCCCTGGAATGCCCCCCAAAAAAAGAAAAATATCATCATGATATCATCAACTTTCACACCACCGTGGCCTCCCTGAACTCTGATCTCTGTTCCTGGAATCTGATTGGGTTTCACCTCCTGAGTATGGCTTGGATAATGTCACCAGACATAAACTACAGCAATTATAGAATTTCCCTTAATTTGATTCCCTTCTTTGCTGGGACAAAAATCCTGTGCTGCCTTTTGGCTGATGTCTAAAAACATTTGTTTTTATATCTTATGTCAAGTTTCCTACTTGTTTGCTACAGTAGTAAGGCAATTCCCATAGCACTTAATCCTTCAGGCAGAAGCATTATTCTTTTTTATTTATTTATTTTTTTTTTTAGTACCAGGAATTGAACTAAGGGGCACTCAACAATTGAGCCACATTCCCAGCCCTATTTTATGTTTTATTTAGAGACAGGGTCTCACTGAGTTGCTTAGGGCCTAAATTGCTGAGGCTGGCTTTGAGCTCGTGATCCTCCTGCCTCAGCCTCCCAAGTAGCTGGGATTACAGGCCTGTGCCACTGCACCCAGCCATGATTCAATTTTCTGTAAGCATTTTACACTTACCAATAAGTTCCTCAGTTTCTTCCAACTTGTAAGAATAGACAGCTCAATTGACTTGGCCAATGGATTCCCTTCCCCACCCCCATTAACAGCTGCACCTGCCCCAATGACAGAAAACTATACTTTTTTTTTTTTTAATTATTCTAAGTTGTTATAAATGACAGCAGAATGCATTACATTTCACATTATACTTATATAGTACATTTTTACATATCTCTGGTTGTATACAAAGTATATTCACACCATTCATGTCTTCATACATGCACTTAGAATAATGATATCCATCTCATTCTACCATCTTTTCATATGGTTTTCAGATGGTAGAATGAGATGGATATCATTATTATCATATATATATATCATATATATTATCATATATATATATATATATACACCTCAATCAAGTGGGGTTCATTCCAGGGATGAAAGGATGGTTCAACATATGGAAATCAATAAAATCAATAAATGTAATTCACCACATCAATAGACTAAAAGATAAGAACCATATTATTATCTCAATAGATGCAGAAAAAGCATTCGAAGCCGGGCGCAGTGGCGCACGCCTGTAATCCCAAGCACTTGGGAGGCTGAGGCAGGAGGATCACGAGCTCAAAGCCAGCCTCAGCCTCCCAAGCCGCTGGGTACAGATGTCACCACGGCACCCAGCTATTTTTTTAATACAACAAAAAACATTTAACCAAGTAAAAATAAACTGGACAATATACAAACACTCAAAACAAAATATTTTCCACTGGAAACATGTTAACATGAATACAGGGCCAGGCACAGTGGTGCACGCCTGTAATCCCAGCTGCTTGGGAGGCTGAGATAGGAGGATCACGAGTTCAAAGCCAGCCTCAGAAAAAGCAAGGCACTACGCAACTCAGACCCTGTCTAAATAAAATACAAAATATGGCTGGGGATGTGGTTCAGTGGTGGAGTGCCCCTGAGTTCAATCCCTGGTACCCCCCCCCCCCAAAAAAAGATGAATACAGGGCTTCCTTACCATCTGACTGCAAGTTTCTTATGTGTTACTAGCCTACATACCCCATGTTTTCTGCAATCATGCTGATGTGAATGGAAGTTTGATTCAATATATGAAAAGTGCATTCATTGCAAAGAATCATTTCGCAAGGCAGCCACATTGGGTCTAGAGAACAAAATCATTGAAGAAATTCTCAAACTGGTGGTGTCGGCACATGCCTGTAATTCCAGCGGCTCCGAGGCAGGAGGATCCTGAGTTTAAAACCAGCCTCAGCAACTAAGCAAGGCCCTAAGCAACTTACAGAGACCCTGTGTCAAAATAAAATATAAAAAGGGCTGGGGATGTGGCTCAGCGCTTAAGCAACCCTGGGTTCAATCTCTGGTAAAGAAGAAGGAGGAGGAGGAGGAGGAGGAAAGAAGGAGAAGAAGAAGAAATTCTCCACATATTTAGGTATTTAGGTTAATTTCAGAATCCATGAGCCTTAAGCTGTTCTTTCTTGACAACACCAACCTCCGAGAGACACTGGCAAATGTTTTTTCTTTGGTTACCTTAAAGCTGAATAACCTAGCCAGATTCCGTTTCTTTTGTTAGAATCACCTGCAATGCCCTTCCTGCCGTGGGTTTGCTGGATTCTAATAAGAAAGTAATCCTCAGTCCCTGCCGGGAGTAAGTCATAATCCTTAGTTGCTTCAGCAAAGATGTCAAAAGATTGGACATGCGAAACCAGTGTGAGGCCAATGAGAAGATAAAATTGCTTCCAGGCCTGCCTGGATGGACGTGTCTGGAAGCTGCTGTGGGGAGTAAACAGAGAAAAGAGCACATGGCTCGGCTGGATCAGCCGCCGCCCCCCGCCGGGACACAGGGAATCTCCAAACATCTCCTTTTCTTATACTATTGTTTTTCAAACTTTCTAAACAACAGAAACTTTTTGCACCCAATTTTCCCTCCAATTTTAGAGTTTATTTGTATTTATCTCTTAAAGTCAACCAGAATAGTGAGACTATTTGTAGGGGGAGAGGAGCGGATTGAACCTAAGTGCACTTTACCACTAAGTTAAGTCCCCAGGTCTTTTTTATTTTGATACAAGGTCTTAACTAAGTTGATTAAGTTGCTTAGGGCCTCACTAAGTTGCTGAGGCTGGCCTTGAACTTGCAATCCTCATGCCTCTGCCTCCCAAATCACTGGAATTACAGGTGTGGGCCACCCCATCTGGCCAGACTACTCTTTTTGTTCTATTCAGGCCTTACACTGGTTGGAGAAGGCCCATCCACATCATGGAAGGCAATAGAAGTCCACTGACTTAAATGTTAATCTCATCCAAAAACACCCTCCAAGTTGACACATCAAATTAACTATCCCACAACATCATGGAACCTTGAACAGACCCCCTTAGGAATGGCCTTGCCTTAGGTAAGCATGAACATATTCTGTCTTCTTATATTCAACCCCCATTCTGTCCCTGCCCCTCTAATATCCACAGCTGTAGGGCAGCCCTGATAACTGCTTCTACCTCCCCAGAACCCCAGAGCAGACAGCTGGAGACCTGGCCTCTGCCATCCCTCCACCCAGGGATCCTATATACCCTTAGATACTGATCAAGTGGCTTCTCAGGCACTTGGGGCAATGTCCAAACACAGCATAGTTGTGGGGCCCTTCATGATTTCTCTGCCGTCTAAATCTTCAGTAGTAGGTTAACTCCTGTCTCACAAAATACATTCCAGGACAAGCTGAGCTCTCTCACCACAGGCCTGTGCGAACACCATCCCTGAGCACTGACAGCAGTTCTCCAGGTGTAGGACCACCATCATCAGTATCATTGGGAGACAAGTACATGTATGCTCTACCTTGGAACAACAGGGTCAGAACCACTAGAGTGGGACCCAGAAATCTGTGTTCTGATGATCACCTAGGTCTGAGTACTTAGGCCCCCATCCATTGCCCTTTCTTCTTCCAGTCTGTGGCCCATTCACAATTGCCAGGTTCTTTTTTTTTTTTTTTTTTTTTTAATTTATTTTTTAGTTGTAGTTGGACACAATACCTTTATTTTATTTATTCATTTGTATGTGGTGCTGAGGATCAAACCTAGGGCCTTGCACATGCTAGGCGTGCGCTCTACAGCTGAGCCACAACCCCAGCCCTGCCAGGTTCTTTTTGATAAATGCCAGTGGACATTAATTATAGAAGCAGATAGGAACGTGGGTATAACCCTAGTCATGGCCTTACTAGTGGAGGTATGTCACTCTGGAGAGCAAGCATCACATTGAGTCGGCCAACTATATAAACATTTATTAGGAGGCAGGAACAACATACAGCCCCCACCTATCCAGAAAGCCCAGCAAGTTACCCACTCTGTTTGTTTAGGGCAGATGGTTTTGGTTTTGTTTTCAGTATTGGGGATTGAACCCAGGGGCTTGAGTATGCTAAGAAAGAGCTCTACCACTGAGCTACACCCCCAGACTCCCCGCCCCAGATAGGGTCTCACTAAGTTGTCTAGGTTAACCTTGAACTTGTGATCCTCTTGCTTCACCTTCTCAAGTAGCTGGAGCCTGTGCCACCACACCTGGAAGGACGGTGATTCATAGTCTTAGCTATGCATTAAAATCACCTGGGGATATTTTAAATTCCCAAGCCCAAGCTACAACACAGATTACTCAAATGGGAACTAGAGAGAGGAAGAGATCCAGAAATTTTGTTTTGTTTTCTTTTAAGCTCCTCAGAGGATTCTCAGGTGCAGCCAGAGTTGGAAATAACTGTTTTAGAGCCTCCCATAAACGCTTGGCTTAAAGGCGTCACTCCCAGGCAATTGCAACAATATATTCTATCCAAGCAGGTATAAGGAGGTGGGCCTTTGAGAGAAGAAATGCAGAACTGAGGGTTTCAGATCTCGAAGGTCTTTGGCTCCTTTGTGCCAGTTCAAGCATCCTCATAGGGTAGAGTGGAGTTCAGACAGGAGCCACATATCCCAGCAAACTTCTCTACCGACCTCCAGCTGGGGTGTCGTTGCCGGCTGCAGCCTGAGACGCTTCTTACGCCCCGCGCGGGGGCGCACGAGAGGCGCTGCGATTCTGGGTCTCTGGAATCTAACCCGCCAGCTGGAGAAAAAAAATTCTTTTAGCTGAGTTCTCAGTGGGAACTGGAAAGGAGGGGAGAGGGAGGGCAGAGAGGAGGGAGGAATGGCCCCGAATCCCCGCTGTAAAGAGAGGTTTCTCGACCTTGCATGCCGCCAAGCCTCACGACTTTGGCGCCCCTCCCAGCCAGGTCCTTCGCAATACAGGAAGGTGGACATGATCTTCATACTTGTGGGGCTTTGTTCCTGCCTGTGACTGCGTTCCATTGCCTTCCAGTATCCATTTTTCCATCAGCCAGTTGGATCAGTTTGTCGGGCCCTTGACCCTGAGCAGTAATATATAAATGTGAGGCTTCAGGGCTTGCGCATGGATTTCAGTCCTCAGGTATCCCCATCCCCACCCTTCTCCTGTCCACTCTCAAGACCTGAAAGAACTTTTTATTTTACTGTGTATTTATAGCACTAAATGCAATTGTAGGTGCACTCAGGGGGAGGAGGGAGGAAGAGGGGAGAAGGTGGAGAAGGATGAGGAAGGAGGAAGAGGAGGAGAGAGAGAAAGAGAAGAAGACTGGGGATGTAGCTCATTGGTAAGGTGCCCCAGGGTTCGATCCCCAATACTAACAATTGAACAGTAATTAAAACTAATCTTTAAAATCCAGAGACTCATGCAGAGAGCGATGGTGCACGTCTGTAATTCCAGAGACTGAGACAGGAGAATCACCACTTCAAAGCCAGTCTCAGCAACAGCCAGGCGTTAAGCAGTTCAGTGAGACCCTGTCTCTAAATAAAAAACAAAATAGGGCTGGGGATGTGGCTCAGTGGCCAAGTGCCCCTAAATTCAATCCCCAGTACCCCCCCTCAAAAATCTAGAGACTCAATTCCAATTCCAGTTTTGGTGGCCCATGCCTGTAATCTTTGCTGCTTGGGAGGTTGAGGCAGTAGGATCACAAGTTCAAGGCCAGCCTCAGTAACCTAGTGAGGCCCTGAGCAACTTGGGAAAAGACCCTGTCTCAAAATAAAAAAAGGCCTGGGCATGTGGCTCAGTAGTAAGGTGTCCCTGGGTTCAATCCCCAGTGCTCCCCCCTAAGAAAACTAAATACATAAGGCGCAATACAATTTTTTCATCTATCCGTAGGTTATTTATTAAAGGTTGACTATGTGGTAACTTCAAGAGATACAAAACTGAATAAGCCACATTTCCTAGATTCAGCTTGCTTAGTCTGATGGGGAGGCAGATAGGAAATAGTGATTGCAAAAGAGGAAGACAATGCTATTAGAGATGAGGCTATAATACAAAGAAGCAGAACTAAGGAACATGCCTGTGGAGCAAGGGTCAGGAAAGCCGCTGGCAGAGGCTGCAGAGCAGTAGGAGTTAACCAGGTGGCCAGAGAAGTGATGTGGGTGTGGAGCCACATGGCATCCACGAAAACAGCAGCATTTGAGAATGGCAAGATCCACAACCCACCAAAAGTCACATGTGACTCAAAACATGAGATGTAAGAAGCAGGTCCACATTAGGAGCCTGCAACTCACCCTTGCAGTGTTATGGAATCACTGAGATGTTTTCATATGGGGAGTTTTAGTCAGCTGTGCCCTTTAAAACCATGAAGGGTTTGGCCTTCATGGCATTGTATTGTTGTTGTTGTTTTGGGTTGGTTATTTATTTACTTATTTTGGTGTTGGGAATTAAACCCAGGTTCTTGGGCCTGATGGGCAAGCCTTCTACCACTCTACCACTGAAATACACCCTCAGCCCTAGTGGTATCGTGTTTTCTCAGAGTGTGTTCCATGAACAGTTTTACCATTAGACTCCTGGACAGGGGCAGGTGCACACTTAGAAATCAGAATCTCACCTAGCGTGATGGCACACACCTGTAATTCCAGCAACTCAGGAAACTGAGGCAGGAGGATTGCAAGTTCAAAGCCAGGCTCAGCAATTTGTAGGGACCTTGTCTCAAAATAAATAAGTTAAAGGGGGGGGTGCTGCTGAGTGGTAGAGTTCCCCTGGGTTTAATCCCCGGTACCAAAAAGTAGAATCTGCATTTTAACCTACTTCCTCAGGTGATTCTTCATTGAAAGCACACACACACACACACACACACACACACACACACACACACCAAATTGCAAAGAACCTCAGATTTAGCAACTGGAAAAGCAGAGGAAACCCTGCATCTAATAATTGAAGAACCAGGAGTCTACAGAAAATGTCACATCATCATGGCCAGAAGATGGCGCAGATTTTCCATTTACCTGATTTCATGTGTGGCTATAAAGATGGAAATCTTGTTCAAAAGACATGGTTTGATTTCCCTGCCTAAATCCAGAAGAGGGCCCCACAGAAATTGTGATGACAGAGAAGAAACTGAAAAGACTGTGCGTGGGGTGTGCTGGGGATTAAACTCAGGAGTACCCGAGTGCTGAACACATAGCCACCACTGAGCTACACTCCAGCCCTAGAAAGACTCTTTCATAACAGATGGGAACAGCCATCATCTCCATAGAAGCCACTCTTCTTTAGAGAAAGATTACTTCATAAGGACCTGTCCTCTAGGCTAGAATAGTACCAAGGCCCAAAAGGAAAGTTCTAATCTTGTTTTATTTAGGCTGCAAAAGTCAGGGTGAGAAGAGGTGGGTCTCTGTAGAATTTTCTGGCCTCCAGCCCTGGTAAAAGAAGAGGCTTCTAGACCCAGGGCAGCTATAGATGGCTCCACAGGGTCCCTAGTCTAGTAATCCCACCCCACCAGTTTTTTCCTTGCTCCTATTTGAGTCCTGGCATCCATGGGGCTAGAAGCAGAGACACCACCTTGGCACCAATGCTGAGGAAGAGGTAAGTAATTGTGGGTGTGCAGGAGCCACAACTTCAGCACCCTTTTACCCTCCCCCACACACACACACACACACACACACACACACAAATTGCAAAGAACCTCAGATTTAGCAACTGGAAAAGCAGAGGAAACCCTGCATCTAATAATTGAAGAACCAGGAGTCTACAGAAAATGTCACATCATCATGGCCAGAAGATGGCGCAGATTTTCCATTTACCTGATTTCATGTGTGGCTATAAAGATGGAAATCTTGTTCAAAAGACATGGTTTGATTTCCCTGCCTAAATCCAGAAGAGGGCCCACAGAAATTGTGATGACAGAGAAGAAACTGAAAAGACTGTGCGTGGGGTGTGCTGGGGATTAAACTCAGGAGTACCCGAGTGCTGAACACATAGCCACCACTGAGCTACACTCCAGCCCTAGAAAGACTCTTTCATAACAGATGGGAACAGCCATCATCTCCATAGAAGCCACTCTTCTTTAGAGAAAGATTACTTCATAAGGACCTGTCCTCTAGGCTAGAATAGTACCAAGGCCCAAAAGGAAAGTTCTAATCTTGTTTTATTTAGGCTGCAAAAGTCAGGGTGAGAAGAGGTGGGTCTCTGTAGAATTTCTGGCCTCCAGCCCTGGTAAAAGAAGAGGCTTCTAGACCCAGGGCAGCTATAGATGGCTCCACAGGGTCCCTAGTCTAGTAATCCCACCCCACCAGTTTTTCCTTGCTCCTATTTGAGTCCTGGCATCCATGGGGCTAGAAGCAGAGACACCACCTTGGCACCAATGCTGAGGAAGAGGTAAGTAATTGTGGGTGTGCAGGGAGCCACAACTTCAGCACCCTTTTACCCTCCCCACCCACACACACACACCCTCCCCCATAGTGCTAGGGATCAAACCCAGGGCCTTGTGCATGTGAGGCAAGCAGTCTACCAACTGAGCTATATCCCCAGCCCTTTTTGTTTTGCTTGCTTGCTGGCTTGCTTGCTTGGTTCTGGGGATTGAACCAAGGGGCACTTAACCAATGAGCTACCTCTCCAGCCCTTTTCTCTCTATATATGTATATGTTTTTTTGGGGGGAGGGCATTGAATTCAGGGCACTTGACAACTGGGCCACATCCCCAGCCCTTTTTTGTATTTTATTTAGAGACAGTATCTCACTGAGTTGCTAAGTGCCTCACTGTTTGCTGAGGCTGGCTTTGAACTCACAATCCTCCTGCCTCAGCTCCCTCCCAAGTGATGGGATTACAGGCGTGTGCCACCACACCCTGGCCCTTTTCTTTTTATATTTTATTTTGAGACAGGGACTCACTAAATTGCTAAATTGCTGAACTGGCCTCACAATCCTCCTACTTTAGCCTTCTGAACTGCTGGGATTATAGGTGTGGGCCACTGCACCTGGCTCAGAGCCCTCTTATGAATTCCAACAAGTCTTATCCAGATGTCCCTGCAAGCTGGTGCTGGGAATTAAACCCAGGGTTTGATTAAACCCAGGTTTTAATGGCAGCCTCCTTTGCCATTCCATGTTGCTGTTGCAGTTGCTCACCTTTATCTTTCCTTTTCTTTCTTTCTTTCTGTACTGGGGATTGAAGTGAGGGGTGCTCTACCACTGAACTACATCCCCAGCCTTCCTTATTTTTTATTTTGAGACAGTCTCACTAAGTTGCCAAGTATTGTGATAAGTTGCCCACACTGGCCTTGAACTTGTGATCCTCCTGCCTCTGCCTCCTCAGTTGCTAAGATTACAGGTGTATGACACCCCACCTCAGCTTCAAAAGTGTTCTTAATCATAACTTTTAGTTTCAAACGATATAATTTTCTAGTGTTTTTTGTATCGTGAACACACTTTAAACTTTTTTTTTTTTTTTTTTTTGTCAAAGACGATTTAGTTCATTGAGTTTCTGGGAAATTTTCATCACATAACCACCTATCAGATGAATCCTACTTTCTGTGGGGAAATGCTGGACTTCATATTTCAGTGAAATAATAATGTACATACATCCTGGGCATATCTATCTCACTTCTGATTCTAAGTCCAGTGGAAATGTGAGTCCAGAATATGCCACCCAGTTTGATTCATGCTATAAATCTCTTGAGGGCTTTTAATATTAAATCTTGGCTAAACTCTTCAGGTTTAGGCCAGGCGCAGGGGGAACATGCCTGCAATCCCAGCTGCTTGGGAGGTGGAGGCAGGAGGATTGCTAATTCAAAGCCAGCCTCAGCAATTTAGCAAGGCACTAAGCAACTCAGAGAGACCCTGTGTTGTAGGCACAGATGAGGCAAGGCACTGAAAACAGCAGGAAACAGGTTTATATAGCTGCAGCCGGGTTCAGAGGGTACAGCTCTCGCTGTAATCAATTAATCCCCTGAACCCCGAGTTCAGGTAGTTCCAGAACTTTATACCCAGCATGTAAGGGGAGGGGCTCAGAAGTTCATAGTTTACAGAACTTCACATAAAAGCAGCTTTTTCTTTCACTGTTCTGAGCAAGTTAACCCTTCAAGGACAACACCTGAGAAGGGGAGAGCTTCTCCCCTTTCTTTCCTCCCCCTGCCAGCTGTTACCATGGAGCCCAATTAGTAACTTCTCTTATCTTAGAAATGTAGACATCTCTGTGAAGCTCCAGCTCAAGGCCAGAGGCCTTGTTAAAGGATTTGTCCTTTTTATTATCACACTTTGCATTTGCAAACACACTTCCATAAACTACTATACTGGATACATGTTTGTGAAAAACAAGTAAAGGGGTGTCCAGCACCTGGAGTGCTGATTTCTTTCAAGCCAATGGCCAAGTAATAGAGCAACAGGAAAATAGGAAGTTTATCTACATTGAACTCTTTTGTAGAGACTCTTTTTTCTGACAGTCATAAAATCAGCCATGGTGAAGATTTATTGAGAAGCTTAGTTAAGATTTTCAGGGGGGGGGGGTGATCACTACACCTGTCTCTATATAAAATACAAAATTGGGTTGGGAATGTGGCTCAGTGATCAAGTGTCCCCTAGTTCAATTCCCAGTACAAAAATAATAATAATAAAAATTTTAAAAACTCTTCAGTTTTAATCTATTGGCCTCAAAAATCCTGTTTAATGTGTGTGTGTGTGTTTATTACTACAATAATCACTTATGTGCTTTCTTTGAAATTAAAATGAGAGGCACCTCTCCATGCAACTCCAGTTATAAAACCACAGGCAACTATGCTACAAACAACAGCAAAAGAAATACCAAGAACCATGCCAGCACAAACAGATATTTCTACATGTGAAGTAAATCAAATGTTATTTCTTGCAGCCAAAGATCTTTATGCCAAAAATTCAATTGTGGGCTGGGGATGTAACTCAGCAGTAGAGCACTTGCTTGTCTAGCATATGTGAGGCCCAGGGTTAAATTTCCAGTCCTGTAAAACTTTTAAATTAAATTTTAAAAGGGTTAGGGGTATGGCTCAGTGGTAGAATGTTGTCTAGCATGCATGAGGTCCTGGATTTGATGCTCAGCATTACAAAAAAAAAAAGAAAAAGAAAAGAAAACAGTCAAAATAATTGGAGTTTGTATGTCTACAGACAATGGAGGTTGGTTTGTTTGCATGTTTTGGTGTAGGGATGGAACCAGGGGCATCTTCACTCATGCTAGATGAGCTTTCTACCATTGAGCACAGTCCTACAGGGTTATTTTGTTTTTAGAGACATGATCTGAATAAGTTGCTTAAGGCCTCGATAAGTTGCTGAGGCTGGCTTTGAACTCACATCCTCCTGCCTCAGCCTCCCCAGTCACTGAGATCACAGGCTGCATCCACCACCTTACCTGGGAGTCTTATGTGGGGGGGGTGGGGTACTAGGGATTGAACTCAGAGGCACTGGACCACTGAGCCTCATCCCCAGCCCTATTTTGTATTTAATTTAGAGACAGGGTCTCACTGAGTTGCTTAGTGCCTCGCTTTTGCTGAGGCTGGCTTGGAACTTGGGATCCTCCTGCCTCAGCCTCACAAGCTGCTGGGATTATAGACATGGCCTTAGGTTTTTGATATTTTAATTTTGACCTGAATAATTTTGATTCTTTCCTATTGAGATGTAAAACAAAAATATAAATGAAATTTCTCTCAGATTAAGTTTCATTAATACTGTAATTGTTCTCAAATATAGTTAATTTTAAAATATTGTATTACCATTAAAAAGTAACAACTGGCCGAGCGTGGTGGCGCACGCCTGTAATCCCAGCACTTTGGGAGGCTGAGGCAGGAGGATCGCGAGTTCAAAGCCAGCCTCAGCAATGGGGAGGCACTTAGCAAATCAGTGAGACCCTGTCTCTAAATAAAATACAAAAAAGGTCTGGGGATGTGACCCAGTGGTCGAGTGCCCCTGAGTTCAATCCCCGGTACCACAAAAAAAAAAAAAAAAAAGTAACAACTGGGGCTGGGGTTGTGGCTCAATGGTAGAGCACTTGCCTAGCATGTGTGAGGCACTGGGATAGATTCTCAGCAACACATAAATAAATAAAATAAATATCCATTAGCAAATTAAAAAAAAAAAAAAAGTAACAACTCTTCCTCTTCCAAGCCACCATAACGGTTCTCATGAATGTCCCAGCTGATGGTCTATTTTTTTTCGGTGGTACTGGAGATGGAATTTAGGGTTCTTCACCACTGAGTTCCATACCCAGGGGCACTTAACCACTGAGCCACATCCCCAGTCCTTTTTGAGATAGGGTCTCATTAAATGGCTTAGAGCCTTGCTAAATTGCTGAGACTAACCTTGAACTTGCAATCCTCCTGCCTCAGCTTCACAAGTGTTATTGGGGATGATAGGTGTGTACCTCCATGCCCTGCTCAGGCTGATGGTTTTAAAGAGTTATCAATGAGCCAGTGTGGTAACTCACACCTATAATCCCAGAGTAACAGTGATCCACTTCATGGTTTGAATATAGCCTTGCTGCTCTGCCATGACTCATTTTATTTATTTATTTATAAATGGACATGTTTTCTTTCTCTTCCTTTCCTCCTACTCTTCACTAATCTCCTCCTCGCTCACTAATCTTAGGGGAAACAGGATTCCTTTCTTCCCTAATAGTTTTCTGTCCCTGAGCACACACCCACCCAGGAACAAAGTAATCCAGACTTTGGGGATGGCACCAGAAGATCTCAGAAATTACTATCTCCCAAATTTTAGTGAGTTACAATTCCAGACAGAACATGTGGAATGTAGACTTTGAATCACCTCTCTTGTTTTAAAATCTTTTTATAGTTGTAGATGGACTCATCATCTTTATGCAGTGCTGAGGGTCGAACCCAGTGTCTCACATGAGCTGGGCCAGCCTCCACCACTGAGCCCCAGCCCCAGCCCCCAAATCACTCTTTAAAAGCCCCCTATTCTCCCTGATGGGCAGAATCACAGCCTCTGGGACAGGAGTCCCCATGGTAGCTTCTCTTTTGCTACCAAAGCAATGAAACTTCTTTTTCCTTTTTCTCAAAAGTGTATCCTCATTATTGGTGTCAGGGACAAGGACCGAACTTTTGGTAACACCAGGATTTTTTTTTTTTTTTTTTTTTTTTTTTTTTTTTTTGGTACTGGTGATTGAACTCAGGGGCACTCAAACACTGGGCCACATTCCCAGCCCTTTTATGTGTTTTGTTAGAGACAGGGTCTCACTGAGTTGCTAAGTGCCTCGCCATTGCTGAGGCTGGCTTTGAACTCATGATCCTCCTGCCTCAGCCTCCCAAGTGCTGGGATTACAGGCGTGCACCATCACGCCCGTTTTAACATCAGGATTTCATGAAGCTGAGGCAGGAGAATCCTTAAGTTTGAGGTCACCTTGGGCAATTTGGGGAGACCATGTCTCAAAATAAAAAATAATAATAAAAATAAAAAAAGACTGAGAGACTATAGCTCAGTGGTAAAGTACCCCTGGGTTCAAGCCCTAGTACAAAAAAAGAAAAAAAAAAAATCAGTGATTCTAAGATGAAAGTAAACACCAGGTTGTTTTTAAATTTTTATTTCTTTTTTTTTTATTATTTTGGTGCTTGGGTGAATTCGGGGCTTTGCACATGCTAAGCAGGTGCTCTAGCAGTGAGCTACACCCCCAGGTCCAAACATCAGGTTCTTATTGGCCTTAATCAGAGGTCATTGCCTGGTCTGTGATGATAAGGCATAGATAGCATCAAGGAATTTGAAATCACTGATGATCACAGAGCTGGGACAATTGTAAGTTCACAAGCCCGTTAAACAGTTGTAGAGTACTCAGCTCCAGACTTGATGAGCAATTCAAAGATCTAGAAAAATACAGAATAATGTGTTCCCATCCTGTCAGGTTGGTTTCACTGTACTGATAATGTTAGCAGAAACATGTAAGAAGAAAGAGGAAAACACAGGAGGGGAAAATCCTGCACTCTTTCTAGGAATGCAATATATACCTAAAACAAAACATTTCTTTCTTTCTTTTTTTTTTGGGGGGGGGTGTAATGAAGATTGAACCTAGGGTCATTCAACCACTGAGCCCCATCTCCAGACCTTGTTTTTGGTACCAGGGATTGAACTTAGGGGCACTCGACCACTGGGCCACATCCCCAGCCCTTTTTTGTATTTTATTAGAGACAGGGTCTCACTGAGTTGCTAAGTGCCTCACCATTGCTGAGGCTGGCTTTGAACTCGATATCCTACTGCCTCAGCATCCCAAGTGCTGGGATTACAGGCGTGTGCCACCGCACCTGGCTCTCCAGACCTTTTTTATATTTTATTTAGAGACAGGATCTCACTGAGTTGCTTGGGACCTCAATAAATTGCTGAGGCTGGCCTTGAACGTTTTTTTGGGGGGTTGGGGAGTGGCAGGGATTGATTTTAGGGGCACTTGACTACTGAGCCAGCCATATATAAATTTTTTTAAAATTTATTTATTTTTTGGTACCAGGGATTTTTTTTTTTTTTTTTTTTTGTGGTACCGGGGATTGAACTCAGGGGCACTCGACCACTGGGTCACATCCCCAGCCCTTTTTTGTATTTTTATTTAGAGACAGGGTCTCACTGAGTTGCTAAGTGCCTCGCCATTGCTGAGGCTGGCTTTGAACTCGCGATCCTCCTGCCTCAGCCTCCCAAAGTGCTGGGATTACAGGCGTGAGCCACCGCGCCCGGCTTCCCAGCCCTTTTTTGTATTTTATTAGAAACAGGGTCTCACTGAGTTGCTAAGTGCCTCCTCACTGCTGAGGCTGGCTTTGAATTCGGGATCCTCCAGCATCAGCCTCCCATGTGCTGGGATCACAGGTGTGGGCCACTGTGCCTGCTCTGACCTAGAACTCTTGATCCTCCTGAGCCATTGGGATTACAGGCATGTGTCACCATGCCTGGCAAAACAAAATGTTTCCGTGGACAAACTTTTCAAAAAACTGTTGCCAAACAGTCCTTTTCCCTGTTGATGCCAATCTAATAATGAAGACAAGGTTTTGAGAAAAAGGAAAAAGAAGGTTTATTGCTTTACTAGCAAAGGAGAAACACAGGGGACTGCTGTCCCAAAGGCAGTGCTTCAGCCCATCAGCAGGAACAAGAAGCTTTTACAGAGGGGATTCAGAGAAAAATGAGATTAGGGAGGAGGGATCAGGAAGGAGAAGATCAGGGAGGAGAAGTTTAGGGAAAAAAAGATCAGGGAGGAGAAGATCAGCGAGAAGAAAGTTGGGAAAAAGAAAACCATGTAAGTTTCAAAGCCACAAGGGATATAGTCAAAGCATCAAGTGAACCCCTGTTAGAAAACTATTCAGGCCCTTTCCTTCTGGAGGGTCAGTGTGCCCCACAGACAACACACTGTAATTTGAAGACCTTTGCTATACAAAGCCATCACCCCAAGGGCAGCCTACCCCACAGCCAGCCGGCTGGATGATAGGTGTACCATAAACAGGTAGATGGGGGCTGGGGTTGTGGCTCAGCGGTAGAGCACTCTGCCTAGCACATGCCAGCCCAGGTTCAATCCTCAGCACCACGTAAAACTAAAGGCATTGTGTACAACTAAAGCAAATAAATAAATATTTTAAACAAAACAAAACAGGTAGATCGTCTATTAAACCCGAGAGGGTGCCTTAGTTTTTGTAGAGGGGCTGAGGAGAAGCCAGATCTATGGGGGTTATTTCAGTGATCAGAGGGAAGATGCTTGGACAGGTGCATAGGAGAGGAGTGGAGAGGATTTAGGAATGGGTTTTAACTGTGGGACTAAAAAAGGCAAAAATCCTGAGTGGGCTAAGCATTTAGGTACTCAGGGAGATGCTTTTTAAAATATTTATTTTTATTTTGTTGGTACTGGAGATCAAACCAAAGGGCGCTTTACCACTGAGCTACATCCCCTGGCTCTTTTATTTATTTTTTTGAGACAGGGTCTCACTAAGTTCCTAGGCTGGCCTGAGACTCATCATCTTCCCGCCTCTGCCTTCGGAGAGTCGCTGGGAGTACAGGTGTGCTGCCAGGTTAAGTGGTGCCTTTGAGGAGTCTGGAGTCAGGGTAGGTGGGTGGGATGCTCAGCGGCAAGCTAGGGTGAGCCGCTGGGGAGGGGCCTTGCCCTCGGATGAGATTACCGGGAGGGGTGGGACTGCAGATCGACAGGGGGTTGGGGCTAAAACCTCAAAATCCTCGGGAGGAGGGAGGAGCCAAGGAAGAGGTGAGGGTTGAAATAGCCTCGGATGAGACATTCTCCTACCTTTCTTCACCGCGTAGTGCTCCGGGACGCATCTCTTCTCAGGTAGGCCTTCCCCAGGTGTGTGTCCCACCGCTGGGACTTCTCACCTCTCGCCCTGCTTTGTTCCCTATGGGTTGTTGGGTATTGAGAAAACGCTTTTGTTAAATCTCCTCCACTTCCGAAGTGGGGATAGTGAAATAGTAGGGCCGTGAGAAGAAAATGAAGAATGAAGAGTTCTAGGCAGGTCCTAGCTTTAAAAAGTGTGTGTGTAGACTTAATAGAGTCTTTTGGGAGCACTGTAATAGGCCAGAGCTTTGGAGCAGGCACCTGGGTTTCCATTTTCTCCACTGCCCGCAGAGGAACTTGAACTCTCGACTTTTTTTGCTTAGCACTCGCTGTTGCTGAGGCTGGCTTTGAACTCACGATCTTCCTGCCTCAACCTCCTGCGCCCCTGGGATTACAGGCGTGCTCCACTGCGCCGGGCAAGTTTTGGGATTTTTCTTTCAGTTTGTTAGGGAAAAATATTGGCTGAATTCTTTTTTTAAAAATATTTTTATTTATTTGCTTTTAGTTGTACACAGTGCGTTTTTATTTAATGCGTTTTATTTGTACGTAGTGCTGAGGATCGAACCCGGGTCGCCCACGTGCTAGGCGAGCGCTCTACCTCCGAGCCACAATCCCAGCCCTGAATTCTTAATATTTCAGATGATGTACCTACCCCACTTCACACAGAGAAGAAACTCGGTATCTCCCCTGCCGCTCCCGTTTAAATTAGACTCTAGAGCCTTCCCATTCCTGCCACCCTCTCTCCACCTCAACCCTAGACACTGTTAATAATCTGTGCCTTTTTTGCCATGCTGGAGATTTGAACACAGGGCCTCAATCATGCTAGGCAAATGCTCTTACCGAGCTACATCCCCAGCCCTTCTGTGTTTTCTGTTGGGGTGGGGCACCAGGGATTAAACTGAAGGGCACTGAGCCACATCCCCAGCCCTATTTTTTTTTTTTTTTAATTTACATACCGGGTCTCGCTAAGTTGCTTAGCATCTCACCGTTGCTGAGGCTGGCTTTGAACTCACGATTCTCTTGTTTCAGCCTCCCGAGCCTCTGGGATTACAGGAGTGCTCCTTCCATCTTTTTAAGGAAACACATAACTAGACCAGTAACTTCTTTTTTCCCTGTTGATAAGATGGTGTTCACCTGCATAGTAAACCTTAAATCTTGACTTCACTATCATGGACTTGACTTCTAGGTAGAGACTACTGCACAGTAGAGCACATCCTGCTCTGTGAAACTGGTCCCTCCCAGGTAGAGGCACGCAAGTGGGTGAGTTGCTGAGGCTTGGCCAAGGGTTTGGGGACTGGATAGTGGCGGGCAGGTCTGCAGGTAGGGGTGGAGAAAGTTATTTTAGGAGTTAATCAGGTGAAGTGACCCTTTACAATCTCCGGAGTTCTAGATTAGATTTTAGTGCCCAGCAGGATGGCACATGCTTGTCATCCCGGCGATTGGGAAGGCTGAAGCAAGGGAATCAAAAGTTTGAGGCCAGGCTCAGCCATTTAGTGAGACCCTCTCTCCAAAAATGAAAAGGGGCGGGGCGCACGCCTGTAATCCCATTGGTTGAGGAGGTTGGAGAAAGAGACCAGAGAATCGCGAATTCAAAGCCAGCCTCTGCAACTACGAGGCACTAAGCAACTCCTTGAGACCCCGCCTCTAAATAAAATACAAAATGGGGCTGGGGATGTGGCTCAGTGGTTGAGTGCCCTTGAGTTCAATCCCCGGTAGGAAAAAGAAAAGGAAAAAAAAAAAAAAGGAAAGGGCTGGGTATGTGTCTCAGTGGAGGGTTCCCCCAGGAGCCAATGCCAAGCTCCTAGCTCCCCTCTCCAAAAAAAAAGGACTTTAGCTTCACAGTTCTATGTTGTTGTTGTTGTTTTGTATTTATTTATTTGCTTTTAGTTGTACACAATGCGTTTTTATTTTTACGTGGTGCTGAGGATCGAACCCGGGCCGCGCAAGTGCTAAGCAAGTGCTCTACCGCTGAGCCACACACTCCAGCCCTCTATGTTATTAATTAAGGTTAAAAAAAAAACTCGGTTTAGATGCCAAATTTATTTTATCTATATTAAATGATAAATTCCAGTTCAATTAACGAAAATAAACGTGATCAGTGATCATTTTCCCACCCAAGATCCTAGCTACTCTGAATTCTACCCACAGGCACTCTGGGTTGAGAGTCCCTAGAAAGCAAGGTAAAACAGGCTGAAGCAAAAATTACCAAATTTCTGTTCTGGATGAGAGCCCTTAAAAGGGTTTATTTTTATAGACCTAAGGGACTGGAAAACTGAGCTTTATTTTTAAGCTCCTATTCTTACAATAGGAGGCAAACTCCTTAGGAAGGACTGAGAGACTGTTTAGCAATTCCTAGGCTCGGGGCTTGGCGGGGAGATGAATTTATCCTAGTCTTTTTTCTTTATTTTTAAGATGTTGATGGACCTTTATTTTATTCATTTGTTTATATGCAGTGCTGAGAACAGAACCCAAGGCAACACCCAAGCAAGGCAAACCCTCTCCGGCTTAGCCACAGCCCTTCCCCCTAGTCTTAGGAATGGGTAAAGAATGTCGTTGATTTGCATTTCCTTGGTTTGTGGCCTCCCTCTTTTCATATGTCTATTAGCTACTTGCATTGTCATTAAGGTAAATGACTTCAAAATAGGCCCCTTTTTTCCCTCCTGGCAGTATTAATGAACTTCGCGATCCCGGTGGGGGAGGGGCCTGGGGGGGTCAAGCTCTGCATTTCAGAGGCCCTCCATTGCATCTCCAGTGTCGCACACGTACTGAATTTCACTTCATTCAGTACAGGCTCCGGCCTCAGTAACTCAGTTTGGTGGGCTATTATGGGGTGCAGGGTATGAGATAAGGGAGGGTGCCAACTTCAGTTCTAGTTAATGTGTGTCCTTCCTTGGGTCAGGGGCCTTTGACATGTTTTAATGACTTCACATATTTTTCATATGATTTTCTTTCTTTCTACTTGGAGTTTTGTTCTGTTTCTGAGGCCAGGTCACTTTAAAACCTTTTAGTCTATACAGATCTCTTCTCATTGCTGTGCACTCTTTTATATTTGGGACATTTTGGTGCCTTTGTTCCCAAGTCAGCAGTGGGTATGTGGGTAATTTCCAGTTTTTCTCAAGGTACCTGTGGCTTTTTTTTTTTTTTTTTTTTTTTTTTTGTGGTACTGGGGATTGAACTCAGGGGCACTTGACCACTGGGTCACATCCCCAGCCCTTTTTTGTATTTTATTTAGAGACAGGGTCTCACTGAGCTGCTAAGTGCTTCCCCATTGCTGAGGCTGGCTTTGAACTCGCGATCCTCCTGCCTCAGCCTCCCAAAGTGCTGGGATTACAGGCGTGCGCCACCGCGCCCCGGCTACCTGTGGCTTTTGCAGGACACATTACCCTAAAAAGTGTGTGTTGGGTGACAGGGCATCTGCCCCAAGATCTAACAATTCCTGGGGCCCCTTTAAATGCAGCAAGGGCGGAAGTTTGCCACAGCACTGGCTGTAGTCAGGGCTTTTAAAGGGAGGATTAGGGATTTTTTTGTGTTATTTGGGGGAGTTCATTTATCGGATTGATCGAACCTAGGGCCTTGAGCATGCTAGGCAAGTACTCTACCACTGAACCCTGGCTCCAGGAAACTCTTTGGTACCAGAGATTGAACCCAAACCCAGGGGCGCTTAACCACTGAGCCTCATCCCTATCTATTTTTATTTTTTACTTTGAGACAGGGCCTGGGTAAGTTGCTGAGGCTGGCTTTGAATTTCCAAATCCCCAGAATTACAGCCAGGTGCCCCGCACCCAGCTCCAGGAAACTTTTGATTTGCATTCCCCTGATTAATAAAGTTGAGCATCTTTTCATATTTACCGTTCTTGTGGCTTTTGTGTATATGCTTACAAAAGATTGTACTATTTTTATTTATTTATTTATTTTTTGGTACCAGGGATTGAACTCCGGGACACTCACCACTGGGCCACATCCCCAGCCCTTTTTTGTATTTTATTAGAGACAGGGTCTCACTGAGTTACTAAGTGGTCTCACCATTCCTGAGGCTGGCTTTGAACTCCTGATCCTCCTGCCTCTACCTCCCAACTGCTGGCATTACAGGCGTGCACCACCGCTCCCGGTTTATTTATTTATTTTTATGTGGTGCTGAGGATCAAACCCAGCACCTCACACATGCTAAGCAAGTCTTCTACCACTGAGCCACAAACCCCAGCCCTGTCCCCAGCCCTTTTTATTTTGAGATAGGATCTTGCCAGATTGCTCAGACTGTCCAAAAATATGCCTCAGCCTTCCTAGTCCCGGAGATTATGGGTGTATGGCACTGTGTCTGGCTTAAATATGCAATCGATGTGTTGGATCCCCAGCACTGCAAAAAATAGTAACCAAATTACTTATTTATGTACTTTTTTTTTTCTTAATAATTAAGTACATCATTCACATTGGTGTGCAGCCGGAAGCCATAACCACCCTCTGGAAGCCATAACCACCCTCTATCTCCAGAACTTCATCATCTTTCCAACTGAAACTTTTTATTGGTACTGGGGTTTGTACCCAGTGGCGCCTTACCATTGATCCATATCACCAGTCCTTTTAATTTCTTATTTAGAGATGGGATTCCCCTAAATTACTGAAGCTGGCCTTGAACTTGCCCCTGCCTCCATTTCCTCAGTCCCTGGGATGACTGGGTTGGGCTACTGTGCTGGGCTCCAAACTGAAACTATAACATTGAACAACAGCTCCACATTCCCTTTGTCCCAAAACCCCTAGCAATTATTTGTGTCTCTGAATTTGACTATTATGGGAGCCTAGCTCAAATGGACTATTTCTTAGTTCTGACCTGCTTTACTTAGCTTGTATTCAAGGATTATGTATGTGGTGGCCTGTGTCAGAATTTCCTTTAAGACTGAGTAATGTTTCACTGCATATATATGCCGTGCCTTATTTACCTATTCACCCATGCTTAGGCACTTCAGTTATTTACCTTCTGGCTACTGTATGTAATGCTGCTATACTGTGAACTGGAAGCCAGGAGCAGTGGAACATACTTGTAATACCAGCAACTCAGGAGGCTGAGGCAGGAGGATTCCAAGTTCCAGGCCAGCCTCACCAACTTAGGCTCTAAGCAATCTAATGAGACCCTTGTATCCACCCCCAACCCATTGCCCTGCAAAAAAAATAAAATAAAATGAAATTTTAAAAGGGCATGGGATGGGGCTGGGGTTGTGGCACAGTGCTAGAGTGCTCACCTAGCAGGTGTGCGGCCCTGGGTTCGATCCTCAACACCACGTAAAAATAAATAAGTAAAGGTATTGTGTCCAACTACAACTAAAAAAAAAAAAAAAAATTTAAAAAGGGGCTTGGGATGTAGTTTAGTGGTAGAGCACCCCTGGGTTCAATCCTCTGTGTATAGTCCCTCACCCCCCCCCCCCCAAAAAATAATATGCTGCAGTGAACATGGATGTACAAATATCTGTTTGAGTCACTGCTTTTCATTTCTTCTGGGCATATACTCAGAAGTAGAATTGATGGATCATACAGTAATTCTATATTTATTTATTTATTGGGATATTGCAATTATACCTAGTAGTGAGATGCATTGTGCCGTATTTGTACATGCACATGACAGTTTGATTCATCTCATCCCCCCCAGCACCTTCCCTGTCCTTCTCCCTTCTCCATCTTATTTGTTGTACTGATCTCCCTTCTACTATTACTAATTAATATGTCATGATGATATAGAAAAGTGAGGTTTATTATGGCATATGCCATGGCATGTGGCCATGGCATAATTTGGTAGGTTTTATTCCCCAGTACTTCCCCATGCCCTCCCCCTTCCCTCCTGATTCCTTCCTCTACTACTGTGGGTCTCCTTTCTATTTTAGTGAGCTCTTTTCAATTCTTCTTCCTTTCTCTCTACCTTCCACATGAGGGAAAACATTTGAACCTTGACTTTTGAGTTCGTCATCCATTTAACAGCAAATGACATAATTTCATTCTTCTTCACAGCTGAATGTATACTCCACTTTGTGTGTGTGTGTATTACATTTTCTTTATGGGGTCATCTTGTTGATGAACATCTTGTTGGTTCCATAACTTAACTCTTGTGAATTTTGCTGCTCTAAACACTTGTATGCACGTATCACTACAGAATGCAGATTTTGGTTCTTTTCAGACAAATGCCAAGGAGTGGTTGACTGGGTCATATGGTGTTTCAATTCTTAGTCTTTTCTCACTCTTTTTTGAGATGGAATCTTTGCTAAATTGCCCAGGCAGACCTCAAGTCTGTGGTTGACTTTCCTGCATCAGCCTTCCAAGTAACTAGGTTTACATGTGTGTACATTGAGCCTGGATCCCATTCCTTTTTTTTTTCGCCCAATATATATTTAAGTTGTAAATGGACCTTTATTTTATTTATATGTGGTGCTGAGACTCTAACCCAGGGCCTCACACATGCTGGGCAAGTGCTCTCCCAACTGAGCCACAACCCCAGCCCTGATTCCAGTCCATTTTGAGACGGTCTCACTAGGTTGCTGAGGGTCTTGCTACACTGCAGAGGCTGGCCTGGAAGTTGGGATCCTTCTGAGTGGCAGGAGTGTGCTACCACTCCCTGGTCTTTTCTTGCTTTCCAAAGGCAATCACCATACTGCTTTCCAATGTGGCTGTACTAATTTGCAGCCCTTCTTTTCAGACGTGTCTGTTTAGTTTATTTGGCTATTGATAAAGTTATTTGGGGTTTTGGTGGTTTTTGATTCTTCATATATTCTAGATCTTAATCCCCTATCAGAAGAATAGCTGGCAGAAATTTTTCTTCCATTCTGTAGCTAAAGCTCTTAGCTGTTTGCTGTGCAGAAACTTTCCCCCATAGTGGGATTAAACCCAGGGTGCTTTAACACTGAGGTGCATTGCCCGGCTCCCCGCCCCCCCTGTAGAGAAAGTGTCTCACTCAGTTGCTTAGGGCCTTGCTAAATTGCTGAGGCTGGCCTAGAACTTATGGTCTTCTTGCTTCAGCCTCATGAGTTGCTGGGATTACTGCCAGGCACCAACACTCTCAGCTAGAAACATTTTTTAATTTGATGCCATCCGACATGTTGATTCTTGCTTTTATTTCTTGAACTTTGGGAGTCTTCTTAAGATGCCTGCACCAATATGCTGAAGTGTTGGCCCTATGCTTTCTTCTAGCAGTTGCAGTATTTCTGATTATTACGGTTTAGATATTTCCCAAAGGCCCACATGTGAGACAATGCAAGAAATTTAAGAAGTAAAATGATTGAGTTATAAAAGGTTTAACCTCATCAGTGCATTAATCCCCTAATTGGGATTAGCTCAATGGTAACTGTAGGCTTGTGGTCTGTTGTGGCTAGAACAGGTGGGTTCCCGAGGTCATGCCTTTGGGGTACATATTTTTTCCCAGGTGAGTGGAACTCTCTCTCTACTTCCTTGTTCCCTGTTCCCATCTATGGATTGAGCCCCCCAATTCTGTGAAGTATGGCATTGATAATTTGGTGGGGATTATTTTGGATCGATAGATTGCTTCTTGTAATATGACCATTTTTGACTACTCATTCTGCTTAGTTATGAACACGGGAGCTCTTCCTATCTTCTAGTGTCTTAATTTCTTCAGTGTTCTTTGGTTTTCATTGTAGAGGTCTTTTACCTCCTTAGCTACATTTATTCCCTGGTTTGGGGTTTTCTCTTTTCTTTTTTTGTTTTTATGGCTATTGTGAATAGAACTGTTTTCCTGATTTGTTTCTCAGCAGGTTCATTATTGGTGTATAGGAAAGCTATTGATTTTTTTTTTTGTTGTTTGATTCATTGTTTTTTGTGGTAGGAGTGGGGTGGGATGAACCCACAGCTCTCTACTACTGAGCCAAACCACCAGGAATTTTTGTTTTTTCTGGTACTAGGGATTTGATCCAGGGGATCTTAACTGCCCAGCCACATTCCCAGCCCTTTTTAAATATTTTATTAGCTTAAGCCCTCACTAAATTGCAAGGCTGGGTTTGAACTCAAAAAAACCTCCTGCCTCAGCCTCCTGAGTCACTGGGATTACAGGTGTACCCCACTCCTCCTGGCAAGCTGTTGTTTTTGTATGTTGATCTTATATCTTGGTAATTCTCTGAATTTGTTCCTCGACTTTCAAAGCTTATGGAGGAGTTTTAGGTCTTCTTAGTATAGAATCATGTCATCAGCAAACACTGTTTGCTTTCTCTCACTCTTTTTTTGTACTGGGGATTGAACTCTGGGCACTCGACCACTGGGCCACATCCCCATCCCTTTTTTGTATTTTATTAGAGACAGGGTCTCACTTGAGTTGCTAAGTGCCTCACCATTGCTGAAGCAGGCTTTGAACTCATGATCCTCTTGCCTCAGCCTCCCAAGTGCTGGGATTACAGGCTTGCGCCACCATGCCCGGCTATATATATTTAGGACAGGATCTTGCTGAACTGCTGGGGCTGAACTTGAACTTGTGATCCTTAAGTTCCTGAGGAGCCTCAAGTACCCACAGCTTCCTCAGTAACTGAAATTATAGTATATGTCACCACACCCAACCTGTAAATGGGTTTTAATGATCATGCACAAATGGTGAATTCTGATTTCTCATTTTGGTACTCATTAGTTGTCCTGTACTAATTTTAATTTTTATGGAGTACACATACTTTACTTTTTTTTTTTTTTCTTTCTTTGCTTTAGTTGTACACAATGCGTTTTGTTCAATGCGTTTTATTTGTACGCGGTGCTGAGGATCGAACCCTGGCCGCGCACGTGCTAGGCGAGCGCTCTACCGCTGAGCCACAGTCCCAGCCCCACATACTTTTCTTAATCAAGCTTATATTACTGAGTTTCTCAGTGAAATTCATTGGTAAATAATTTTTAATTTCTTTATATTTCAGATAAGATTTTTTTAAAGACTTTATACTTCTGGAGCCTAGCCAGTGTGTGAGAACAAAAATTACTCTTCAAAAGGGAAAACAACACAATCTAGACAGGATAGCCACAATGTCTACTGTACTGTCAAAAATGTCTAGACTTGCAAAGGAACAGGAACGAACCACCTGTGTCAAAAGAAAGCAGCAAATAGGAACTGATGAGGAGATACCTCCTATGATAGATTTCAAGTTGAAAGATTGTAAAACAACAGCTTTTATGAAGAAGTTTGAAGAGATGGTTGGAGAGATGAGGCAAACCTTTAAAAGTGAGCTACAAATGTTAGTAAAAAGTGAGCTATCTAAAACAAAGATTCAGAGAACTCCAGTAGCAGGGAAGAGTGGCAGGAAGCAAAAGATTTAGCCTCACAAAATTCAGAGTTGGGGGGAAAAGAAGGAAAAAAAATTCTAAAATAGCTGAGTGTACTGAAAACCTTACTTTCAAAAGCAAGGAAAGAGACAAGCTGAGTAGTAAATTAGACAAAACCAAGATGTACCCTAGCAATCAACATAAGGGATTAGCCCAGAATGAGCCACAAAATTACCAAGCCATGGAAGCCTCAGGTATCAACAATGACACAAGTAGTGATTGCGATAACCACATACAAGTGCCAGACAAAGAGAAGAGAAAGAATAGGGAGGGTAGACTAGCGAAAGACATGGAAGAAGAAAACCTTCAGAACTTCAGTAACGAAGAAAAGGCTGTGAAAGCATCTAGAGAAGAAAAAAGATGAAGGAGCCGTACTTACCTTGGCTGCAGACCCTTGGACATCAGCAACCTTGGATGTCAGTAAGCAGTGGGGTGACATCTTCAACATCCTAAGAGAAAATGCTTTCGAACCTGAATTTCAATGTGAGGTCAAATTAGCATTTAAATGTGATGATGAAATAAAGAAATTTTCAGACCTGCGAAGTTTACAAAAATTTACCAGCCAAAAACCTTTTCTGAAAGAATTACTGAACCATGTACTCCCACAGAATGAAAAACCAAATCAAGGAGGAAGATGTGGGATCCCGCTAAAAGGGGTAAGCATATAAGTATATAAAGTTATGTGTAAAGTGTTAAGTAATAGCTGGCATAGTTACTCTAGAGGAAGAACAGGGTTTTTGGTGTTTTTTTTTTTTTTTTTTTTTTGTTTTTTTGTTTTTTTGTTTTTGAGGTGCTGGGAACTGAATCCAGGGCCTTGTTCATGAGAGGCAAGCACTCCACCAACTGAGCTATATTATATCCCCAGCCAAGAAAATCAGTTTTTATGAAACAATTCCATAAAAGAAAAAGCATGACATTAAAAATAATTACTTAGGGGCTGGGATTGTGGCTCAGCGGTAGAGCACTCGCCTAGCATGTGGGCGACCCGGGTTCGATCCTCAGCACCACGTACAAATAAAACGCATTGAATAAAACGCATTGTATACAACTAAAGCAAATAAATAAAAATATTTTTAAAAAATACTAATTACTTAGACATTTTCTTAACAATTTTTATGTACATTTATTTCTTCAGGGCGCAAAGAATTAAGCCCAGGGTCACTTTGCCACTGAACTACATCCCAACGTTTTAAGTTGTTTTTTTAATATTTTAGTTTTAGATGGACACAATACCTTTATTTGTTTTTATGTGGTGCTGAGAATCAAACCCAGTGCCTCACACGTGCCAGGCAAGCACTCCAGCACTGAGCCACAACTCTAGGCCTTGTTTTTTTAATTTTTGAGACAATGGTGCCTTGCAAAATTGCTGAGGCTGGCCTCAACCTGCAATCCTCCTTCCTTGGCCTCTTGAGTCACTGGGATTTTAGGCCTTTACCCATGATGTCCTGCTAAACTTTTTTTTTTTTTTTTTTTTTTTTTTTTTGGTACCAGGGATTGAACTCAGAGGCATTCAACCACTGGGCCACATCCCCAGCCCTTTTGTATTTTATTAGAGACAGGGTCTCACTGAGTTGCTAAGTGCCTGGCCATTGCTGAGGCTGCCTTTGAACTCGCAATCCTCCTGCCTCAGCCTCCCAAGTGCTGGGATTATAGGTGTGTGCCACAGCGCCTGGCAAAACTTTATTTTTTTAAACTGGATTTAACCCAGAGGCAATTTACCACTGAGCCACATCCCTAACCCTTTTTATTTTGAGACAGGTCTAATTTTCTGAAGTTGTCCTTGAACTTAAGGGTAAACACTAGAAGAATTTTTAAGTAATTGAAAAGGAAAAACAAAGAATTGAATGAGCTAAAAAAAGCTTCAAATAATAAGAATAGTAATAGAAATATCAATTGTAAATCATAGGATTAAATACTGTTTTATTTAAGCCTATGGATAGTTGGTTGATGCTAACATTGAGCATTGATCCATTCCATATATTGAATGGTTTTTGTTTGTTTGGTTGTTTTTGGTATTTGGGGATAAACCCAGGGGTGTTTTGACAATGGGCTACATCACAGCCCTCTTTAATTTTTAAATTTTGAGATGGGGTCTTGCTAAATTGCAAAGATGGGTCATTTACAATCCTCCTGCCTCAGCCTCCCAAACTGGGATTACAAATCCTGAGTTGCCTGGGATTATAAGCATGCCCCACTGTGCCTGGCTATAGGGTCTTATTGTAATAAGCAGATAAGTGATGGAAAATAAGTAGTCTAAATTCAGAGTCTGTTATGTACAAAGCATCAAAGGTTAGGGATATAGAAGGAACAAGGTAGGCATAAAGACATCATGAGAATTTGTTGCAAGCATTACTAAAAAAGCTATGAATGTGCTGGAATAATCATGGGGAAAGGACTTGTTGGGGACTAGGCCTTCATAAACGTGTGAACCACTTGGTAAAGCACTTACCTATCATGTACAAGGCCCTGGGTTTGATTCCCAGCACCACAAAAAAAGAAAGAGGAAATGTTTAAGCAATTTTCCCAGTACTTGCTCATTTTAAAAGTGGTAGTCCTATTAAATTTAGAGTGAAGTGAAATTTTTAATTCTGTAAGACATGATTTACAAAAATAACTTTTCTTTTGACTTTCAGGGTAAAGCTCTAGTAAATTCAAAACGTGAAGCTGGAGGAACAGCAAGTGATAGCTTGCATTTCCTATTCATCAAAGAGGTAAAAGTTGCTAGGCCAGAAGGGAAGAGCTTAGAGACTCAGGAGGAAGAGTTTTTGGAGGAGGAAGAGTTTTCGGAGTGGAAGGATGAAGAAAACTGTGTGGCGGCAGGAGAATCATCAGATATGGATGATGACGACCTCGATTGGGAAGAAGACTGGGAGACAGATGAGTACTACTTCTTTAGGGTGAGGGCAAGAGAGAAAGAAGAGTCCTCTGGCATGGAAGAGAAAGGAGAAGAGGCCACAGAGACGGAAGAAGAAGAGGTCTATTGGGGAGAGGGAGAGGAAGAGGAAGAGGAGGAGGAGGAGGAAGAAGAAGAGGAAGAGGAGGGAGAAGATAACTCATTATGTGAGGAACAGGATTCAACCTCTCGATGTTGGACTATAAACCATCGCTGCAATGGAGCTGAGGAAGATATTACTATACTAGATTACGTACTGGATTCTGAGACTGAGTCTGAGGAGGAGGAAGAGGAACAAACTTCTTCTCAAGTAAACGTAGAAGCTACCTCACAGATTGAGAAAGAAGAAACCTCATATGGACTTAAGGATACTGACTTTGTTTGCGACTCTGAGAAGAAAGAGTCTGTGAAACCCCAGCTGAACTTAAACTTGACCTCTCCCTTAAAAACAGCAGAGGTGAGTTGTGAGGAACATAAAAGTCATTCCAGTACAAAGTTGAGTGATCCATCAGGAGTCACTGAGTATTTAAGGAAAACGGAGAAAACGATGTGTAAGACTCTTCAGATACAAACGCCAACATCCAAAGAAACAGACCCAACCCAGGAAACAGAAGAAAACTTTAAAAGAACTGTGATCAATATCTTCAGAGAGATGCAAGAAGAGATTGGAAATATAAAAAAATGCCTTCCGGATATCTTGAAAACTAACAATTCAGTAGATGATCTGAGTAGTAGAATGGACTTACTTGAAGAAAGATCAAATAATCTAGATGATCAAATGGAAGAATTCTCTAAGGATACAATACACATGGCCAAGCAGATGATTAATAAAGAAAGGCTAAGAGATAGAGAAGATAGATTCAGAATTGCCAACATCCGTTTGATAGGAATTCCAGAAAAAGAGAGTAAAGAGAATGGAGCAGAGGACATAATTAAGGAAATAATTGAAGAAAACTTCCCAGAGCTACAGAATTGTAGTCTTGGCATAGCTGGTGCTCACCGAATCCCTAGCACGATTGACAGAAACAGACTTACTCCTAGACACATCTTGGTGAAGTTTGTAAATTCCAGTGATAAAGAGAAAATCATAAAGGCCTCTAGAGAGAAAAAAGAAATAACCTACAGAGGAACAAGAATCAGATTGACAGCAGATCTATCACTGGGCACACTGGATGCTAGAAGTCAATGGAGCAACATCATAAAAGTTCTTCAGGATGAAGGCTTTCGCCCTAGAATCCTGTATCCAGCCAAATTGGCGTTTGATTTTCAGGGTAAAACAAAGGTATTTTTTGATATGGAAGAATTTAGGAAGTTTATTTCTTGTGTACCCTCTTTGAAAAAATTATTTGAGAAAATTCTTTAACAATATAGGTCGCTGCAACTTGGTGCTTTCCTCACATATATGTAAAATCTACAAATACAACATGACTGCTGTCCATAAGGGTCGGGAGGGTGGGTGGAAGGGAGTGCTATTACCCAGATGTTGGGAAGGTTTAAGGGGACATGTTATTAAATTTAATGGTAGTCATTGTAGTTTGCATAGGGGTGAAGTTTCTCTTACTGAGGGTGGAGGAAGGAATCTGTTCATGGAACAGATGGGAAAAGTAATAGAAAAGCACAGGAGAAAGGTGGCAAGGTAAATCAAAATTTAAAGCTTTTGTTTCATTTGAATATACTTAATTTTGCTATTAAAAGTTTTTTACAATTTCAAAAGTACTTTGTCATCACTGTAGTTTTAATAGTTTTTTTAATTTTATTGCCTAAATCCACACACAGATCAACTCTCCCCTGTGTTTTCAATAATTATTGAATCAATTTGCAGTGGATATGAAGACATTAAGGAGAGGGGAATGACTACCCATTTTTGCAGTATGCTACAAAGACTTATTCCATTTATTCCCTACCCCATCCTGTTCCTCTATTTAGCCTCTCCTTTCCAATAACCATCTAAAAATGATTACCTCTAAAATGTTTCACACTTCTGTTTTTCTGTGTGACCCTAGGCAATTTCCCTCACTTCTTCTAAGGTTTGGGTGCCTTTTTTCTGGTATGGGTTAATTCATTTGCAGGCTTTTTGTGAAGAATCTGAGGTGACTTGTGTGTGACAGATAACAAGAATTCTCCGTAGATGAGAATCCTGCTTCTTTGTCTACAGGTCCAGAGCAAACTTGGTTGAGCTGCTCCCTGTGAAGTGATTTTATTTTTTGCAGTACTGGTGGTTGAAACCAGGATCATGCCCATGCTAGAAAAGCCCTCCACCGTTGAGTTGCATCCCTACCCCCTGATATAAATCTTAGAAAATGAGAAACCCACAGAGGGTTACTTGCATTTGGTCTGGGGCTGAGTAGGTGAGGTGGGAAAATGGACCCCTTAGTCATAGCTGCCCCATTATCTTTCTAGCAACTTTTCCTTGACAGGTTTACAGAATTCCCACACTTGAAGTTAAAAAAAAAAAAAAAAAAAATGCCCCACATACTTAGCTTGCTTCCCATAGTAACATCTTCAATAGCTAGTGTGACATTGTTAACTAAGATGTTTTAGGTTTATACGGCTACTATAAGAAATTACCACAAACTTGATGGCTTCAAACAATAGAAATTTAGTTTCAGTTCTGGGGTCCAGAAATGTAGCATCACTGATCATTTGACTGAAATTACCTTCAGGGAGAATCTGTTCTCTCTTCCAGCTTCTCCTGGCTGCTGGCATCCCTTGGCTTCTGGTCAGGTGCCAAGTTATTTCTGTTTCTGCCCTTGTCACTACAATGCGGTAACTCTGTCCCTATAGTAAGGATACCTGCAGTTGCATTTAGGATCTATGCAGATGATCCAGAATAATTTGGTCAAATTTGCAAAGTCCCTTTTGCCATGTAAGGTAGTAGTAGCATGCCCAGGTTCTCAAAATCGGGGCCCGATTTCTCCCCATCCAATACCGAGGATTTAAGTATGGGATTCTCTGCACTGAGCTAAACATCCAGCCCCCTTTATTTTGAGACAGGGTCTTATTAAAAGGTTGCTGAAACTGGCCTCGAGTTTGTGAGCCTCCTGCCTCAGTCTCCCACCTGGATAGTTTAAAGAAGAGTGGCTTGGGGACCCCTACATGCTGTGGGAGGTGATAAGGTTGATGAACCTCTCTTCACACTTCACTAGTCCTCCTCTGTGAAAGCTGAAGGTGTAGGTGGTTGTAGGTTAAATAGCATCCCTCTTCCCACCCTCAAGGCCCTGCCTACTTGGAATCTCAGTGTGACATTGGAAATAGGTGTAATTAAGTTACTTGAGATGAGGTCCCACTAGATTAGTTGTCCCTAGGCCAGTCACCAGGGTCCTTGAAAAAAATCACACATCCAGTCAGCTGGGTGTGGTGGCACATGACTGTAATCCCAGCACTTGGGAGGCTGAGGCAGGAGGATCGCGAGTTCAAAGCCAGCCTCAGCAATGGCGAGGCACTTAGCAACTCAGTGAGACCCTGTCTCTAATAAAATACAAAAAAGGGCTGGGGATGTGGCCCAGTGGTCAATGCCCCCAAGTTCAATCCCCGGTACCAAAAAAAAAAAAAAAAAAAAAAAAAAAATCACACCCATAGAGTGTTTAAGGGTGGGGTAGCCTGGAGTGATACCTCCGCAAGCCAAGGAACACACTATATTCCTAGCAACCAGCCAAAGCTAACAAGAGCAAGGAAGGATTTTTTGTTGTTTTTGGTACAGGGGATTGAACTCAGGGGCACGACCACTGAGTTTTTATTAAGCCGCCTAGTTTGTGGTTCATTCTAATGGCAGCCCTCGGAAATTACTATGGTTGTCATGAACTTTGTATTAAACTCCCAAGCACCACTGCTCCCTACGCAAGCCTATTATCACAGAGCTATGGAGGGTGGGATCAAGGAGTCTAAACCAGAGTCTGCTGGTGTTGACTTACAGCCACTAGTTTGACACAAGCCTGCACCTCTGCTATCCTCCAGTGTGGGTTTTTATATTAATATATGAAATTGATTCCCTCTTGTGGAATTTACTTGAGTATAATTATCAAGCTGCTTTTTTTCAAGGCTGGGGAAAGGGGAGAACATTTCCAGTGCAGAGTATACACAGTTCAGTCATCTGTCCATGTTACTGTTATCAAGTCTGGGTAGGGGTCCATTTTGATGGGCCTCTATCCTCTCCTCACTCATATCTCCCTTCCCCTGGAATTTACCCATTCTATTATGTGACATCTAAGTCCTTGGATATGTATGGTTTAAAATATGTCATTTAGTGGGCGATTGTGTTCTTAGTTTATGTAGATGGAATTCTGTTTTGGGCCTTTTCATTTTGTTTTTTTTTTTTTTTGTTTTTTTTTTTTTTTTTTTTTTTTTGTTGTACTCAACATGGTCTTCAAAAGACTCTCAGGTTATACACATATAATTCATTGATTCTGTCTGCTGCTGAGAATTTCCCAGTATGTATCTGCCATATTGTGTTTATGTGGTCATGGAGATGCTAACTCAGAGCAGGGCTTCTTATGTGATTGATGGCTTTGGGGAACATATTTAGCTTTTTCTAGTTGATTCTGAGTTGGAAATAGGAACATAAATGGGGAAGTGGCTGTTGACAAGTCTGACCATCTGGGCCAATTGCTGCAAAGGTTGTGGGTTAGCTACTCTGACTACTGCAGAAGTTGTTGGTCTGAGTCCTGTGGTTATAAGATTTCACTTTTGTGTGTTTCTATATTCAGTCTCTGGGGTTCCCGTTTCCCAACCTCTTCACTCACTTTCTAGTATATTACTCAGACAATGGGGGCAAAATGATTCCTGTTATTTTACTTTGTGCAGGAGCCCTGTTTGGGGATTGACTTGATTTGCGGTTGACTATGAGCCGTGGAGATTTGGGCTTTGTTGCCTCCCGTAGTCTCACGGGACTTGTTGCGGGATCTCGAGGGACTTGGCCAAAATTGCTGATCGGGTCAGCGCCATTTTAGTGGTGTGTTTGTCGTGTGTTAGTCGTTGTTAGAACCAGAGAGAAAAGTTATCAGAATAAAAAGCTGTTTGTCTCCAGTTCGCCTCTGAAGTTTTTCCCGCGGCTCCGTTGCTCCAAGCGCTTCAGGCGGCAACAACTTTGTATTTCTCTGTGAATTGGACAGAAATTCATATTTGATGCAATTAAACCTATAATTATTTCTCCTTGTGTATGTACTTTTTTGGGGGGGGGTTATTTTGTTTTTAAGATGGGGTCTCAGCCGGGCTCGGTGGCGCACGCCTGTAATCCCAGCACTTTGGGAGGCTGAGGCAGGAGGATCGCAAGTTCAAAGCCAGCCTTAGCAATGGCGAGGCACTTAGCAACTCAGTGAGACCCTGTCTCTAATAAAATACAAAAAAGGGCTGGGGATGTGGCCCAGTGGTCTAGTGCCACTGAGTTCAATCCCCGGTACTAAAAAAAAAAAAAAAAAAAAAAAGATGGGGTCTCACTATGTCGGCCAGGCCCGTCTCAAACTCATGGGTTCAAGTGATTCTTCCACCTCAGCCTCACAAGTAGCAGGGACTACGTGAATGTGCCACCATACTTCACTAGGTGTTGCTTTTAAAATCTTAAATTTTAAGAATTCTTGGACTGGGAGTGGAACTCGGTGGTAGACCTTATACTTAGCACGTGCAAGGTCCTAGGTTAGATCCCCAGCACCAAGAAAAAATTATTGGTCTACCTCATAAACACATGTTCTATTCATTTTGTTTTGCATTTTCCTTTCCTTCCCTCTCCCTCTGCCACTCCCTTCTTTCATTCCAAGCTGGCAATGGAACCCAAGGCCTCGCTCGTACTTGCTAGGCACGTGCTACACCACTGAGCTATACCCACAACAATCTTTTTTTTTTTATTATTTTTTTTGAATAGTTGATGGACCTTGATTTTATTCATTTATTCATATGTGGTGCTGAGAATCGAACCCAGTGCCTCACACATGCTAGGCAAGTGCTCTTCCACTAGGCCACAACCCCAGCCCCCCCCCCCCCCCCTTTTTTTTTTCTTATTTTACGAATTCCTTTCCTACCCTACAGCCAAACAAATATTATTTACCTATACTTTTTTTTTGTATTGGGGATTGAACTCCGGGGCACTCGACCACTGGACCACATCCCCAGCCCTTTTTTGTATTTTTTATTAGAGACAGGGTCTCACTGAGTCGCTAAGTGCCTCGCCATCGCTGAGGCTGGCTTTGAACTCGTGATCCTCCTGCCTCAGCCTCCCAAGTGTTGGGATTACAGGTGTGAGCCACCGCAGCTGGCTGTGTTTTTATTATTCAGTAGTATTTGTTGTGTGGATGTATTATTATCCATCTCCAAGTTGAGGAAACATTTCAGATAAAGCTTCTGTAGAGGGGCTGGGGTTGTGGCTCAGCGGTAGAGCACTCACCTGTCGTGTGCAAGGCCCTGGGTTCGATCCTCATCACCACATAAAAATAAATAAAATAAAGGTATTGCATCCAACTACAACTAAAAAAAAAATTAAAATATTAAAAAAAGCTTCTGTAGACATTTGTGTGTAGTTGTGTGAACATACGTTTTCCTTTCCTTTGGGTATATCACTCAGTGGGATTGCTGGGTTGTCTGGTCTTTGTTTACTTTTATAAGAAACTATTAAACTGTTGGCTAAAGTAGCTGAACTATTTTGCATTCCCACCAGCAATCTGTGAGAAGACATTTTCTATATACTTCCAGCAGCACTGAAACCTTCACATTTCATTTTAATCATTCACATTTTATTCTGTAATCTACCTAGAATCCATTTTCATAGGTGGTAGAAAATAGAAATCCAGTTTTATATATTGCCAAATAGTCAGTTTTTTTAAACTATTTAAACCGGGCGTGGTGGTGTATGCCTGTAATCCCAGCACTTGGGAGGCTGAGGCAGGAGGATCCTGAATTCAAAGCCAGCCTCAGCAATGGTGAGGCACTTAGCAACTCAGTGAGACCCTGTCTCTAATAAAATACAAAGAAGGGCTGGGGATGTGGCCCAGTGGTTGAGTGCCCTTGAGTTTAATCCCTGATACCAAACAAACAAACAAACAAAATCTGTTTCAAAATTCTCTATTCTTGGGTTGGGGTTGTGGCTCAGCGGTTGAGCGCTCGCCTAGTGCGTGCGCAGCCCGGGTTCAATCCTCAGCACAAATAAACGAATTGTGCACAACTAAAGCAAACAAATATTTTTTTAAAAAATTCTCTATTCTTCCATTGATCTGTTTTTCTGGATTCTGTTATTTCCTCCTTTGTTCCAAGAGAAAAGGGAATAGAATAAAAGTTTTATAAGTTTTAGCCAGATAAGGTAGTACTTAGCTGCAGTCCCAGGTATTCGGAAGGCCAGCTGGACAACATAACCAATCTCTAGCTCCAAAAGAACAACAGCAAAAAAAAAAAGAAAGAAAGCACCCTAAAAAAATTGAATGTTGTGATGCACACCTATAATTTCATAAACTTGTTAAGCTGGACTGCAAGTTAAAGACCAACCGTGGCCATTTAGGGAGATACTGTCTCAAAATGAAAAGGGCTGCAGATGTGGCGCAGTAGTAGGGCAACCCTGGATTCAAATCGGTAGGAGCAAAAAGAAAATCCTTCCATTGTGCAATCTGTTGGGGAGTTTCTCCACTGCCATCTCCAAATGACCCACAGGCTGAACATTCAGGTAACCAGGTATCCCAACCTCTCTGATAAGGTGTGGGGTGAAGGGTGTGGAGACTCATACTTACTGTTTGTTACCTTCATAGTTTAGCAAACTATGGGTTTAATTACAGTGCCCTTCGTTTAAAAAAAAAAAAAGTATATATAGTGGCTGGGGGAGTAAGTTAGTAGTAGAGCATCTGCTTAGCATGCACATATGCAAATGGCTTCACCCTAGGATATAAGATAAAAGCCAAATTTTCCTTTTTTCATCCATAATTTTTTTTGGGGGGTGATGTACTGGGAATTGAACCCAGGGGTGCTTTACCGCTGAACTACATCTCCAGCCCTTTTTATTTTTTATTTTGAGACGGTTATTTATTTATTTATTTATTTATTTATTTATTTTTGGTACCCGGGATTGAACTCACTCGACCACTGGGCCACACCCCCAGCCCTTTTTTTGTATTTTATTAGAGACAGGGTCTCACTGAGTTGCTAAGTGCCTTGCCATTGCTGAGGCTGGCTTTGAACTTGTGATCCTCCTGCCTCAGCCTCCCAATTGCTGGGATTATAGGCTTGCGCCACCCTGCCCAGCTTGAGACCGTCTTGCTAAATTGCTTAGGGTCTTGCTGAGTCACTGAGGTTGGCCTGTGACCCTCCTGCCTCAGCCTTCCAAGCTGCTGGGAGTACAGGTGTGCACCACTGAGCCCAGCCATACATAATTTTTGTTTATTGTACTTGTAAAATAAAAAGTATGACCTTAAATGCCATTGCATATTATTTGTAAACCAAGATGCTACTATTGGACATGAGGGTTGTTTCTTCATTGGATACCGCCTGATGAGGAACCAGGAAGTGAGAAGGTAGTGACAGCTGAGCCTTCCCTGCATATTAGATACTGGGGTCCTTTTTATATACACACATCATCTTCTTTAATTCTCACTGAAGTCTTCTGTGCCATTATCTGTCAAGTTATAGGTGAAGGAATAAAAAATCATGCAAATTACTTGCCCAAATTTACAGAATTAAATAGCAAGACAAATAAAATGGTCCATCCTTTTCAAACTTAGGCTATTTATATTTTTGTATAATTCTTCCAAGTACTTATTATTTTATATATTTTTGTGGTGCTGGGGATGGAATATAGGATTCTGCATGTGAGGCAAGTGCTAGACCACTGAGCCAGCACATCCCCAGCCTTTTTTTTTTTTTTTTGAGATAGAGTCTCATTAAATTGTCTAGAGCTTTGCTAAATTACTGAGGCTGGCCTAAAACTTGCAATCCTCCTGCCTCAGCCTCCTCAGTTGCTGGGATTACAGTGTTCAGAGCCACAAAGTTTTCATTTTTCAAAACTGAAACTCTGCCTGTTAAATACAACTCTCCTCCCATTCCCCAGGGATTTCAACTTTCTGTTTTTGTTATTATTTTTACTATTCTAGATACCCATTGTGAGTGGAATCATAGAATATTAGTTCTTTTTTTTTTTTTTTTTTTTTTGTGGTACCGGGGATTGAACTCAGGGGCACTTGACCACTGGGTCACATCCCCAGACCTTATTTTTGTATTTTATTTAGAGACAGGGTCTCACTGAGTTGCTAAGTGCCTCGCCATTGCTGAGGCTGGCTTTGAACTCACGATCCTCCTGCCTCAGCCTCCCAAAGTGCTGGGATTACAGGCGTGCGCCACCGTGCCCGGCTCAGAATATTAGTTCTTTTTTTTACTGACATTTCACTTATATAATATCCTTGAGCCTCATTTGTGTTGTAGTATGTGTCAGCATCTCCTTTAAAAAGGCTGTGGAGTATTCCATTGTATGAATATACCACATCTTCATTCATCCATCCATAGATGGACATTTCTGTTTCTTCCACCTCTTGGTTATGGTGAATAATGCTGCAATCATTATGAGTGTGTAAAAATCCCTTTGTGGTCCTGTTCTGGATAAATACCTAGAAGTAGAGTTGTTGGGTCATAAGATAATTTAGTTTTTAGTTTTTTTGAGGAATTTCTTTATCATTTTCCATAGTTGCTGTACCATTGTACATTTCCAACTACATCTGGGTTTTTATTTTGACACGGGGTCTTGATCAGTTGCTGAAGTACTGGCTAAGTTGCCCAGACTGGCCTCCAACTTGAGAGCCTCCTGTCTCAGCCTCCAGAGTCAGTGGAATTATAGGCATGCATCAATATGCCTGGCTAAAAGAATATTCTGATGCATAGTTTTTTCCTTCTCCTTTGAGGAAGTTCACATGCTGCTGATGGAACCGGCTGAGACTCTAGCTTCTGGCTCAGACTGCAACCTAGCCTGGCCACCTGGCCTGCCCATGTCATTTGTAACCAGCACCATTGCTGCACCTGTGCACACACCTTGACTTCATGTGTGCCCCACAAGTTGGGTCCAGCAGGACTGGAGTGTCTGGCCCATGCCTTCCTGTGCCTGGTAAGCTGCTACGACCTCCTTCTTTTTCATCCTGTCCTAACGAGGCTAACTTAGTGGGCTGCCAAAAGTCACCTCCATCAAAAGCAAGCAAAAGTTTCATAATAAAGCACATTTTGGTTGGAACACCCACTGCTGTACCAAATAAAAAGTCCTGAATACCTGCCTTTATGTAATCTGTGTGCATTTTCTTTGTATAGTGCATTGTAAAAGGGGAATCTCACTGCTGATCACATTCCCCCCAACCCCTTCCATGCAGGCAAATACCACTGAGCTACATCCCCCAGTCCTGCTGATCACATTACTAGCTGTTGATGGGATACTCCAGTTTTTACCAAGCTTCATGCAAATTTACACTCCTTGGACTTAAAACTCTTATACAACTATAAAACAAACAGGCTTAACATGGAACCACAAAGGAAGCTATGAGGGAATGAAATTAAAAGCATTAATATAACCTTATCCATGATGCTGTCTTTGCTGGAATTTAGTAGTTGCTCACAGTGTGATTATTCCTTACCATTGCAGAACAGGTGCTTGAATTTTGCATACCTTTTTGAGATCCAAATTTTGTAGGGATTTTCTCTCTCTCTCTCTCTCTCTCTCTCTCTCTCTCTCTCTCGGGGTGGGGGGATACTAGGGATTTAACTCAGAGGTACTCAACCACTAAGCCACATCCCCAGCCCTATTTTATATTTTATTAGAGACAGGGTCTCACTGAGTTGCTTAGTGCCTCGCTAAATTGCTGAGGCTGGCTTTGAACTCACGATCTTCCTGCCTCCACCTCCCCAGCTGCTGGGATTACAGGGGTGTGCCACCGCTGGGATTTCTCTCTTGAAACCAATAGAAACCTTCCTTCCTTTCCCCAGTGTCAACAGAAGCTGCCGGTATTGGCAGTTGGGAGGTAGTGACCTAGATTGCACTGACAGCAAGCTCTTTTCTCCACTTCTCCAAGTTGAAACACAATTGTTCCTGAGAACATGTGGACTTAATCTAGTGAAGAATTTTGAGCTTTGCTACCAAATTGTTGAGAAATTAACATGCAATAACCTGATGCAAAACTCCTAAGTGCCCCAGCAAGATGTGCTAGGCCTCTAAGATAAAGTGGGGTTGGGTTCTGCCTCAACAAATCCTCTTCTTTATTTCTACACTCTATCCCCAGACCCAGAGCCCCTTTCACCTCTTCAGAGCCTTACAAGTGGAGGCCTCTGGGTTGGCTGCTGTGGTGCATGCTGTAGTCCCAGCGGCTCAGAGGCTGAGGCAGGAGGATTGTGAGTTCAAAGCCAGCTTTGGCAATTTAGTGAGGCCCTAAGTAACTCAGTGAGACCCTGTTTCTAAATAAAATATTAAAAAGGGCTGGCAATATTGCTCAGTGGTTAAGCCCCCCTGGGTTTAATCCCCAGTATATATATATATATGTATATATATATATATAAAGTGGAGGCCTCTATGTTCAGAGCACAGCCCAGGTACATCAGGGGCAGAAGGCTAATGAGTTTTTAGGGAAATTAATTGTAATCTGTTTGTAATCTAATTCCAAATGTGGATATGTCTGCCCTACAATAGGTCTCTCCAGACTAAGAATAGACTCTGCTGGGAAGAAAGGCAAATGTCATACTCTGTTATGCAAGAATTTGTATTCTAATTCAGGAAATTTGAATTTTTTTTTTAGTTTTTTTTTAAAATATTTATTTATTTATTTGCTTTAGTTGTACACAATGTGTTTTATGTTTACGTGGTGCTGAGGATCGAACCTGGGCTGCGCACGTGCTAGGCGAGCGCTCTACCGCTGAGCCACAATCCCAGCCCCAGGAAATTTGAATTTTAAAAAGTGTATAGGGTTGGGGTTGTGGCTCAGCGGTAGAGCGCTTGCCTAGCACGAGCATGGCCCGGCCCGGGTTAGATCCTCAGCACCACATAAACAAAAATGCATTGCATAGTGTACAACTAAAGCAAATAAATAATTTTTTTAAAAAGTGTATATATTCAAGAGACAGTTAAAGCAAGTTTAAAAATTAAGTCAAGGCAAGAACTTCTGAAGCCTGGGGGCACTCTAGCACTGTGCTACATCTCCAGCCCTTTTTATTTTTTATTTTGGGACAAGGTCTTCCTCAGCCACCCAGGCTGGGCTCTAACTTGCAATCCTCCTGCCTCAACCTCCCCCGAGTAATTGGCATTACAGGTTTGTTCTGCAAAGCAAGGAAGATTTTAAAGAGACCCACCAGTTTCTCCATCATTCCTGTCTTTCATTCCTGACCTCTCTGGACTAGCAGTTCTGAGTGAACTGTGCCCTTCCCTCCACCTGATTCTCCTCTGGGTCCCACATTTGCAAAGCCATCCTTACCTGGGAATTCCTCCCACTTCTCAGCTGTTGCCTCCACCAGGAAGTTGTCTCTGGACCCCCAAGTTTTTTTTGTTTTTAATATTTATTTATTTACTTTAGTTGTACACAATGCAATGCATTTATGTTTACGTGGTGCTGAGGATCGAACCCGGGCCGCGCCCGTGCGAGGCGAGTGCTCTGCCGCTGAGCCACAACCCCAGCCCTGGACCCCCAAGTTTAAGATAAAACAGTGCTTTTCATTCTCTTTAAAATCAGCTATACTGGCTTGGCCCAGTGGTGCACCCCTATGATCCCAGCAGCTCAGGAGGCTGAGACAGGAGGATCGTAAGTTCAAAGCCAGCCTCAGCAAAAGTGAGGCGCTAAGCAACTCAGTGAGATCCTGTCTCTAATACAAAGTAGGGCTGGGGATGTGGCTCAGTGGTTGAGTGACCCTGAGTTCAATCCCTGGTACCTCACCCCCTCAAGAAAAAATTAGCTACACTGAAGGGTCACATTGGTGAGATTGGAAGATTGACAGTCCCTTAGGGACAGCAGAATACTGTCTCCAGCTTTTTCAATTTTCTTGACAAGCAATTTAAAAAGTTGATCTTTGAGCTGGGCGTGGTGGCGCACGCCTGTAATCCCAGCACTTGGGAGGCTGAGGCAGGAGGATCTTGGGTTCAAAGCCAGCTTCAGCAATGATGAGGCACTTAGCAACTCAGTGAGACCCTGTCTCTAATAAAATACAAAAATAGGGCTGGGGATGTGGCCCAGTGGTTGAGTGCCCCCTAGTTCAATCCCTGGTACAAAAAAAAAAAAAAAAGGTGATCTTTGAAACTGGAAAGTCCAAACTCTTACCTGTAGTCCCAATCTGATTTCTCTAAATTCCACATTGGAAAAAAATATATATCTAAATGTATAAGGTGTTTTGGAGTGTGCTCAGCTCAACATATATGCAAATTTTTCCATAATGAGTGACGTTTGTATTTATGTACAAAATGTAAGAGATGACCCTGAATCGGGATTTAACAAGAAATACAGAAGTGCTGGGCACAGTGGTGCATCCGTGTAATCCCAGAGATGCAGGAGGTTAAGGCAGGAGGATAGCAAGTTAGAGGCCAGCCTCAGCAAATTAGAGAGGCCCTAAGCAACTTAGAGAGATGCTGTGTCAAAATAAAAAAATTGAAATGGGCTAGGGATGTAGCTCAGTGGTAAAATGCCATTGGGTTCACTTCCCAGTACACCCCCTGCCCTGAAAAAAATGAAAAAGAATAAAGGACTGGGGATCGAGCTCAGTGGTAAAGGCCCACTGGGTTCAATCCCCAGTGCCACCAAAACAATAAAAATTTTAAAAGAAAAGAAAAAAGAAACTGAGAAGCAGGATACCATGGAAGTGGTCCTGAGCCACTTGAGGAGGGAAATAAGAGAAGGTTTTCTGTCTCTGTTAAGGTCATTACCCCTTCCCACATACCTTGCTATACTGAACTCTGGATGGGGTGGCAGAACCACCTGAAGGAACAAGGAACCTTCTAAGTAGGAATGGATTGAGGCATGCATCGCCCCTTCTATTAGAAATTCATATTCAGGAATGCTGCGGGGAGTGGATTATGGTGTCTTGACATCCAAGGATCCCAAAGAGGAAGCCACATTGAGTGGGTGGGTGTTGGGGCGGTGGAGGCGGACCCCCAACCACAGCATGTGGCTAAGCTGGATGCCTCATCAACCCAGGACAGGTTGGCAGAGTCACCTCTTCTTTCTGCTTTAATGGTGCTTTCCTTTATTTATCTGAATGTCTTAAATACATTTTAATTTATCTTTTAGATTGCACTAATGTATTTCTTTTTCAGGGATGGGTTCTCTCATTTGGTATGTAGATTGTATTCAAATGGCATTGGACTTCTTCAAGTATGTTATAATTCTTGCTGGAGAGGTTTCTCAAGTGACTTGTGTTGTACAGTGGGGGTTCAATCCCCCATACCAAACAAGAAGAAGGAGAAGGAGAACAACAAAACTCCCCCAAAACAATATCTCCTTCTTTTCTAGCAGAGTTAAGCTGTTTCTGTTTTAAGATTATATAGTCTGTAAGTGATGACAAAGGGTTTGGTATGGTTTGTTTGTTTCCTGTTCTTGGGGATTGAACTCAGGGGTGCTCTACCTACCACTGAACTTACATCCCCAGTCATTCTTATTTTGAGGCAGGGTCTCACTACGTATATGAGGCTGACCTCAAACTTGTAATCCTCCTCTTCAGGTCTCTGGGATTCAGACCTGCACCACCACACCTGGCTAGTAATGACAGTTTTGCAGCCACCTACTAATTACAAGTTTTCATTCAGTCCTAGTTAATTGCCTTGGCAATAACTTTTAGAACAATGTTCAATAATATTTGTAACGTCAGGCACTATCTTACACCTGATATTATCAGAAATGCTATACTTTAGCATTAAACTCATCCTGTCTTTGATTTAGAGAATTATTTCCTTGGGCTCGACAGCGCCATATGTTGCTCTTCAAGGATATCACACACACCAGAGATGGCCTTTTGGAATTCATAAGGATAATTTATAATTTAAAATAATTTATTATTTAATAATATGTTGTTATGAACAGAAGGTGTTCATACAAAATTCATGTGTTGAAGCTCTAATATGATCATATTTGGAGACTGGGTTTGGGAGGTAATTAGGTTTAGATCAGGTCATGAGTGTGGAACCTCATGATGGGATTAGAGTCCTTCTACAGAAGAGGAAGAGGGGACACACTGAAGAGAGCCCAGGTGAGCACGAGGCGGGAAGGCAGCTGTGTGTGTGCAAGTCAGACGTGTGTGCCCCCACGCCCAGCTTCTCTTTTACTTTAAAATGTTTTCATCTCTGAGCACAAGTAAAATTGGTCTGTAGTTGTCTTTATTAGGTTCCCAGATTAGTGATATGTAGATTTTGTAAAATGCATTAAGATATTTCCTTTATTGCTCTGTGCCTTTGAATAGTTTAAACTGCAGCAAAATATCTATTCTTTTAATATTTAAAGAGTCGCATATAAAATGACATCAGACTAGCGTTTTTGAGGAGAATTTAAAATTTTTTTTTCATGTTATTTAGGCTTTATATCTTTTTCTAATCTAATTTTATTAATACATGTGTTTATAGAAGATCATCCATATGTGGGGTTTCAAATTTATTAAAGTAATATGCAATAGTCTCACGTCTATTTATATTTCCTCTAAATATGGGGCAAGTTTCCCTTTATTATTTCTAATTTTGTGTTTTTGCTCTTTTTTCTTCTTCCCCATTTTCTTTCTTAAGCTAGTTACTAATCCTCATCTGTTCAGTGATGCAGATTTTATGTTTACAAATTAAATTTTCATATTTTCTTAATCATTAACTTCTGACCTATAACACTATTGCATTCTTTCTTCTACTATTGGGGGGATTTATTTATTTATTTAATTTTTGTTACCAGGGATTGATTGAACGCAGGGGCACTTAACTTCTGAGGCATATTTCCAGCCCTTTTTTGTATTTTATTTAGAGACAGGGTCTCACTGAGTTGCTAAGTGCCTCGCCATTGCTGAGGCTGGCTTTGAACTCACGATCCTCCTGCCTCAGCCTCCCAAAGTGCTGGGATTACAGGCATGCGCCACCGTGCCCGGCTTTTTTTTTTTTTTTTTTTTTTTTTTTTAATTTGAGACAGGGTGTTGCTAAATTGCTTAAGGTCTCATTCAGTTGCTGAGACTGGCCTCCACTGGAGATCCTCCTGCCTAAACCAGTTGCTGGGATTACAGGCATGCACCACCAAGCGTGGCTCATAATTTATTGTGTTTTTTTTTTTGTTTGTTTGTTTGTTTTTATTTGGTACCAGGGATAGAACTCAGGGGCGCCTGACCACTGAGCCACATCTCAGCCCTTTTTTATATTTTATTTAGAGACAGGGTTGCTTAGGATCTTGCTAAACTGCTGAGGCTGACCTTGAACTCAAGTGTACCACCTCGCCTAGCTGTTTTTTTTTTTTTTTTTTTTTTTTTTTTTTTTTAACTTCTTCAAATAGGTGAGTTGAGTTTTTTCCTGGGAGTGGGTGGGTGGGGGTTGTTGTTGGTGGTGGTGTTTTTTTTTTCCACTTTTTCTTTTCTCTAATGGCAGTTAATGACTTTGGGGTAGCGGCTATGGGCTCAACTGCGCCATCTGTTGACCTTCTGGGATATCACGCCCACTGGAGGTGACTTTTTGAAACTTGACTGCTTTTCAAGGTATTTTGGCGCCTTAAATTCAAAAGACTCGAGAATCCGGAGCAAGATGAGAACATGCAGATGGTGGGCATGGAAAGATCAAGGAGGCAGAAGACACAATACAGGAAATGCTTAGAGGAGGGGAAGATGAGACTCACAGTCTGCAGGAGGGTGTGAACCACTTGGTAGTGGTGGCTGTTTGGAAGTGGGGAAGCAGGGCCAGACCACACTGGAGTTTGCATCCAAGGCTAGAGTTCAGAGAACTTATGTAGGCAGTGGGGAGCTATTGATGGGTCTATTGAGGGCAGAATGCCATGAGCTGAGAGGGGTCCAGCAGATGCAGTGGTCAGCTAGGCGGTGAGCCAGGCCAGTTCTCAAAGGCAGAGTGCACTGGAACTCAGGAGCAGTTGGGAAGAGACATGGGTACGGATGTCATTGGGATGAAAGTATTTGTAGAGGCTCTGGGGGTCCTAAAGGAGAAGAAAAGAGAATGAAAACTTTTAAATGGGTAGAAGGAGAGAGGATCCTGAGGTGGAGCCCTGGGGGAGGAGAGGCAGAGAGAGCAGCATGGCAGAAGCGGAGGACAGAGCTGCACTGAGCTCAGGAAATCACTGCATTAGCCCTGCACGTGGTGGAGAAGCGACAAAACAGAAGGAAGAGAGAATGGTAGACTGTTCCCGGTAGGGGGCTCCCTCATTTCCTAGCACCAAACCTGCAAATGAGTGTTAAGGAGCAGAATGGAAGCAGTGATGGGAAGTAGGTTCTAGAAAGAAGGGGATCTTATTGTTGTTGGAAGGTCAGATTTTTCCTTGTCTGGCTGGGTAGCACATATTTATTGAAAATATTGGGAAATATTGATTGGTGCTTTTTTTTTTTTTTTGTGGTGCTAGGGATTGAACCCAGGGCCTTGTGCATGTGAGGCAAGCCCTCTACAAACTGAGCTCTATCCCCAGCCCCTGGTGCTTTTTTTTAGATAATTAATTTTGTCAAAGAGAAGTCCACTCGATGAAAAATATCAAAACCAAGGAGTGTTTCCTTCATTTTAGAGATTTGCTTCAAGTTTCCTATAAACAGAGGTCTCTCTGAAGGTATTGGAAATATTTGATTTACAAAGATTGTGGATATGTTGAACTTTTCCATGCAAATGATGTCTAACGAACACCTTGTGGGCTCTCAATAGATGTTAGACACCCCGCCTTCCACGCCCAGCAGTTCCTAGGCAAATCGGGCCTAGTGTTCCACCCTAGGGAATTAGGTTATACCTGATCAGAAATGAGATCAGGTCTGCACCTGGGGGCCAGCTGTGTCTGTTTTTCTTCCCACCACAGGCTGTGTGCTTGCCAGCATGCTTGACCTTTCCAAGCACATTAGCATTTACCTCCGCTAAGCCTGCTCGCTTCTTTGTCTGTCTCCCCCCACCACCCCTCCCACCCCCCACCCCCGTACGAGGGATTGAACCCATGAGCACTTATTCACTGAGCCATATATCCAACCCATATATATATATATATATATATATACATATATATGTATATTTGTTTTGTTTTGTTTAGAGACAGAGCCATATATCCAACCCATATATATATGTGTGTGTGTGTATATATATATATATATACATATACATATATATATATATATATATATATTTGTTTTGTTTTGTTTAGAGACAGGGTCTCACTGAGTTGCTTAGGGCCTCGCTAAATTGCTGAGGCTGGCTTTGAACTTGTGACCCCCCCCACCCCCCGCCTCAGGCTCCCAAATCCCAATCACTCTTAAATTTGGTCTTTTTATGCTCTCCATATTTCTTGAATGTTCTACTCATGATTTCTTACCATTTTCGCTGTGTAGTCTACATTTTTTTTCCAGATTATATATTTTGTCTTCATTATCTGTGGTCCTTTCTTCCAAGTGGTCTAATCTGTTGTTGATGCTTTCAATCGAACATTTAGTTTGGTTTATTGCTTCTTTCATTTCCAGAATTTCTGTTTGGTTTCTCTTTAGAACCTCTATCTCCCTACTGAAGTAATCTTTTGCTTCTTGTATTTATTTATGAAGTTCTTTGTCAAAATGATCTTTTACTACCTGTATTTGCTCCTTCATTTCATTTTTGAGTTCATTCTTGAGTTCCATGAACATTTGGAATATGTAATTCCTGAATTCCTGCTGTGGCATTTCACCAACTGTGCTTGCCAGGGAATCTGCTAAGGAGGTATGTTGATTTGTTTGAGTCACTTTCTTCCCTTGTTTCTTCATATTGCTTGTGTGACTTTTCTTCTAGCGCTGTGGAACCTTGACTTTTTCGTTTTTACCTTAAAGCCTTATGATGCTCCTGTAGTACAATGCTATCAGATCCTCTTATAAATACTTTATACTTTAAAACCAGACAGTTTCTATTCAGATAATCACAGTTTGATCACAATGTACAGAATTAGTTAATTCAAATATTTTCTCCAATATGCTCTATATGTTTGTGATGGGGTTTGTAATTTCAAATATCAGACACAGAGGTGATATGTTTAGGAAGAAGGAAGTAAGGGTATTGAGTTGTTTTTCCTTAGGAAGTGTGAAAAGAGAAATCTATGGAAGTAGTTTAATATCACCAGAAGAGAGAGGAAAGAAATTGGAGTGAACAATTTAGTGGGAAGTGTTAGATTCCAGGCAAGGAGAAAACACCTCATAGGTAGCTCAACTAGCCACACCCCCCAGGCACCTTAAAGACTCCTGAGCACCTCAGGCTGGCCATGCTGCTGACCACACCCACATGCCTTGCTGAGCCAGTTGCGACACATGGGTTTTCCTTTCAACCCCCGGCAGCCTATGGAACTGGGGTTCCCTCTTGGGGGGGGTCCCTCAGTCCACTGGCTCACTACTTAAGCGCTCTCCAGACTGAAACCCTCCCTTCTTTCTTTTCCTTCTTGTCTTCTCGCCACCTGTCTTCCTCGTTGGTTCCCCTTCTACCTGTCCTTTCAGCTGATTAATACCCCCCCCCCTTTCTACACAGGGGTTCCAGCACGTATTCATCTGCCCTTCAGGAAGACCGATGTATATATAAACCAAACTTATGCAAAAGTTGAGAGAAGAAAAAAGAAAGGAACAAAAATGACAAAGTAGTAGAAATTAGTGAAAAAGATAAGATAGAGAAAGTGAGTCAAAAAAGTAGAGAATAAACTATATATAACACTGCTTTGATGTATTATTCAGTTGCTCCAGTTCTAGAAATCCCAATTCCTGCATAAAACTTGTTTTCGCCTCTGTTGAGAATGCAATGGCAGGGTGTAAATAGGAAAGATGAGGGAAGAAGAAAAGAGACAAAAGAGAGAAGAAAAGAAAGAAAGGAAAGAGAAAACAAACAAACAACAAACAAACAAAAAACAAAAAAACAAAGTGGAACCCACAACAGGTCTCAGCCAAGCAGCACCCAGGGAAGCCCTTCTTTTCCCCCTCTGGCTGTCAAGCCAGCTGTCCCGGATCTGGCCCAGGCAGTCACAGAGAACTTGTGGGTGGAATCAAGACTGCACCTCTGAGCCGGGCGCCGTGGCGCAGGCCTGTAATCCCAGCACTTTGGGAGGCTGAGGCAGGAGGATCGCGAGTTCAAAGCCAGCCTCAGCAATGGCGAGGCACTTAGTAACTCAGTGAGACCCTGCTTCTAATAAAATACAAAAAAGGGCTGGGGATGTGGCCCAGTGGTCAAGTGCCCCTGAGTTCAATCACCGGTACCAAAAAAAAAAAAAAAAAAAAAAAAAGACTGCACCTCTGGCCAGTGGAAGAATGGCTCAGGGGGGTCCCCTCCCGACTCTCACCCACAGTTGCAGCGTCTGGCTGGGGGTCCTCCGCGCTGGCCTCAGACACACCCGGCTGCCCGCGTCTCACCCAGTGTGTGCTGGTCTCAGAGCACTGGACAAATCCTTGGATGCCCACCGGCCTCCGCGCTCTGCTGCTTTTCCTTTCTTCCTTGTTTCTTTCTCCCCATCATCTGCGGCCCTCCTCAAAAATGGCGGGATCACTCTCCTCGGGCCCAACAGCACTTCCCCAGACCTGCGTGTGGCTCCCAAGCCTGCAGCCCCGCCCGGCAATTTGTGTGAAAGTACTCTGCGTGGAAGCTGCCCGCATCTAGCTTTCCTTCTGTCCTTCTGCGGTTGCCCGGACTTTCCCCTACTACGCCTTAGGGCTGCCCCGTTACCACCGTAGATCTGGAGTCTCACCCTCGCTGTATTTCACCATCTCTCCGTCCCCGAGAAGCACGAATGTCCCAGCTCCCTCGCAGTTGCAGGACTACCGCTAGCAACTCGTCCAAACTCCCCACTAAGCCTCCTGTAGTGACTGACTCCCAAGGGCACCTCCCTCCCGTCGGCCATCTTCCACAGGCCTCCTCATTAATGTTTTATAAACACCTTGTACCCATAGATCCAAGGAAATTTTACCCAATAGTTTTAATGATTTTATGCGTGAATCCAAGTTTCATGGTATGGCATTTTCTATGTGTAGCATCATGTCAGAACTCAAAATGTTTCAGACTTTGGAGCATTTAGGACTTTAGACTTTTAGATTCCGGATGCTCAATTTGTGTTATTTCAGGAAACTTGTCCCATGGAAGATAAAAATTGCAAGTAACTGTAATGTATTTCAGGAAGTTTCCAGAAAAACTAAGCAAATGTCAATTTGTTCTATTCTTCAACAGAATGCATCTAACAACAGTTTACTTCTCTAGACTCTTTGAATCCCTCGCCTCAATTATGCTCCCCTTGTTGTATTCACTAGTTCTAAACTATTATATCATGATCTCTTCTTCTTCTTCTTTTTCTTCCTCCTCCTCCTCCTCTTCTTCTTCATGGTATTGGACATTGAACTCGGGACCTTGGGACCCACAAGCACTGTACCACTGACCTTGTGACCCACAAGCACTGTACCACTGACCTACACCCCCAGACCTTTTAATATTTTATTTAGAGACACTGCCTCTCTAAGTTGCCCAGCCTGGCCTTAACCTGTGATCCTCCTGTCTTAGCTTCCCAAGTAGGTGGGATCACAGGCATGCTCCATGCCTCACTATTAGACTTTCTTCATCCTAATCATGCCCAGTCCTCATTAGATCAGGTGCCAAAGCCTTTTGTATATCACAACTTTACCCCATTGAGAAGTTACTAGCTATCTCACTGAGACAAAAATGAACTCAACAGTGTCTTATCAATATGCTATTCTGGTGGCACTTTTGAGAAGCCATCATTCAACAGTCTTATCTGTCACCTCAGCCTCTCTCCAGGTTCTGGAACCCATCCTGACTCAGACAGATGGGGTTGAGGTTAGAAGAACTCTAGTCACAGGGGAAGGTCTTATGTTCAATATAAGTGGTTTTAGGAAACCCAGCCTGGACCTACAGGCTAATGAGATGTATTATTGTCTGCTACAGCATGTGAGGTCAAGAGCCAGGGAATGGCAGTTAAAAGCTGAAAAAACATGAAATCTCCATGCCTGTTCTCCCTCCAGGGTTTAGTGGTGGAAATACATTTAAGCAGATAAAATATGATTCATCATGTCCAAGGAAATTATGTAGAGTAGAGCTTCTTAAATTGCATTAAGAACAAATGCTAGCTGGGCACCGTGGCACATGTCTGTAGTCCCAGCACTTGGGAGGCTGAGGTAGGAGGATCACTATTTCAAAGTCAATCATCAATCTCAGTAATTTAGTGAGACCCTAAGCAACTTAGTGAGATCCTGTCTCAAAATAAAAAAAATAAAATAGGGGCTGGGATTGTGGCTCAGCGGTAGAGCGCTCGCCTAGCACGTGCGCGGCCCGGGTTCGATCCTCAGCACCACGTACAAATAAACGCATTGTGTGCAACTAAAGCAAATAAATAAATATTAAAAAATTAAAAAAATAATAATAAAATAAAATAAAAAGGGATGGGGATGTGATTAAGTGCCCCTGGGTTCAATCCCTGGCATCCCCCCAAAAAAGAACAAATGCTGCCAGGCATGATGGCATACACCTGTAATCCCAGCGACCTGGGAGTCTGAGGCAGGAGGATTGCAAGTTTGAGCCCAGTCTGGGCAACTTAGCAAGAACCCATCTCAAAATAATAACTAAAATGGGCTGGGAACGTAGTTCAGCTGTGAAGCACCCCTGGGTTCAATCTCTACTACCACATACACACAAAAAAGAAAATGCTTCCCTTCAAAATGTGTGGCTGACCAATACTTTCATAAATACCATTTTATTAGTTTTCTTGGACAGCCGTGTCAAATTACCACACACTGTGTGGCTTAAAGCCACAAAATTTACTCTCGCAGTTCTAGCTCTTTACCTCCATCAGCTTCTGGCTCCAGGTTTTCCCTGTGTTGTGGCTGCTTCGTTCCAATTCTGCCTCTATTCTCAGATGGCCTCTAAGTGTCTCTCCTCCTCTATATGCTCTTGTCATTGGACTTGAGCTTCATCTGGATAATCTAGGATCATCCATTTTGAGATCCTTAATTATATCTGCAAAGACCCTTTTTCAAATAAGATCAGGTTCTCAGTGAATGTGAAATAAGATGTGGACACATCTTTTTAAGGGTCACCATTCAACCCACTGTATCAGTAAAAACAAATCAATAGGAAAATAAAATGAGGATCAGATGCCAGAGAAGCCCACAGATTATGGGTCTTTGGGACTGAGCCCTTAACCTGTGGGATCTGACTGGACTCCAGGTGGATGGTGCGCCATTGCTGTCTCCTAGAGTATTGCTTGGTGTGGGGCGAATGACTTCTGCACACCAGAATGCTCTGTGTTGACTGTGTGGGAAAGAGGTCACCTTGAAGTACAACTTCAAGGAATAGCAGACATTAGCTGGGAGGAAGAGTGACAGCTAGAGGGAAGAGGATTTAGTTTAATTTAATTTATTATTGTTTTGTGGTTGGTGCTGGGGATTGAACCCAGGTCCTTCCACAGGTAAGGCAAGCGCTCTGCCACTGAACTACACCCACAGCCCAGGAAGAGCATTTTAACAGAGGACTATGAAACCATGTGTTATGGCTTGAATTGTGTCCACCCCTGAAAAGAGAAAAGGTGTGTTGAAGTCTTAACCCCCAGTATCTCAGAATGGAACTTTGAAAACAGACTATTATTGCTGCTATTATTATTATTATTTTAGGGTGCTGGGGATTGAACCCAGTAGTGCTCTAGCACTGAGCCACACCCCAGCCCTTTTTTTTTTTTTTTTTTTTTTTTGAGACTGGCTTCCCTAAGTTGCCCAGGCTAGGCTTGAACTTGGAATAGTCCTGCTTAGCCTCATAAGTCATTGGAATTATTGGCATGTGCCACCATGCCCAACAGGAAACAGATTCATTATAGAAGTCATCAAGTTAGAATGAGGCCATTAGAGTGAGCCCTATTCTAACATGACTGGTACTGTTTTTTTTTTTTTTTTTTTTTTTTTTTTTTTTAATATTTTTTAGTTGTAGTTGGACATAATACCATTATTTTATTTATTTATTTTTATGTGGTGCTGAGGATCGAACCCAGCGTCTTGCACATACTAGGCGAGCGCTCTACCGCTGAGCCACACCCCCAGCCCCGACTGGTACTTATTAAAAAGAGGAAATTTGGATACAAACAAACCCAGGGGGTAGACAGCCACGAGGAGATAGAGGCTGAGGCTGGAGTTGATGCTGCCACAAGGCCAGGACCGCCGGGCCCACCAGAAGCAGGTGAACGGATGCTCCCTCAGAGCCCTCAGAAGGAACCAAACCTCTGGCACCTCCTTCTTGACTTTGAGCCTCCAGAATTCAAGAGATGATGAATTCCACTGCAAAGCCTCACAGTCTGCGCACTGTGCCATGGCAGCCCTAGCAAATGAATAAGTGAGAAAGCACAGCTTGTGTAGAGGAGCCACCGTACCTGGATGGTTGCTAGGGCAGCATCCAGGATCAGGGGCAACTGTGTGGAGAAAGAAGGAGACAGGCCCGGGCAGATCCTGAAGGCTGGCAGTGGTATAGTTACAAGGTTAAACTTGATCCCAGAATTCAATGACTTTAAAATTTTTATTTTTCTTGAATAAGTAACACGGTTGCGCACACCCGAAATCCCAACATTTGGGAGGCTGAGGCAGGAGGATCGTGAGTTCAAAGCCAGCCTCAGCAATGGCGAGGCACTTAGCAACTCAGTGAGACCCTGTCTCTAAATAAAAAACAAAAAGGATGTGGCCCAGGAGTCGAGTGCCCCTGAGTTTAATCCCCAGTACCAAGACCAAACAAACAAAATAAAAAACATATGCATGAAGTTTAAAAAAATTCATGATGTCTCATACAGTACACAATAAGAAATCTCCCTCCCAGTCCTTCCTCTGCTACTTCCTCGGAGGGCCTTCTCCTTGCATATCAAGGTAGGATCACTGACCAGCAGCACCTGGGAACTACTTAAAAATGCAGCAGAATTGGAGGCTCCACCTACATCTTGGGAATCAGCAAGATGTCCAGGTGATTTGAGTGGACGTTAAACTTGTTGAGGAAACTTGGGAGAAAGATCTTACCCATTAAGGTGCACAAGAATCCTCCCTAGTTTACTCAGAAAGTCCATGCTGGGGTCTAGGAGTCTGTGTTTTTATTGATTTATTTTGGGGGTGCTGGGGATTGAACCCAGGGCCTTGTGCATGCTAGGTAAGCACTCTAACAACTGAGCTACAACCCAGGCCCAGGAAGCTGTGTTTTTAGCAGGCGCTAAGGAGATGCTGCTGACAGTGATCCCTGACCCTCAGATACTAGGAATGGCTCAGCAGCGTGGGAATGGTGACTTGGGAGGGGGTGCACGTGGGGAGATCACTGAGATAGTACGTGGAGGATGGCTTAGGGAAGTGCTGGAGGGGAGGACCAGACAGAAGGCTGTTGGAAGGCTGTGGAGATGTCCAAGGTCCTGGGTTGGTGGAGGTGTCAGTGAAGATGTGGGGGCACAGTGATGTGTAAGCTTTTGACGGTCCTTGACCCGTAACAAACAGCTCTTCATGACTGGATTTCCCTGTTGATTGAGAAGGAGTCAAAGAGGACATGCAGATTTTGAACAGGCGCTTGGGAGAGGAAATACCGGAGGAGGAGTTGGTTTCAGAGGGTCCCTGTGTTGGGTTGTGATGTTGGTTTGGGACATGCTGCATTTGACCTTCCTGTGGGCTAGTCAGAGGGAAGTGTCCACACGGAAGTTACGCTGAACAGGGGTAGCGTTGTAGATTCATGGCCTTTCATCCAGGTGTGAATGTCGATCTCTGTAAATCCTAGTCCCAGCACGTATTGGCTGTGTGGCTTTGAGACTTACAGGGTTATGGGGAAAATTAAACCAGGGGTAATGGCATTGAGCGGGGCTTTTCATATACCGTAGAATTGCTTAGAGCCCTAAATCTGAGGACCTAGCACATGCTTTAGAGAGTCAACTGACACTTTTCTGGACTTCCTAAGAAGGCCGGTGCCATCCCCATCGAACTCCTTCTCTTTTCCCTGGCCTCCCTTCAGGAGCCTGGAGGCATTCAAGGAGACTGGAGTGATTTTGGGGGGTGGGGCAGTAGGGATTGAACCAGAGTGCCACACCACTGAGCTACATCCTGAGTCCTTTTTAAAATTCTTTGAGACAAGATCTTGCTAATTGCTGAGGCTGACCTTGAATCACTATCCTCCTGCCTCAGCCTCCTGTGTTGCTGGGATTTAGGCATACACCGCTGCACCTGGCCAGGGCTGGAGTGATTCTGAGTTGTGGGTCTCACAGGGTATGTTGGGCTGCCCCAACACCCCTCTACCCTACAGGGAAGTGGGCTGCCCTGGAGCAAAGGCCCAGGGGCTGTTTCCAGGCCTTCTCCATGCATGCAAGTGGGATGGAGGCCAAATGTAGAGACAGAGAGGAAGTCAGGGACCCCCCTCGAACAGCCAGCTGGGCTCCCTAGGGCTCTAGGCCCATCCCTCTCCAGGATGGGGGCGGGTGGTAAAGAAACTGACCTGACACTACAGTATAGGGGATTTCTTCCTTAGGGGCAATTGAGGAAATGGGGGGTTCGAACATCTGTGCTCTGGGCAGAGGCCCTTTTCTTTCTAGAAACGCTGAGCACATGGGCATTCCAACACCTCAACAGTTCTAGTCCCAAACACTCTGCTGTTTATCCTCTCTGTCCAAGGGCCACCCAGCAGGACCTGCAGGTCAGTAACTGACTTAATGTTGGGTCCCTGAAGCAGCTTTGTTCTTTCAGCAGGGTTCACCCGCTGCTGCCAGGCGCGCTTTCCCCAGCCTGGGTCACTGAAAAGGGAGCAAGAAGTGCTCTGGTATATGACTGTGGGGTGTAGTCTCAGCCCGATCAGCTGGCTTGAAATCCCAGACCTGCAGTTTACTAGGCTGGTGGCCTCGGATGAGTTACTCAACCTCTCTGTGCTTGAGTTTCTTCATATATAAAACAGGAGTAATATTAGTACTTACCTTATAAGGTTATTGTGAGAAGTAAATGGCTGTATATAAAGTCATTAGAATCAATGCCTGGCAGTTCTAAGTACAGTTGCCCTTGGTGTTGGAGGGGTCTTGGTTCTAAGAATCCCTGAGGATACCGAAATCTGTAGCTGCTCAAGTACCTAATATTAAATGGCAAGGCTATGACCATCTCAGTGGTCATAGCAACTCAATTCACAATAGCTAAACTGTGGAAACAGCCTAGATGCCCTTCAATAGATTAATGGATAAAGAAAATGTGGTATATATACACAATGGAATATTATGAAGCCTTAAAGAAGAATGACATTATGGCATTTGCGGGTAAATGGACAGAATTAGAGAATATCATACTAAGTTAAGTAAGCCAGTCCCCAAAAAAACCTATGTGGATGCTGATCCATAATGGGCAAAGGACAAGGAAAGAAGGGAGGAATTTTGGATTGAGCAGAGGGGAGGGAGGGGAGGGAAGGGCCAGGGGGCAGGGGAGGGGGAGTGGAGAAAAAGATGGTAGAATGATGTGGACATTATTACCCCTATGTGTGGGTATGAATGCACAAATGGTATAACTCTACATCATGCACAACCAGAGAAATGAAAAGTTATGCTCAGCTGTGTAAAAAATAAATAAATAAATAATAATAATAATTATTATTATTATTATTATTATTATTTTGGTATCAGGGATTGAACTCAGGGGCACTCGACCACTGGGCCGCATCACCAGCCCTTTTTTGTATTTTATTAGAGACAGGGTCTCACTGAGTTGCTAAGTGCCTTGCCATTGCTGAGGCTAGCTTTGAACTCGTGATCCTCCTGCCTCAATCTCCCAAGTGCTGGGATTACAGGCATGCACCACCGCACCCGGCTATAAAAATTATTATTTTTTTAAAAAATGGCAGGACTGAGATGTAGCTCAGTAGTGGTACAGCACTTGTCTCACATGTGTGAAGCCCTGGGATCAACCCCCAGCACCAAAAAAGAAAGACAAATGAACAAACAAAAAGGCATAGTATTTGCATATAACCCACACACACCCTCCTGCACACTTTATTTATTTGGAAGTGCCTTATTTATTTTTTGATACCAGGGATTGAACCCAGGGGCTCTTAACCACTGGGAGACAGGATCTTGCTTAGTTGCTTGAGTTGCTTAGGGACTCGCTAAGTTGCTGAGGCTGACTTTGAACTCATGATCCGTTTGCCTCAGCCTCCGGAGCCTCTGGGATTACAGGCACGCGCCACCACACCAGGCTGCCATATATTTTAAATCGTCTCTATATTACTTATACTTAATGCAATGTAAATGTTCTGTAAGTAGTTGTTTTACTGTATTGTTGAGGGACTCATGAAAAGAAAAATAGCCTGTACGTGTTTAGTACACATGAAATATGTTTTTCCAAACATTTTTCGATTTACAGTTGGTTGAATCCACAGATGTGGAACACTCAGATGTGGAGGGCTGGCGTACCCAGGGAAGTCAAGCTGCGAAGCATATGGGGCCGCGTCTAGGGAAAGCGGGAGTTCTCTGCTGAGCTCTGCCCTGAGCCACGCACTGTGCCGAGTGCTCCAGCTAATTAAATGCTTGCAGGAACAGAGGAGGAACTGTCATCCCACCTTATAGATCAAGCGCCTGAATGGCCAAGTGGTCCAACTGGGATCCAACCCCTGAGACGTCTGAGTAGATGCCAGACCTTTGCTGGTTTCCACACGCTGCATACCCAGAGAGGGCGTGGGAAAAGACATACAGGCAGGTCAGTTACTGAAGTCAAGGGAGGTGTATACATTGGAGCCTTCATAGAGCAAGGGTTGACCTGGCCACATCAGGAAGTAGCCTTCTCGCCCCTGCTCTGCTCTGAGCATCTGCTCCAGGCTTTCTGTCTGAAGAGTTACTCTGGCCCTCAGCCCACATGGCTGACCCTGGCACCATCAGCTTCAGAGATCTACATGTTACAACCTGGACACCAGAAGGGGGCTGAAGCCCTCTTCTAAATCCCAGCTCCTAGGTTCCCAGGGGGCGGCCTGATTGGCACAGGTAGTGTCTGGTGCCTGTCTTTTGGGGGCCAGAGACCAAGTTAGTTCTCTTGCAGGAACATGCCAGCTTACTGGTGCAGTCCTGTGATGAGGGATGGGTCTGGGAAGGGAGGTTTCTGGGTAAGGAGAGTGGATAGTCCAGTAGGCGGCTACTCCATAAGCTCATTCTTTGCTCTTGATCTGACCCCCGCTCATAGTTCCTTCTTGCTCCTACCTTGAATTCCTCTTGACCTCTACTCATGCAAATTTGACCTCTGTCCTCATGTCTCCCTCCACTTTGTGGCTGCACACCCTGACCATAATCCAGTGCTGTTGCCTGAAACTCAACCTGTTTTTGTATTCGCGATGCTCAGATAATTCAATGGCTTTGCACAGATTTCCACACCAGGCCATTTCAAACTCACTAGTTGGTTTAAGGACTGGCTGCCTTAGGGGACCCAGCTTGTATTCAGGCATCTGCCAGGTGACCACCTTCTGCAGGGCTGTGGGCTGAGTGCTTCCACTATGGGCATGAACAGGGGCTGGCATCATGAGGAGACAGGCACTATACCTAGCTTTGCCATGATGATCCTTCCGAGACCCTTTCCTAAGCTTTTCTATGATGAAGTCCACTAATGACATAGCATTAGACCCTTGAGATCGCCATAGGGTGCTGAGTGCATTTGTCCAACTCAACAGAGATCCAAATGTACAGTGTCTTAAACAAGTTAGAACATTATTTCTTGCTCATATATCAAATAGGGAATGAACAGTCCAGAGCAGATTTGGTGGGGACTAGGCTGCTTCTGACTCGCTGTTCCATCATCCCTCAGGTGTGGGCCTCCTCTTCATGGATCAAGCTCTGTGGTTACCACATTCCAGCCAGTGGGAAGGGGGAAAATGCATTCCCCTTCCTTTTAAATGCAAGGGCCAGGGTTTACACCCATTGCCTTGCTAATATCTCATTAGCCAGAACTTAGTTGCATGGCTGTATCCCCCCCCCCACACCAAACTGCAAGGGAGGCTGGGAAATGGAATCTGTCCTCTGGGCGGTCAGGTGTCCAGCTAAAATTTGGGAGTTCTGTTATTAAGGAGGAAGAGAAAATAGATATGGGGGAAATGTGCCACCGTTCTCCTGTCACCCATGTCTGATGCCTCTCCACCATTCAGCATGTCACCACATCTTGGCATGCCCCAGTTCCTGGTTCCTTTCCTGCAGGGCTCTGTCTTCAACCCCACCTATATTGCTGTCTACCAGTGTCTCATAAGAACCTCCCAACTGATCCCTTTGCTTCCAGTCTCACCCTGTGATCATCTGAAGCAGCAAATCTGATCAAATAGCCCCACTATTCAGAAATTCTTCATTGGCTCCCACTGCCCATAGCAATTTGCAATTTTAGATTAAAGCAAGCTTTTTTTTTCCTGTACTGGGCTTGAGCCCAAGGCTACTCTACTGCCAAGCTATACCTCCAACCCTTTTTATTTTTTATTTTTTTTGGCACCATGAATTGAACTCTTTTTATTTTTTATTTTTTTTGGAGGGAGGGGTTTAACCACTGAGCCCCAGCCCCAGGCCTATTTATTTATTTATTTATTTATTTGTTTTAGTTGTACACAATGCCTTTATTTTTACATGGTACAGAGGATCGAACCCGGGCCGTGCACGTGCAAGGCGAGCGCTCTACCGCTGAGCCACAACCCCAGCCCCCCTTTTTATTTTTTGAGACAGGGTCTCACTATGTTGTCCAGGGCCTTGCTAAGTTGCTGAGGCTGCTTTTGAACTTGAGATCCTCTTGCCTCAGCCTCCTGAGTCGCTGGAATTACAGGCACACGCCACCATGCCTGGCTCTTTTCAATTTTGTTTTGAGACAGGGTCTCACTAAGTTGCTGAGGCTGGTTTCAAACTTGCTATCCTCCTTCCTCAACCTCCCGAGTTGCTAGGATATAGCCGTGAACCACTGTGACTGGCAGGGGGGTGCGCAGGATTTCTGAATCTTTGAAGTCAGCAAACTTTGCACAGATGTGCATTTTTGTGAGTGCTTCCATTCTGCAAGTGGTCTGTGAAGCAGACTTCTCCAGTTCCAGGCTCAAGTCCAAATTCTTAATATTAACACATAAGGGACACATCTCCCCCACTTCACCCTCAAATCTCATCTCTAGTCACTTCTCCCACACAACTAACGTCATCCTGAAGTTCTCTCATTGCTTGGCAGCCATGCATTTTCACGTGCCTAGTCTAGTGTCTGCTGCTCTGTCCCCCTAGCTCCGATGCATCCTCTGGCTTGGTTCCAAGCCACCTCCTCTAGGAGCTTTCCTGACTCCCTCTGGCAGTCAGTTTCCACAGCACTGCTCAGTCCTTAATCCCCTGAGCACCGGGAGGAGGTGTGGAACTTCTAAGAGGAGGGTTCTAGTGGGTGGTCTTTAGGTCAACTGGGGATGTGCCATAGAAAGGAATTAAGGTATTTCTACTGGGACCCTGGTTAGTTCTCATGAGGGGGTTGTCATAAAAGCTGGAGCTCATACCATCCAGCTCTCCACCTTCCTGTTTTGAGATGTGATCCTTTCTCTTCCATGAGCTTCTAACATCTGTATTAGGTCCCTTGCCAGAGCCTGTGCCATGATGATTAGTCTTACAGCCTTCAAAACTGTAAGCAAAATAAACCTCTTTTTCTTCAGAAGTAGGCTATCTCAGGCATTCTGTGATAGCAACAACAAAAAAATGAACTAATATAGACCTGTGCTGCAAGTTTCCAAGAAACAAGAGCAGAGAAATGCAAAGAAATTTTGAGACAGAAGATTGAGAGGCAGCACTTTTAATATACAAACAGTAAGGACAGGCCAGAGCCCTGCTACCTGAAGTGTGGATGTGGCCCAATAGCATCAGCATCCTCTGGAAACTGGTCAGAAATGCAGAATCTCAGTCTCCACCCCAGACTTACTTCATTCTAACAAGGTCCCAGGGGATTTATATGCACATCAAAACTTGCAAAGCATGGGGCTAGAGAATGTATTATTGTAGGTTTTTGCTCTAACAACATATTTTGAGGTCAAAATAAATCCATTTAAAGCATTTTTCCCTTCTCATTATTTGCTCCATCCTCTTTACCTCTGAGCAGCACCAACACACACGAATGCTCTTGCTCTGAGACTTTGGGCATCTCTTGAATTACAATAGCAGAAAGAAGTTTCCCACACCATTTCTGAGGACAGCCTTTATGGGCTATAAACTGGATTCCAAAACTTCCATCAGCAGTTTCTTGCACAGCATACCCAGGAGGTAGGTAGTAGGATGATTTCTGCTTTTAGAGGTGATGAAACTGGTGCCCCAGGAAGCTTTGTGACTCACCCAACGAGTGCCATGCAAGTTGGTATTCCAGCCACAAGAACTCATGCTTTAGAGTTTTCAGCATGAGGCTCACCAACATGGATGTCTCCTTTCTTTTTATATAAAGGGGATTTTTTTTTTTTTTTTTTTTTTTTGCATAAGACACTTTCAGAAAGAACAATTCATAGATAATCTATGTGAACTACTGAATATGAACCATGCATTTGTGGGGCCCGGAGAACAGGTAATTCTCTCTCTCTCTTTTTTTTTTTTTTTTTGGTACTGGGGATTGAACTCAGGGGCACTAAAACCACTGAACCACATCCCCAGCCCTTTTTTGTATTTTTTTAGAGACAAGGTCTCACTGAGTTGCTAAGTGCCTCGCCATTGCTGAGGCTGGCTTTGAACTCGCGATCCTCCTGCCTCAGCCTCCCAAGTGCTGGGATTACAGGCGTGCGCCACCGCGCCCAGCTGAGAACAGGGAATTCTCAAGAAAGAATTGTCCGGAGGAGAGATGTCAGTCGGGGAGGGCACTGCCCTGCCCTGTCCTTCCCGCTCCTGCTGCAGCTGTGGCTCAAAGGCTGTTCAGCTAGGATCCTCAGACACCTCAGAACAGATGCCTGCTCACCAGAACAGCACTGGGGATTACTGTGAGGCTATGGAGGAAAGTGGTGGCTTCCAAATGACAATAAGCCATCCCCAGGATCCCACTTGGATTTGTTTCTTTCATGAATTGGGAATAGCTGATACAACTGGACCCCGCCACTCTGTGATGCACATCATTGAGTTGGATTTCCTAATGAATTCCAATTTCCCTGGGGCAGACTGGAGCCACTAGATAACTCAGAAATGGCCAAGAAGGTTATACTTGGCAATGATGCCAATGTGCTTCTTCCCACCTTGTCTGAATTTAAGATTTCTCTGTTAAGCCCCAAATGAGACTTGCTCGTTTTCACCTGTCTTCACGGTGATTTCCCTATGGTCCTCTTGATAATGATTACCTGGGAGGCAGCCTAAATCCCATGCCGTCCTCTCTAGACATGCATATTCAATGGGACATATTTGTATATATTTGATTAAAAACAAAACGACAGTGCATTTTAAAATTCCTTGTAAAAAGTATTGCTTTTCTAATGTGCGAATGTGCTCCTGCCTGCCTGCTTGCTACACGGTGTTGCAAAGGTAGAGTCACGAGGAATTCAAGGCTGGAGATTTTGGGGATTTCGGACAACGCTAATGCACCCCCCACTCTGCACCTTGCACCCTGCTCTGAAGCCCGTGTAGTTCTGGGGCGTGGCCTAAGGCGTAAACTACAAAGCATTCTAATGAGCAGAATTACACAACAGGAATGTATGTGCATATTTGACATAGTTTCTTCTCTGGAGGGGCGCCCCTCTGGCTGTGACCCCCTGTCCTCTCCAAGGGCGAGGGAGGAGTGCAGAGAAGGAGCCTTTTGTTCCCAGCTGCTAGTTCTTCTGCAGCCCCTAGAGCCCCAGGGACCTGCCCCGCTCCGCGTGGGCCCGCAGAAGCCCTGCAATTTCCACATGGGAAGGTGATTTCAGAACGATGGACAGAGCGGTGTGGCCAGCCTACAGAGGAGAAAGAAAGGAGAAATAAATTGTATCCTATCAGCCTCCAGATCCAGAGAGAAAGGGGAATGGGGGCACGCCTGGGGCCGAGGCGTCGATTCCAAGCATCCAGAGACGGGGAGGGGGGAGGGGAGCGATTCAAACAGCTTGAGGATCTAGAGAAATGAGCATCATGAGAAATGGGGGTCCTTTTCACGGGAAATCCATGGCAATGGAAACAAAGAAGGGTCACCCAGCTTTTGACACTTTTCTTTTTTTAATTGGAAAATCAGGAAAGGAAATAATTTTCTATTCCATTTCGTGGACCTAAGTGAAATTTAGCCTTTTGGTGTGTTTCTCTCCAGTCTTTTCTCCTGTACAACTTTGTTTTTAGTTTTAAAACAGAAAAATGAAAATGTATGTCCGTTTTGAATCTGCTTTTATTTTATTTATTTTTTAAAATATTATTTTAGTTAGTTATTAGTGGACCTTTATTTTACTTATTTATATGTGGTTCAGAGAATCGAATCCACTGCCTTACACATGCTAGGCAAGCGCTCTGCTGCTGAGCCACAACCCCAGCTGTCTGCCTTTATTTTTAAACTTACCATGATATGCTAGGGAATTCTTTCCTGTTCTTCTGCAATCTTCATAACATGTGGTTTTTCTTTGGGGCTGTTACAGTTTCATATATGTGTGTGTGTGTGTGTGTGTGTATATTGTATATGTGTATATATATATATATATATATATATATATATATATATATATATATATACATTTTTTTTTTTTTTTTTAAACCGGGGATTGAACTCAGGGGCACTCGACCACTGGGCCACATCCCCAGCCCTATTTATTTATTTATTTAGAGACAGGGTCTCACTGAGTTGCTTACCACCTTGTGGTTGCTGAGGCTGGCTTTGAACTCATGATCCTCCTGTCTCAGCCTCCCAAATGCTGGGATTACAGGCATGCGCCACCGCACCCGGCAGTTTTCCATAATTTACTAAGCATTTCACTTTTGTTTGAGATTTAGGCTGTTTCTAAGCCTTCATTGTTATGAGCTTAGTGCAAAAAGCATTTTTTTTTTTTTTTTTTTTTTTTGGTTGGGGGTACCAGGGATGAACTCAGTGGCACTCAACACTGAGCCACATCCCAGGCCCCCCAGCCCTATTTTTTTGTATTTTATTTAGAGACAGGGTCTCACTGAGTTGTTTAGAGCCTCGCCGTTGCTGAGACAGGCTTTGAACTTGAGATCCTCCTGCCTCAGCCTCCCTAGCCTCTGGGATTACAGGCGTGCGCCGCTGCGCCTGGCTTTAGTATTTTCCATTTTTAATTATTTCCTTAGGACGGGCTCTTGGAAGTGGGCTCCCAGGATGGGAGAGCATGCCCATCTTCACCTCCTGCCATGGGCTGCTGCAGCCCTTCTCACACTGCCCGGCAGTGGTGCAGGGGGCAGTGGGTCCCACTGTCTAAAGCCGTCACAACCAGGGGGGGTCTCCTCAGGCAGCATTGGCCATTTGTTACAGAGAGATGGAGGGAAAGGCAGACAGACCTTGGGGGGAACACCAAGCTCCGCAAGAGCGGCCACATTCTCTTATGAGTGGGCCAACTCCAGCACACAGAATTCTGAAATTGAAACGGTTCTGAAAAACCATGTTTTTGGTGACTTACTTGGAAGTAAAATCCAACTTGTGGCCATCTATGTTCTTATTTAGCCTAGAGTTTTGCTGCAGAAATATGGATGGGTTTGACCGATAGGGTCACCCCAAAATTTTTGGTTTGTTTGTTTGTTTTGTACTAGGAATCAAACCCAGAGGCACTTTACCACGGAGCCACATCCCCAGCCCTTTTTTATTTTGAGACAGGGTCTCACTCAGTTGCTGAGGCTGGCTTCAACATGTTCTAGGAGCTCAGCTCGGCCAGAGTATTGTTCTTTAACCATTGTTTTTAGAGAAGTGGGTGGAAAGTGTTAACACCCAGCTTCAAACTCTCCCCATCCCCCAAGTGGGAATCAGCTGCCGATGGGGCTCCACACGTGGGAATAACTACAATGCCTGGCAAAAAGCCAAGGAGCTGGAGGAGGAGAGTGAGTTCAGGGAGAGGGTGGCCACTGGGGTGGGGGTGGGGGGAACAGAGCCAAGGGGCAGGCAGAAGAAGGACGCGGCATTTCGGGGGGACCCAAGGATGGCACATGTATTTCACAACACATAGGAGGCTCTTTTTCCCCAAAAGACCTCATGACTCTCTGGACTTTACTTTCACCACCTGTTGGTATCTGTGGGGTCAATTGATAAATCTGGGTCTTCATGAGGTCAGGAACTGAATCTGGCCTGTTCACTCTGCATCCCAGCACCTGGCCTGGCGCCTGCTGGTGACTCCACACTCAATAAGCCCCGTTGACAGAGGGACTGCAGCAGATAGCCCATAAAGGTACTTGTGTGATTTGTGTCAAGGTATTCGTTTCCAGTTGATGAAGAACCTGAGCAGCCTAGCTCCTAACGAGTGTTTTCTTAGACTGGGCAAGTCTGGAGCAAAGCAAAGGTTAGAAGCAGGGAAGCCCTGCAAAGGCTGCCGGGGGAGGAGCCTAGGTGTACCAGGCCTGGGTTGCTGCACCCTGTGCTCCATCTGACTGTGCTGTGCCATCCCCTAGGCTATGTAAACATGAAGAGTGTGGACACTCTTATGGGAAAGCACTGCACCTTTAACAGAGCTCATCTGAAGATGACAGCCTGCATCAGGGGACAGAAAGCAGGGGAAGTGGCCTTAAGAGAACACCTGGGGAGGGTGAGCATCCTTCAAATGCCTGTGCATGAGCTAGGAACAAGCCCCAGTAAGTCCACGTGGTAAGTCCCGCTCAGCAACTACAGGCCTGGATAAGGAGACGCCGGTTCTGTGACCTGAAACGGAGGGACTCAGGCAGCTGGCACAACTGTGCCAGTGCTGTGCGCATGTGCGTGCATGTTGGGTGAAGGTGTTTTTTGACCGTGGCAAGAACTCATCATGAACCCACTATGTCGGGCAAAGACAAGCAAGCATAATCTCTGCTTTCAAAAGTTTTCAATTTGATGGTTACTTTGAAGTAGCTGCCAAAACAAGCCCTTCAAAGGGTGAGCCTCTGGGGTGGACGCTCAGTCCTCACCCCAACATTGCCCTTCCTCGTCACTCTGGAGGTCCCTAGAGGCCAGGCGGCTGATTTCCCTGCATTGCTTTCTAAACCCAGGGAATGTGCCTTGTGCCTCTCCCGGGAGTTCTGTGTTGAGATCAAACGTTTAACTGTCGATGAGAGATGCTGGGCCTTGGTGCCTCCACAGGAAAGACTCCAGGAACAAAAGGGCTGCCCGCTCCTGTAAACGCAGAGCAGCAGGTACAAGCCTCAGTGCCCACTGGGCTCCTTTGGCTGGAATTCCTCACTCTGTGGATGTAGACACAGTGCTCACCCAAGTCACCCTGGGTGTCAATTCAGGTGTGAATCCTGAGGGAAGTCCGAGCCACGTGACTGGCCCCGGGTGGGGTCTGGAACCCATCTTCGTGCTGCTCCAACGTCTGGCTTTCCTAACCTGACCCACCTCTGCTAAGACAGATATCTGCCTCCGCGTCCTCTCCGGCACTCCTGTCCCTCCTGCCAGGTTAGAGCCTTGCCCTGCCCTGCCCTGCCCTGCAGCAGACCTGGCCCTCAGAGCTGCCCTGGCACTTCCCCATCCAGCATTTGACGGGGACTGGCTGTCTAAACTCGTGGATTTCAGGACGCACCCAACCCAGGCTCTCATCAGTGGCACTGTTGACATTTGGGGCTAGGTAACTCTTAATTCACTGCTGTTCCTGCACACAGTCCACGTTTAGAGCATTCCTGGCCTCTGCCTACCAGAGGCCAGGAACACTCCTCCCCCACGGGTGACAAATACAGATGGCTCCAGACATTGTCAAATATCCCCTGAGGGGCAAAATGACCCTCACCTGAGAACCACTGGACTAAACTAACTATGGCAGCCAGCTGGCTTCTCCTTTGGAGGCCTGTCTCCTTCCACTGAGTGATACCCCCTGCCCCACTCCAAACCTTCATCTTCCCTATTCCCTCTGGACACTGCCTGTCAATGCTGAGATCCTCACTCACTGAAGTGCTGGCTGTTTGGTTTTAGTGTCACTATACAGCTGGTCATAATAATCACAATTACCATCAACTATGTACTTCACAGAAGTCCAGTATGGGATTGTAACCATTACAGTCTTAGACATAGTGTATTGCTATACCCATTTTACAGATGAGCAGCATAAAGGCTCAGACAGGTAGGTGACCTACCCAAGGCACAGTCACTAGACCCAGATTCAAACTCCTGGGCTTTGAGTTTTATAAAACCAGTGCTTGTAACAATCACTCTTGAGTTGTCCGAGGAGCAAAAGATTCCCCCCACCCCTACCCCATGGCTCTTCTACCTGTAAAAAGTGGCCACTTAGCTCTCTTGTCTGTGACAGATGCCAAGGGGCCCAGGAGAACTCTCAGATTGCCTGCTTGATTATCTGGGCTAACCAGTAACTTCCAGAACTCACACCCTGCCTGTCCTACAGCCCTCCCCTCTCAGCCCTCTTCTGGGCAGCAGCGGTGGTCACTTCTGAGAGGTCTTTGATGTACAGGCCTGTTTTAGATTAAGGGCTGCCTCCTTCATCCCCAGGGCAACCTGGCAGGGAGCTTGTTAACCCAGACCTTCTGCCTGACTACAGGATTTGGGAAAGGGGCTCCTATTTTCAGCAGCCCACCCTGTTCCTGTGTGAATTTCAAGAGGGTCTGTGTTCTCTAATTATTTCAGAAAGGACTTCGGGGCATAGCTGGGGTTTGCAGGACTTGGGGACACTGGACAGGGAGCCTGCTGTCTGGGTGTGATATCAGCAGGGGACTCGGCTTGAAAGCTGAAGGATCAGAATTGGGTAGCTCAGATGTGACCAGGAAGAGGTGTCATCCCTGGGCAGGGCTCCCCTCTCCAGGCTTCCGTTCCCTTCAAATTGTGGATGTTAAGAAAGTAAGATGTCTGCTTGAGCCCTTGGATTGTAAAGCCAGGGTGATGGATGCTGGAGTCAGGCCAGGGCTGGAATCTCTGCCTGAGAATGGGCAGCCTGAAACTTCAGCATGTGAGGTGACATTTCTAGGCCTGTTTCCCTATAAGCAAAATGTGAGGATCACTGTCTGCCTCGCTGGATCAGGAAGAGGATTAGCAGTGATGCATGGGAAAGGTTTAGTTCCCATGAGCACTGTAGAAACTGTACCTCCTGTCTTTTCTGGTGATTGATCCCCAAAGTTCGGGGTTCACTTATTCAATTGTTGATTCATTTGCTGATACATGGTAGACTCTCTGAAAGGTGCGGAGGATTCCCCTGGGAGCTAGAGACACGCTGCTTCCGTGTGACAAGAATGAGGATGATGGAACAGCTGGAAGATGGGCTCAGGAGTGCGAGGAGGTGGGTTTCACCAGCTGTGTGACCTTGGGCACCTTTCCCCACGCACCTTACCACTTGGGACCTCAGTTTCCTCTAGTAAAACGGAGGCAGCTATATCAACCTCAAAAGGTCATCGTGGGGTTTAAATGTTTTTGACACAGGCCAGTTATCATCATCATCATCACCCCTTACAGTGGCGTCTATTTAAGAGGCCTGGTCTAGCTGTGCCACTTCAAGCAGGCTGGCGTGGTGGAATGGGCCAGTTTACAGAGTGGATCAATATCAGAGAGGCATTTTCAGTTTAACGACTAGAGATGACTCTGTAAAGTTTGCTTCTTCATCCAGTTGTCCAAAGTTGTGGGATTCCCAGCTCTCAGGCTCCAAGCACTGTATTGCCTCATTTAAATCCTACAACAGCCTTGCGAGTTGATTTTTTTTTTTTTTTTTTTTTTTGCTACTGCCATAGGGTTCCTTGGATTCTGCTGGCCATTGAGGCACTTTTTCAGGACCAGAAGTTAAACACAAACCCACCTGCTAACTGCCCATAAGTCTCACCTTGTCAGTCAGGCTGCTGTCGCAGGCCGGATGTGCCAGGAGCAGCCGCACCAGGTCTGCGTTGCCATGGTGACAGGCCAGCATGAGAGCCGACAATCCATCGTGGTCCTGCAAGTTCACATCTGCCTGGCAGCTCAGCAGCGCTTGGACCATGTCCTCCCGGTCATGGCTGACCCCCAGCATCAGGGCAGTCTGGCCTCCCTGCACGTGGGGCAACAGGGATATGGTGAGGCTGCTGCCAGTGCCGGTGTGCTTGTCTCAAGAAAACGAGGGCTGGGGTTGTGGCTCAGCCGTAGAGCGCTCGCCTAGCACATGTGTGGCCTGGGTTCGATCCTCAGCACCACGTACAAATAAACGCATTATGTATAACTAAAGCAAATAAATAAATATTTGGGCAGTTTAGTTTGCCGGGCGCGGTGGTGCACGCCTGTAATCCCAGCACTTGGGAAAGCTGAGGCAGGAGGATCACGAGTTCAAAGCCAGCCTCAGCAATGGCGAGGCACTTAGCAACTCAGTGAGACCCTGTCTCTAATAAAATACAAAAAAAAAAACGGCTGGGGATGTGGCCCAGTGGTCGAGTGCCCCTGAGTTCAATCCCTGGTACCAAAAAAACAAAACAAATAGAAAAAGAAAATGACCATTCCTTTCATGGTGCCTTTGCTTCTCTGTCTGGCAAAATTCTACCTCCCCAGGATGCTAGTCAAATACTACATTTTCTCTAAGGCCTTTCTTTTTTTTTTTTTTTTTTTTTTTTTTTTTTTTTTTTTTTGGTACTGGGGATTGAGCTCAGGGGTACTTGACCACTGGGCCACATCCCCAGCTGTTTTTTGTATTTTATTAGAGACAGGGTCTCACTGAGTTGCTAAGTGCCTCACCATTGCTGAGGCTGGCTTTGAACTTGCAATCCTCCTGCCTCAGCCTCCCAAGTGCTGGGATTACAGGCGTGCACCACCTCGTCCGGCTTCTCTAAGGCCTTTCTGACCCCCTACCCCCACCCCACCATGCGAATCATCACACTTGGCATTGCAGCTTGTCAATCTCTCTTGTTCTCAAGGACTGTGAAGTGGTTGGCAGGGACTATCATTTTTGTCTCCATCTCCCCAGTGCCTAGCACCCAGCACTGATAAATGTTGGGCCACGGAGGAGATAAAGGTGGAGTGCTTCAGCAGCCTGCTGTCTTATCACTGCCCCGGCCCAGCATTCCCCAGGAAGCCTTGGTCTGCTCCACGCCTCTGGTATTTTCAGATTAATGATACCCAGAAGCCTTTGTTTCCATAAGATCTCATGTCCCTGTGGCTATTTCTAATCTGTAGCCAGGGACACCCCTGTGATCACTGGCGGGCACAGCAAGAGAATCAGAAAGCGAATCCAAATTCCGCAGGCTACCAGCGTGAGACTGTGGCTGCCTCCCTGCCTTCCCTGAATCTTAACTTTCCTTTGCTTACAAATTATTGACCTCTCTGTGTGTATCTCACAGGACTTTTGTGGGAATCAAATAAGATAAAGGATGTAAATACAGTAATGTGTGGTGGTAATTTTTCCAATTAAAAACTGACAATTTCTTATTTCCCATAGACTTTCTTGTATACACTACTTCAAAAATTTTTTATTTGTTCTTTTTAGTTTCTCATGACAGTAGAGTGTATTTTGACATATTATACATACATGGAGTATAACTTCCCATTCTTGTGGTTGTACATGATGTGGAGTTACACTGGTTGTGTATTCACGTGTGAACATGGGAAAGTTATGTCTACTCTTTCCCATTCCCATCCCTATTTACATGTCTATATTTTCCTACAGTCCTCTCACATGAATTTATTATATTTTGCCCCTGCGGTTCTCCTGAGTTCCAGGCAGGCCAGTGTTGTCTCTCTGATGGGATGCTGGGCTTTGTAAGATTGCAAGAATAAGGCAAAGACTGTGTTTTCTTTCCTTTCAGATTCCCTGTGGCTCTGAACACTGTGTCTAAAAAGTGCTGAGGACGTGTTTGCTGCTATGCTGGCTGATTACAACTCCAATCTGCAGTCACCTGTGGATTCTGCTGCCCTGCTCAGCACCCTGGGGCTTTGTAAAAAGAAAGGGAGATTAAAATCAGAAGAATCCGGGCTCTGCAGTTAGGACCCACGTGAATGTGTGCAAGTTAATCTCTGTATCTTTCCCTCATCAAGGAAGACAGGAATGGCCAGCATTCTTGGCCTGGTGGATTTGTGGTGAGAATGGGGTCCTTAGCAGGCCTTGGGCATGTGTTACCTGTCAATGGACTTCACCTGGGCTGGAGATGGTGCATAGCAAGTGCCCAGTTCATGGTGTGCATTATTAGATGTCCTGGTCCCCCACTTCTCTGGAACCCAGACAGAGCTTTCCAGAGAAGCCTGTATGCAGTTTTGGTGTGTTTTACTCAGCCCCAAGGTAATGGTTGTTCACTGGATGAACCTAACCATGCATTTCCATCCAGACCTCTTTCCCCTACTGTTAGTTAAGCCAAATGGCATCTGCAGCTTGCCCTCCCATCTGCCTCTTTGCTTGACTCAGGGTCCCTTCTTCCCTCACCATCTTCCTGGTCCAGCTCAATACACGTTAATTCAGTGGTCATTTACAGAGCTCTACTGGTCACTAGGCTCTGCTCTGACCCTGGAGATACAAAGGCAAAAAAGTAGCTTATTCCTAGGAGACTCCCAACTCCATTCCATTTTACCTGGCCCCTCCGCCTGTCCTCATATGTGGAGGCTCCAGGGTAGCCGCAGGGGACAGCTGCAGCTATGGATTCCCATCCCTTATTGGGTGAACTGGGACAACTCCCTTTCCCTCCCAGAGCACAGGTTTTTCCTCTGGAAAAAGAAGAGGTTGGCCTTGATCACTGCTGAGCATCCCTCTTGCAAGAGGCCAGCTTAGAGAAAAATTCACATTTATGGGAAGAAAGTTATTTAAAATGAAAATAGCTATAAAGAGTCTTCTGGAATAGGAGTTGTGAGTGAAAATACTTTGAAAATCAGAAAGTGATCTACAAATATCTGTGTGTGGCTATCAGGAGAATGGCTATCAGATGAAGTGTCCAAAGTGGCTTTGCCATCAGGTTAGGTCACTGTCTGCCATTGTGTTGGGGGAGTGTGGAACAGTGGACCTGAGTATATTGTTGGGAGTCAGTTTTCTGTGGGGTTTCTTGCCTTTCTGCATATCTAGACTCAGATACTATATGCTTATCATCTTTTTTTTTCTTCTCCTTTTTCTGGTACTGGGGATTGAACCCATGAACCCAGGAGTGTTCTGCCACTAAGCTATATCCCCAATCCTTTTCCTTATTTTATTTTGAGACAGGCGCTCACTAAGTTATACAGGCTGGCCTCAAATTGTCATCCTCCTGCCTCAGCCTCCTGAGTTGCTGGGATTACAGGCATGTGCACCCAGTTTAGATTATGTTTTTAAGGGTGTTTGTACAGCAAACAGCCCTGGAAGATAGAGGTAGTGTCTTATTCCAAGACAGGATAATACTTTCTTACTGCCCATTATAAGAGATATAAGGCTGAGGCAGGAGGATCTGCAATTTGAGGTCAGCCTCAGCAACTTCATGAGTGTTGTCGCCTGAAGCGATGGCCGCTTGGAGCAACGAAGCCGCGGGAAGAAGTTTAGAGGCGAACTGGAAACAAACAGCTTTTTATTCTGATAACTTTTCTCTCTGGCTCTAACAACGACTAACACGCGCCACACACACCACCAAAATGGTGCTGACCCGATCAGCAATCTCGGCTCAAGTCACTCGAGATCTCGGGCCAAGTCCCGTGAGACTACGGAAGGCGACAATGCCCAAATCTCCATGGCCCACAGTCAACCGCAATTTAAGCCATCTCCCCAAACAGGGCTCCTGCACATGAGACCCTGTCTCAAAATAAAAAATAAGAAAGGACTGGGGAGGGGCTGGGATTGTGGCTCAGTGGTAGAGCACTTGCCTTGCATGTATAGGGCACTGGATTTTGATACACAGCATCACATAGATAAACAAAATAAAGGTATTGTGTCCATCTACAACTAAAAATTAAAAAAAAAGAAAGAAAGAAAGAAAGGGCTGGGATGTGGCTCAGTGGTTAAGCACCCCTGGGTTCAATCCCTAGTACAAAAAAAAAAAAAAAAAAAAAAGGATAAAATCTCAGATACTTCACCGTTCTTGACAGTTATACCATCATTTATGCTCACTCAAAAGGGACAGGGGAGTTAAATGTACCCTATTCATTCCTGTGTGGCCAAAAGGGCAAGTGACCTTTGGAGGAGTCACCACTGTTCTATGCAGAACCTTGTCCAACTCAAAGCCCTGCTAGGTAAAACCACACCTCTGCCCTGTGTTCTCAAGAAGAGGATCCCAGGCCCCAACCCTCTGATTGCCTTGAATATCTCTGCTGTTCACAGATCTCTCTTGGCATGGACCCGAAACAACTTCTACCTAATCACTCTGTGAAAAGTTCAGAACACTGATTCTGAGTCACTTTAAACATTTATCAGAGTTGTTTGGGGGTAACAGACAGGCTGCTAGAGGAGCATAGGGTTCCTGACATTGGAGGTCATGGGCTCAGAGAGCATTATAATGAAGCTAGAGGCTGGGCACCTTGGAGCATGCCTGTAATCCCAGAGGCTGAGACAGGAGGATGATGAATTCAAAGCCAGTTTCACCAATTTAGGTAGGCCCTAAGCAACTCAGTGAGACCCTGTCTCTAAATAAAATATGAAAAAGGGCTGGGGATGTGGCTCAGGGGTTGAGTGACCCTCGGTTCAATCACTAGTACTAAAAATAATAATGATGATGATGATGATGATGATGATGATGATAACGCTGGAGACCATCTGGCATTTTACAAAAAAAAAAAAAAAAAAAGAAAGAAAGAAAGGAAGGAAGGAGGAGGGTAAGACCTAGGTGACTTTCAAGAGTTGTTCTTACCAGAGGCAGAAGGTACCCAGTGGGTTAGTGGACCCATGTGTCTTAGTGGACCCAAATGTCCTGACTCCCTGGCTACTACCTTTGTGTAGGGCCCTTCTGGCTCTTGGCAGCAACTACTCTTATCATCTTGACCCACAGTACTGTTCCTGGGGACCAGAACATGATTTATGTGCCCAAAACAATATCACACTGGTTGGTGGAGAGGGAAGGAAGACAGGGATGTTTTCCTTATTTTTGTTTATTTTTTATTATTATATATTTTTTGTGGTACCGGGGATTGAACTCAGGGGCACCCGACCACTGGGTCACATCCCCAGCCCATTTTTGTATTTTATTTAGAGACAGGGTCTCACTAACTTGCTAAGTGCCTTGCCATTGCTGAGGCTGTCTTTGAACTTGCGATCTTCCTGCCTCAGCCTCCCAAAGTGCTAGGATTACAGGTGTGCGCCACCACGCCCGGCCTTATTTTTATTTTTTTATATTTTGGGTACTGGGGATTGAACTCAGGGGCACTCAATCACTGGGTCATATCCCCAGCCCTTTTTTGTATTTTATTTAGAGACAGGGTCTCGTTGAGTTGCTTAGGCCTCAGCTTTTGCTGAGGCTGGCTTTAAACTCAGGATCCTCCTGCCTTAGTCTTCTGAGCTGCTGGGATTACAGGTGTGCACCACTGCACCCGGCCCTCGGGGATGTTTTCTTTCATTTGTCTTTTTTCTTTTCTTTTTTTGGTACCAGGGATTGAACTCAAGGTTGTTTAACCACTGAGCCATATCTCCAGTCCTTTTTTTATGCTTTATTTTGAGACAGGGTCTTGCTAAGTCCTTAGGGCCTCATGAAATTGCTGAGGCTCACCTTGAACTTGATATCCTCCTGCCTCAGCTGTCCGAGTTGCTGGGATTACAAGTGTGTGACGCTGCACCCAGCGATGGGTGTTTTGAGATCTGGTTATTTCAAGGACTGAGGAGGTGTGCCAGGCAGGTTGCTCACTCACCAGCAGAACTCTGTAATGACGCTCTGGTCCAAGCTGAAGCCTGGGAAATGAGCATCCTTATCATTCCTGGGACTGATCAACAACAGTTCCTGCATGCCCTGGCTATCTGCTCATTCTCTCCCCAAGCCTGGACAACTCATGACTTCATTAACAGCCTTTGGAGAGAGGAGGAATGACAGATGTGGTAACTTCTTTAAAGGAGCAGGCCTCCAAAGAGCATCTTCACTGGGTAGATGCTTGTGGGTCATGATCAAGGTAGGTCTTCTTTTTTTTTTTTTTTTTGTGGTACGGGGATTGAACTCAGGGGCACCCGACCACTGGGTCACATCCCCAGCCCATTTTTGTATTTTATTTAGAGACAGGGTCTCACTAACTTGCTAAGTGCCTTGCCATTGCTGAGGCTGGCTTTGAACTCCTGATCCTCCTGCCTCAGCCTCCCAAAGTGCTAGGATTACAGGTGTGCGCCACCACGCCCGGCCTTATTTTTATTTTTTATATTTTGGGTACTGGGGATTGAACTCAGGGGCACTCAATCACTGGGTCATATCCCCAGCCCTTTTTGTATTTTATTTAGAGACAGGGTTCTCGTTGAGTTGCTTAGGCCTCAGCTTTTGCTGAGGCTGGCTTTAAACTCAGGATCCTCCTGCCTTAGTCTTCTGAGCTGCTGGGATTACAGGTGTGCACCACTGCACCCGGCCCTCAGGGATGTTTTCTTTCATTTGTCTTTTTTCTTTTCTTTTTTTGGTACCAGGGATTGAACTCAAGGTTGTTTAACCACTGAGCCATATCTCCAGTCCTTTTTTTATGTTTTATTTTGAGACAGGGTCTTGCTAAGTCCTTAGGGCCTCATGAAATTGCTGAGGCTCACCTTGAACTTGATATCCTCCTGCCTCAGCTGTCCGAGTTGCTGGGATTACAAGTGTGTGACGCTGCACCCAGCGATGGGTGTTTTGAGATCTGGTTATTTCAAGGACTGAGGAGGTGTGCCAGGCAGGTTGCTCACTCACCAGCAGAACTCTGTAATGACGCTCTGGTCCAAGCTGAAGCCTGGGAAATGAGCATCCTTATCATTCCTGGGACTGATCAACAACAGTTCCTGCATGCCCTGGCTATCTGCTCATTCTCTCCCCAAGCCTGGACAACTCATGACTTCATTAACAGCCTTTGGAGAGAGGAGGAATGACAGATGTGGTAACTTCTTTAAAGGAGCAGGCCTCCAAAGAGCATCTTCACTGGGTAGATGCTTGTGGGTCATGATCAAGGTAGGTCACCAACGGAGCTTTTTTTTTTTTTTTTTTTGTGGTACTGGGGATTGAACTCAGGGGCACTCGACCACTGGGTCACATCCCCAGACCTTTTTTTGTATTTTTGTTTAGAGACAGGGTCTCACTGAGTTGCTAAGTGCCTCCCCATTGCTGAGGCTGGCTTTGAACTCCTGATCCTCCTGCCTCAGCCTCCCAAAGTGCTGGGATTACAGGCGTGCGCCACTGCGCCCGGTGCGGGAGCTTTCTTTTTTGTCCCTTTTCAAAAGGCTAATGGTAGGAATATTTGGTTCAAAAAGCCAAGTTCAGGTAGAATATGCCCAGCTTTAGAATGGGACATTAGTTAGAAGCTCACTGACCCATTCCCTGGCCTTCTGGGTCTTTAAAGAAAACCAAATATTCTACCTCTAGTAATTAGAGAAATGCAAATTAAAACTACACTGAGATATTCCATCTCACTCCCATCAGAATGGCAATTATCAAGAATACAAGTCACAATAAATGTTGGCAAGGGTGTTGGGGAAAAGGTACACTCATACATTGCTGGTAGAACTGCAAATTGGTGCAACCTCTCTGGAAAGCAATATGGAAATTCCTCAGAAAACTTGGAATGAAACCACCATTTGACCCAGTTATCCCACTCTTCAGTTTACACACAAAGGTCTTAAAATCAGCATACTACAGTGACACAGCCACATCAATGTTTATAGCAGCTCAATTCACAATAGCTAAGCTATGGAACCAACCTAGATGCCCTTCAACAGATGAATGGATAAAGAAAATGTAGTATGTATACACAATGGAATACTACTCAGCCATAAAAATAATGGCTTTATGACTTTGCCAGTAAATGGATGGATCTGGATACTATCATACTAAATGAAATAAGCCTATCTCAGAGAACCAAAGGCCAGATGTTGATTCTGATATGTGAATGCTAACATACAACAAGGGTGGGAGGGAGAATGGAAGTTCAGTGGATTAGACAAAGCAGAATGAAGGGAAGGGAGGGGAATGGGAATAGAAAAGACAGTAGAATGAATCAGACATAACTTTCCTATGCTTATGTATGAATATATGACCAATGTAACTCCACATCGTGTACAATCTCAAGAATGGGATCCTGGGGCTGGGGCTGTAGCTCAGTGGATAGCGCTTGCCTTGCATGTGTGAGGCACTGGGTTCAATCCTCAGCACCACATAAAAATAAGTAAAGATAGTGTATGTGTTCATCTATAACTAAAAATATATTTAAAAAAAAGAATGGGATCCTAATTAGAATAAGTTATACTCCAGGTATGTATGTCAAAATACACTCTACTATCATTTATATCTAAAAAGAACAAATAAAAAATAAAAAGAAAACCAAATATTCAGGCTTTGGATGGATGAGGTTTGGAGGCCCAGTCCTCTTGGGTGAAAAATTCTCCATGAATCTGTATGGAATTTCTTGCCTCACTGGCAGACTAAAACTTGGAAGTTTCCCACATTTATTAAAGAGGGAAAGAGACCTCCTTCATGCCACCTACCTGAGTCGCTTGGATGTTCACATTCCCTTCTCTTAAGAGCTTCCAGACAACAGCCATGTCTTCATCGGTCTCCGCAGAAGCCAAGGGAGTGATCATCACGGCAGTATAGCCAGCTTTGTTCTGGTGGTCTACATTGCAGACCCCTGCAAGAGGAGCAACGGGGGCTGGAATCACCCCGAGGAGCCAGAAGCCAGCCTCCACTTTAGCCAGGTCAACAAGACGCTCCTTGCTGGTTAATAATCCAAGGAACAGAGGGGCTGGGGTTGTGGCTCAGCGGCAGAGCACTCGCCTCGCACGTGCATGGCCCAGGTTCGATCCTCAGCACCATGTAAACATAAATGCATTGCATTGTGTACAACTAAAGTAAATAAATAAATATTTTAAAAATGATAATCCAAGGAACAGAGCCACGCTACCCACAGCAGTAGTCACTGGTTTACGATTCTAGCAGCATTTAAAGCTGGCTACTTTTCTTTAACAAGTTTTCTGAGGATACCCAGGAAGCAAGATCCACAGTAGGCCACAGAGGGCCAAAGGGGTCAATGACCATGACTTTACTTCCTAAACCTGAGCATATGGCATTATTTTCATTTTACAGATGAGGACACTGAAAGGCATAAACTGCTTATGTGCAGGTGAAGCAGAACAAGGACTCAGGACTATCTGGATCTTGAGCCCATCTGTCACCCAGCCCGGTGCTCCCACAGCTGTGCACTGCAAGTCTCACTCTCACTAGCTCATGTCCGTATGTAACTCAAGCTGATGGCTGGGCATGTAAGTCTTTTCCAAGGGCCTTATGTGCAATATACAAGGAGCATGAAAAATGCCATAGGATAAATGTAGGAAATCTTCCAGGAATGATCATCTCACTTGAAAAACAAGGAGATAAAAACACTATAATTCTTGAATTAAAACAAGAATAAACCTTTCACAACAGAATGAAAAAACTAGTGTGCACATGTGCACACACACAAACACACATACTTTAAAATTTCCTTTTTTTTTTTTTTTTTTTTTACTATATTTCTGTTTTTGAAACAGGATCTTGCAAAGTTGTCCAGGCTGGCCTTGAACTTGTGATCCTCTTGCCTTGGCCTCCCCAGTCACTGGGATTACAGGTGCGTGCCACTGCACCCAGCTAAAACTGGTCTATTTTTTTTTTTTTTTTTTTTTTTTTTTTTTTTTGGTACTGGGGATTGAACTCAGGAGCCCTTGACCACTGGGCCATATCCCCAGCCCTTTTTTGTATTTTATTTAGAGACAGGGTCTCACTGAGTTGCTAAGTGCCTCGCCATTGCTGAGGCTGGCTTTGAACTCGCAATCCTCCTGCCTCAGCCTCCCAAGTGCTGGGATTACAGGCGCGCGCCACTGCGCCGGGCTGGTCTATTTTTTGATGAGGTAGTAAAGAAGAAATGAAAAGAAATTCTTGGTTTGTAGTCCTGAGGCTATCCAAAGGAGAGGTAAGGGGTTCTGAGACACAGATATCTCTTATATAAATGACATCACCTCTCCAGGGTAGTATTGTGTGGGAAATCAAATTGTCCTTGCGTGGTTGTTCATTGAAAAAGCCTATGTGGGGCTGGGGTTGTGGCTCAGCAGCAGAGCGCTCGCCTCGCACGTGCGCGGCCCGGGTTCGATCCTCAGCACCACGTAAACATAAAATGCATTGCATTGTGTACAACTAAAGTAAATAAATAAATATTAAAAAGAAGAAAGAAAGAAAAAAAAAAGAAAGAAAGAAAAAGCCTATGTGGCTCTTTTGGAGAGCCACATAACGAATTTATCTCAGTAGATCAAGACAGTCTTTCTTAGGCCGCCCTCCTCTGTGGAAAGGGGTTAACTATAGAACCTACCTCACAGGATTATTGTGAAATTTATAGTTAACATATTTAAATCTCTCAGAGCATGCCTAACACATAGTAAACCCTCAGTAATGTTAACAATGATCATTCAGAATAGTATTCTTGTAGACTCAGGAATTCATTATAACAACTCTAATTTATGGAAAAATGTCAAGTTCTGTGCAAGGAGAAAACTCCCCGGTACCAATAATAATAATAATAATAATAATAATAATAATAATAAATCATTTCTCTTTATTTTTTTTTTTTTTTTTTTTTTGGTACGGGGATTGAACTCAGGGGCACTCGACCACTGGGCCACATCCCCAGCCCTTTTTTGTGTTTTATTAGAGACAGGGTCTCACTGAGTTGCTAAGTGCCTCGCCATTGCTGAGGCTGGCTTTGAACTCGCGATCCTCCTGCCTCAGCCTCCCAAGTGCTAGGATTACAGGCGTGCGCCACCACACCCAGCTAATAATAAATCATTTCTGTAAAGCACTCTACAGTTTGTAATGTGCTTCTCAGCACAATGGCCTCTGAAGGGAGCCCAGGTTTGGGAGTGTGACAGATCTGTCACTCTCAACATCCTTTCTAGATGAAAGAAAGTAATGGCATTTTGGGCCTTTTTGTCCCACAACCCTCTTCACACTCTATGCTTGCATATCAAGCAAGAAGCTTCCAAACCACCTTAAAGTTGACGAGTATTAGCTGGATGTCTAGTCAATAGGAGCAGAAATTTACAGCACCCAAATCTTAGGGTGTCTGCTTGCTGTCCTGGCCCAGCCCACTCAAAACTCCTAATAGGCTACAAGTCTGTGAGCTACTTAGGAGAAGGGCTCTATGTACTGGTCTTTGGATTCTTCACGCACATATTAGGTGTTCTCAAAGCCTCACAGTGTCCCTGAAAGCTACTTGGGGGTAATAGAAAAAGTCCAGATTGGGAGAGTGACAGATCTTGGTTTGAATTCTGGCTTTGTTACTGGTTCTGTGACCTCAACCACATTTACTGACATCTCTGAGCCTCACTTGGAAAACACAATTAATATCTGTTTCACAATCACCACAAGGATTGCATATGGTTAGTGAACATGTATGTCCTACCTGGGATAGGGAAGACACTCAGAAGACCGTAGCTACTGTTCTTCATGTTCTCTATTGAAAGCCCCGAACACTGAACATGGTGAGTGGAATGCAGAGGCATGCTCCACTGAACCACGTGCCTCCCTCAACTAAGCTACCTACCATTTTGACGGTACCCAGGAATCCATGAATAACTGAAATCAATAACATTGACTCAATCTTAGAACTAGAATTTAATTGCTGGGGATTGAACCCAGGTCCTTGTGCATGCGAGGCAAGCACTCTACCAACTGAGCTATATTCCCAGCCCCAAAGGGAATTTAATCTTTGGATGATGTGAGTGAGAATCAGAAAGAACTTTAGGCTATCTTTACATAGGTCGCCTTTCCTGTTCAGAGGAAGAGCCTCAAGTCCACATAAAAGAACTATGGAGAACTGGAAGAACACTGGAATTTAACTGAGCTCCAGGAATCATCCATTACTTGTTCATTTAACAGACAGCATCATCCAGGAACTGGATTAGGTGCTTGGAATACAGACAGGAATGGGGCAGACGAGAGCCCCTTTTTACAGCGTTAACATTCTATTGGGTAGAAATACATGCAAAGATCATCTAAAGAAAGAAACAGGTGTTCCCCTAGAGAGACAGATGCGGTACAACCCCTTTAAATACAGTCACCAGAATGACTTCGAGAAGGTGAATTTAGGCCGTGACCTGGATGTTAAGGAGCCAGTCCTACACAGAGTTTCAGGGGAAAGAGTCCAGATGGAAATAAATACAAAGGTCCCAGGAGCAATGAGCTTGAGGCCAGCATGGCTGGTTGGAGCACAGGAGGAGAATGTGATGATGGCAGGGACAACTACAGCAGGTGCATCCTGCAGGGCAGGCCATGGAAGCTGGCAGAGGGAGTTAAGTCAGATGGACAGACCTGAGATGGGGGAAAGCTGTTGGATCCTGAGATTGGACTTCCCCTCAGGCCTCCTTAATAAGGGATCAGCTCAGCCTCTGCTCCAATTCCTGGAGCCAGACTCTCCCAGGACTCCAGTGCTTTAGCTCTAGCCGGCCCCTCCCGAAACTCTACCACCTGTAGATTTTGGATCTGGAATTCTCAAAAGCCTTCTGGACATTTCCACTTGGATGACCCACCAGAAACTTAAAATCTGCCGCCAAGTGAATTATCCTTTTTGCTTTCCCCACCCTTGCTCCTTCCCCTTTTATAGCACCATCATCTTTTCAGCCATCCAAGCTTGACAGAGAGCTCTGACTCCCCTGGCCCACCACAGCCAGGTGGTCACTAACTCTCCTGTGGCTTTGTGCTCTTCTATTCCTGCTATTATCATCTAGTCCTTACTACCTCTCTGTGGACCCTTGCAGTGGCTTCCCATCTAGCCTGCCACCTCCTCCTCTGCTTCCTCCACTAACCTGCTCCTACCACCGAATTATGCTTCTTGGAGAATTACCTGGTGATGGAGCTTGCTACACAAAAATCTGTACTACTTCCCAGCACCTTTCAAACAGGCATCAGTGCGGGACACAAGGTCCTCCATGCCAATGGCTCCAACTTACCTTCTCAACCTTTGTTCACATCTTGTCCAGACCACAAGCCCTTCTGATTCCCAGGCATCTTTTCCTCTCTTACCCTCTACAGTGCTCTCCTCACTTGGAACGCTTCTCTGCCTGTAGAACCCCATCTGCCTCAGGACACCTTTCCTGCTCCTGAATTGGACATTATCTCGCTTCTTCTGCATCCCTAAATCACAGTCTGCATCTCTTTTTGGAGCCACCTTGCTGCACACTCCAATGTCAGGGTGTAGCCAGTATGGACCTCAGAAGTAATCAGTAATTATCTGGCAAAGGATGAAGGAGTCCAGTTGGTCAGATGGAGCCAAGACCTTTGTTAAAAAGTTTCTTAGGAAGACAAGAAATGGTGACCTTTCCTAAGGCTCTGAAGTTGAATAGACCAAATATAGAATCTGCTCTACCATTTATCAGCACCGTGACCTGAGTGAAGTTTTAGAACTCTCTGAGCCTGCAAATTGAGAATAACATCACAGGTGTGTTGTGAAGAATGAATGACATGATATAGGCAACACGGTCCCGTCCAGTTTTTGGAGTCCAGAAGGAACTCTGAAAAGTGAAGAATTTTCTTGCTGGAAAGAGGTATGGTACAAGAATGGCCCTTGCTATAGTTCCAGCTACAGAGGAGGCTGAGAGAGGAGGATTGCTTGAGCCCAGGAGTTGGAGGCCAGCCAGGGAACATAGTGAGATCCTGTCCCTTAAAAAACAACACAAGGACTGGGATCCAGACCGCAGATGCAGCCATTTCTGACCTGTGTCCAGCAGCAGCTTCACGATGGAGAAGTGGGAGTGGGACACGCTGTAGTGGAGCGCTGTGTTCCCGTTGTCATCAGCCAAGTTGACGAGCAGCTTCAGGAGATGTGGGGAGTAAGGCTGGACCCCATGGAGGTAGGCGGCCACCACGGCAGGGCTAGATGACTTCCGGCTGGACACACGGAACCACTCTTGACTGATGGTGTTCAAGCTTTGCCTCTGAAACCCCAAAAGATTCCAATTCTGAGAGGCTCCCTGGTCTGGGATGTCCAACTTGACACGAGGACGTGTCAGCTTTGAATGCTTCTGCCTCTATCCCTTACCTCCCCGCAGCCCTGCATGTGATTTATGTAGGGGACGGACAGACGGCGAGGTTGGGAATGCAGGAACACACGCGACCTGTGTGATCAGCCCTCCATGTAAAGCAGCGAGGAAGTCTGGGAGGGCACTGCAAAAGCCAGGAACAACTCCCTTTCCTGGCTGATGGCCTGAAACTAGTGTAAGTTGAGGTCACATCCTGTGTGCACAGGATTACTAAGACTCTCTTTCACGCTCACACGGTCAGTCTACGTGGACTCGCCCCGGATTGCACTAGGATTCTTGGCCGTTTATACGAGGCATAGCTGGAAAGTCACAACATTATACAGACAGGAAAAGTACATGCTGCAAGCAAAGACAAACACACGCAATTTATGCTGGAAATAAAACCCAAACAGGTGGGCTTGAATTATTCTTGACTTTCTTTTCCTCCTTTGTGGTGCTAGGGCTTGAACCCAGGACCTTGTGCACTCTACCACTGAGCTACATCTCCAGCCCTGTTCTTGGCTATCAGTTTTGTTGGGCCCTCCTGAGTGACAAGTTTAACAACCCATGACAGGACTCCTGCTCTCTGTAGAATGGCTCCTCTGGAACCATGAGAGTGTCAGAGTCGATGACATCAACTCTGTGTGTAACGTGACCTAAGTGCTTAAGGAGACACAAGTTTAGCTCATTTACCTGAAGGGGAGGGGAAGCTACTGGGGTGTGGTTGTTATGAATGATTTCATGCTCATTCTGGAAAGAGCACTGGGTTTGGAGTCACTAAATCAATGTGATTAGGTTTGAGTCCTGTCTCAGCTTGTGACTTTGGAGGTATATAACTTTTTTGAATGCTATTTGTCCCTATTACAAAGTGGGAGTGGAGAATGGGCTGGCTCCCTTGTTTCCAAGCCTCTGCCGAGTGGGGTTCTTGCATAGCCTGCTTTGTCTCTCAGGCAGGGGCAAGGAGGGGACACAGGGGCACATCCATGCTTAGATTCTAATGTGGGGGTGGATGTGGGGTTGCACATACATGGCCTCTGATCACTTTCTTTTCCAAGTCAGGAACGGAGAAATCACTTGTGGTCAAAAGGCTTTTACTTGTCAGAACCTCAATCTCTCTCTCTCTCTCTCTCTCTCTCTCTCTCTCTCTCCCTCGTCACTTTTAGCTGGGCATGGTGGCGCACGCCTGTAATCCCAGCACTTGGGAGGCTGAGGCAGGAGGATCGCAAGTTCAAAGCCAGCCTCAGCGATGGCGAGGCACTTAGCAACTCAGTGAGACCCTGTCTCTAATAAAATACAAAAAAGGGCTGGGATGTGGCCCAGTGCCCCTGAGTTCAATCCCTGGTACCAAAAAAATAAATAAATAAATAAATAAAAATAAATAAAAGAATCTCCCTCTCTCTCTGTCTCTCCCTATCCCCCCTCCCCTTTCTCTCTCTCTGTGTTTTTAGTCCTAGAGAGGAATATCTCCTTCACCCAAGGAATCTTCAAGAAAATCTGGAGAGAGACCCTCATATGAAGGAGCAGAATGGTGGATTTTAATTTGTTTTAGTTGTACACAATGCCTTTGTTTTTACGTGGTGCTGACAATCGAACCCTGGCAGGCACGTGCTAGGCGAGCACTCTACCGCTGAACCACAACCCCAGCCCAGAATGATGGATTTTTTTGTTGTTGTTGTTCAAATATTTATTTATTTGCTTTAGTTGTACACAATGCATGTACTAATTTTACATGGTGCTGAGGATTGAACCCGGGTCGCCCATGTGCTAGGCGAGCGCCCTACCCCGCTGAGCCACATCCCAGCCCCAGAAAGGTGGATTTTAAATGAAGAGGTAAGACTTAAATTTGTTTAAGAACAAGAAACAGGAGTTTCAATTCACATCCACATCGCACACTGCTTCTTTAAGTCTAGGAACTGCCATTTGCCAAATCAGCTAAAATAAAATAATGAAAATGGTCTGACCAAGTAATAAACTCTGCTGAATTGATATTTTTACTCTTTGGGCTCTTCTGCAGAGGAGAGCAATACAGGTTTTCAGAATGCTTACAGGTTGTCCTGCTGTGTTTCTGACAGCTCTCCCCTGCGGTGGGAAATGTGCCCATGCCAGTAGCTCTTGATTAAAAATAGGACCCAATCATTGCATGTTCAAGTCTCCATGGGCCACGAAGGTGGAAAGGAGCAAACAGATGGATTTTCTTGTTTTTGGTCTCTTGACCCATAGGTATACTTTAAGAAAAGCAGTAATGACCATGGAATTCAGTGTCAGGGCTTGAGGGGGTGGACACATGCCACCCACCACCACTGTTCTGTTGATGAGGAGGCAGGCTCTGAGCCTTGAACCGGCTCACCTCATGCCTCATAGGTGAGGTTCTAGGACCAGAACCCACAGTACCCATTTCATGTGCTTTTTCCACTCCACCCATTCCTTTCCCCAACCGCAGGGCAGTTTGGAGCCTCAGCCACAAACACTTTGGTGACAGACACTCGGGTTGATGCCTAATCTCGCTTGGTAAATGCCTCTGAGCCCCTGGCCTGCTTTCTTGTGCAAATTGATCCTCCCACATCCTCAGCATAATCCATCATTTTGGGTGGCAGCATTTGGGTAAATGACAGAATCCCCCGGGGAAAGGGACTCCTGTGTGCACACTCACACCACAGCATCAGGCAAGGGGCCAAAGTCACCCTGATAGGAAATTTTTACATGACAATGAAAAATCGGAGTACCAAGAGCTGGTCGGTGGTGGTCCCAGTCTCCGGCAGATATTGACTCAATGCTCGGCATGCGTTGAGAAATTCTTCTGAGGGTTTATATCTAAAGAAAAAAACAAACACACACACACACACATATATGCACACATGCACATTTATGTAATCATCCTCCACGTTGATAAAAATGGCTGTCATTTTCCTCTTTTGCTTCTCAGCAGCTCAAACACCCAAACCGGGCAACTACCCAGGAATAGGGAACATTCCTCTGAAGTACGGGGCAATCGCAGCACCCTGCTAATGCAGCTCTGCCTGGGGCTCTTCTGAAGGGCACACACACTGTCTTTGCATCCTGCTCTTGTGGGCACAGATAAACCAAGGTGGAGAGGCTGTGGGCTCAACACAATGCCTGACTCACTGGAGATGGGAGGGCTGTTTTTCTGACTTTGGATGAAATTTTTCTTCCTGGGTGACTACAAAAATAAAAACATCCAAGCTGGGCGCAGTGGGGCATGCCTGTAATCCCAGCACTTGGGAGGCTGAGGAAGGAGGATCGCGAGTTCAAAGCCAGCCTCAGCAATGGCGAGGCACTTAGCAACTCAGTGAGACCCTGTCTCTAATAAAATACAAAAAAAGGGCTGGGGATGTGGCCCAGAGGTCGAATGCCTCTGAGTTCAATCCCCAGTACAAAAAAAAAAAAAAAAAAAAAAAAAAAAATCCAAAGAACCCAACACAAATCTCTTCAGGTCATTCTTCCACAAAGGACACCACACGTGCTAAGAGTTCATAAATTGAGAAGCACTGACACTGGGGTGCCACAGGGACACTCACACAGGCCTCAGTGGGGTTTAATAGCACTGGTCCCTACCTAAGAGCACTTTTATTTTTTTATTTTTTGCAGTACTTGGAATAGAACCCAGGGGGCGCTCTACCATCGAATTACCACCTCAGTCTTTTCTATTTTTTGAAAGCCAGGTCTCACTAAGTTGCCCAGGTTGACCTGGAACTTGAGATCCTCCTGCCTCAGCCTACCCAATAGCTGGGATTGCAGGTGTGCACCACCACACCCACTTGCTCCACAAGGTCTCATCAGGCCGCCAGACAGAGCAACCTGTAGACCTGTTCCCCAGCCCACCACTGTTGCCGCTCAGCATTCCTCCCACAGCAGGCTGCAGGTGGTGATGATGGTGGTGGTGGTGGTGGTCCTGACCCATCTATTGCTACTTTTATCGGGAGCCCACTCCATGGCAGGAACTGTGTGAGGCATGCTACTGCTTTTTCTTACACAATTCTCAGGTCAAATCTCAGAGGTCACTATTATCCACATTTTTTCAGATAAGGAAAGGGAGGTGACCCCAGCTCTAAGGACCTTGCTAAAGGAATACCACGGCAGAGGCAGTTCTTGAATCAAGGTGTGGACAGCTCCAAAGGCAGTAGTCTATTTGTCACACCATGTGCCTCCCATGGGACAGGGCTGCGTCGCCATGGCCAACAGGAGAGGCAGAAAAGTGTATGGGTCAGAAGCAGATGGTCCTTGGTCCAAACTGCTCTGCTAGCAACATCCATCGCTTCTCTTCCCTCAGCCTTCTTCTCCATATCTGTAAAGTGGGGATTATAATGATGTTTACCTTGCGGGATTCTTTTTTTTTTTTTTTTTTTTTCCTGGTACCGGGGATTGAACTCAGGGGCACTCGACCACTGGGCCACATCCCCAGCCTTTTTTTGTATTTTATTAGAGACAGGATCTCACTGAGTTGCTAAGTGCCTCACCATTGCTGAGGCTGGCTTTGAACTTGCGATCCTCCTGCCTCAGCCTCCCAAGTTCTAGGATTACAGGCGTGCGCCACTGCGCCTGGTTCCTTGTGGGATTCTTAAAAGGCTTATATAAAAATAATACTTGTACATCCATAATGTTTCCAGTGCTAGGTGAATGTTGGCTTTATCCGCAGAGCTCTGGCTGTGACAGAATATTGCAGGAATTCAGCCACGGCCCAGAGCCCCGCCTGGAACAGAAACTCAACAAACATTACCAAATGGGTGGATCAACAAATGAGCCAATGACTGGATGGAAGGGTGAGTGTGTGCCCTCGCCCCTCACCAGAGGAACAGCTTCCCCTTTTGCACCCATCTGACTCACCTCTCAGCCTTGGGGTGGGGGGCTTCTTCCCCAAACCCGCTTTCCTGGCCTGTGCTGTCAGTGCCTTCGGGGACATCCCGTGCAGCTTCACAGCTGGGGTGGGCATCTTTGCCCTGCCTGTGTTCTGGGCCATCACATTTCTTCTCAGCCTCACTGTCAGACAAGTCCTCTGGAGAGCTGTCCTCACCACTGGTCTCCTCGCTGGAAGTGGTCTCATAGCTGGAGAAGGAGAAGAGGTCACTCGTCCTGTAGCCCAGGGCTACGTCAATACCAAGGAGAACAAGGCAGGTCTCAGGTCCCACTCCCCAGTTTGCTAACCACATCCTGCAGGCCAGGAACCCTACAGTCAGAGAAACAGGCAGCAGAGAGCTCTGGCTCTGGTGCTGGATGCCATTTGCGAAGAAAAGCCAATTTGTGCTCTTTGCAGCAAACACACCAACATCCTGTCCCTGAATTGGCTGGTGATTTGATGAGCCAGACAGGCAATCCAAGGTTCTCACAGAGCCATTTGCTTCTGGAATCCTAATGTTAGGTCCAGAGAGGAGCCCAAATTTCCCTGAATTGCCTGACAAGTCTTCACATCTCAGGGCGGGGCGGGAGGCAGACCTCCTGCAGCTCTTCTCCTCCAGCCCAGGGTAAGACCGGTAAGGGGTGAGCTCATCTGCACCTGCTCCCAGCAGGACTCGGAGCGACTCAAACACAGCATCTGCCTTTCTCACCTGAAGCCTGTTGGAACTACAACGTGGAGCTGCAAAAGTGAGACCTGTGGTCTTGCTCCTGACATTGACTCCTATATTCAGCTATAAAAGATCCTACTGAACTGTCACAACAAGAAGAGGTCAAAGTACTGGAAGATTTACTGATTCCCCTACGGATATTCCCAATGGAGAATGCTGGTATCAAGATCTGGGTTTTGAGGACACTGCACAGAGCCACAGGGATCAGTGACTATGGCTGCCGCTGAAGGACCCCTAAAGTCCTTTTTCCATCAGTGGCTTCTACATAAGGACGCTGTGCTCACTGGCTTTGCAAACCCAGCAGGCTCCCTGGTGTGCCTGCTTTCTATCTTGCTTAATTCCCAGATATTTCTTCCCCTATTGTGTTTGGAATAACAGTTTTCTGTTGTGATAAAGAAAATGGGGGACAGACTATATTTACCAAGCCATGCTCATCTTAGAATTGCTTCCATAAAAACTTCACCTAGGGCTAGAAGTGTCACTCTGAGGTAGAGCACTTGCTTAGTATGTGCAAGGCCCCAGGGTTTTGATCCCCAGCACCACAAAGGAAACAAAACAAAACAAAAACAAATTCAAATAAAATTTGTACCTGGAAGAAATTTGTTGAGTACCTACTTTGTGCTAGGCAGTGTTCTAATTGCTTATACCAAAGCCTCTGCCTTAGGGGAGTTTATATGCTAGTAGGGAGAGGCAGATACAGACATGTAACAAATATTATATTCAGAAAGTGATAAGAATAATGCAAAAAGTTAAAAGGTCATGGGCTAGTGATGGGAGGAAGAGCTACTTCAATTAGGACACCGGTTCTTAACCTGGGCTGCACATTAGGACACTTGGAGGGGGTTAGCGTTCCCAGTAGGTGAACTGCCTCCCAGACTAATTAAAACCAGAGTCTTTAGGATGGAGATCAGGATTTTTTATGCTCCTGCACCCCAGGAGGGGCTCAGTCTAAGCAGGGCAAGCAAATGCCAGGGCCCTGAGACAGGCCTGAGCTTGGCATGTTGGAGAGAGGGAAGGCAGGAGCTGGGGTGGACGGTGGACGAGAAGGCTGAACCATGATCTAGTTTTTCCAAGTTTGGGCACAGAGAGGGACTGTGGGGGGCATTTAAGCTGGGCAGCAGTGTGACCTGCATTAGGTTTGGAGATTAGGCTGATCCTCCTCCTCTGCATGTGAACTGGTGAAAGCTCAAAACATGGTTTCTCCACGCACCAGAGGGTCGCACACCAGCAGAAGTGGGAGTAGCATCCCACCTGACACCCTGTTTCATCATTTCTGGCGTTTCCCTCACAGAAACTACAACAATGATGCCACCCCTGTTTGCATCTAGTGTTTTGTGTGACTTAAGTTTGCAGGGATCCCCATTTCTTCTGAGCAGTCTCCTGGACACACAGCCTGGGAGCTGGGCCCCTCCTTGGGCTCCCACAGCACTCTGTGCTTCCCTGTCTAATAGACTGGTCTTGGCATGTCAGCATTTCTCCCTTGTTTTTGACTTATCTGCAACCATGATCTATTTGACTTTTTTAAAATCCCCACCACCTAGCATATTGTTGGCATTTAATAAATGCTGAATGAGTGACTTAGAAAATACAGTCATGTGCTTAGTGACATCATAGATGTCTGCGTTTTTGTAAGTACTCTGTGGTGTCCTATGGTGACAAAATTGCCTAATGCTGCATTTCTCAGAGGCATTTTCCAGTTGTTAGGTAACATGTGACTGTAATTTTCTTTCTTTCTTTCTTTCTTTCTTTCTTTCTTCTTGGCACTGGGGAATGAACCCGCTTTACTACTGAGCTACATCCCAGGTCCTTTTTAAAAAAAATCTTTTCTTTTAAGACAGGGTCTCACTAAGTTGCTGAGGGTCTCACTAAGATGCTGAGGCTGGCCTCAAACTTGCAATCCTCCTGCCTCAGCCTCATGAGTTGCTGGGATTATAGGCATGTGCCACTATGCCCAGCTGCATGACTGTATTCTAAATTCAATGTTTAAGTCCCTAGACTATAGAAGGCTTGGTTCATGTTCTTTATTAACAAACTGGTTGTTTCCTTTCGTTCCCCAAAACTTGGGTTTGGTTTGCAGTAAGTTAAAGGAGAAAAATTTTAAACAGATACAATTGTACTAGTTTTAGTGTCATGGTTGAGGTTAAAGACCTTCCTCAAAGGGCCCATGTTCCCCCAAACTCCCAGAAACCACCCAGAGTCCTGGCCCTGGAGGAGACCAAAGCCAAGATATATTAAAAGCAGAGGTTCCAACAAACCAGCACATCTGGCAAAGAGCCAAACATGTGCAAACCCGACATGGGATTTTAAAGGACCTTGGAGATTAATTCCCTTGCAGGAGAACAAAACCCAGATGCTTCCCCCTAGAAAAGAGAGCGCGGAGGACAACAGCAGGAGAGGTAGCAGGGAAGGCAGTCCGAGCTTCACAGGCGATGCTTACCCACCGTTAACCCCAACAAACTGAAGGTTCTTTTTGGTCCCATTACCTCCTGCACGGAAGCCATAGTCTTTCTTTTTCATTATGGACTTAAGGCTGGTCGGCGGGGAGATGTCTAGGTAGATACAACATCACAGGTTAGAATGATCTTGGAGTAGCAAAACCAGGGCTTTTCCTGTAAGGGGATATGGGCTCCAGGTGTGTGGAAAGGTGGAAAGGGACAGAAACCAGATAATGCAAATCAAATATTTGGGGGACTTTGGGTGGAAGTCTGGCTTTCTGGTGACTGTCAGAATGGTCCCTGTTAATGATGCCTCTCTCTGGATGGATGAGAGTAGAGAGACTGGAGCATTCTCTCAGGGAACCACGTGGGCAGATATCATTGTTGTCCCTATCTTATGGCTAGGAAATCTGAGACTCAGGCTTCCTTAGGGAATGGCAGAGCAGAAGTACAGCTCAGGTGTCTGGACTCATGGTCCAGCACCCATTTCTGCTCAAGGAGACCTCAGCAGTCCTTTCTAGCTCATGTGCACGCTGACACTTGTGATGTGGGGGCAGTGGTGACACTGGATTCATGGCAGACATGTGAGCAAGGGCACAACCTCGTGCTGTGCTCAGTAGTAAGATGGGAACTAGCACCGAAATGAGAAAGCCGCCAACTCGTGACCTGTGGCAGGAAGCAGACCTGCATGCTGCCCACTGAGCCAAGCGTGGTAAGGGCTCCACTTTCCTCAGCAGTGAAGAGTGTGAGATCTGTCAGACGAGGAGGAGCTGCTTTGGCCCACGTGAGCACCTCCCCCCCCCCCCCCCACATGCACACAGAAAATACTCAGCGAACAATTCCCAGTCTCTATCTAATGCTCCTCCAAAACCAGGCTAGTGCTCATCCAAAGCCTCTGATGTGGGAGGGCCAGGAAGAACAGCAGGAATGCCAGAGCCCAGGAAACAGGCAGGGAGGCTGAGGGGAGCACCCAGGGCAGGACCACCCTTGACCCAGACTTTGCCTTTGTGTGATGAAATGAGAAGAGGGCAGACCCAGCGCTGCAGACGCATGGTTTGGCGAAGGGAGCATGGGCTGGGTTTCAGCTCCTATTTGCCCTCCCTGGCTGGCATCCTTGTGGCTGGCACTATCTGTACAGCTGTGTGTGGTGGCCCTGCCGTAAGACTCACACCTATGCAAGGACAAAAGTAGAGGTGTGGCCCCCATGGTTACACAGGTCAATTTTTATTCCAGTAGGTTTCTGGAGGTGCTCAAATCTTTTGTAAAACACACTCATGTCACCAAAACCCCTTTTCCCTCGGCTTTGTCATATAAAGGAGAAAAGGTTCCCTGCCTTGGGCACCAGTATTTACCCTTTGGAGGGGAGGAGGGCGGGGCTGCAGGCTCCTGCGGGGGAGCCTGGGCCGAGTAGGCAGACAGCAGCTGGTTCAGGGAGCTGAGGAGCTGGCTCTGGATGCTGCTGAGCTTGGAGGCAGGCTGCTTGATGGCGCTGGCCAGCTCCGGGTACCCATGCTCCAGGCAGCTCCACTGCTCCTGCAGGAGCTCCTGGATCTTCTTCACATATTGCCCAATGGTGGCATCTGTCGGTGAGCTTGGTGGCCTTCCCGGGTGCTCCTTCCCTGGGAGCTCCTCCCCGGCCCCTGGGGCTGCCTCTCTGTCACTGCTCCATGGAGAACCTCCTGCTGCCCTGGCCAGGCCCTCGGCTCCTGCCTGCCGGCCTCCCTCGTGCTCAGAGCCCCCTTCTTCAATCCTGAGTTCAGTGGGGAGGCAGCAATGTAAAGGGGAGGCAAGGACCTTTTCGGGCCCCTGTGGCAGTGAGAGCTGGGGTGGTAGCGCAGGCTCTGCCAGTCTCTGACCCCCTCGAGTGTGACTATTTTGCCCCCACAGGAAGCCATTCTCCTTTTCCCTGGACCCCCAGCTTTCAGAGTCTGTGATGCTCAGAAGGTTGACCCCGATGCTCTTGTCACATGACTCCCCTGGGAAGAGCCCACAGGGAGGGTCAGTGTTCACCATGGCATCAGCCTGGCCCTGGGCATCTCTGGACGTCTCTTGGCTAAGCTTTTCTTCTAAATGGGCTACAGTGCACTCCAGCTCTCGAATCCTCCGCTCCCTCGTCTTGATTTCCTCTTCTTGCTGCTGAAGGGCAGCTCGGACCTGGGTCAGTTCCTTGGTTCTTCCAGACAATTCACCCTCAAGGGCTGAGACCTGCTCCTTCAGGTTGGAGATGCTGTTGGGGTCCACCAGGGCAAGGCCCAGGCTTTCCTCAGTTACCCGGATGCCGATGCTTCTCACGTCCAACTCTATGGGCGGCGGGGGTGGGATCTCACTGATGTTGAGCTCGATTTCCTCCAGGGGGAGCTCATTCTCAGGGATGGGAGATGGCAGGGGTGGGGGGCTGGGTGTTGAGGAGCCAGGTGTGAGAACCACCTCTGCTTCTCTGGTTTGGTGTTGGTCTTCCACATCCTCTACAACTACAAGTGCATTCTGGAATGAGGGAGGAGGCCCTGGGAGAAACAGGTGGTTTGGAGCCTTCACCTCCCCCTCTGCAGGCTCAGCCCCTTCCTGGACTAGCTCTGGGATCCCTGGCACCAGGTCTCCCAGCTCCCTGACCGTCAGCTGGGCTGATGCACGTGGGCTGGAGCTGTGAAAACCTGCAAATCCTTCCGCGGGGCCAAAGGTGCCATCCCAGTCACTGTCGTGCCCCTGGAGAGGAGGGAAGGCTGGAGGTGCTGGAAGACCCGCGCTTAGGTTTGGCTCCTCCGAGGCCCTGTTTTGCAGCAGCGTGGCTGGCATGCTGGATGCTCTCAAAAGCTGGGGCCGCCCACTCCCAGAGGTGAGCTCAGCTTCCTCCGGAGCAGCAGCCTCCAACTGCCTGGTGGCCTCCGCCAACAGCGCCTTCCTGTGATAGCTCACCTCGCTCCCGCTGGCTGAGGCATGGGGAGGTTCGCCCAGCTGTGGTGACTGGGTTTGCTCCTGTGTCCTGAGTGACACCTTCCTTGGCACCGCGGGAGACCAGTTTTGCTGGGGGATAGTAACATAAGGGCGAGCTCCACTGTCAGGAAGGCTGAAATTTCGGGGCAACGTGCTAAACTTGGCCTGTTTGGCTCTTCTGTGGATAGGAATCCTTTTGATGGTGTTCCCTTTCTCAATGTCATCTACATACTTGAGGAAGTCCAGGTCCAAGTGAAAGCCATAAGGGGTCTCCACAGAGTAAGGGTGGCTCTTTGGAGGGTCTTTCTCTTCATCCCCCCGAGAGATCTGGTCTTTGGCTGGGAGACATAAGACATGCAAAAAAAAAAAAAAAAAAAAAAAAAAAAAAAAGAAGAAGAAGAAGAAGCACAAAGTTAACAAGCTTTACAGGGTGATGAAGCTGATCTGTGATTTCAACTTGACACGGTCACGTGAGATTTTTCCCACATGTTCTAGTCTCTAAATTGTGCTGAGAAGCTCGCAGTCCTTCTGGCTGTACTGGGAAATCATCTTATTAAAGCAATGTGTATTTAGCCTGTGCTGCAAGGGAACAGGTAGAGGGAATGATTTCTAATTTGCAGTATGTCATCTCAGATGCTGCTGTGGAATCTGCCTGCAGACCAGCAAAACGAAATTAGCTCACACTCCCCCCCCCCCCCCCCCCCCGGGTTGGAGTCACATAACCATTGAACTGAAGTGCCAGGAATTGGCATATCAAGGGGACTAATTGGCAATTAAGGATATGGAAGGTTTTGAAGGATGAGATACACAATTTTCTCAGCATTAAAAAAGAAGCTTGCATTACTCAAATAGGAACAAGTAAATCTTGCTACAACTAAGGTATCAATGAGTTACACCCTCTACATTATTGAAGCTTCCTCACGTGCCTGAGCCTCCAGTTATGCGAAGATCAGAGAGAACTGGAACAAGTGAGCCTGCATAGCTAATGCTCTTTTCCCATGAAAACTGCTTAGTGCTTAACAAGTGATCATGCCTAGCTGAAGTCCACTTTCAAACACCATGCCATGTAAGGAAATACCACATTTTTCATAGGTTAGATAAAAGGCAGGGAGGGAGAAGGGCCAACAAATGTCAAAAGGGACACAGGCTGATATTCTCCAAGAAGTATGGACCAAGAGGCTTTGAAGGCAGCCTGAACTCCAGGGGACACCACGGGGAACCTTCCCTGTTACACCAAGGTGCCATTGGGCTCCTTGCAGCATCCACCTACTGGCCCCCACAGAGGCCACTAAGAACAAGTCAGTCCTTCAACTGTTGGAGTCCCTAGGGACTTGTCTCCAGGCATCTTCTTCTTCAGGTCAGAAGAAGACCGGGTTCTTTCAGCATTTCTCATGTGATACTATTACCTCTGACATTCTCCTGAGCATACTCTGAAAAAGCTGAGCTCAGAAGAGGTTCAGAATACAGATTCTGGAGCTCCATCTATTTCTCTGCTCCTAGCCTTGCTGCATCTCATCATCTGTAAAGTGGGACTAATAATAGGTAATATGGCATTATTGTGAGGATTAATTAATTAATAATGAATATAAGGTGCCTAACACAATGCCTAGCACATGATAAACACATGATACCTGCTTAGTACTATAGTGATTATCTTTGTAGAAGACCAAAATATGGAGAATTGAGGCCCCAGAATGGAAATCAACTCATGTTGCATTTTCTGGGTCCACAAGTTCTTTGTGACCGATTCCTTGGCTCTAAGGAGAGGGGGCCCTGGGTGGAAAATTACAAAGCAGCAGTAATTCAATTCACTTACCTCAGCCACTATTTATTCATCTCCCATGTGTCAGTTGCTAAGCTAGATCTCAAGGGCATAAGGATGAGTCAGGTATAGCCACCCTGCCCTCAAAGGATTGATATGATCAAGTGGGAGCAGTGCCACAAATGCAGTGCAGCCAGGTGAGGGGGACCAATGCAAGGTGCAGTCTTCCCTGACTTATTTTTCCAGTTTCTCTGAAACTATTTTCTTAAACAGGGAAGCTAGTTTTGCCTTGGTGAGAGAGAGATGAAATCACAAAAGTGACATAGGATTGTGTGTTAAATGAAGAAACAGGAATTTACCAGGAGAATAAGAAGGTGAAAGACATTATACCAGTTTATCTCCAGATGGTACCATCAATTTCTACCCTCTTTAGACAAGCAAGGAAATTCCACATTGAGAGGTGGAGTCTGTTTCTCCATGCCTTTGGATCTGGGCTGGTCTGTGACTGCTTTGACCAAAAGAATACTGCAAAAATGATGCTGAGAGAATTCTATGCTGGGCCTCTTAGGATGCCCAGCTGGTGGAAAGTTGGCTGCCATGTAAGTCCAACTCCCTTTAGGCTGCTGTGTTGTGAGGAAGCCCACAGAGGGGAAAAAGGTCCCTCAGAGAATGGAAGAGTGATGTCTCACCAGCCCCCAACTATTCCAGCCATCCTAGCCCAGGTGCTAGACAGGAGAAAAACAGTCACCAACTCAGCTGGGCACAGGTGGCACAGGCCTGTAATCCCAGTGACTCAGGAGGCTGAGGCAGGAGGATTGCAAGTTCAAATGTCAGCAACTTAGCAAGACCCCATCTCAAAATTAAAATGAAAAGAGGGCTAAGGATAAATGTCAGTGATAAAGTGCGCCTGGGGTCAGTTCCCCAATACTGCTAAATAAATAAACACACAAAAATAAGAGTCATTAGCTGTCATCTGACTTCAACTACAGGAAGGGCCCCAAGTGAGGAGCACTCAGTTGAATCTGCATCAATATTAAATTATGGTGGTAAACCACTAGATTTCAGGGGGGGGGGTTTGTTACCCTCCAATAGATAGCTGGGACAGATATTCTAGATAGACACCAGAATATGCAAAGACATGGAGGCATGAAATTGCATAGTGTTCCAGGGCTCTGTAACTGCAGCTGATATGGCCAGAACCTAAAGTGTGGTAGAGAAGAACAAGGAACAGAGCAAGAAAATTGGAAAGGTAAGCAAGATCCAGGTCGTGGAGCAACCTGCGTACATGTCAATGAGCTTTGATCTTATTCTCCAGCTAACAGGAGTCACTGAAGGGTTTTAAACAAGGGAGCCGGGGAGGGGTGGGGGGTGGACTTAGCTCAGTAGTAGAGTGTGAGCTCAGCATGAGTGAGGCCTAGGATTCATTCCCTAGCATCCCAAGAAAAGGTTAAACACCACCACACACACACACACACACACACACACACACACACACACACACAAAAGGGTTGGGGCTATAGCTCAGTGGTAGAGTGCTTGTCTAGCATGTGTGAGGCACTGGGTTCAATCCTCAGCACCACATATAAATAAACAAACAAACAAACAAACAAATAAATAAATAAATAAAATATTTTAAAAAAAAACAAGGGGGAGGCTAAGTCAAGTTTGATTTCAAAAGGAGCATCTTGAGGACTGTTATTATTATTCTGTGCTGCTAGGAGTTGAACCTGTGACCTTGTGCATGCTAGGAAAGTACTCTGCCACTGAGTGACACCCCCAGCCCTCTTGGAGAACTGGAAGAACGATAAAACTAGGGTCCAGCTGGGAGACTGCTGATGTGGTCAAGGTGAGAGAAACTAAAGGCAATGGAGGGAAAGGGACAAGATGAAAAAAGGTGCGAATGATGGGGCACGTTGGGGGCTTGCTTTTCCCTGAGGATGATGATAGACTAGGACTGAGCTCTCCCCGTGTGCCTGCCTGATAGCTCCTTCTTCTGGCTAATGCCACATGCTATCCAGGTGGCTCTCTGTGCTTAGGGAAGTATAGTTGCCTCTAAAAAATAAGATGACACCAACTAGACATATGAAGACTGAACTCGTGAACATGGACACAATAGAGCCTGCCAGCCATCATTGCCACGCAGAGCCACAGGCCTGTGGGCAGCTATGTCACAGCCACCGCAGGGAACAGGATGAGCATTGCTGCTGACCTATACCATGGTTCCTGTTGGGTTTCAGAACTTCTGTAGCAGCTTCCAGGACTCCAGGTAGATAAGAAACAAACACTCTTCCAGCACCCAAAAAAACTCCTTATCACTTCCCATTCACCCTCATAGCTTTCCTTATACCAATTGCATCTCCCTCCCACCCCAAAGAAGCAGCATGCTAGCTGCTTCAGTAAATGAGAGCAATGTTTCCAGTTACACTCAGCTATATTTTTAAACCGATTGGTTCACTCAGACGTCTCCTGGAGTACAAGAACAGGCCAAATCAGAGAGGAGATATTTGTTTAAAGTTAAGTAGAAAGCAGATTTATGACCCAGAAGGCATAGACCTCTCCTGAAGGAGAGTCTGCATTATTTACCCTTATTGCCTCTGTTCAGTAGGAATGCACTGATTTGCCCAGAGGCCTCTGGGAGCAGGTCCAGAGCACAAATGCAATAATAGCATCAAGTAAGAAACAGCAGGTTCAGAGGCAGAATCTTCCACAGGGAGGCAAGGGTAACCAAAGGAGTCAAGAGAGTGAGGCAGTTATCATGTATGAGAGGTTTAATAGGCACTTTCTTAAACCCATCTTTATGTGCATGCACGCATGCAAGCTCGCGCGCGCGCGCGCGCACACACACACACACACACACACACACACAGTCTCACTCATGATCCATCATGCTGCCCTGCCTGCCACCTGCCACTCCTCAGCCCTTTTCTTTCTCCCAGTGCAAGAAGAATGTTGAACCTCGGTGATGGAGCTTGAGCTGACAGGCAGGGAGACCCAGCCTCACCATATGCTCTACTCCTGTTAATTCTACCTGGTGACAGGTATGTAGGAGCTCACAATTCCAGGCACTGGGCCAGAACAAGAATTAATTAGGAGAACTGTCTCTACTCAAAATAACATTTGGATCAGATAAACCCAATGCAGCTAGGCTGGCTGGATTTGAATTCTGGTTGTCATCTCCTACCTGTGAGGCTCTAGGCAAAGTATTTCATTTCCCTATGTTTCAATTTATCCATATATAAAGAGGAGATAATAACTCATAGAGTCATTGCAATATTAAGGTGCATGGCACAGAGTAGGTACTCAATGAGCATCCTAAAGGTGGTGGGGAGCAGCGGGTTGGCTCTGAACAGGGCAGAGGAAGATTTGCTGAAGGTTCTCTCCCTGAAGCATCTAACTTTGTGAGGACTACAGCCTCAAGAGGGAATAAGAGCCCAGGAAAATAATTCTGAAGAAACAGGGAGAAGGAGTTCCAGGAGAAGAAAAAAGTAAGATACAGGAGGCTCAGAGCTACCAGGGATTGTCTTTTTCTGAAAGCAAAGCCAGTGAGTAGATGCCTGGGAAAGACCTAAAACACAGCCATCAGCCTCAGAGTCACACACAGGCAGGAGGAAGAGGGCTGGGAAGGGACAAGGTAAGGAGGGGGTGCCACAGAATTATCTGGAGGGACAAACGGAAGTATAACAGGTGACTGAACCAATGAGAGGCATTGAAAGTGAGAAAGAAAAGTTCAATAGTCTGTACTCGGTGTCTGGAGGAAATGGGAAAAACAGAAACAGGAGAGAAAATGGCCAAAACTAAAGCCAGAAAGAATGGGAATTAAGTCAGCCTCTTCAAAAGGCCAACGCAGCCAGGGAGGCTTTTCCTGCTTTGTCTTTGCTCTGAGACACTGTGCTTGAAGGGAGGGGCACCTCTCGGGAGCTGCTGTGGGCAATCATGTGGAGATCGGTGATGCTGAGGATGCTGAGCAGGAACAACGAGGCGAGGTGGCAGGATGACAGGCCCCCGGGCACCAAGGGAATTAGCTGGTGCTCTGTGGGACCACTTCCAGCGATGCACTGCAAAGACAGCTCTCTGGGGAGAAAGGTAGGCCCTTGAAATATATGGAAGTGCATCTGGAAAAAAGCAAGAGGCAGGGCTGCAGCTGATGTCTGCTCTCTAAGTTCTGGGCCAAAAAGGGCCATGCGATGCAAGGGGGATTATAGGCTCTCCTATTTCTAACGCTGGGTGATCTGGAAAAAGAATTTCATCGGGTCAGGAGGTCAGGGTCTAGACTATGACCTTCAGCAAGTTTCCTGGGAGGGGAAGAGGGAGTTATTTATCGAGATATCCACTGTACTTGATAGTTGTTATTCAACAAATTTGCACGCATTATCACATGTAGTTCTTTACCAATCCTAGGAAATAGTATTAATACCTGTTTATAGAGGGGGTATGGTAGACAGTTTGCAGAAACAGCCACAATATTACTCCAGCCTTAGTACTGCCCAACTACCCAACCACAGGGTTGGCCTGTGACTGGCATTGACCAGCAGGGCAATGGCAAATGTGGCATATGCAGAGATTTGAGCATTGGTTGCACACTGAGATTTGTCTCTTCTTGTTGTGTTTGAACATTTCTACCACCATGTGTGAATGGGCCCCAGCTAGCCTCCTCCTGAATCATGAGCAACAGCTGAGCCAGCCAGCCAACACCAACCATCACTGACAGCCCAGGTAACATGGTCAACCAGCAGACATGTGAATGAGGCCAGTCCAAACTGTCTGGACCCAGCCAAGCCACCCAGAAGACCATGTGAATGGGCCCAGGCAGCTCAGATCAGGATAACAAGCCTGCCAACCCAAAGAATCTTTTCAGAAATAATAATTGCCTTTGAATCACAAAAAAATTTAGTGGTTTGCTACATGGCAAAGCGACCTTACCTAAGAGGTGACTGATGCTCAGAGACATTAAATGACTTGTAGAGTCACCTAGCTATGAATGGAGGCACTTTTGCCACTGTGCCTCTTGACTTCAAGTTCCTCATCTATAAAACAAAGGTAATGAGGAGGGCACCCTGGTCCCTTCCTGATGCTTGGATGAGATGAGAAAATGCTCTGAAAATTACACAGGTCCAGTATTTTATATTTTATGATTTCATTTTCATTCTCTACTCTTCTGTAGTTCACACCTGAAATACATGATTTGGGCTTTCCCACACTGCCTGTTTAGGGAACGTCTCCTACAGTCCTCTCCTAGGCTATTTCCAGGATTTGAGGTAACTATCCCATTCCAACCCAAGTGTCCCTTTAAACCAGGGAATAGAAAGCCGCCTGCCTACCATCTGTCTTCTCCATCTTAGGGAACGTGGCTCTCCGTCTCTCAGGCCCTCTTCATGCGCTCAGTCTGTAAAACTCCTGGAGGATTCTGAAAGAAAGAAGGGTAGAGAGCAGAGAGTTCCATCAGAGTTAAGAGTTGAGGAAACACAGCGTCAAAGAAAGTAATACCCAGCCAGGCGCGGTGGCGCACGCCTGTAATCCCAGCACTTTGGGAGGCTGAGACAGGAGTATCGCGAGTTCAAAGCCAGCCTCAGCAATGGTGAGGCACCTAGCAACTCAGTGAGACCCTGTCTCTAAATAAAATACAAAAAAGGGCTGGGGATGTGGGCCAGTGGTCGAGTGCCCCTGAGTTCAATCCCCGGTACCACCAAAAAAAAAAAAAAAAGAAAAAAAAAAAGAAAGTAATACCCATCCCTTTCTTTCTCCCAGGGGTGCCCCTGAGCTCACAGCCCCTTGAGAAAGGGCAGAAACAGCCTGAGCACATTCCTAGAGCCCAATTCTGGTGTGTCTTTGTGGGTTGTTGGCAATGGTTGACATTGAAGGGGCACTTGGTCCAACCCCTTCATTTGGCAGATAAGGAAACTGAGGCTGAGGAGTAAAAGGGTCTGTCCAAGGTCTCTCAGGATATTAACGAAGGAGCTGGAACTAGACTCAGGACTTCTCGCAACCAGCACAGTGCTCATTCCATAAAATCAACAGCCGACATTTACCTACCCCTAAACTGGTAAGACACTTACAATGCATTTTGTGAAAAAGTTAGAATAAGAATACCTGTAGATGACCTGCAACACCCCAATCAAATGCAAGACAAAGATGGGATAATTGTAAGTACTGACAAGGGGCTGACACTTATAGGTGATTTCTTACTGTGGGCAGAACAGGAGAAGTTCAACCCAGGTGATCAGAAGATATCAGTAACCACCCAAGCAGAGCATCATCCTGGCTGAATTAGTGTCCCTTGAGGTTTGGCCATAAATTCACCCTGAAGTTTTAATCCATTCCCAGGACTCTCTCTTAAAATGGTAAACAACCTCGCTCCTGCCCCCATTACAATAAATCACCCAGGAAATTGGCTTTTTATGATTATAACTCCACACACATCAGAATAATGAATTACCCATGACACCACAGCAGTGAAAGCAGGGCTGTTTTAGGAATCCCAAATTGCTTGACAACAACATCCAGACCAGGGAGGTGGACTACTGAGGAGGGAAGGGCTGGGGACCTGAGAGGAAAAGAGACCAGTGAAGAGGGTGGGAAACGGGGAACCAATAAGTAACCAGAGAAGAAAACTATCAGGCCTGCCAAGTAAGAGAGAAATCTGTTATAGTTTGGATGTGAGGTGTCCCCCAAAAGTTCATGTGTGAGACAACGCAAGAAGGTTTAGCAGAGAAATGATTGGGTTAGGAAAGCCTTAACCCAATCAGTGAATTAATCCCCTGATGGGGATTAACAGTGGTAACTGGAGGCAGGTGGGGAGTGGCTGCAGGAGGTGGGTTACTGGGACATGCCTTTGGGATACATATTTTGTTTCTGGTAGGTGGAGATCTCTCTCTCTCTCTCTCTCTCTCTCTCTCTCTCTCTCTCTCTCTCTCTCTCTCTCTCCTCCCTCCCTCTTCCTCTCTGCTTCCTGATCATCATGTCAGCTTGTCAGCTGCTTCCCTCCGCCATACTCTTCCACCATGATGTTCTGCCTCACCTCGAGCCCTGAGGAATGGAGCCTGTTGTTTATGGATTGAGACCTCTGAAAGCATGAGCCCTCAAACAAACTCTTCCTCCTCTACAATTGCTCTGGTCGGTTCTTTTAGTCACAGCAGCGAAAAAGCTGACTAAAACAAATTCTAAAGTTTGCCCCACAGAAAATTTGGTATGGCTTCTTTCTATGAACATTCCTTCTCCCTCCAAACCCAGTGCCCTCTGTCCTGCCTTGACTACTCCAAACCATTTTCCATATGCAGCTGCCACAGGGGCCCTTCCTGGTGCAGGTCTGATGGAGCCCCAAAGGATGGAGACAGACACTCCTTGCAGAGGGAACGCAACACTGGCTACCTGGCTTACCTTTGAGGCAACAGCACCTGACCAGCAAGTGCTTAAGTGTGATGGAGTTAGAGAGTTCCAGAAGTTGGGGATAAGGAAGGCGAGAGTGTGGGTGGTCTGGGAGCTAAGTGTGGCCATGAAGGAGGCAGACAGTGGAGAGGTGTGGAGGGTTCTAACCTGGGGCGAGGGAGTGTGATCAAGGGAAGGCTCCCAGGCAGAGGACTAGGCTGCCTATCTTCCCCAGTCCATCCTGCAGTCTGTGCTGGTTGATGCCGGCAGTTAGGGGAGGTTCGGTAGAGTCAGGTGAAGTCTGGCCCTTCCATCATCACAGCCTCTCCTCTTTCTTCTGGGCCTTTCTCCCTCCCACCCCATAACATTACTGAGCCATGGGCGTGGATGGAGCACTTGACATACCCAATTAATCTCTTGCAATCCTCATACCATAACCCTGAGGGGATTATTATTATTCCCACTCATCAGAAAGAGAGACTGGGGGTTGACAGGGTCACTCAAGGTCACAAAACAAACAACAAGCATTGGAGTAGAATGTGCCTTCAGGTCTCTCCAACTCCAAGCCTGTGCTGAGAGCAGAAGTGGTTTGGAAACACTAGTCCAGCCCTGTGAGGCAGCCCCGGTGACAGACACTCTGACTGGTCCTGAGTTCTCCTGAGGATGTTTCTGACGGATGTTTCTATGCACACGAAAAGCCCTGTGGGCCTGAGGAGGAGAACATCTCTCCTACAAAGCCTCCCAGGCCAAAGGAGAGCTCTGTTTCTCCAAGGTAGACCCCAATACTCTTCCTCGGGAGGGACCGCTTGGGTGCAGCTGGATGTTTGACTGAACAAATTCTCACCAGCCTCTTGGGGACATCAGTTAGGCTGGCCGCCTTTGGCTAGAATTAAGAATTCAGCCTGTCTATACCTGATAGTAGGACTAAGGATCATTATTCAGCATACATTAGGTCAAATTTCACTAAAAAGAACTTTCTAGAGACCTCTAAGTTTCCCTCTTTGTCTTGAATTTTGCTTACATTAATCATTTCAAAGCTAAAGATATTAAATGTGGTTGACACCCCAACTCCCTGAAGAAGGGACTCAGTAATTTTTCATTCTAAAGGTCTCTATAAACACAGGAAGGAAAGGAGGGGACTTTCCTGCCCACGACTCACCACTTCCACCAGCCCTTGGACCCCTCCCACCACAGCCTTCTCTACTTTCATCCACGGTCCTTATAGCAGATGTCTTAGGGTTTAGCTAAGGGAGATTCCTTGGAGTGCGTGGACTTTTGATGTGGTTAGGTGAGTGGAAAAGAAGAATAATTGCCACATCAACACATGCTACTTTGTTATATAGTAGAATATGAAAATAGCTTTGTTGAACAGAATTCCCTATTAAAATGGAATCTTGCAACCCTCTGGAACATTTAAGGCTCTGACATAAAGTGATTTCTTCCTCATTCTCTTAAACTGCATCCCCAATGTTCAGCACCTGTTAAAACCTGCTGTTGTTATGTAAATTTTCATTCATTTGTGGCCTATCCCAGGGTCAAAGATCCCCAATCAGGGTCCAACCTTTCTCATTAGCTCATCATCCTCTAGATTTATATAGCTTTCTCTCTCTAGCTCTTCTCTCTTAGCCATCTGTAAGCTTACAAAGGTCAGAATTCTTGCAAGACTCATTCCTGTTCAACTCCCCAGGTGTAAAATTTGGCAGGCACTCAGCATGGTTTTTTAAATGAACAAACAAAAACAGGAAACAAAATGTCCTGTCTTTAAAATGGAACTCATGGAAAAAAATTAACAGGTGCTAAGCACTTACTCTGAGAATCAGGTACTGGGCATAATTTCTCATTTCACCCTCCAACAAACTATCTTGAGAAATAGGGCCCACTTACAAATGAGAAACTAGGAATCCGGGCTGTGGCGCATGCCTGTAATCCCCAGCATCTTGGGAGGCTGAGACAGGAGGATTGTGAATTCAAGGCCAGCCTCAGCAACGGTGAGGTGCTAAGCAACTCAGTGAGACCCTGTCTCTAAATAAAATACAAGCAAGGACTGGGGATGTTGCTCAGTGGCCGAGTACCCCTGGGTTCAATCTCTGGTACCCACCCACCAACCCCCAAAACAGAGAGAGAAGCGAGGGCACAAAGAGAAGAGTGGCCAACCCAAACTTTCCCAGTTGATCAGGTACCTCATGGGGCTCTATCATTCCACAGTGTCTTTCAAATCCTGTGAGGCAGTGAAGAGGTGGGGACCAAGGCTGCCCATTCAAATCCACCTAGGCTGTCACTTTCCAAGGCAATGATGGTCCTGGTGTCACTGTTAGGGACAACTCCAAAAGGTCCACACTCCTTCCCAAGAGCATGGATTTCCTAGGTCAGCCCAACTCTGGCGGCATTTACCCACACCCTCCCCTTTCCACATTTATTCCTTTCATGAGCCATTTTCAACCTCGTTTCTAACCTCAAATCTAAATATAAAGAAATCTTCCCTTCCTTAGTCCTTAAACTGAAACCTGGTTCTGCATTTTTGTTCTCTTCAAACCACTCTTTATTCTGCAATAATAAAAAATGCTGTATTTCATCCCGGGGCAGGCTGCGTGCCAAAATAAATAGCACCTTGGATTTCCTTGAAAAGAGAGCTTGGCTCAACACACAGCCTCACTGCCACGAGAATTCTTGGAGAATTCAACCTTACAAAGTCAAATATTTAGCAAGATAGGACACCCAACAGCGACCCACCAATCCCTGCACCATCGCTTGCAAAGACAAAGCACCCTTTCCAAAAGAGAGAAGGAAAAAAAAAAAATCATCCATACCTGGGACTGATCCTGCCAAGATGATGGGAGCTTCCTGTTCCCCCATCCCAGGACCCCCAAGCCTCCAAGTGGAAACGTTTCCTGTGCTACAAAGCAGGAGGCATCTGACAGCCGCTGGTTGTCATTGAAAGGGTTGAAGCCCCGGCACCAGAGGAGGGCAGAATCTAAGAAGATTTTGCCAACCGAATTCTCCAGCGCGCACACTTCCCGCCCCGAGAAATGGGGAGATAACTCATGCTCAATGAAGAACGAATCAACACAACCTCATTAACCCCATTCCCACATTTTCCTGCAAGTGTCTGTCATTTTTTGCCTGCATTGCAGCAGCTGGATCTGGAGCTTCAAGAAAAAGAAAGAACAGTTGGGGGGAAAGCTTGTGTGCACATTACCTTCCCCAGCATCCTCCCCCTGCACAGCCGGAGCGGAGCGGGAGGACTGCTCCCTCCCACAAAGCCAGCTGGGGGCTGCAGGCACGCAGCAGCGGATTCCTGTGAGTTCAGCACAGCCGTCTGCTTCCCAGCTGTGGAAGGACTTGGTCAGGTGATTCGTGACCTTGTTGGAAAAGCAAATACTGACTTCCCTTTTGCTCCCGGGGATAGGTGAGCGGGGTCAGAAAGGAATTCACCGCTCAATAAGTTAATACTGGATCTTGCAGAAAGAGGGAGAATGCTCAAAGCCCTCCACTGGAAAGTTAGTTCCCTGAGCTGCCATCGTGTCTGAGGGACGCATCTAGAGACACCCCAACAACACGCAGTTTTCCTATCAGACTCCGCCAAATCTGGGAGCTCATTCCGGCAGTCATTGTAAGTCTGCTTTTCCTCACCCCCACCCCACCCCCCACTGCAGCCGCTGTGGCTCATTAATGAAACTGATCCTAGTAAGGACGCAGTCTCCTTAGGAGTTGAAAGCCTTCAGGAGTGCATCACTTTCTTCCTGGCTCTGCTTTAGAAACAACTATCCCCTACTGCTCTCCTGGGGTCCCAGGACCCCATGAAGCCTCTGATCATTAAGTGAATGAAAGTCTGGCAGCAGAAGGGCAGAGCCAAGACAGGAACAATGACCAGGGAATAGCTGGGGCCAGGCTGGCAGCTCCTGCTTCCTGCTGCTCCACCAGTCTGCTGCTGCCCTTGAACACCAAAACACACCCAATTGTGGCAGGAGAGAAAAGCAGGCAAGTCCTTTCTATGATCACCAAATTGTCATCCAGTGGCTCCAGCTACAGCCAGGGTTCCTAATAGCCGTCAAGACAAGTGACTTGGGAGGGATGGGGTAGAGCAGCCACACAAAAGTCACAGCTGTGGGAGGAGGAATGTCCCAGGTTGTCCTAGGCAGGCACTGTGAGGAGTCCAGCCCAGACTGCTGCAGCTCTTTGGAGCAGAAAGCAGGAGTGCTGCTCCTGGACCTAAAGGAGACAGGCACGGTGGCATGGTCCAAACCAGGGCCCAGAGAGCTTCCAAGCTCCTTTACACAGGCTCAGCAAGAAGATTAGAGGGATCTTGTCCCCTTGACCTCCCAGGACTCCAGCCAAGCAAGATCATCCTAGGAAGCAGAGCCCCACCAGTAAGAAACACCAGAGGCAGCTCTGACCTCCACAGACACTGACTATTGGGGTGTACTTCCCAAAGCCAAGGCAGGTTCCTGTCTATCCTGTGCTGAAATTGATGCTGGTACCAAGTGTCACCCTGAAATCCTGCCTGCATCACGCCTGGTACACTTGGAAAGCACTTCACATCACACCCCACACCCCACTTATCTTTCCACCAGTGCTTAAGGCAGGCAGACCAGGGACGAGTATCCCTGTTGTACAGGTAAAGAAAATGAGACAGATGGTCTAAGTGACTTCCCTCTACTCTCACAGGAGTAAAGACTGCTGGGGTAGAATTCTGTGTTCTTCCCATTGTTTTCCTTGAAAGATCTCTAGAGCATCTCTAGAGCATTTTCATCTAGACATGAAAAGATTTCCTGAAGGGCAGAGAATGATGTGATGGTCCACAAAGCCATGCCCTTTTCTCAACTGTTTAAAGTATTTGTTTGTGTTAACTAAGCACATAGACCAAACCATCAGAATAAAAAAGAATTGGAAATATACCTTGAGCATCAAGCTTATATGAAAAATATGCTGAGGAGCAAGCTGCCTCTCTGATTCATTTTAAATGATCACTGACCATCTCCTCCAAACTGGTAAGAGGATGGCTCAAGACACATAGCATTTCTTTAAGTAGCAGAGTTAAGAAAAAAAGCCCTGCATTTTACCAGTCCCATGTCTTACCAGCCACCCACTCTTCCCTCTGCTTTATCTAAAGACAAGCATTCTCTTTCCTTCTCCCAGGATAAATTCTTATCTGAGACAACGAGGTGCAATGCTTATCCCAAGATTGCACCTTTCCCACAAGACCCAACAATCCACCTGGCGTGCTGTTCCACCTTGTCTTCCTGTCGTCTGAGCCTCCGACATCCACTGCAAGTGCACTTCCTTCCTGTCGACAAGGCTCCTGTCTGCCCCATTGCAGCGTGCACTGACTAGTTTCTAGTTGCTGCCTCTGTTTTCCCGACCAGCACCTCAGGCTAGTGGCTCCACAGAGTGTGTGAAACTGAGCTCATCCACAATCCCTACAGATAAACACAGGCCACCTCTCCAGTCACTCCCATTCATGACAGGGGAGTACCTCTGCTTCAGGTCTCTCATCAGACCAAAAAGTGAAATCTAAAAAAAGTTGATCACAGAAATTGAGAGTGGTGGTTACCAGAGCCAGGGAAGAATAGTGGGGAGAAAGGATGGGGTCTTCCTGAGTTGATTACTACCCAATTGAAACATCACACTGTACCTCACAAACATGTATAAGCACTACATGCCAATCAATAAAATATTAAAAGTAAAAATTAAAAAAGAATGCAAAATGAAGGGAGGAAATACTACCTCCCTTGCAGTGTCACCAATCAGCTTGGTTCGGATGCCAGGGCAGAGACACACAGGAAAAAAAAAAAGGCACACATGCATGTGTATACACACATACAGACACATACACATATACACACATACACACCAAGTTTCCTTAACTTCTTCAGAACTCCTTCTAGGGAGAAATAGCACTTACCATTCTTGAGCTCTGTTTGAGATGCTGCAGTAGGCACTGTGCCAACTGCCTGCATCTCTCAGAGGAGAATAAACTGTCTCTTGGTGTCTATAACCTGCCCAATACCTCTGCTTGAACTCCATGGCCAAGCCAGGGAAAGAGCAGAACAGGAAGTGGTGCCCTCCATTCTCCACATGAGGAAGCCCAGGTTCCCGGATTACAGAGCTAAAACAAGGCAAAGCCTTTTATTTTTTATATTTATTTATTTATTTATTTATTTAGGTACAGGGGATTGAACTCAGGGGCACTCAACCACTGAGGCACATCCCCATCCCTAATTTGTATTTTATTTAGAGACAGGGTCTCACTGAGTTGCTTAGCGCCTTGCTTTTGCTGAAGCTGGCTTTGAACTTGAGATCCTCCTGCCTCAACCTCCCGAGCTCCCTGGGATTACAGGTGTGTGCCACTGTGCCTGGTGCAAAGCTTTGCCTCAAGCCCAGATTGTCTCCCTTCCAGTCCAACAATTTTCTCTACGCCACACAGCCTGAGCCGCGCAGGTTGTGAGCACAGGGGACACACAAATACCAAGGTACACGCTTCAGTCTGGTGCTGTCTAGGCAAAAGGTGGCCTCTCTGGAGGAGTCATCTGCATGGGAAACCTCACCACTTTGTCCAGAGGAGTCTGGCTTTCTGTGTGGGGACCTTCTGAGGTCTTGCTGTGTCAGCCACGCATCTCCACCCCATGCCTCACTGAGACTTATGTCTTAGGCCTGTTGCCAACTTCATGTTACTACCAAGCCACCCAGAGGGTCTCCTGGACCAACACATTTATCCACAGGAACTTTACAGAATTATTCAGCTGAGGGGAGGTTTAGCTCCTTTTGCCATGGAGAAACCTCCGATTCCTGTGGCCCAGGTCCCTTTAGTGTGGTGGAAAAAAGAACAGTCTAAATCCTACAAGATGGGGGGTAGGCAAGAAGGAAGGAAAAAGAGAATTCAGTTTCTTAAGACCATGCCTGCATCTAAGTGTCCCCTGGGCTTTTGCAGTCTTCTCAGGCAGGTCAATTCTTTGGCAGGCTGTACGATAACACAGGCTAGGGAGAAGCATGTGTGTTAGGTATACACCCAGAGCCTCTCAGAGTACACTGGCCACGGCCACAGTCACTCTCACGTAATGCAACTTGCATGGGCAGAGAAAGAGATAATTTGCGTGAATCCATAAGTGTGGCGATGGGGGAGGGGGGTCTCAGGAATCAGTTGTTCTAAAAACTGAGTCCTTAAAGCAGATGAAATTTTCTCAAGGCAAGAAAGGACAGGGAGAGAGGAGTCCACCCTGACCGGTGGAAAATGCTCCTTGAAGAAAAAGAAAGGCATTAGGGTCTCCACGGGAAAGACCTCCACACCTCTCCCTTCATTCAGACCCTTCCAGAATGCCTAGTCCTTGACTGAAACATCGGTAAAATCAAGATGACAATGGACAAACAAGGAAGGGGCATGAGCAGGCAAAGAAGAAACACAAATGGTTAATATTTGAAAAATATTTAACCCCATGAAATCAATAACCAAAAAAAATGCCACATAAACACTGAAACGCCACACTCCTTATTTACCCTGCGATGTGCCAGGAACTCTAGGTCCAGTGCAAACACTGTCTGACTTGACTCCCACAATAACCTGATGCAGTAGTTGGGCTGTTTCTATTATCCAAGGACAAAGATGAGGCTCAGAGCAGTTGCCCCAAAACTGAGACCATAGTGTCAAAATTCAAGTTCATGTTTTTCTGATGTTAATGCATTCTCCTTCTCCTTCTCCTTCTTCTTCTTCTACCAGAGATTGAACCCAGGGGCGCTTAACCACATCCCCAGCCTTTAAAAATATATTTTATTAGAGACAGAATCTCACTGAGTGGCTTAGGGCCTCAATGAATTGCTTAGGGCCTAGCTAAGTTGCTGAGGCTGGGTTTGAACTCAGGATCCTCCTGCCTCAGCCTCCCAAGCTGTGCTGTTCTTAATCATAGTAAGACAGACTCTTGTACACATTAGATAAAAAGGATTTTCCAATGAAAGATCCTCAGTGCCAATAAGAGTGATGACAAGGGATGTGCCCTCCCCAGCAGTCTCTCCCAGAGCAGGGCAGCTGCAGCGAGTGAGGGGCTGCAGGCTTGGCAAGGTCTCCAGGCAATACACGTGCTCAATGGTAGTGTTGCTTGCGCAATGTATATGGGAACCCAAAATCAAAAGCAACAAAATAAAATGGTGATGAGTTAGGAAGACAGAAAGGGACCTTCACATGTGATTTCTTGGCTTAAAAATCATCATGATTATGGATGGATAGATTTTTGGAAAATGAAAAATAAGTTGAGGAAAAAAGGATGGGAAGTCACTGACAATCCTACCACCTTTATAAAACAACTTCTGCATCCATCTGTTTTGCATAGTTTAACTGAAGGGCAAGTTCCTTAGTGGTTGAGCGCCTGGGCTCCAAGTCAAATAGTCAGAAATCCCAGCTCTGCCACTTACTGGCTATGTAACTTTGGACAAATTACTTAACTTCTCTGAGTCTCAATTGCTTGCTTTAAAAATAGGTCTAGTAATATTTCTTGTAAGTCACAGAGCTGTCAGGAGGATTAAATAAGATGACAGTACATGTAAACACTTAGAACAGAGTCTGGCATGTAGTCTGCTCAAGAAATAAATATACTAGCTATTAGTATAATAATAAGTTCAATTATGAATTTAAATTTTATTTAGAATTCTCTCACATAACATAAAGTTATACTTGCTTTATAATAATTACTATAGGTGACTGCACAAGACTCCAATGATTTCCCCTTGTTTTCCAAACCCACTCCCTACTGGAGGTCATCCCACCTCTTATTTAACTTTCCCTTTAGTGCTGCTACATAAGTCAGTCTGACAGGTGGTCTTCAGGGTAGGTCTCCAGGAAAGATCCCGATTTTAGGTGGTTGCAATCCTACTTCACAGACTTTGAGGTTAGAGAGACCAAGCTCTAATTCTAGTTGTGTGAACCTGAGCAACTTCCTTATTCAAGAAGAGCCTCGCTCGGTGCACCACGGGAGGACTGCAGGAGAGAAGAGATGCAAAGTGCTTGTGCCAGTTCCTGGTATATAATGAATACTTGGTAAGTTTAGCTATGATTGCATTTGATTGATTGATACAGGGTCATGCTATGTTGCTCAGGCTGGTCTTAAACTGATCCTCCTGCCTCAGCCTCTGGAGTTATGGGACTACAGGCATGCATCACCATGCATGCTTAGGGTTACAATTTATAACACAGTTTGAAGCAAAGAAAAGGCAAGAATCGGGTTTGTTTTATTCATTGCCCTATTCTTAACACTTGGAATGGTAGGAACTCAATACAAATGTGTTGAAATAATGGACAGATGGGAAGATTGGCATTGGATGGAATGGATTAGAGACCATTGCAGCTGAAAAGGATTTTTAAAACAGTTTTCTTGAAATATAATCTACATACCATATATATATATATATATATATATATATATATATATATATATTAAAGAATTGGTGAACACATGGTTTTTTTTTATATTTTTATTTATTTGCTTTTGGTTGTATACAATGCGTTTTTTTTTTTTTTTTTTTTTTATTCAGTGCGTGTTATTTGTATGTGGTGCTGAGGATCGAACCCGGTCGCCCACATGGTAGGTGAGCGCTCTACCGCTGAGCCACAATCCCAGCCCAACACATGGTGTTTTATTTGTTTTTATTTTTATGTGGTGCTGAGGATCAAACCCAGTGCCTCACGCATGCCAGGCAAGTGCTCTGCCACTGAGCTACAGCCCCAGCCCCAACCCCATAACATATAATTTATTTATATAAATTCTACAATTCAATACTTATATATACTCAGAGATGTGCAAACATCACCACGGTTTAATTTTTAAAAACTGTGGAAGAGATACCTGATATTTATCATATTAACTATAAATATACAATTCAGTGATATTAAATGTATCATAATGTTGTATAACCATAACTACTGTGCATACTCAAAACTTATTGATTATCTCCCACATAAACTTTGCACCCATTAAACAACTCCTCATTCTCTCTTGCTCCCAGTTCTAGCAACTTCTTTTTCTTACTTTCTGTCTCTATGAATTTGCCCATTTTATGTACCTCTCAAGTATTTGTTCCTCTGTGTCTAGCTTATTTCATTTAGTATGATTTCAAAGTTCATCCAAGTTGTAGAATACATTAAAATTTCCTTTTCTTTAAGGCTGAACAATATTGCCTTGTATGTAGCATAACACATAACACATTTGTTTACCCATTCATCTGTTCATGAACACCTGGGTTGCTTCCACCTTTTAGCTATTGTAAATAATGCTGCGGTGGATGGCCGCTGTGTACAAATACCTATTCAAGTCCATGGTTTCTGTTCTTTTGGATAAATACCAAGGAGTGGAATTGCTGGGTCATGTGGTAATTCCATGTTGAACTTTTGAGAAACCACTCAGCTGTAATCTACAACAGTTTCACCATTTTGCATTCCCACCATCAGTGCAGGAAGGTTCCAATTTCATCATATCCTAATCAACACTTTAAAAAAATATAGCCATCCTTGTAGGTGTAGTAGGTGTGAAGTAGTAGCCCACTGTAGTACTGATTTGCATTTCCCTAACCACTAATGATGTTGACTATCTTTCTTTATTTTCCTTAAAAAAAATGTCTATTCAAGACCTTTGTCCATTTCTGAATTAGGTTACTCTCGGTTTTATTGTTGTTTTTGGAGTTTTTTATGTATTTTAGATAGTAACCCCCTAACAGAGATGACTCACAAATCATTTATTCTATAGTGTAGGATATCATGTTGCTTTCTTGATAGCATCCTTTGATGTACACAGGTTATTAATTTTGATGAATTGAATATATCAATATTGTCTTTTATTGCATGTCATATCCATGAAATTGTTGCTAATGTCATGATGATTTTTCCCAATGTTTTCTTCTACAAGTTTTACAGTTTTATCTCTTAAGTTTTGATCTTTGATCCATCTTGAGGTAGTTTTTATATATGATGTCAAATAAGGGTCCAGGTCCATTATTCTGTGACTATTCTGTTTTGCCAACACCATTTGTTGAAAAGACCACAGTATTTTAAAATATATTCATCACCCTGAGAAGCAGCCCCCTACTTATTAACAGTCACTGCCTATTTCTTTTACCCTGTCCCAGCCTTAGGCAATACTAATCTAAAATAGATTTGCCTATTTTGGACATTTCACATAAATGGAATCATATAACATGTGGTCTTTGGTGACTGGCTTCTGTCACTTAGAATGATGTTTTCAAGGTTCATCAGAACTGGAAAGGATTCTTTTTTCTTTTTCTTTTTTCATATTGGGGATTGAACTGAGGGGCACTCTACCATTGAGTTATATCCACAGTACTTTTTATTTTTTATTTTGATATAGGGTCTTGTTAAGTTTCTGAGGCTGGCCTTGAACTTGTGATCCTCCTGCTCAGTCTCCTGAATTGATGGGATAAAGGAGTGTGCCACTGCACCCAACCAGAAAAGATTATTGTAGATCATTTAATTGAATCCTATTTTTAGAGAAGGAAAGTGACACCAATGTCACATAGCACCTCAGTAATGAAGTCCATACCAGGGCCCAGTCCAATGTTTTCTTCCTTAGTAACCCTGACCCTATTCCTAGAACCATCTCAACACATAAGAGGTATGGCGAGCTCTCAATGAGAACTGCACTCTAACCCTCCCTATAAAAGTTTTAGACTTGAGTCTCCCCTTATTCAGACTGTGCTACTTGGACAGACCACTGTTTCCCTACACTGCATCTTGTCCAAACCTCACCCATCCCTCCCAGCCCATTCCCCCCCAGCAAGCCATCCCAAGAGCTGTTCCAGTCTAATTTTCCATCTTTTGAAATCTCATGGTGCAGAATTATCATGCAGCCTGGGTGAGGCCACAAGGAATGAGGAATCTAATTTCTAACCAGAAGAGGCTTCTTCCAGTTGGGAATAATAAATCTCTACTTTCTTGGGAGGTGAGTGCTGAAAGGTTTAGGAAAATTTTGACTTATCTGACATCTCTGGATATGTTTTGGATCATCTTTTCTACACAAACAGACCAGTTGATGAGCAACCCAGTTTTCTTGCTGGACAGAGGAGTGACAAAGTCAGCTTTGGAATCTAACAGACATGGGTCCAAATGCTGTCTTTTCTATATGTTGAGAACTCATGCAAGTTAACTAACCTGCCCCATGGTACTTATTGGTGTTAGTTAGCTTTCCATCGCTAGAACAGGTCCCTAAGCTAATTAACTTATAAAGAGAAATGGTTGATTTGGATCATGTTTTTAGAGGCTCTAGACTCTGATCTCTGATCAGGTAGATCCACTGCCTTTAGGTTTCTGGTGGAGGTGATGAATGGCCAGGAAGCAAAAGAAGGAAAAGAAAGAGACTGGGGTCCCACAATCCCCTTCAGGGGCACACCCCCAATGACCTAAAGACTTCTCAAAGGCCCCACCTCTTAAAAGTCCCATCACCTCCCAATAGCATGGGGGACATTCTAGTTCCAAACCATAGCCCTACCTTGTCCTGCCATCTTCCTTGGTCACTACCTAGTTATTTAACTCCTCTTGTTCAACCAAAAGCTCCCTGATGGTGAGAACCAAGCCTTCCTCGTCTGAGTCCCTCACAGTGCCCCAGGGTCTCTTATTAAGGGCCGGAAATGTCCCTGCTACTATATGCTTCAGTTTTCAAATTGATAATTCTCAAAGCAGGGTCCCTGGCCCAGTGGAAGTGGGTAAGAATTTCCAAAAGAGCCACAAATAGATCCCAAATGCATGTGTTTTCTTCAGTACTTATAACTACATGGGATTTCATTTTTCTAAGGAACTAGGAACATAATAAGTGAGTTATTAGGGATTAATTAAGCTTGGTATTAACAAACAAAAATCAGTCTGTTACATGAGTCTATTGAGAACATTAATTCTTTTTTTTTTTAATTCTTTATTCCACAAAGAAGGGTGACCTTCATCATCACTAAACAACACTGCAAAACCATGTAGGCACCAGAGCCAAGATCTGGAATTCCTGCAATTCTTAGGAAGGGCATTTGTTATTGCTTCAGGAGACATCTGAGGTGACTTCCTCAGCTACCCAACACCTTGTGGACACTCTTCCTATGCCTGGTTATTTCCCTCCTTTGGCATCTCACCTTCTTAAGGTTTGAACTGGAATTGGCAGTGCCAACCCCCTTCACAACCAGGAGTCAGTCATGGAACCTCTGCTCAGCAGGCAGAGACACCCAGGCCAGACTTCAAAGTGGAAGAAAGCACCTGGGATAGGAAAGGGTAGAGGGAAGTGATTTGGGGAAAGGTGGTGGATGACATTCAGCTACTTGATAGCCTTTAATGAATTCCTCTTGCATAGGCTTGCCGGAGCAGTTTCTCTTGTTTGCAGCTATGACCCTCAGCTGCTCCAATGCAGCGCTATTGTCCTAGTTTTTTTTATTGCTACTGTTTTATTAACTTACATTACTTATAAAATTACTTTTAAGAGTTTTTATTGATTGTTGCCCTTGGTATTTGCTGCTTTCCCACTTTATTTTTTCTTATCCTTTAACCCTTTATTACCAAATTATTTCCCATTGGACAGTGGCAGTGAGTGGACTTAGTGGACTACGAGGTCCTTTGCTTTGCCTCAGTGAACCACAGACAAGATGGCTGGGGAATGACAACTTGGAGGAAATGTTTCCCAGGAAATCAGCTCCATCCCCTCCCTCTGGGTCCCTTCCGTGAAAACATCTCAAAGGGTAGGGACACACACTCTCAGGCTCCCCCTCCCCTTTGGGCAGCTCCCATCCCCAGCATCATTGTCCCTGGTGAGAATCCAGCTGAAGGCATCAGCCTGGCTGCCTACCAGGAGCTGCAGGTGTGGACATTTAAGAGCTTGCGTGGGCTGTGGCATCTGCCTTCTGGGCTGGGAGGAAGGTTTTTCTTGGCTCAATTACACACAGCCTGAACATTCAAGAAAGTCAGTTTATACCAAACTGAGCTTGAGAAGTGATCCCCAGATACCTGGGTGGAGCTCAGATTCTTCCAGATTTTTCAGGCAAGCTGGAAGGCTTTTATTATTATTTCACAACACCCCACCTAGCCTCTACAAGTTCAGTCTGCAGAGGAGAAGGCATATGTGATGTGGGTCAAAACAGGATGACAGGCATTTGGCCTCAGTAGTATCCTGGCCCAAGGAAGGATAGGTATCATCTGCAATGAATCAGAGAGAGGCACTGAAAGAGGAAGGACTCTAGAAACTTCCATTGACCTCAACTTTTTCTGGAAGGAGATGGGATTCATTCAGTGTGCCACCTGGCAATACAAAGGAATCCTATATACTGTTGAGGTCCAGGTTTTGTTTTGCTATAAGGTAGGTGTTACAGCTTGAATATATTTCTCTAACTTCATGTGTTAGGAACTCAATCCCCAAGGCCACAGTACTGGGAGGAGGGGCCTAATGAGAGGAGATCAGGTCATGAAGGCTCTGCCCGCACAGACAGATTAATGTCTTTGTTGCAGAGTGTTAGTTATGGGGAGAGTGGGCTGTTATAAAGGTGAGTTTGGTCCTGTTGCTCAATTGCTCTTGCCCTTCTATAGACAAGAAGGCTTGAGAATGACAACTTGGAGGAAATGTTTCCCAGGAATTCAGCTCCATCCCCTCCCTCTGGGTCCCTTCCCTGAAAACATCTCAAAGGGTAGAACACTCTTCCTTCTGCTACACAAAGGGCCTCACTAGATGGCAGCACCATGTTCTTGAACTTCCCAACCTTCAGAACTATGAGTCAAATAAATTTATGTTCATTGCTAGTCTTAGATATTCTGATATCTAGAAATATCTCATAAAACAGACTAAGACAATGGGTATAAAGTCACTAAGATCAGGTGCCACCGAAATTCACACCCCAGGTTTCAGTCAACCCACAGCGGCTCAGAGGTTGGGCGTTTGGAGCACAGCACAGGCAGACCTGCATTTGGCAATTGTGCTCATCTCCTGCAGCCAGATGATGGGTTCCCTCAAGTCAAGGCTCCTCTTCATGCTTCTGAAAACATTTTATGGCACCAGCCCAGGGTCTTGCAGGTGGCATGTACCCAGCCAGTCCTGCTTATTCTACAGTTAGGAAAAATACACAATAGAACTTTGGAATCCTCCTTTTTGCTAATGGGGATACTGAGGCTCCATGACTTACCCATACATTCGTCATGGCCAATGTCAGATTCTGCTTCCTAGACCCCTGATCCAGGGCTCTCCTTTATAAACCTCATTCTGATGGCACTTGTCTTCAGTGTGATATTGGAGGATATGAAATTGATGGTTTCTTTAAAAACAACATGGTGGGTGTCCCATTTCAAATGGGGAATAATGGAGTTCTTACTGTGGTAACACGCGTCAGAGAACTGACCGTACTCCTACTGGTGACCTTTACTTGCAGCCTATGGCTACAAGAAAAGTGCCATGCAATAATAAAAACAATTGCTAACATCAGTTAGGCATTTCCTCTGTACTAATAAATACTTTACTCATCTTTACCCAGTGCCTGGGATCGTGCTGTCCCGACTCCTTGGTAAATGAGGTAAAGATGGCTGCCTCGTGGCCCAATCTGAGTTCAGTGCAGTGTGCAAAGAAATAGCAGTTAAGTAGGAAAAAAATTAATTGGAAGCAATACAAACCTTCACTTCAGTCTCTAGAGAAAATACCAAAGGGGAAGTGCATTCTTAGCACAAAGCAAAAATCTTAAATTTTTGCTTTCCTCTCTCTGCTGTTCTCAGTATCTATTTCCAGCAGAGCAACTGCTTCAGAAGCAGTGAGGTCTGTTCCCCAACATCCCTGAGCAGACTCATCCACTGCTCCTCACCCACCCACCTCCTTATCTCGGCACCCACTCACCCCTTCTCTGTCTCTGCCCCCTTCACTGGGAATCCCAATATTGCCTCCATTTGTCCAGGGCTTTCTCATTGTTGGATAATTTTTCTAATAACAGAGAAGCCACAGCCAAACAGGCTATGCCAGAAATTTCCTTAGAAAGGAATTACTTAGTTCCACAGGCAAAAAAAAAAAAACAACTTTTTTTTTTTTTTTTTTTTTTAAACAGGGATTGAATTCAGGGTGCATAACGACTAAGCCACATCCCCAGCCTCTTTTTTATTTTTGATTTTGAGACAGGGTCTCACTAAGTTGCTTAGGGCCTCACTAAGTTGTTGAGGCCAGCTTTGAACTTGCAATCCTGCCTTAGCCTCTTTTTTTTTTTTTTTTTTTTTTTGGTACCGGGGATTGAACTCAGCAGCACTAGACCACTGGGCCACATCCCCAGCCCTTTTTTGTATTTTATTAGAGACAGGGTCTCACTGAGTTGCTAAGTGCCTCGCCATTGCTGAGGCTGGCTTTGAACTCGCAATCCTCCTGCCTCAGCCTCCCAAAGTGCTGGGATTACAGGCATATGCCACCGCGCCCGGCCTGCCTTAGCCTCTTGAGCCACTGGGATTACAAGCGTGCACCACTTGCATCTGGTGGCTACAGGCAAATTTTGAATACTCACATGTTAATGTTTGTATTCTCTGTCAACACCTATTTTACAGATGAGAAACTGAAGCTTAAAAATAATAATAGCAAATAATTATGTTGTTATAACAATAATAATTATTATTAGCTAGTTACTGTTCTCCTATATTGCATACATGCTAACACTGAGTTTCACAATTATATTAGGTAGGTGCTATTATCTCTTTTTCATAGATGATAGTTTCAAGGGCACAAATCTAGAAAGTGGCAGGGTTACAATTCAAATTGAGGTTTCTCTGACTCCAGAGACCAAGCTCTTTACCACAGAGTGTGTTTTCTGACTTTTGGGTCTTATTTCTGTAACTGCCAATGAAGCAAGAGCCAGTGGTGTCTAACTAGAAAGAGAAGGAACCAGATGTCAGGATTTAGCAAAGGAATGAATCCCTTAAATTCCATCACCAGCCATGCTCATTAAATGTCAGATGACTATTAAAATGTAAACAACATTTGGGGGGGGGGACACAAAGGTCTACAAATAATTTATTTGGGAAAGCACAGAGTGAAAAATGCAGTGACATTCTAATTAACTTAAAATTATTTAATCAATAAAACACAATTACTTTTCAAATTATCTTTGAAAGTACCAAAAAGTCTTGATGTACTTAATTGCTGTTTAACCAGAAAGCTGCAGTCAAGTTACACAGATGTCAACTTTATATAAAATGCTCTTTGCAGATCTAGCACTCTGTCAAAATTTCCATTACAAAGACATTTTCAGGCCTAATACAAGGGTATTAGGTTACAAATTAATTTTGTTTCTCTGTCATCCACCAGGCAGGGCAGGGCGAGACTGCAGTGGCTGAGAGAGGCATCCACAACATTGCATAACTCTGGACAGTGATGTATCTCCTGGTCAGCAGTGCAATTTCCCCCAAACCAGAGAAATGCTGCTGCCAGTGGTCCTTAGTGGACACCCAGGTCCAGCCCAGCTCTCCCCTAATGACAAATATACTGTGAGCTTCCTGTGGCCAAAAAAAAAAGACTATTTTTTTGGTACTGGGAATCAAACCCAGGGGCACTTAACCATTGAGCCACATCCCCAGACCTTTTTAATGTATATATTTTTAGAGACAAGGCCTCACTGAGTTGCTTAGGGCCTTGCTAAATTGCTGAGGCTGGCTTTGAACTCGCAATCCTCCTGCCTCAGCCTCCAAAGCAGCTGGGATTACAGGCATGTGCCACTGCGCCAGCCAAAATTTGAGCTAAAAGTTTGCATAGGTTCACTCACATTTACTCTACTTACTCTGAGGAACCCATGAAATGAAAGCACTGGGCATGAGGGAAGGAGCAACGGATACAATTTCAGAATCTCCAGGTAGGAATCTGTGTTTTACCGGCCATCCAGGCAATGTTTACTCACTCTGTAGCCTACTTTTTAAAACACTTTGCACTGGCTGGGCATGGTGATGCATGCCTGTAATCCCAGCAACTCGGGAGGCTGAGGCAGGGGAATCACAAGTTTGAGGCTGGCCTTAGCAGCTAAGCTAGACCCTAAGCAACTTAGTGAAACCCCGACTCAAAATAAAAAGGGGTGGGTTGTAGCTCATTGGTAAAGTGCCTCTGTCTGGGTTTACAGTACCAAAACAACAACAACAACAACATCAACAAAAAACACTTTGTAAACTATAATTCAGTGCCTCTTAAATCATATTATGCATATGCATTTAAATCTTACCATGAAGATGCTGATTCTGTAGATAAGTCTAGAGTGGGGCCTGAGAATTTGCATTTTCAAGAGTCATCTAGAAAGTTGCTGATGTTGCTGATCCTAGCACCAAATAGCAAGTCATGTGACCAAGGTGTCTGGTTGGGAAACTGTGGGGAAGGGCCTGACAGACCTAGGCACAATTCCTAGCAGTAGAGCTTGCAAACAACATGACCTTAGGTGATTCACTTTACCTTTTGAGCCAGCTTTCTCAGCTGTAAGAGGATATAAAATAACACAATTGACCTATCATTCTCCAATTTCTAAGGCTGTTCAGATTGCTACATGCCTGTACTTAACACAGTACTTGGCATGTAGAAAATACTGAAACAGAAGCTGTGCTTGTTGCTGTTCCTAAGGGAAGGAAAAAAAACAGTAAGTGCTCAATAATTGTTGGTTGTTTTGCTATCATTTATTGAGAGTTGCTGTGTGATACGTGCGGCACCGTGCCAAGTATTACATTATTATCATTTACTCTTCCCTAGCACTCTTCTATTTGCTGTACTTAGTCACTTACACAGGCCCACGAGGTTTTAAGGTTTGTTTGTTTTGTTTTGTTTTGTTGTTGTTTGTTTGACATATTATGAAGCCAAAGCTCAGACAGGTTTAGAAACTTGGTCAAAGTCACAAAGATGGTAAAAGGCAGAGCTGAGGTTGAGTTAAGGTGCTCCTGTCTAAGGTTTTACCAGTCAGACTGAGGCGTGGTTCTGCCCACACCTGTGTGAAAGGCCTGAGTCTAGGGAAGCTGATGGGCTAATAAAAGGCAACTACCAGGAGCCATGATTCAGGCCAGGGTGTAGAGACAGAGAACAGCAGGAACTCTGAGGAGCAGAGGGAAATGGGGCCAAAGAGAAGGAGTGGGGTCACATTCACAAGGATTTGAACACTTGGCAATCAAGAATGGAACCTTAGGGAGGAGGACTGTGTCTTTGGTTTCTGACTCTTGGTGCCTAACTATAGCACCAACACTTAATGGTGCTCCATAAATATACAGTTGTTGTCCCAGTGACTGGGGAGGCTGAGGCAAGAGAATCACAAGTTAAAGGCAGCCTCAGCAACTTAGCAAGACCCTGCCTCAAAATAGAAAAAGGGCTGGGGATGTAACTCAGTGGCAAAGCATCCCTGGGTTCAATTCCCAATACCAGAAAGAAAGAAAAAAAAAAGATAAGAGTTGTTGGATTAATGAATTATATAACAGGTTAAATAATATTCTGAAGGCAGACACTGAATTGAAATTGGTGGGTGGGACGTATTCGAGCCAGGGAAAGATTTTCGCTTCTGGGCTTTTCTTCTTGGAAGAGGGAGCCCTGGGACGTAGAACAACTGGGATATTTCCCTTGGAGGGCCGCCAGCGCACACAATGCCTCCTTTTCTTCGTGGGTCAGCAGCAGGCGTTTGGGGCCCGGCCCCTCGGCATGTGCGTGCAGCCCGCGGCCTGCCCGGCAGACCCCGCCCTTGTCCTGTGGAGCGCCGGAACGCGCCTGCCAAGCCCAACACAAATGCCTCCTTCACCGCAGCCCCTGGCCCGTGCGGCTCCCGCGGCCCTGCTTCTGTAAGTCGCCTTCCAGGGCCGAAGCGAGGCTCCTGGGGCGAGGTTTGCCCGCTACTGCTGGAGGACAGCGATGCTTTCTCCACCATCCGGTCACTTGCACAGGCCGCGAGGCATGAAGTCACAGCCCAGCAGCTTGAGGGAAGTAGAGGGCAACTTTCCCCTTCAAAGACCAGCCTCTGCTTGCTCCGCGGCGTCTGCCCCTCCCCGGGTTCCCTTAGCCCAGCTGGGCTCAGCCGGGTTCCCGGAGGATGAAGTTCATGTACAAAAAGGAGCTCCTGGAGCAGCTCTGAGGGTGAGAAGATCCGAAAGAAATACCCAGGCGGGGTCCCATGATATAGAAAAGGCTCCTAAGTTCGGATAGGAGAACCGGACAGAGGAAGAACTTGGTGCCTTCTGATCTCACAGTTGGTCAGTTCGGTGTCTTGATCCGGAAATGAATTTATCCCTGAGCTGAGGATGCCTTGATTTTCTTTGTTCATTCCACTCACTAGCACCACCATGGGTCAGCTATACCAGGGACACTGGGAAGAAGGCTGCTGTTTATACAACACCTAAGTGATGACAGTGTCTGTATCTGTGAAGCTGCCGTCCCTGAGGCGGTCGGGAAGAAGTGGCACCCCTTTGTGCACCTCCGCCTCCTCTTTCAGGCTCAAATACCACCTCCCTTCTTCAGAACCCGCACTTCTTAATGTTTGAGGCTTTCCCTCCAGCCCCTCTTAGCAGGAGGGGTACTGGTGGATATGTCCCCACTCTAGACTTCTTCATTGTCAGTGTCTGTTATGGTTTAGATATTAGGTGTACCCCCCAAAAGCTCAAGTGTAAGGCAATGCAAGAAAGTTTAGAGGTATGATTGGGTTATGCGACCCTTAACCCAATCAGTGCATTAATCCCCTGATAGGGACGGACTGGGTGGTAAGTGTTGGCAGGTAGGATGTGGCTGTAGGAGGTGGGTCACCTTTGGGGTCTGTATTTTGGCATTGATGAAGAAAGCACTGTCCTTCTTTCTGCTTTCTGGTGCCATGTCCTGAGCTGCTTTCCTTCACCATACCCTTCCTCCATGATGTTCTGCCTCACCTCTGGCCCACAGCGAGTGGAACCAGCTGTCTATATAGCCTGAGACCTCTGAATCCGTGAGCCCCCAGATAAAGTTTTCCTCTTCTAATTGTTCTTGTTAGGTCTTTTAGTTACAGTGATGAAAAAGCTTGACAAAAACAATCTCTGTCACTTCCAGTGATTGTTTTGGTTTCTGTTTCCTTTCTAACTGCCCAGGGGGCTCAGAATTTCAGCAATCCTTTTCATTATCTTCTTTTTGGGGGGATAATTTCATTACCCTGAAATTGTGGGAGGAAAGTAGGAGGCACATCAATAAAGAGGAAACCATCTAGCTTGGGGGTTGGGGGGAGGCCACCTCTCCAGATGTGTGCAATCACTGGTCCATCCAAGATTAATGTCCACATCCTAGGCCACTTTCTGTGGATTCATGGGTGAATAAGACAGAGAATTCCCTTTAAGGAATTCACAGTCCAAAATGAGAAGCAGAGACCTAAATAAAGACATAGGGTATTATGCTACAGGGTTGTAACTAAGGCTTCACAGTGGATTAGGAAACATCACAGATGTTACTTGAGCTGGGCTTTGAAGGATGAGTAAGAGTTCACAGGCAACTGGGGCAGAGATGAAAATGTATAGCAGCCTCAGGAACGATCAGCATATCTGGCCAGAATGCAGGACAGTGGTGGAGGATGGGGGAGGCAGGGGCTGGAAGTCAGCTGGTTTCATTCTGTAGAGTAGAGGAAATCTTCAAAGTTTCCCAAGCAGAGGAGGAACAAGATGAAATCTGGGTTTGAATACAACTCTAACTGCAATGAGGGGCCATGTCAATGAATATTTAGAGAATGAGCAACTAATTTTGAGAGTAGCAAGTCTGGTAAGAAGTCCAGCCACAGTTAATACTTTTCACAAAATACTTTTTTTTTTTCTTTTCAGAGAAGAGCAGCTTTTCCTTTATTGAACTATTACAGATGTATATACTCTGAAATTGCAGGCATAATTACCCAAGGTCTTTATATGGCTGGCAGTTTTCTAAATGTTGGCTTTGTTTTCCTGAGTAATTCTCAGCTCTGTGACAGCTGGGACGATGCCTTTTGTGCTCTCTCTGCATTGCCCAGCAGCCTCTGTCGTGTAAGGAGCACACAGTAGGCTCCAGGCAAGCAGAACCATGAAACAGATTCAGGGAGCACAAGAACTGGGCTGGATCTTGCAGATAACCGGTCCAGCTCCCTTGCTTTACAGGAAGAGAGACTGAGACACAGAAAAAAGGAAATACGTGCCTCTTTCAAAGAGGTGTGTGCATTCCTACTGCCAGGCTTTTGCATTTCACAGCAGGGACCTGGACCCATTCAAGACTCTGAAAGGTTAACAGCAGGGGTCCAGGCACAGACTCTGAGATATACCAGCGATGAGCCTGGATAACAGCGGAGTAAACAGAACACTGACACACTAACATAGAAGATATGTTGGTGTATGTACAAGGTGTTCAGCAACCAATGCTTACCAAATTCTGCTAGAAGCATAGCCTGGGACTAGACCTGCTAGATGCAAGACAGCAGAAAGGTTAAGGGCATGGGCCATGGAATTTGGCACTTCCCAGTTTGAATCCCAGCTCTGCCACTTAACCATGTGTTTATCCAGTTTCCTAATTTCCCCCAGCCTCAGTGTCCACAATGTAAAGGAGAGAAAAATAATTTCCTCCCCTATGCGTTGAATCTCATCCTAGATTTACTAGGATGAGGCACATAGGATGCTCATCGCAGTGCCTGCAAGGGGAGCTGTAAGGTGATTCGCTGGAGAGACAGTAAGGAAGGAAACAGCAGGACCATCATCCAACCTTTGGTCACTGAACACATCATTAGATCAGGCACTAGATGAGGAAAGAAGGGGGGCATTGATTCCAGCAGGGTTTCAAACCTGGGTCACTGGAGAGGTGGGGACAATGACAGAGTTAAGAAAAACAAGAGGGAAAAGAGATTTGGGAGTAGTAGGAGGGTCAGCTCCATCTTGGGCTAGGGGTTCACCAGAAGAGGCTGAGAGGGTAGCTCAGCAGACAGTTGAAAAGGAAGAAACCTGAAGATTAAGGATGTCAATTCCGGAGTCTTCCATGCCATTGTGATCACATGAAGAGCAAGAAAGACCAGAGGAGTCTGAGGAAAATTCCTGGAGTCACACATGGGCAGCAGATAAGGAAGAAGAACCAGCCCAGACACCCAAAGGGATCGGAATATAGAAAACTCTTCTATGGTGTGAGATGTTGCAGGGTCTGCAAACAAGGAGGACCCAGCTCCATTTCAAAGGTTGGGGGCCATGCCAAGAGTCATTAAAGATGGTGGCAGTGACAGATGGGGCTACTCTTGCTGTCTCCAGTGGAATTCAGAGAGTAAGGGGCAGCAGCTCAGGGGAGGGTCAGGGGAGCTGAGGAAGGTGAGTATGTTTTCAGGGGAAGAAGTAAAGGAAGGACAGACTGAGATGCAAGCAGAGGCGGCCTAAGAACCAACATTGACAGCAGGCACTGTGCTAGAATGTGCAACAAAGGTTGACTTTAGTCTTGACCACAACCATAAGAACTGGGTGGTTTTTATTATTTTACTTCATATTTTGTAATGAGGAATCTAGGCACTGAGAAATGCTGTAGACTGAAGGTTTGTGTGTGCTGCTCAAATTCATATGTTAGATCCTAACCCCCTGTGTGGTGGTCCTAAGATTTGGGGCCTTCAGTAGGTAGAGCAGCTCCCAGGAGACCCCTCACCCCCTACATCACGTGAGGATACATGGAGAAGATGACCCTATGAACCAGGAAGGGGGTCCTTGGCAGACTCAGCACTTTGATCTAGGATTTGCAGCCTCCAGAACTGTGAGAAATAAATTTCTTTGATTTCTAAGCCATCCAGTCTATGGCAATTTGTTTTAGCAGCCAAGTGGACTCAGAGAGGTTAAATAATTTGCCCAATTAACAGTTGGAGGAGCCAAGATCCGAAGCCAAAACTCTAGAGTCCATGGCTTTTACCCAAAAGGCTGTTCTGATGGGAACAGTTTCTAGAGGTGGAAGGGAAGGCTTTAAAGGCTTAGCTCTAGCAAGGGAGAAGAGAGCAGATGGAAAGAAAGAGTGAGGTAGAGATTAGGTTAGGAAGGAGGAAGAGGCCCCGTGCTGGAAATGAGGGATGCGAGGACGGATTTGGGAACCTGAGGAGAGCAGCTGTGGTTTGCAACAGTCAGCGAGGAGATTGGGGTGAGAGACAACTGAGAAAAATATGAGGGATGCCGAGCAGCAGCTGAGGTCAAAGGGCGTGGGTTTAACATGGATCTCTCTGGATTCAGCAGTCTTGAGGCAGGGTCAGAGAAAGGGGATGGCCACGTTTAACCTAGCACTGAGCTTATGTAATTGAAAGGAGTTAAGAGGGGGAGATTGTAGGGCACAAAGGAGGACACCAACAGCTGGCACAATGGGGAAGGAGAATATTTTCAATGTCATCTCATCCATACCAACAAGCACAAAGGTGAGGACGGAGCAAGCAGCTATGATGGGTTATACCCAGGTCTGTCAGCCAGTTGCCCAACAAGACACGCTGGTTATACCCCAGCACCCACAAGTTTTGTTGGTTGAACAGTGAAGACTCATAACTCCACTGCCCAATACCATAGTCACTAACTTCCTGTGGCTACTGGCACCTGAAATGTGGCTAGTCTGAATTAAATGTATTGTAAGCGGAAGAGATACCTGGACTTCAAGACTTATATGAAAAATATCTTTTTTTTGGGTACAGATTACATGTTGAAATGATAACATTTGGGGGATAGTGAGTTAAATAGACTATATTACAATTAATTTCACCTGCTTTTATTTTATTTAATGTGCTACTAGAATACTTAAGATGTGATTCAGAAGTTATTTCTATCAGCAAGAACTGGTATAGGAGGAGACTATGATGTTAACTTTGGGCTAAATCAATGCATTCAGCCAGCATGCCCAGTTAAGCAAAGGAGTTCGGCTGAACAGCTCTCTGAGCTATTTTGAGAAGATGGGAAAGAGAACTGATAAAGAGTTGATTTGCTGGACCTGGGAATGGAGGGCCAGGGCAACCTGACTGGAATTAGGAAAGAGGTCTTCTTTGGAGTACCAGAAGATTTCATGACATGACACTAACTGGGGCAAGAAAAGGGCTCGCCATCAACAGGAGTCTGCAAACCCTCCAGGGATGACAAGGATTGACCCTGGATCCACTTCCCATTAAGGTGTCCTCGCTTTCCCCCTGGACCATTCTCAACGTCCTCAACTCCCCATCTGCTCCCTCCACTGACCTCAGGGTGACATCCAAACATCCCCTTCCCTTGTTCCCACCAGTCTCTCCCAGAACACCAAATCCAACAACCTCACACCTTCCAAAAAGCCTTTTCTGATTGTCCAATGAGGACAAATCCCCGGCTCCCCCAAACCTCCCCTCTTTCCAGAGCCGCCTGCCAACAATTAAGAATGGCAGTAACATGATACAGCATGACCAGCATGGCTTGCAGGCAGGAAATCCACATCCTAACCCAGATTTGTCCAATTTTCTTTTTTTAATTTTTTTTTCCCTGTGTGAGTTTAAGGCATATCACAACTTCTCTGGACCTCAGCTGCTTCATCTGCTACCTACCATACTGACCCAATGCACAGAGTTGCCAAAGGGTTCGATGAGGTAATGGGAGAGAAGTGCTTTACTAAAGGAGCTGTGTTCAACAAAGAAAGGGAGCGTTGTCATCTAGAGCTGGAAGTAAGAGGAGGAAAGAGGAAAGCTGGGCGTAGGATAGGAATGCTTGTCCCAAAGACAAAGTGTGGGTCCCCGATGGTGCTAAGGGGTGGCTTTCCCCACTAGCAGGAGGGTGACCTGCCCACAAGGCCAGCACAGGCCAGCAGAACACACACCCAACTTCCTGAATTTTCCTTCAGCTGAGTAAATAAGAGTGATTCCAGGGAAGATGTCCTAAACAAAACCTGAATGCGGCTGTTAATGAGCTGCTTGAGAATTCAACGCTACTGAGCATTGAAAAGAGGATTTTAAATCCATGGTGAAATGTTATAATTCATCCCAGACTCACTCCCCCCAAGCCTCCCCAACATAGTGAAGGGTGGAGAATGAGGAATCCAAAGAATGGAAGATGTAAGCAGGGTTTGCCCTTCCTCCAGGGTGCACCGGCTCTCATCCCCCATCCCCCTGACTGCACCGAGCACATTCCCACTTTATTTAACCTTCACGTGAACCTTTGAAAGACGGAATTATTATTATCCCCGTTTTATAGAGGAGGGAACTGAGGCTCAGAGGGACACAGCAGGGGATTCAAGACTAGCTCCTTCTGGGCAATAAGGTTTCCCATCATGGACTCTGTACAGGCTCAGACAAAATAAATAACCTGAAATTTGTTCAAGATAGAGCACTACAGGAAACACATAGCAGGTCAGTATGTAAAGCTCCATTTTTTTATTAAAATGTTTTCAATGTAGATAAATATATATTTGGATCTAGATCTTAATAAGCATGTGTAGTTATATGTCTTGTAAGTATAGTATTGTCTAGAACCACATGCTTCAAACTGTCCCATACACCCCCACCACCAATTCTTGACTTTATATGCGTCTAGGTTATTTTAATGTTTGCTATGGATTAGTAAGAGCAAAGGGGCGCCGGGCATGGTTGGGCAGGCCTGTAATCCCAGCACTTGGGAGGCTGAGGCAGGAGGATCACGAGTTCAAAGCCAGCCTCAGCGATGGTGAGGCACTTAGCAACTCATTGAGACCCTGTCTCTAAATAAAATACAAAAAAGGGCTGAGGATGTGGCCCAGTGGTCGAGTGCCCCTGAGTTCAATCCTCGGTACCACAAAAAAAAAAAAAAAAAAAAAAAAGAGCAAAAGGGCCCGCTCCAGGGGCCCACCATTCCCACACTTCCACCCCCATCATTTACTTCCTAGAGCTTTCTACCCTAGCCATCAGACATCGGCCCTCCCATTTGTTTTACCTAACTGCTTTTTTTTCTTTATCCACAATTTAAAATTTCCAAAGAATAGTGAAATTAATTCCTGAATCTGATAAAGGGATCACAATGGTAAATAGTTTGGAATTTCCTTTCTCCTCCCATGCAACACATTAGCATTTTATTTGGAGTTTTCTGAGCACATGGTATTGTATTAACCCTAGAGTAACTTGATGATGAAGATTTCAGGTGAGCTGCTTGGCTATGGGACCCCGGTGATCACCTGAAAGTCTTTCCTGTAAGGTGATCACTCTTCAGCCAGGTATGGCCATGTGGGGATAAATTCAAGGCTAGTGTTGCCAGATCTGATCTTTTTCAAAAGAAGCCAGGAATGTGGATTTGTGTAAAATCTGATTTTTAAATGTTGGCTGAACTTTCCCCCCCTTTTAAAATATCGTGCAGATAAAAGAAAACTTGAAGAAAGTTAAATGCAACCCATGTGACTCCTGGTGGGTCTCAGTCCCCCTTTCTAAACTTGTCCCCAACTCCTCTGCCCTCACGAATGCAGCCCAGGCCTCACCCTTCCTTAGGGGAACTACTTAGCTACTTAGGTGGTGCCTCTTCTCAGTTCCTCCCAATCCTAAATATTAATCTTCATTAGTACTTCCATTCTCCAAGGCTCTCTTCTGAAAGCTGCTTCTCTGCCTTGCCTGTATTTCCCTTGGCTTTTAGCATGTCTCATTTTTCTGCTTTGAGCCAGCATTGTTTCTGCATGTTTAAATCTTTCTGGTAGATCATACATTCGAAGAAAGGAAGGAAGTATTTTGTGTGTGTGCCAGTTATGACTTTAGGACTATTTCCCTCAATTTGTAGAAGAGGAGGCCAAAACTCAGGCCATGTGATTGTCCTAAGCTTTCTGCTGGTACCACAGCTTGGGGTAGGAGGTCTCCCCTCTCTTCTCCCTTCCTGTCTTTCAACTGAAATCCTTCTTCTCACTTCTCCATCTGTAACTCCTACCCAACCCCAGAGACAGCTTTACTTGCCAGCATCCTCAGCTTCACTGTGCACCAGGTGGTGCTGGATCCTTTCCCTCTATTCTGTGCCCCACGGCACCTGTAAGAAAGTCTGTCAGCCCCCATGAAACTGCCACATAACTCACTGTTTGATTATTCATCTCTTCCTTGCCTAGCAGAGCACCTGGCCCAATATAGGTGATCTGTCAATATTTACTAGACAGCGGAAAGGAAGGGAAGGAGGGAGAGGACAGTAAGGATGGGGAGGAAGGAGGGGAGAATAGGCAGAAATGGGCCACTTGCAACCACAAAAACCTGAGTTGTAATGACAAGATGGTCCCAAGCCTATTTCTGGGTTGGGACAGATGCAGCTCCGTTGTGCTACAGACTGAAAGCAGACCATCGGGAAGTCTCCAGCAGCCACCTCACCCAGAGGCCAGGCAGGTGGCAGGCTGCTCCTTGGCTTTGGAGCCCCAGGAACCAGCATCCGCCTCCACCTGCTTATTGATCCTGGTGTCTAGCCCTGGGGGAAAGTGCCATCATCAGTCAGATGCTCTGCTATTGGAGGATGGCTGCAGTTAGGACAGGTGATGTGGAGATGAGCCTTCTCCAACAGCAGGCAGGGAAGTGAACTACAGAGGCTTGGAGCAGGCCACAGGTGTAGAGAAGGGCTGACCAGGATTCCTCCAGCCTCAGGCAGCTGTCTGAGCAGAAAATGGGCCTTCTGCCTCAGACAAGGCAGGGGAGGATCATTTTTCAGAGAACCTTGGAAGTGGGTCTCCATTGCTTGCTAGAAAACTGGGCGGCTGCACACCCTACCCCTCCTCATTCACAGGCCACCAGGCAGGACCAGGCTGTCAGCACGTTAGGGTACCTCTCCCTGCCCCAGGCCACAGAGAACCATCGTGGTCTCAGAGGAACCACAGATAACCTAACCCGGCTGATGTTCTCAAAAGCCCAGCGTCCTCTCAAACGAGTGTCCGACACCCACGGACATCCACCCTGCGATCAGAGCGTGAAAGGGAGCTCTGGCTGCCTCCCCACCGCGGCCATTCCAGCCAAGGAGGGAGCACCAAGGACAGCACTCCGCAGGAATTAGGCCTCAGAGAAAGGTCTGGGAGAAGGTCGAAGGGTCCACAACTCCCCACCCAGGCTGAATCTAAGCATCTGGGTGGAGAGCAGGATCCTCTTGACTTCTCCTCCCTCTTTTTTAGCGGTTTCCTTTCTAGTGACGCACCCAGGACCTCCCTCCAGCCTCCCAGTGGCTTTCGATCCCAACTTACAGGATGACTCCAAGAGACCAGGTGGCTTAGTCTGCTTTGGCCACTAGAACAAAGTGCAGTGCCAGAGACTGGGTGGCTTACAGACAATGGACACTTATTTCCCACAGTTCTGGAGGCTGGAAGACTGTGCTCAGGACATGGGCAGGGGCAGGTTCTAGCAACTTCTCATCCTCACGTGGTACGGGGGTAAGACAGATCGCTGGGGTCTCTGGGATAAGGGCACAGATCCCATTCAGGAGGGTTCAGCTTCATAGCCTCCCTAAGACCCCGCCTCCCAATACCATCACCCTGGGGTCAGGACTTCAGCATTTGCATTCAGGAGGGGCAGGTCTAAACAGTTATTTATTTAATTTATTGGTACTAGGGATTGAACCCAGAGGCCCACAGAGTGCATCCCCAGCCTTCCCTCCCTCTTTCTCTCTCTCTCTCTTTCCTTCTCTCTCTCTCTCTCTTTTTCTCTCTTTCTCTTTCTTTCTTTCTTCCTTCCTTCCTTCCTTCCTTCTTTTTCTTTCTTTCTTTCTTTCTTTCTTTCTTTCTTTCTTTCTTCTTTTTTTTGGCAGGGTCTTACCAACTTGCCCAGGCTGGCCCTGAGCTTGCAATCCTCCTGCCTCAGCCTCTCACATACCTGGGATGACAGGAACCTAAACATTTAGACCACAGCACCCAGATGCTCATCACGGGCCCCTGGCAGGCCTGGAATTACCAGCTGCTTTAGCTCAGTGAATCCTCAACAGAAGATGAAAAATCAAGCAAACAAAACGATGTCTAACCTATTTTAAAAACAAGAAAATAAAGTTCAAAGCGATTCTATAATCCGAAAGAGGGGGGACACCCTAAAATGAAAGGAGACATTACTTAAAAAGCAAACAAAAAACATAACAAAAACTAGGACTTCAGGTAGAGAACTTACAAATAATGCTACCAACCTAAGAAAGCAGAAGGAAACAGCAGTTTTATTGATTGCTTATGTGCCAAGTGTGTTGTGTCTTCTCACTCCATCCTGAGGTAAGTATGACACAAACTCTTTTCGTCCCCTCTTTTACTAACTTAACCAAAGCCCAGGGCCTTCCCCTGGACAGGCCACACTGTAGTGGGTTAACAGGCTCCCTTCAAGGAAACATATCTGCATTTGAACAATAGCTCTCTGCAGAAGACCAAGTCACCCAAAGGAATGGCTCCAATGTGGGGAATGCCAGGCCTCAGCTCTGTCAGTGGGCGGAGGTCTCAGGGTAGAGCCTTTTGGCACCACTAAGCATCACTGGAGGCGGCCACCTACGGGTCCGGCGGACACAGGGCTCCAGTCAGCAGCTGGCAAAGCTGGGGTGCAGGGGCTGGACTGAGGGGGAAGATCAGGTCAGGGAAGGCGAGGCCCGGGCAAGTGCAAGAGCAAGGCAGGCAAGCACTTGCAGAGGAATGTGCTCCTCATGTCCCCATGCCCCAAAATGTCAGCCCATTTAACAGTGTGGAAGGGACACTGTCATAGTTAGTGGCAGGGCAGGGCAGTGAGCTGGAGCAAGAGGCCAGAGTCGTCATTCAGCTCAGTCACCTCCTCCCCGTGCAACCTAGGCCTGGTCCTCAGCATCATCATCTGTGGGACGAGGCGGGTGGTCGAGGCTTCTTCCACTTTCAAGAGAGATGTAATTATAGGAGCCCTGACAGCCCAGCACTTGGATGGCAGCATTAATGGCCGAGAGGGGCATGGGGGAATGGGGAGAGGGAGAAAGAAGCAGGGCCAAAACAGGTGAGACAAGCTCTAGGTGACAGAGTCCACTATAAGTGTCTGGGGGTGGGGTGGACTAGGGGTGCCAAGAATGAGCCAGGAGGCCCTGCAGAAAGGACAGAAGGACACCGGTCATCTGCTGTTATCGGGGTTCTACTGGGAAGGACCGGATGCCGGATGCTGCAGTGAGCCCTAGGGAGGGGGAAAAGAGAGAGCCGGGTACAGTGACACTAATGAGGGTCTTCACAGGACCAGAGTGGGGCTGCCTGCTGGAGCCGTGTGTGAAGAAGGTGGCACTCACACGGAAAGGACTACCCCAAACGGCTCCGAAGCACTCGAGAGAGGATAGGTACATTTGGAAAGGAGTCTTCATTACCCCCACTTCACAGATTTGAAAACTGAGGCTCATCATGGTCAGAGTCAGGTGGCAGAACTGGAATTAGAACACCCTGTTCTGCTTGACTCCACAGCTTTTGCCCTATCCTTGCTCCCGCGGAATATATGCCTATGTGGGGGTTAAGGGTGGGGAGGAGAAGGGAGGGAGGAGTGAGAAGAGAGAAAAGTCTGGAGAGATGGATTGGGGATGATGAGGATGGGGATGGATGGTAAGCACTTTTCTAGAGAAACAAAATGGCAGCCAAAATTTTTCCAGATTCATCTGTGGTTACCTCTAGCAACTTTTAAAAAAAAATTTTTTTTTTTAGTTGTAGATGGACACAATTCCTTTATTTTATTTATTTATTTATATGTGGTGCTGAAGATGGAACCCAGTGCCTCACACGTGCTAGGTGAGTGCTCTACCACTGAGCCACAACCCCAGTCCACCTGTAGCAGTTTTTAAGAGCACAGCATTCTAGAATTAACCAGATCTGGACTGAGCTTCCGCCTCCACCACTTAATACGTCTATAACCTAGACCAAGTACTGAACCTCCTAGAGCCTCACTTTGCTCACCAATACTATGTGAATAATAACAGCCATACCTCCCCTCATTGGGTAGTTGGTAAAGATTAAGGACTGCCACATTTAGAGGGCTTGGCACGATGTCTGGCACATGTTAAATGTTCAATAAAAGGCAGCAAAATACAGCCACTCTTCTTCTAATGTTGCTCCAGCAGACTCTCCTCTCTCCTGGCCTCCTTCTCAAATCAACATCTGGCCATGCTCCTCCTCCTCCCTCCTCAGCTGCCTCCTCTGCATTCCCTTCATTTCAGAGCCCACTTCAAAGCTTCTGCTCCCTGTGCATCCTCTCCTTCCTAGAATTCTAGTTTGCATGAAGAGCAAATGATTCATCAGTTTGTCTACACCACCAACTCTTTAACATCTCAGGAACAGGAACTCTCAGGAACTATCCTGAGTTGTTTCAATGGACTGGTTTGCGTGGGACTGGCCAAGGGATAGGCATGGGGCTCTTGGGCTGTGGGGTGATAGGGATTACCTAACAAATTTCCCATGTGTGTCTGCATTTTGTAAATGAACCTCTGGATGTACATCAAAACCTTCTACCCAAACCACAAATTCTGTGCCTTTGCAATTTTGCCAACTATCAAATGATCCTTAACGACTACTCAAGAATCTCTTCCGCTAATTAGACAGTGATAGATAGGTACACAGAAGATTGGTGGGGGGGGCGTTGAGAATAAAGTTTATTGACCTCCTGACAGGGGTCTTAACCATTTTTGTACCTTCACGCATTTTTGTGTCTTCACACAGACTGGTGAAGATGAAGGGCCCTTTCTCAGAGTGTTTTAAAATCCACAAAATAAAATGCATAGCTTGACAATAACGCTGAAATACAATTATTAAAATTTCAAAAGTGCATATTATAGCAATACATGTTTTTGATTTTCTTTTTTTCTGTTCTTTTTTCTTTTCTGTATCAGGGATTGAACCCACGGGAGCTTAACCACTGGAGCCACATCCCCAGTCTTTTTTTTTTTTTCTTTCTTTCTTTTCTTTTTTCTTTTTGAGACAGGGTTTCACCAAATTCCTGAAGCTGGCTTTGAATTCTCGAGTCTCCTGCCTCAGCCTCCCAAGTTGCTGGGATTACAGGCATATGTCACTGTACCCAGCTGGCTGGCTGGCTGGCTTCCTTTCTTTTTGTTTTATTTTTTAAGACATGGGTATTGAACCCAGGGGCACTTTATCACTGAGCTACATCCCTAGTCCTTTATATTTTTTTTTTAATTTTGAGACAGGGTCTTGCTAAATTGCTTAGGACCTCGTTAAGTTGCTGAGGCTGGTTTGACTTGCTATTCTCCTGCCTCAGTTTCCTGAGTTGCTGGGATTACAGGCATGCACACTAAGCCCAGCCACGTTCTTCTTTATTAACACATTGTTATGCTTTGGATATGAAATGTCCCCATGCACTCCTATGTTAATACAGGAATGTTCCAGGGTAAAATGACTGGACTGTGAGAGCTGTTACCTAATTAGTCCGTCCTAGTTTAAATGGACTGGATGGTAACTGTAGGCAGGTGGGGCATGGCTAGAAGAGGTGGATCACTGGGGGCATGCCCTGGAAGGGTTCATCTTCCTTGGGACCTCTTTACCCCTCTCTCTTTCTGCTTCCCAGCTGCCATGTCCTGAGAAGCTTGCCCCTCAGACAGCCTTCCTCCATGAGGTGCTGCCTCTCCTGGGGCTCAGAGCAACAGATACAGCTGACCAGGGCCTGCATCTCTGAAACTATGAGCCAAAATAAACTTTCCTTCCCCTCAGTTGTTCTTGTCAGGTATTTTGGTCACATTGACAAAAAGATGACTAACACACACATCAAATAATAAGCTCCAGGTGTGATAACCACTGTAATTTCAAAGCTGCAATTGACATAAATATTTCAAGACATCAGTAGCAGTTAAAATGCAATATGAAATATCCACGATTTCTACTTGCAACAGTGTTACAGGTACTACAAATACACTGGTTTGTTGCTTATATTGATAATAAAGAAAGTACGAAATGAAGATATTCTCTTTTTTTTCCTCATCAAGTTTACAGACTCCTCTGTATTCTATACATGGATCCAGTGGGGCTGTTGAACCCAAGCTAAAAGTGCCTGTTAGTTCCTTTACAAGTCAGCAAACATTAACACTGGACAAAATTCTTAGTTCCAGCTCACCCTCACCTCCTTCTTGAAAAGTCTCCACTCACACCTTTCTTGCCTCAGATCCCGAGTTCTACAGATATGAGCCTACTCTGCCCCTCCCACCTGCCTGTACCAGATGGGAGTTCTGCCTTGGCCGAATCCCTCGCCCAGGCTACCTGATCCCTACCACAGCAGGCTGGAGAGAAAGCCTCAGCTTCTAGAGGGCCCCGCTCAGACCAGAGGATCCTCTCTGGAATGTCAATAAGGGAGAGGCCCAGGTGATGAGCTCAGCAAGGGCCAAGATGTACAGTTGAGCCACTGGCCCTGGAAGGTGGCACCACGGAGTGAAGACCAGAAACCAGCTGTACTGGAACTCCACCCCCTCCAAACGGTCATCTGCCCCAAGGATGCCTGGCCTCCTTCCAGGTCTGGGCTTTGATGCCAATGCTGCATTTGATGGTTTCTCTCTTCTTTCCTCAGAGCCAGCCTAAGGGGGTCTCTGTTTTCTGTATCAGAAGATCGCTTTGTCAATATTATTAACACCATTTTACAGATGAGGGGGCTGAAGTTCAGTGAACTTGAACAATTTGCCCAGGCTCACAGGGCAAAAGGTGAAGCTGTTTCTCCCCTCCGCCTCCCCCTTTTATTGGGGGGCAGGTAGGTGATGCCCTTTCAGTATTTCCTTATTTACAATCACACAAATCATACATGAAAACAATCTCTTAAAAAATCCAAATAGTACCGATAAAATGCCCGCATGCATGCACTCAACATTTTATCTCATAAACACAGACCTAACCCTACCGTATGTTCAGCCACCACCCAATTTGACATTCTGTCTTTTAAACCTTACCCCAATAGTAGGATGGCTTGCTTTCCAAGGCGGAAGGGAAGGAGTTGAGGGGACACAGTGAGGAACAGCTGTGAGCACAGCCCCCAGGCCTGGTGCCCTGCAAGGAAACCTAAAGCTAAATCAATTTCATTGAGAGCCAGCCTCACTGGGCTGCTGGGCAGAAACCAGACTGTGGAGTGGAACCAGCACCGAAGGCTGCTGCTCTTTTATCTTTGCATGGAGCCAATTCTCCCCATGCCATATTTCTCTGCCTTCTTGTCACTTGACGTCAGAGCCCCAAACCAGAAAATACCGAAGGAAACTCAGCAGACACAAAGAATCCTTCAGTACAAAAGGGGAAAAGCCACAGCCACATTAAAAAAAAAAAAAAATCCAGCCAACAGTTTTATTTACTTTTGGAGAAAGAAATGGGAAGGGGGTGGGAATTAGGATTTGTGTTGTCTCCCACATTGTCTGTGTCCCCACAAAGTTATCTGAGGAGCGGGGCTCAGGGCCCAGGAGAGACAGTGAGGCGCTCCTTGGGAAAATACTGCAGACTCCTTTCCTTGAAGAAGGAACACACAGCCTGCTTCTTCAGACACCACCAATCTATAACTGCCTGAGCAGCACATTAACCATCTACTTAAAATCTTGGGACGGCATTTATTTTATCCTGGAAACTGCGATGGTCCTATTTTTAGCAAGAGGGCCCTTCTTCTTTTCTTTCATCCTACTTTGAAATACGATCTGTAGAGACCGGATGCTGTTCACAGAAAGGCCTATTAGAAGTTTCTTAGTCTAACCTGGGTCTGCAAGATTAGCATTTTGAGGCACAGAGAGGTTAGGATCCAGCTGTAAATTACACAGCTCATCAGCAGCAGACCCAGTAGGCTCCAATCTCAGGATTCCCTGACCTCTAAGCCCATGTCTCTTCCCACATGCACTACCACAGAAAAGCACAATGTAGTTCATTGTCTGAGCTCCAGAGACAGAAAGCTCTGTCAAATCCCAGTTTCATGGTGGGGTACCGTGGCACATGCCTGTAATCTCAGCAACTCAGGAGGCTGATGCAGGAGGATTGAGAGTTCAAAGCCAGACTTGGTAAATTAGCTAGGCCCTAAATAACTTAGCGTGTCTCAAAATAAAATAAGATTAAAAAAAAAAAAAAAAAAAAAAAGGACTTGGGGATGTAGCTCAGTGGTAAAGTGCTCCTGGGTTAATCTCCAGTCCAAATATGCATATATATCCCAGTTTATTTGTTTCATGACCTGGGAAAGTCACAAAGAGTCTCTGAGCCTCCTTTTCCTCACTGGGAATTATGAGAACAACCATCTGGAGGGTGACTGTGAGAACCGAATGTGCCAGGGCTTGGCACACGTGCACATCATGATTGTACTGTACTGCTCCTGTCGCACACATAAGTTCAGTGGACCTACAGTCATTGTGTCTGCATGACCACCCACAGATGGGGGAAAGGATTGTTATCCGTCCACTCACAGTGAGGAAAACTGAGGCTCCCCTGGGATGACAGAACCTGCACAAGATTAAAGGGGTCCTGTTTGTTATTTTGCAGTGCTGGGGATCAAACCTGGGCCTCATGCATGCTAGGCAAGCACTCTACCACTGAGCTCCATCCCTACTTCCCCAGACCCTGAGATCAGAGTTTTCAAAGTGAGCACATCATCAGCATTCAGAAGTCATAAATGCCCCCACCAACTTCCTTAGACATTGGTTGAATTAGTAGTAAAGATACCTCTATCTTCCCCCTGCAGAGCAGAGCTACAGATGCACTGGCACACACTTCAGGACCCTCCTTTGTGGACTGGAGCCAGAACAGTACCTGGCACAGACCAGAGGTTCTATATGGTTTTGATGAATGAGTGAATTACTGAATGAATGAAGATCCTGACCTGCAGATGAGAATGGAATGGCCTGAAGCAGGTGTTTTGTTGAAGAAAGGGGTGATGAGGTGGGCAGGCAAGACCCCAGTCACAGCAAGCAAGAGCCCTGCCCTGAAAGGAGGAAAGTCTTTTTTTTTTTTTTTTTTTTGGTACCGGAGATTGAACTCAGGGGCATTTGACCACTGGAGCCACATCCCCAGCCCTTTTTTGTATTTTGTTTAGAGACAGGGTCTCACTGAGTTGCTTAGTGCCTCGCTTTTGCTGAGGCTGGCTTTGAACTCGTGATCCTCCTGCCTCAGCCTCCCAAGTCGCGGGGATTACAGGTGTGTGCCACCCGCGCCCGCCCGGTGGGAGGAAGCCTTTAACAAGGCCAAGAGCTGGTCTCCTGACCTTAATGGTCCCATACAGAACATCTCCCTGCCTGGCCCGCCAGATCCAATCCAGACCTCTCCTCTGCCCCATGACTGTGAAGCACATGTGACCCTCCTCCAGCTAAAACAGGTGTAATAACATTGCAGACTAAGGGTGGCAAACAGGCCAGAAGAATGGCCCATCTGTCTTCCTAATTGTCAAGTCTGCCCGTAATAAGATTTTTCTCCCTGTCACACCTTAGGCTGCTCCTGAACTGAAGCAAAACCAAGGTATACATCTTCCAGCCATGAGCATGGCCTTCATAAAGTGCCAGGGATGAAAAGAAGCTGCTCGGCTAAGACAAGCAGAAAGAACCAGAAGGAACTCTGGACTGGGAACTAAAACCTTGGGGTCCTTGTTCCTAACCACTGGGGGGTGCTTGGGCAGTCACTGCACCTCAATCAATCTCTGTTTCCTGAAAAATTGCAGTCTAAAGTTATGGAGCTGGATATGGTGGCGTGCGCCTGTAATTCCAGAGGCTGGGGAGGCTGAGACAGGAGGACTGTGAATTCAAAGTCAGCCTCAGTAATTTAGCGAGGCCCTTAGCATCTCAGCAAGACCCTGTCTCTAAATAAAACACACACACACACACACAAAAAAAAAGGGGGTTGGGGATGTGGTTCAGTGGTTAAGTGCCCCTAGGTTCAATCCCTGATACAAAATAATAATAATAATAATAATAATAATAATAATAATAATAAAGTTATAAGAAAGAAATTGAATAAATTGGGTCCATGGAGGAGGAGCTATGAATCATATGATATTGTATGCAACATAAAAATTTTAAACTATATGCATTTGAAGGAGAGTGTCCATAATTTTCAACAGCATCTTAAAGATATATGCAATTCTCCTCTATTTAAAAAGTTAAGAAATACTAGACAATTTCTATCCAATAGTTATTGGGCACTTCTATGGTCCTCCTCTGTGCTAGGCACTGGACACACAAATATGAGCAATAAGTTCTGTTTTTAGGGTTCTCAGTGAAGTTGATACTCACTGTGACAGAAGCCTACTTTTGGTGGACTGTTGCATTTTTGGTTTTTGGTGGTGCTGGGGATTAAATCCAGGGCCTCATGCATGCTAAGCAAGTACTCTACCACTGAGCTACATCTCCAGCCCAGGGCATGCCTTTGGAAACAAAGAAGAGGCAACGTTTGATTCAGTCTGGTCAGGAAAGGCTTTCTGGGAGGAAAAATTTAATGTTGAAGTTGAAGGCTATGTATGCATTCAGTGGGTGAATGAGTGAAAGAGTACTTTAGACAAAGGGCAGTATGTGCAAAGACAACATGTGCTCCACAAATTGCCTGAAGTGTAATTGTGAGTAGAACATTGCAGGGGTGCTCACTGCAGGAGACCAGGGAAAGTGGTGGAAGCCAGTAATGTGGCTGGAAAGGTAGGTTGGGCCCAGATTAGGAAATGCTCTGTCCACCACCCTAAGGAATTTTACGTTGTGGACAATGAGTTCTTTCTAGCTGCAAAAGTCTGAAATGAGCTATCACTCCCTGCACGAATTTCCCTAAATGCTGAGCAGAGGCTTGGCAATTGTGAGCTCAAATGGGACAATAAGGAAGGAGTAAAGAAAGAACTTCTGCTCTTGGCACCATGAGTGAACACATGGGCTGTCTGATCAAGGTACTGGTACTTAGTGCACATGTTCAGGGTGAATCCAGCAGGCTGCTGTCAGTCCCTCCCTCTTTGTCTCCCTGTATGTGATCTGGGTGGGGTAAAAAAGGGGGTTGTCTAACAGCCCATTACTATGGACAAGAAAGGAAGATGCTGATTGGCCCAGTCAATGGGATGCAGAACTAAGTCACATGCCTATTTAGGTCCTTGGTCCTCACCTGGCAAACAGGTTTTCAGTTCCTCCACTTGACTCTACCACTCCTTTTGCCTCCAAGCCTCTTTCCACCCTCCTCAGTTAGTTAACTCCTGTCAGTTTTCAGATGGAGTGACACTGAACCAACCACAGGTTCTCAGGACACCTAACAGTTTTCTTTAAAACAACTCGGCACCCTGCAGCATTCGATACTTATTTGAGTGATTTGATTCATGTCTTGGCCACTGGACTGTGAACTCCACGAGGCCAAAGAGTGCCAGTTCTTTTACTTCTGCATTTCTCTACTTTGCCCAGTGCCTGGCACAGAGTTGATTGAATGAAAGCCCGGCCTGGACCCTGAGCCATTTCCCCACAACAAACTGTCCCTGGGATACATTATGGTCCAGTGAGGCAGGAAAGCTGGACTTGAAAAGACAAGGAAAGAGAGGACTCAGCTTGGGTTCCAAGTGTAGATCCATGGTCTCCTGTGTCATGTCTGGAGAGGTTCTAAGGAACCCAGATTTGATTTATTCAGGTAAGTCTTTTGGAATTGTACTTAATTCAACATGCTTTCTCCCCAGGCTTCAACCTGGTCAGTGGCTGCATCTGACCATTCCCTGGCCATGTTTGGTGGATACAGGACTCTTTCTGCTCTGGTCTCAGAGGACTATCGTTGGAGAGGGGGAGTATTCTCCTCTCTCTCTTTCTTGGAAAATACTCCCTTCCCACCTTACTGGCCGCATCCCAGGGTGCTTGGAAAATAACAATGCTAGGGTTTGTAGCCCTGGTGGACGTTCAAGGGCAAGAGTAGGTTCAGAGCTGGTGTAGGGGTCATAGGTTTGACTTTCCAACTCCCATACTAAGTAACCGGCCAGTATGTAAGGGCGAAGTACCTGGAGTCAAAGATTTGACACTAAAGGAGATGTAAGAGAGAGGGGAGCTCTCCAAGTGGCCCAAGGCTTGGCAAAGCGTCCGGGGCGCTCTTGCACCTGGCCCCCAAATACCTCCAGCCTCCACCCAAGGTCACAGGAGGGCAGGAAACTTCAGCTAGGGACCGAGGGGTGTCAGGCCAGGAGCTTGGGGACGGATTTTGAGAAACAGGAGCGACTACACTCTGGATTCCAGGTAGTCCTGGGAGTCAGCGTCAGGGTGCCCCTGGTCCTGCAAGCTGCATCCCGGAACGCCGGACCCGCTGGGTAAAGCTGGGCAGGGGCTGCACCACCCGGGCCGCAAGGACGACGCGGTCTCTCCTTCCCCACTGGTCTCCTTCCTCCCCAAGGCTGGAAAGGGAGCGGCGCCCACCCACCCGCAATCCCGCAGCCCCCTCCCGCGCTGTCGCGGACCCCATGCTCCGGGGCGGGGGCACCCGCTCGGCCCTGGCTGCGGCAGCCTCTGCCTTAAAGGGAGCCGGCGACGCCGCGCTGGGAGGGGGCGAGGCGGGCAGCAGGGACCAGAGGAGAGTGGCCGAGCGCGGGGGCCAAGCCCCTGGTAGCGCAGGGCGGGGTGCTGGACGCCCCAGAAGACGCACTGCCCGGGGCTGGGGGCGCGGAGACCCTTACCTTGGCTACCCGCGGAAATACGGCAGGAGGCGACTCACGGTGTCTGGGGCCCCGCGGCGGGGCGCCCACCCTGGCTTCGGGGCGCACGCAGCCTCCGGGTGCAGGTCCGCGTCCCGGGCGCGCACCCCGCTCTGGCGCACCCTCGTCGTCCGGGGCGCGCACAGCCTCCAGGCGCCCTCTGGCCGGCGGGCTCGGCCAGGACCCGGGGTGCACACCCTGCGGGCACACCCACCGCGCCGGATGGGGGTCTGGGAGGCGCTGCCCGCCGCCGCTTCGCCCCGCGGCGCTGGCTGCCAGCACCACCGGAGTCCCCGCCTTCGCTAGCCTGGGTGAAAAAGACTCCTGACGCGGCGCGGGCTTTGGAGTGTGGGAAGGGGCCGAATTGCGAAACCGAGGGGGAGGGTCTTAGCCTTGATAACTGCAAAAGCCCTTGGACAGAGTTTAGGAGAAAAACTTTGAAAAGAAACGAGAAAACTCCTAACCAGTGCATATCGCTTTTCAGATTTCCAAATGTGCTTTCACATACCTTTCTCTCAATTCATCTAGACATTTCTATCTTCGTGATAGATGGGGAGACAGCATCAAAGTAACGACTTGCCCAAGCCAGAACTAGAACCCAGGCCTGGCAACTGGGAATCTGTGTGCAATGAGCTCTTAGCCAGGGAAGGTGGGGAGTGAAGGCGGGTGAGGGATGTAACAGAACTTTTATCTCTCCTAAGGCATTTCTTTTTCCATCTCCTTCCAAGTCATTGCTGTAGCCCCACTCAGAATCCTCATTGCTGTAGCCCCACTCAGAATCCTAAGTCTCACTTCGCAGCCCCATCTTCCACGGAAGCTATTCATTGAACTTTTATTAATGAAATATTTGCCTTTTAGTCTCACCGCGTTCTGCGTTGTGCACAATAGCACTAGAAGCTGCTTCTACTACCCCTTTTACTGATGGGGACAAACAGTGGGATTGGAGAGGAATGCAGCCTGCAGTACTCCAGATCCCAGCCCCGACCACGACTAGTGTCTTTCCATCCGCCCAAGAGCGTGTAGTAAAACTGAACCAAAGGGGTTTCATTTTTGACTTTGTGATCCAGATGAGAGAGATAGTTTGAGGCAAGAGACATTTCTGGGGCTTTTATTTCCTGTTTTGACAGAAACATGGTTGTTACAATGATTTCACCTCCACTAGAATTCCAGTAAAGCAAAGGAATAGCCCCAGAGCAATAATAAATGGGAATGGAGGCTTGGAGACAATAGGGAGTGATGGGACCTATGGCACTCAGGCACTGTGAAGGGGCTTCTGCTACTCAGCTGCAGTTGATTTCTGCCATCCAAGAAAAAGAATTAATATGGCCTGATCCTGTCATTTTTTGGAGAAACCATAAGTCCAGACATTTAAGTGAAGTCTCCTAATTTGTTGGCAACTTATTTTAAAAATGCTAAATATATATATATCAACATTGTTCAAGCCAAAGGAAATGTGTTTATGAGTCAAATCCAGCCTATAGACCAAGGGTTTGTGCCCTCATGTTTGGAGTACTTGATTCTGCTTCATTTGGGTTTCCCAACATCCGGTGGGATAGACCCAGTGTGGATCACTGTTTTCATTTTAGGGAAAAGGGCACCAATTCATGTGGGTTTCAGGTAGGTTTAGCCCAAGGTCACACAAGCTAATTGGTGGAGCAGGAACTGAAACCCCAGTATTCCAAGCCCTGGTATTGGACCATTTCTCTCTGCATCCTCTGATCTTATGAAGAATTTGTTTCTTGACTCCTGGGTGTTGTGAGCCAAATTAGGCATGGGGCTGGCACTGGGGTGTGGAGACATAGCACCTTTCCTAGGAAGATGAAGCTGCAATGCCAGACTGCTGTCCTCGAAAGCAGGAGCTCAGCCTGATGACTCAGAGATGAAACTGTGTCTTCAGGGTAAAGCTGAGTCAGAGGAAGCAAGGTCTGAATTGGGCCAGCTGGGCTTCTGAAGCACAGGTTGGGGTATCAAGAAACATGGAGGAAAACAGACTGAACAAATGTGCCCATCTCATAGCCTCCTCCCACCACCCCTAAACCAGAAGCCACACACACAGGCACCTCCAGCACATTGCTTGCTTTTCCTGTCATGAAAGGAAGGCAGCAAGAGCTAGCCTAGGAAGCAGACCCCTTGTATGGTCCTGGCAGCAGGTGTTCTAGAAGCTCAGGTTTGGGCATCTCCACTTCAGGACCCAGCCTGGGCCTTTCAGACAGCGAGGGTTCATGCTGAACGCTGATTTAGAATGACTGGGAACAACCCTGCTACAGCCTGAACCTCCGCAATCAAAGGAGTGAGCAGCCCACAGAATGGAGAGCCTCCCTACCCCCCGCCCTCTACTGGAGTTTGGAGTGAAGTGTAGGAGGATTAGCATGTGTTCACCCTCTACTGCATGCCAGGCACTGCGCTGATCATTTCACGTATGTGATCTGTCTCACCGGGACTCACAACAAAATTGTGAAGTAGCTGTCATTCTCCTGCTAAACGGATCAAGGCACAGTTCGCTAGCCTAGTAAATTGAGGACGTGGATTCAAACTTGGATTTTGAAGACTGAACCTCTCTAACTAAAGGCCTGGAAATTGGGGCCCACGTGGAGATATGTCACTCAGACCCTGCTCCATGACAGGACTACGCGGCTGCCAGCAATGTGGTTAATGGACAGCTCTCACAGTGTGGCAACTCCTGCAGGGTGGGCCTCAGTCACGGTGTGCTGGTAAAGGTTTATCAACAGGCTCGCAATGGGGTCAGTTCTCATGCTTCTCTATAGTTCTCTGTAAGCCCTGAAAAGTAGCTTCAAACACCAAACTAGTGACTACTGAAACATTGCTCCTGGCTGAAATACAGAGTTAGGTCCCTGTGAGACTATGGTCACATTTTCATCAACCCATCAATATATACAATAGTCTCCCCTTATCCACAGGGGATATGTTCCAAGCCCCCATACTGGATGCATGAAACTTTCTATAGTACAGAACCCTACATGTACTGTTTTTTTTTTCCTGTATATACATACCTATGATAAAGTGTAACCATAACTAATGCATAAGAAAATTAACAGCAATAATTAATAACAAAATAGAATAATTATAACAATATGCTGTAGCAAGTTATGTCAATGTGGTCTCTCTCTCTCTCTCAAAATTGCCCAACATGCATGCTCCCAGCTGAGTTCATTGGGTGATGCTCCACCTTGCTTATCTTACTGTTTTCACTCACTCTTGTGACATTGTGAGATGATACAGTGCCTGTGTGAGGAGATGGAGTGGGATGGATGCCATAGGTATTGTGACTTACACAGCCTTAGGCTGTTATGTGAGGGTTACTTGAACAAAACACTATGAAATCATGATAGTTGATCTGATAACCAAGAAGGCTAACTACTAAATGACTACAAGTCACTTATAATGTGGGTGTGCCGGACAGTAGGATGATTCACTCCAGAGTAGGATGGAACTGACAGCACCAGATGTCATCATGCCATTCGGAACAGTGCTCAATTTAAAATTCATAAATTATTTATTCCTGGAACTTTCCATTTAATATTTTTGGACTGTGGTTGACCACGGGTAACTAAAACTTCAGAAAGCAGAACTGAGGATAAGGTGTTGAGGGACATACTTTCACCTTATTTTCTGTGTGTTTCTGTTGAAAGACACTCTTTTTTCAATATATATTGTTGGCGTTGAACTCCTGGCCAAACAGCATCATGCATACCGGGGCAAAGCTTGTCTAAAAACACATATTTTCTCCATAAGGTACACTACAGCCTTCTTGTGCTTAGTGACATTAGACAGCACCTGAACACTAAACTTGGAGGCCATTTTAAACGCCAAAATTATCAACAAAAAAGCACAAAAGTATGAAAAACACAGCACTAGATACACTGCAAAGAGTAGGCTTACAGTATGAGAGTTGGAGCAAAAAGCAGAGCTTCGCCCTGCTTGACCCAGCTGGGAGTGTGCATTCTGGCCAATTCAAAATTTTTGCCATTCCTTTCATGTCTATGAATGACCATAAAAACATAGTGGGTATTGACTGAAATTCATACAAGTCAATTTTAACACAGATTGAATGTGCAAATACAAACTCTGAAAACAATGAGGATGGATTGTACATGTATCTGCATGTGTATATGAATATCAGCTCATTATAAATTTTACTGACATGAAGAAGTATAATGTACAATTTATAAATGATGATTAAATATACAATACTCTGTTATGTATTCCATAGAGCCAATTAATTCTCACAGGAAAGCTTTGCTGCTCTTTATCTCTTATATCCAAGCTATTGTACCCAACATGCACTTAACAAATCAGTATTGATCTGATATAAAAGTTGAATGATAGCCAGGTGCAGTGACACACGCCTATAATCCCAGTGGCTCACTTGGGAGGCTGAGGCAGGAGGATCACAAATTCAAAGCCAGCCTCAGTAAAATTGAGGCCCTAAGCAACTCAGTGAGACCCTGTCTCTAAATAAAATACAAAATACGACTGGGGATGTGGTTCAGTGGTCATGTGTCCCTAAGTTCAATCTCCGGTACAAAAAAAAAAAAAAAAAAAAAAAATTGATTGATATTTTTGCTTACACTAAAGATTAATATGAAATTAAAACAGCAAAGATGTGTCCTGGGATGTTTACTCATTCTTTAATAGCATTGGTGACTTTCTTGTGAATCAGATAACAGTTTGCAAATACCAGAATATTTCTCCAATTTGTGTGCTATTTACAATGTAACAGCTACAGCCATACATACTCTTAAGTTTAATTTGCATAATTAAACTTTCTCTTTTATATTCTATGTCTGAAACACTGCACAGGTTTTTGTGTCAACAAAAATATCCATTTCCTTAGGGTAAATATGCAGAAATAAGATCGCTGGGTCATGTTTAACTTGATAAGAAACTTCCCAACTGTTTTCCAGATCAGTTATCCCATTTCCATAGCCACCAGCAATGAATGAGAGAGGCAGTAGCTTCTCATTCTCACCAGCATTCGTTATTATCAATATTTTTTTAAAAACTTAAGCCATGGGTATGCACAGGTATCTCATCACATTTTTAATGTATATTTCTCAAATGGCTGATGATCTTGAACTTCTGTTCATGTGCTTATTTGCTCTCCATATTGTATTTTTAAAATATATTTTATTTAATTGTAAACTTATATAATTTAATTTTTAATAATGGCTAGTCATAACCACTGGCTCATAAAATTTCTGAAAATGTAATAGTCAGCTATTGTGAGCTGGAAGAAGCTGGCTCCTGCGCAGCTCCTCTCCTCTGGGCAGCTCCCAGCCAATGACTGAGCAAAAAGGTGGGGATCGATCCTGGCCATGTCCTTCCTGGGCAGGACTACTCTCAGGGGCAGGCTTTGACCCCAAGCTCTGTTTGGGCTGGTTGAGACCTCGCCAGATCTGCTGGACCATCTGAAGCTCTCCCTGCTCTGTTCCGCTTCTGCTTTTCTTCCCCAGGTGCGATTCCTGATTAAACTCACACCCCTAACTCTCAGGTGTTTTCTGGAAGTTCTGCCACAAACTTCTCTCCTGTTGCCTGTTCTGGTCTAGTGGCCACCACCCCTCCTCAGGCCCTCAAAGCCCTTCATGCCCCTCACATAGATGAATGCACAGCAGCCCAGAGAGCAGCTGGACCCGGCCCTACCTGACTCCCAGCATCCTCTGGGCTGGGTGGGTGGATGCCACATCTGAGCCCCACATATGTGCATTGACTTATGCTAAGAGTGGTTCCATCTGTTCCTGCGGCCACGCCAAACACTGCTGCTGCATTCAGGTGGCTGGTCCCGATCCCTTAAGTCATTCTCAGGTATAACCCAACAGCATCAAGCCTGCTGGAAGCACAGAAATGTTAATGTTAATGTTCTGAGAAGGTGATGGAAAGCCACCCCCCGACCCCATGATGTGACAGCCCTCATCCCCTGCCCCCAGATCTCTGTGAGAACTTCCTGGGAGACTGAGCCTTGGCCTTCTTGCACAGCAAGGACCTGCTTCCCGTGTGCTTTGTATTTGTTCTTCATTCTCCCTCCACTTTCCCTCCATCTGGCTCCCCTGGGATTGCTTCCCCCAAAACTTGTTTGCACATAGGTCTTTTACTTCAGGTAACTAGCTGACTGAGTCATTATTTATAAACTCTTCACTGGTGCCTCTGGGCCCCTCATGCCTGCCCTTCCATGCCCCCAAACATGCCACACATTTTCCAGCTCTGTGGGAAAGGCTGCTCCTCTGCCTCCTCCTCTGCCTTCTCCTTCTGTTTCCCAACTCGTGCACATGTGCCCACGGTGTTTTCCATGTCCAGATGACTCTGCTGCCCAGCTGCTGGTGTCCATCTGCACTTTCTCTATGAAGGCCTTCCTGATGCCTCAAGCCAATGAGACTTTTCCCTTGAAGCCACCTGGCATTTTGAAGCTTGCATCAGATGTTGCTTATGTTCTACCTTGTCTTACAAGGCAACCCCAGCGATCTTCAACACCCACAAGACTCATCATGCCTCTTCCCTGCTTAAACTCTTCAAAGTGCCTCCCATTTCTTTTTCCTTTTTTTTTTTTTTTTTTTTTTTTGGTACCAGGGGTTGAACTCAGGGGCACTCGACCACTGGGTCACATCCCCAGCCCTTTTTTGTATTTTATTTAGAGACAGGGTCTCACTGAGTTGCTAAGTGCCTCACCATTGCTGAGGCTGGCTTTGAACTCTCAATCCTCCTGCCTCAGCCTCCCAAAGTGCTGGGATTACAGGCGTGTGCCACCATGCCCGGCTAAAGTGCCTCCCATTTCTAAAAAAAGTGCCTCCCATTTCTAAAAAAAAAAAAAAAAAAAAAAAAAAAAAAAATCCAGATTCCTCTACAGTGGGTCATAAGTCTAGCCTCCAGTCTTGTCTGTGTCCCCTACATCCTCAGCCCTTAGCCACTCAAGACTTTTCTTAGTTCCACTATTACTCTGGATTCGTCCTTGCCAGGGTTTTGGTTTTTTTTTTTTTTTTTTTTTTTTTTTTTTTTCTTTTTTCCCCTGCCTGGAAACTTCTTCTTCCCAATTCTTTGTCTAGGTAAGTAATACTCATCCCCTGGGTCTCAGTTTAATCATCATTTCTGCAAGGAATCTCTCTGATGCACCTGTAGCCCTAGACTTAGGATTTGTGCTCTCCACTCCCATGTTATCTGTTTTTCTTTCATTACACTCAGCAAAATTTAAATCAAATTGTTTCCATTTATCTCCAAAAGATTGTTATTATGTGAGATGAGTGCCTGTATCTCATCTGGTGTGTTGCAGCCTCTGGTTCAGATCCTGGCATATGTAAATATAAATCCTGGCTCAATGTTTTATGAATGAATACATGATTAAGTGTCCATTTCCTTTGAGACCTGATGGGGGACGAGGAGATGTAGATAGGTAAAATAATTATGCAGGTTTCAAGTTTTCTTTTACTTCCTTGTGATGTTAAATTATTACTATATTGGTGTTTTATAGGCAAATCAGATTCTAAATTCAAAAGCATTATCATTATTATTAAATTCAAAGGGAATATGCCACATTACATTATATCATAAACAAATATCACTACCCTATATCATACACAAAATCACTTAGATAATGTAGATTAAAATGTAAAAGGTCATCAATAAAGTTTCTAGAAGATAACATAGCTTCACATCCTAGAAGTAGGCAAATATTTCTTAAACAGGACACAAAAGCACCAACACTAAAGAGGAAGATTGATATGTCGGGAATACATTAAAATTAAGAACTTCTGTTAACCAAAAATTACTGATGCAAAAAACCCCAACCATTTCTTGTGAACAACTCATTCCTATGATTCCACGGAATGACAGGGCTTGGCTGGGCATCTCTGCTGCTCTACATGTTGGCTGGGCTTGAGTCGTCTAGAGCTCATCTGGCTGTAAGGTCCAGGGTGGCTCTTTCACAGTGCTGGGAGTTAATGCTGGTTATTGGCTAGTGTTCAGCTAGGGATGCTCACTCAGGGGCCTCGCCATGTGGCCTGGGTTTCTTGCAGCCTGGTATCCCACAAGCAAATATCCCAAGAACACGTCCTCTAAGAAGGAAGAATCTGCCCCTTCTCTCAAAGGCTTGGCCTAGAAATGGCATAGCATCACTTCCAACATGTTTTATTGTTTAAGCAGTCATCGAAAAAACCTGGACTCAAGGGAAGGAGGAAGAAATGTCAACTCCCAATGGGGAGAATGAAAAACAACTTATAGCAATCATTAGTCTTCCTCAATATCAGTAAGAGAGTGTAACAGCAAAACACAAACTGGAAGATTTCTCTCTTTCTCTCTCTCTTTCTTCTTTTCTTTTTTTTTTATTTTTTTTAGGACAGGGTCTCACTAGGTTGCTTCAGTCTCGCTAACTTGCTGAGGATGGTTTCAAACTTGTGATCCTCCTTCCTGCCTCAGCCTCCCCAGATGTTGGGATTAATGGCATGCCCCACCATGCCCATCTGGAAGATTTTTTTTTTTTTTTTTTTTTTTTTGGTGCTGGGGAACCCAGGGCCTTGTACATGTGAGGCAAGCACTCTACCAACTGAACTATATCCCCAGCCCTGGAAGATTTTTTTTAAACATATATATTATAAAGCGGGGCGTGGTGGTACACGCCTGTAATCCCAGCACTGGGGAGACTGAGGCAGGAGGATCGCGAGTTCAAAGCCAGCCTCAGCAATGACAAGGCACTTAACAACTCAGTGAGGCCCTGTCTTTAATAAAATACAAAAAAGGGCTGGGGATGTGGCCCAGTGGTCGAGTGCCCCTGAGTTCAATCCTCGGTACAAAAAAAAAAAAAAAAAAAAAAAAAAAAAAAAAAACCACCACCATATATATTACAGGTTGAACTGTGTCTATTCAAAATACAAATGTCAAGGTTCTAGCCCCAGCACCTCAGAATGTGACCTTATTTGGAAATAGGATCATAGCCGATGTAAGCAGTTAAGATGGGTTCACACTATAGTAGAGTGGGCCCTAATCCAATGAAACTGATGTGTTCATAAAAGAGGAATTTAGATAGGGTGAATGCCATGTAATGATGAAGACCAGCATCTATAAGCCAAGGAATTCCAAATATTGCCAACAAACCACTGAAAGGAGAGAGGCATAGAAAGAAATTTCTCTTACAGCCCACAGAAGGAACCAAATCTGTCCACACCTTAATTTCAGACTTGCAGCCTCCAGAACTGTGAGACAATAAAGTTCTGTTATTTAAGCCACCCAGTCTGCAGTACTTTGTTGGGGGGATGCCTTAGAAAACTAATAGAATATGTAAAAAAATGTCTACAAAGCAATAAGAAGAGACAATCCAACAAGGAAATCAGCAAAAAGTACAAGCAAACACTTTGCAAAAGAAGATGTCTTAAAAATCAATAGCGGCTCGGGAGGCGAAGGCAGGAGGATCGCGAATTCAAAGCCAACCTCAGCAATGGGGAGGCACTAAGCAACTCAGTGAGACCCTGTCTCTAAATAAAATACAAAAAACGGCTGGGGATGGTCTCAGTGGTTGAGTGCCCCTGAGTTCAATCCCCAGTACCAAAAAAAAAAAAAAAAAAAAAAATCATAACTTAAAAACCAATAACTAACAGTGTTGAGCAAATGCAAATTAAACCTCAGTAACATATCACTGCTCATCCTTGGGAATAGCTCACTGTAAAAATATTGATAATATGAACTATTGGCAAGGATATAGATGTGTAATACAAACAAAGCTCATAAACATTGCCCCTGGGAGTGTAAATTAATGCAATCACTTTGGAAAACTGCCAACATCTACTAAACCTAAATCTATGTGTACTCATGGTGTAGCAGTTCCACTCCAAGGCCGAGGTTCAACAGAAATGTGTACATATGTCTACCACAGGGCATGGTCATGAGTGGATATAGCAGCGCTATTTGTAGTTTCCTTAAATTTGAAATAATTTAAATTTTTATTACTGTAGAATTGATTAATAAATTATGGTTTAGTTAATGAAATTTGATACAGCAGTATAAACAAACCACTTATTACCACACACAACATGGATGAATCTTACAAAAATGAATGAGAAGCTGGGCACAGTAGTGCATGCCTATAATCCCAGCAGCTCCAAAGGCTGAGACAGGAGGATCTCAAGTTCAAAGCCAGCCTCAGCAAAAAGCAAGATGCTAAGCAACTAAGTGAGACCCTGTCTCTAAATAAGATACAAAAAATAGGGCTGGGGATATGGCTCAGTGGACGAGTGTCCCTGAGTTCAATCCCTGGTACCAAAAAGAAGGAAAAGAAAAGAATGATGAGCACCACGTATGAAGAGTATAAACTAGAGGATACCATTTATACAACATTTAAACAGGCAACACCACTCTACGATGATAGAAATCAGGGCAGTAATTATGTTTGGGGAAGAGGGGCTTAGTAACTGGGAGGTAACACAAGGGAAATTTGCAGAGTGACAACATTCTGTTTTGAAAATCTGCATGATAATTACAAGACTTTGTGACTTTGTGAGTTTTTATTATTTGTGCATTTTGCACTCTGTTGGAGTTCAATGTAAAATTTTATTTAAAAATTAAATAAATACATTCTAAAGTATGAGAGAATCTCCACTCTCTGATAACTGGAAATTTAGGTCATGCTTCTTGCATTTGTAATGATCTATAAATGTGATCTACTGGGAAATCATCCTGATGGGTTTGGGCCCTTTTTGTGAAGAAGTTGTAAGTTTATCTTATGTAAAGAAGCTTTGCTGTGTATGTAAAATATTCAACGTTGATTAATCAGCCAAAACTTGCTTAAAACACAGAGCAGACAAGAGCATAATAAGGAAAGAATTTGACATTTAGTTGGAAGGCACAGTCTATCCAGTGGACTGTGGCAAAGTCATCAGGCAAAGGCAGCTTGCTCCCTGATCTTCACATAGATGGCAGCCTACCTTTCAACCTTCCTGGATTGGCAGTTGTTCCAGCCTTGGGCTCCTCCACTGCCAGGTGATTTCACATTCAGCATTCTCTGCAGAGGACAGTCCTATGTAGCTGTTTGTCTGGATAACCCCTGAATAGAGTCCAGGTATCACCTGCTGTAAGAATCTCCTTCGTCTCCTGTGGTACTTGCTGAGATGGCCTCCAATGATCCCCTCCTCCTAGTAATCATGCTGCAAACCCTTCTCCTTGAACATGGTCTGGATCTAGTGATTCACTTCTAACAAAGAATATGGCAAAATGTCATTGACGAGATTAGGTTATACAAAGCCTGGTTCATCTTGGGTTCCCTCTCTTCTCTCTCTCTCTCTCTCTTTCTCAGAACCCTGGCTCTGGGGGAATCCGGCTGCCTTATTGGGAGTAGCCCTGTTTTGAGCCAACAGCCAGGGAGCATCTGAGGCCTGTCAAGAGCCAACTGCCTTGGGTTGAATTACCCCCCAAGTCAATCATTCAGATGACTATTGCTCTGGCTGACACCTTGATTGCAGCCTTGTGGGACCCAGAGCCAGAGGTATGCAGCTAAGCAGCCCCTGGGTTTTTGAGATAGCGACTGTGAGCTAAGGGGTTGTTGTTCTAAGCAGCTAAAGTTGTTACATAGCAACAGAAAACTAACGAATACAATCCACTTTCACACTTACCAGCCCTGGTGTTTCTTCCCCTGTAGTACCCAGTGCACCCCATAATCACAATATTTATCACATCTTACAGGACTCCACTGCTTACCCTCACATCTCTCCTATGGAAGCCACCAGAGACCATGTCTACAAGCTTTTTTGTTCCGGTCCCTATAACAAAGTTATACTCTATAAATGTTTGATTAGCACATGGAAGAATAAATAGATGATAGCTCTTTCATCTTGGAAAACAATAACTTCTCTGGTTCTTAATCTTCTAATTTTAAAATACTAAAAAATTCATAGAAACATTTAAGATACAAAATGAACCTAACTGGGTAAATAATCAGATGTGATAGGTAACAGGAAAGGACTGAAAGTTTGGGCCACCAGATACCATTAAGAGAAAGAAAGAATGTCAAAGGAGGAACCAGTTTATAGTAGAAGATGGTGAGTTTAACTTTGGACAAGTCTAAATTGAGGGATCTGAACATATCCACTAGGCTTATAAGTATGCAAGTCTGACACTTGGAAAGGGATTTGTGGTGGGTAGATTTGGGAGTTAATGGTATATAGCTAGTAATTAAAGTCATAACTGAAAGGCAAAAATCACACTGGAGACAACCGTGCAGCCAAGAGATTTATTCACCAGCCTTTATGGCTGGTTGGAGATAGAAGAAGTTCGGGGAGAGAGGAGTGTGCAAGCTCTGGACAGAAGGTGGGTGCCCGGACACACCCAGCTGTGGTCTCTGGAGCTGTTGGCTGGGGCAGCTGCCATACGGCTGGAGGCAGTGGGTCGTCTAAGATTGGTGCAGTGGCTGCCTCCTCTCAGCAGGGACGAGCTGTTGTTGTGTCTGTGTTCCTGAGGGCCGGGAGCTTAAGTAGGGATTTCTGGTGGGGGGTGTACCAGAGCGACCTTTAACGCTATTGGCTCTTTCCCCGGGGGAACAGAGAGACCTTTAAGCCCATTGGCTCCTGCCCAGGGAAAATGAAACATCCTGCCCTTGAGAAAATGAAACAAGATTGCTTTGCTCATGACATGAAACTTCCATCAACCCAAGCCCATCTATCAATAATATGGGGTCTATAAGCCAAAAGTATCATAAGCTATGGGCTGAGTATAGATCCTTGGAGAACATTCTCCTTAAGAGGAGTGCAGAGATGCAGATGATAGGGGTAGGGGGAGTGGACAGAGGTCTGTGTAGAACTGGAGGAATGTGGTAACCCAGATGGATGGATGCAGACAGTTTTGCAAGGCAGGGAATCATCAACAATAACTGATCCAGCAGAGATCAAGGTATTAACTGAAAATGTCCCTTGGGTTCAGAAATCAGAAGGTCACTGAGGTCTGTGACTGACTGTTTTAGTCACCTTTTTATATGCTGTGATGAAGGACCTGACCAGAACAACTGTAGAGGAAAAAAAGTTTATTTGAGGGCTCACAGTTTCAGAGGTCTTAGTCCATAGAAGGCCAGCTCCATTTCTTGGGACTCAAGGTGAGGCTGAACATCATGGGGGGAGAGTGTGGCAGAGGGAAGCAGCTCACATGGTGATCATAAAGCAGAGAAAGAGACTCCACATTCCAGATACAAATACCTACACCAAAGCCATGCCCCCAATGCCCACCACCTCCAGCCCCACCCTATCTGCCTTCAGTTATCACTCATTTAATCTCCATCAGGGGATTAATTCACTGATTGGATTCAGACTCTCACAATCCAATCATTTCTCCTCTGAGCCTTCTTACGTTGTCTCACATGTGAGCTTTCGGGGACACCTCACATCCAAACCAGAACACTGATTGTATCTTTAGATGACTGCAACATTTCCATCTCACATGCTCTTCCACAATGTGACCTTATCCCCATCTCATTAAGAGATGAGGTCTATACTCTCTCCCCCTGATTTGGGGTGGCTCGTGACCACTTTGACTAATGAAATAGAGTGGAAGTGATGCTGTGGGACTTCTGAGTTCATAATAGTCATAAAGGCCTCTGAGACATCAAAGATGCAGCTGCTTCCACCTTCTCTGTTGACTTACTGGGGTACCCCATGTAAGAAGTCAGACTACCCAGAAACCAAGGAAGCCAAGCCACCTAGAGAGGCCATATATATGTCTGTGATTGGCAGACCTGGTCTTGGCACCATCCTAGCAGGGGTGTTAAACGTGGTGGCAAATGAGTTGTCAAATGACTCTAGGCCATATTGCCATGTCACTCAGACTTCAGGTCTTCCCCAATGAGGCTCCAGGCATGGAGGAGCACAGAAAAACAAGACCATATGACCAATACTATGTGATCAGTCTGGCTTCCTGACACTCGTAATCCATGAGCTCAATAAAATGATCATTTTATGATATTAAGTTTTGGGGTAATTTGTCCCTTGTTATACAGAAACAGTGCCTGAAACTATAGAGAAAGCAATTTCTGTGGAGTGGTCAAGACAGAGGCCAGAGTGCATTGGGTTGGGAAATGTGCAGGAGGTGAGAAAAGGGGTGACAGCAAGAACAGATGAGAATAGGAAGAGGTCAAATTGGGGGATGACAGAACCGGTTTTAGGGCATTTCTTTCTTTTATTTCTTTTCTTCCTTCCTTCCTGCCTGCTTGACTGCCTACCTGCCTTTCTTTCTTGGTACTGAGATTGAACCCAGGGATGTTTAACCACTGAGCTACATCCCTAGCTCTTACATTTATTTATTTATTTATTTATTTATTTTTATTATAATTGTTATTATTTTGGTATCAGGGATTCGAACTCAGGGACACTTAACCACTGAGCCACATCCCAAGCCCTCTTTATTTTTTTTATTTTGAAACAGGGTCTCACCAAGTTGCTTAGGGCCTTGCTAAGTTCCTGAGACTGGCTTTGAGCTTGCCATCTTCCTGCCTCGGCCTCCTAAGCCACTAGAGTTACAGGTGTGCACCACCATACCCAGCTTTATTTTTTATTTATTTATTTTTTTGTGGTACCGGGGATTGAACTCAGGGGCACTTGACCACTGGGCCACAACCCCAGCCCTTTTTTGTATTTTATTAGAGGCAGGGTCTCACTGAGTTGCTAAGTGCCTCGCCATTGCTGAGGCTGGCTTTGAACTCGCGATCCTCCTGCCTCAGCCTCCCAAAGTGCTGGGATTACAGGCGTGCGCCACCGTTTATTTTTTATTTTGAGACAGATTCTTACTAAGGTGCTTAGGACCTCACTAAGTTGCTGAGACTAGCCTCAAACTTGTGATCCTCCTGCCTCAGCCTCCTGAGTCACTGCGATCAGAGGCATGCACCACCACCCCTGGCCTTAGGGAGGTTCTTGTTGGATGGAGTAGACCAGAAGGATTTATAGGACAAGAGAAAAATGTCAGAGAAGGGGAAGAGTTGACACAGAGAAGAATGCAGTAGGGGAGGTTCCAGGCACCTGGTGAGGAGCTGGCTAGAATGGTCTCACTGAAACTGGAAGGAAATAACTGGATTTTTGGGGGGCAAGAAAGGCACAGCAGTATAGCAGTGAAAGGGAAATAACCATACTGTTGTGAGCACAGTGGAGATGATCACAGGATCCAGGCTTTCAGCCAGGAGGACTGAGAGACTGAGGGAAATGGAAGGACCAAAGGGCAGGGGTCTCCTGCAGGTCAAACTGCAGGTGTCCTGAGTGTGAGGCGTGAGATAGCTCAGCAGATAGGAGAATGCAGCCATCAATCAAGGAGGATAAGATCCAGGGCGGGGTCTGGTGTGGTGGCTGAAGCAGAGGGGAAGGAGAGGCCCGGGAGTTAAAGAGGTCCCAGATAGACAGGCCAATCAGTTGTCTTCCCCAGACACTGAAAACCCCTAGGATGACACAGGATTCAAGCTGGAGAGGAAGACCACGAGCCAGGTTGCAAGTGATTCAGTGAATGAACACTGGACAGTTTCGGTGTTTGGGAGAAGGGTGTTGGTGGGAGAAACGAGGGCGGGTGAGAGGTGGTACAGAAGAGAGAGCCCAGACCATCCCGACGCTATTTCTGCTAAAGAGTTGTGAGTGAGCCTCCTTCTCCTGAAGGGTTGCAGAGGAAATGCAGACTTCTGCTAAGAGAAAAGCTGTGAGACTTTGGGGGAGCAAGGGAGTGTGTTCTCAATGGGTGTAAGGCTCCAGAGGTTATGGCCACATAGGGCTGGAATGAGAGATATAGGGTGGGAAAGGAGTGGCAGTGGGGGAAGGAGGGGACAGGGTTTAAGATGGGGAAGGGGCCTTTTTTATTAGGAGGGCCTTGTTCTAGGTCAAGGTCTCCTTCCCCCAAACCTAGTTCTTTTGGCCCCAATTCAGTCCTCTTTCCCTAGGCTTCCTCCATCTGGAGCCTGGAGGCCTCTTTAAGTGGCAGAGTGGGCTGGATGACTATCCGTCAAGGACACAGGGTGGGGAGAGGTGAACAGATGGGGTGGCGCTAGACTCTAAGACCCTCAGACAGCCTGGAATCCTCAACTCAGGAAGTTACAGAGGGCCGTGGATCTTCCTGTTATGACTGTTTTGCTATAAATGAAACAGAAAAATATGAGTGAGTTCTTGAACTCTCCTGAGAGGAAGACAATAAAAAGCGATCTAACCACCCAAGTGGAAGCTCATTTAAAATAACTTTCTATGGCTATTTTAAGACAAAAATGGATACACTTCTATTAATAAGCCTGTGACCAAGGCCTATCTGCTGCAGGGTGACTCTGAAAACTTCCCTCCTCACGGAGGCCCCAAGGGCGACAGAAAGAAGGGCGTGACTGTGGACAGACGGGCCCACACTGGTCACCTCAGGCAGAATATTCCATGGGGAAAGAGATTTCCTCAACCTCTTATTCCACCGGCAGCCTTTCACGGGGGCGTCCATGTACTTAATCACCAGGGCTAGAGGAGAGGACTTACCCTGGGCCAGATAGGGGGTCTTCCAGGTTCCTGCCACCCCCAATAACCTAAGGAAGAAGTGTCTATTTTTGTTCTCATTAGTGATCTAATGAGAGTCCATTGCCCCCAACTTCTCACAAAAGGAAAAAGAATATGGGATTTGAGCTTTTTTTTGCATGTGTGTGTGTGGTGCTGGGGATTGAACCCAGGGCCTTGTGCATGGAAGGGAAGCACTCTACCAACTGAGCTATAGCCCCAGCCCAGAAGATGGGATCTGAGACAGTCCAGCTCCTGTACCTGAGTAAGTTACCACTCCAGCTTCCCTTCCTGAGGCACAGCGAAGCTTGTGGGAAACCTTCAACGCCAACTTCCCTTTGAAGTTGCCTCGGATGTAGTGGGAGAGGCTGATCACCACCTCAGACTCTCTCTGCCTTCCTTGTTCACAGGGCTCTTCAATGTCATTGAAACCTACAAAGTCACCAAAGACTGAGGCTCAGGTCCCCTACAACCCAGAACCATGCTGGGGTGGAAGTCACTGCCCCATGTCCCTCAGAAGTTCTGCTACGTTAGGGAGAGAGATGGAGTGGGGCTGGGGGACAGGGACCAAGAGGCCCTGCTGAGGAGTTTCTGTCTCTCCTGGTCCCTGTGTCTGTCTCTATCTCCACCTTTCTGTCTCTCCTCATGCCTGACTTCTCGCGGCACACCTGCTAACCAGTTAGTTCTCTGCTAACTCTGGGTCCTCCCCACAGGGCTCTCGCACTTTGAATTCCACCCAACAGAACCTTCCAATGCATTCCTTTGGCCTCCAGCCCCACTGTTATCTGCCTGCATGTCTCAGCATTTCTTGGTTCAAATTCCTCAGGCAGGAATCTGACCAACCCGGCTCTTTGTGCTGGGCCATAGGTCAGAGGTCACAGGCTGGCATGCATTGACCTTTGCTGGCACTTGGCCCTGCTATCCTGGACAGCCAGGAGGGAGTGGAGTGGGACAAAACATGCCTGAGGAGTCCCCCTCCCCTCACAAGCCAAGGGGGTGTTGAATCGTTCCTTTTAGAAGGGACAATGCCAACATTTGTACTGTGGTTCTAAAACCTCTGCTGCCCTGAAGCAGGAACAATCTTTTGGAGCCTTTGAAAGGAAGAGTTTTAAACAGCGCCTAGCTCTCGCTCCAGCTCTCCCCGCTGCACGACCCGGGTCTCACACAACCTTCTCCCAGCACCCAAACCTCTCTTACCTCTGGGAGCTTCCACACAGTGACTCCTGTGTTAGCAATGAGTTCAGTGGCTCCCAGAGACCTCTGTGTGCTGTCCCGTCTGCCCCCTGCCACCCACACCGCCACCCCCCCACCACTTGCATCTGTACTACTGGGTTCCTGGCTCCTGCAGTCCATGCCCTCAGCACACCTGAGTCCTGCAGTGTTTAAGGAAAACCCTGGGTGGGTGGGGTGGGCGTAGAGTTCCTTTCCCTGCCATGTTACCCAATATTAAAGGGAATTTCAAGCCTTGGGCTCCCAATGGCTCAGGGGGGCTTGAATGACTCTGCTCTTTCAACTTGTACTCTAGGGCAACCTTCCCAGGACTCAGGCGTAGAATGGAAGGTGAGGACTGATGAGGCTGGGGCAAAGTAAAGGAGGGACGGTATGTCTCCCACTGTGTCAACCTGTGTTTGATTACCAGGCCTTGGTCTTGTCTCTTGGGACAAGCATTTCCCAGGAGACTTCTTGGTCTCCTGGAGTGAGAGACTTGGGTCAGGCCTGTCCCATAAAGCCTGACCCCAAGTGGTGGAGGTGCCTTAGAATGCAGCACCCATCACCCACAGTCTCTCCCTACTTGGCAGTGGGGATAGGATCACCTTTTTGCTCTTCGTGGAATCTCATGCAAAGGAAAAAAGACAAACAGCATGATGACGTGGCCAGAAGCATGAGCCTCGGGTAGCCTGTCATCCCATCTAAGTGTCACCCCCTGAGCTGGACATTGGGCTTCTCTGAGCCTTGGTTGTCTTATCTGTAAATGGGTAATCTCGCCTCATACAGTTGTTGTGACAATTAAACTAAAAGATAATGAGATGATGTACCAAGAGCTTGTCCCATTCCCAGACAAGAGCTTGATGGATATGGATGTTATTATGAACCCCAAAGACTAAAATCAGATTCATCCATGTCTGAGGCCGTGGGGTCGTGAGCACTGCCTCTCAGGATGAGGGAGTTTGGGCTCAAGAATACAACATGACCAAAGCCCCAGCCCCGAAGCTGCTGGGAAGGTGATTGGCCCAGAGGGAGATGGACCCTTGAGTTTCCTCTAGTCTCCTGTGCCTCTTTTTGCCTAGTCTTGAGGTGACATGAGAAGTAAAAACAAAATAGGGGATGCAGAGAGATCAATGGGGATAGAGATTGGGCCCGGATAGTAGCAGCCCTACAGCAAAGGGTGCCGGGTCAGCAAGCACCTTGCTGGCAGTGGGTGGGGGTTGCTCCCTGGAGGCCAGGCCTTTGTGAGGGACACACACCTATGCCTGTGTGTCAGCTGGAAATAGATGGTAAGGACTCAATGAAATACCCAAGAGCACATTTTCAGGAGTCAGACTGCCTGCACTGTAATCCCAGCTCCACCCCTTTCAAGCTGTGTGACCTTGGGCCACTTATTCTAAGTCTCGGTTTCCTCATCTGTGGAGTGGAGTCGCAGTAGTGCCCATTGGGTCGGGGTGCTGGGAGATGTCACCAGACAAAACACAAAATTCTCAGAGCAGCGCTTGGCACCTGGTGGATGTGCTCATCGTTGTGATGGAATTCATTCATTCTACCTTCTCTGTCTCCACAGCAAATTCCTCAAGGGACTTTGATTTTTTGCTTTTCTCATTGTAGGCCCATGTTGATTCTAGGGAAATGAATGAATGAGTGGAAAATGAACCTACTTACAATTTCCCATGAAGAAGAGTTCATCTTTATGTGTATCTTTATGTGTTTACAGAGGTCCATCCCCTCTGGGCAACTCTGTGACAGAGCCACAGCCACAGCTCCCCAAGCCCTCCTTGCCACCCCCCAACTCCCACCCCAGCCTCACCCCACACACATCCCTATCCTGAAGCAGGCTGAGGAATGTTTTTCCCTTTTCCATCCTTCCTTAGGGCGAGTCAGGAAGAGAAACTGCCCTGCTGGCTATTTGGGGTCTTTGGCCTCTTGCCCCTTTCTGCCCCCTCCTTGCTTGCCCTGCCCCTGTCCTCCCTCCCGAGTGAAAGAAAAGGGACCAGGGAGTCTGAGCCTGAGTTTCTCAGGTGCTTTGGAAATGAAGCCATAGTTTAGAGACCATCAAGAATAGGAGTCGCCTTCACTGTCCTCATGAGTTCCTCCTTGGCTACCCAGAGAGAAACAATTTTTTTCCCTCAAACCCAAGGAATAGAGCTGGGCTCAGGGACAACTCCACCACATCTGGATTTGCCCCCTTCAGGGAAGATTCTAAGCACCCCTTAGCTCATCTCCACAGTGGTTTTGTGTTACCTGGGTCATAAAGAGCAGAAAACTGACTTATATTTAAGATATTCTATCTGAGCAAGATCATTTAAAGCTCACAGCAGCGTGAAGTTAGGTAGCTCTCCGTTTTACAAATGAGGCAAGGGAGCACAGATGTGTCAGTAATTTGTCCACGGTCACTAGGGTCCTGGTTAAAGGAAGCCCCACCTGCAAAACCAGTCAGTAAATGGCAGAGCTCAAATTCCTCTAGTTCTAAAGCTACAAATTTTAAAAAGGGAAAGATCCTCTCTATGATCTGAAGTCTAAAGTAAGTAACTCCGCTGCTCCAGGGAACAGCTTTGCCGGGGCTTGGCCTTGTCTTGAACTTGCCTAGTGATACATAAAACCCTTTCCTGTGAGGGACTTCAATATGACACCATGTGTGAATGGCCACTTTGCTTTTCTGGAGAGATGCAGCCACTTCCTCTGGACTCTGGCAAGAAATTTCTCCTTCTATTTACCCACATGTCCACTCATCCATCTGCTCACTTAACCATCCATCCATCTATCCATCATGGTGCATACTCCACCCATTCACCCATCCACCCATCCATCCGACAAAAACCCTCCTCAGCCCCAATTTCCTCATCTATAAAGTGGGGATAGTAAGTTCAGGTGAGGTTTAAGTGATGTAAAACATGTCAGATACCTAACACATCATGGGATCATTAATGTTTATTCCATGAATGTCTTTTGCCTTTTTAAGGTGTCATTTCCAGGAGGATTTTAATTCTTTGGAATGGCCCAGCCCTGTGGCTGGATCATGTTCAGTGAGCTCCATCTTGATCTAATGCCCTAGGGGCTTGGAGTGACAAGGGTGGGCTGGATCCTGTTTATTATCAAGGGCATCTCTCTCTCACAGACACACAGAGAGCAGTTGGAAAACCCCAAGCAGGAACAGCCAGCAGGAGCATCGTGAATGTAAACGAAAGGCAGGGCAGCTGAGGCCTCACCTCAAAGGAGCCAAGCGTGGGGATGGGGCTGGGCATAGCAAGTTCAGGGTAGCTTCCTGGCCTTTTCTCCAGTCTCTCAGAAGGGGAGCTTGCTGAATGCGGAACTACAAAAGTCCTTAGTGGCGGCTTTGATATATCTAATGTGTAAGTGGCTGGCTCCAGGGGAGAAAGCAGATGACACACTAAGGCCTTTGCTACTGCAAAGAAAGCTAGCAAGGCCATGGCCTGGAGTGACTCCTAAGGATGATGGTAGTGAAAATTATGAAGTCTGACATTTATTCAGCACTTTACAGTTTGCCCAGGTTAGTACACCTGCCATTCAATCACCACTCTGTGTGCTGGGAAAGACAGGATGGAGGAACTAACATAGTGATAAACCACCCCAGGATTGTGCAGGATCCAAGCCTTGAGTCCACATCCAGATCCCTTTCTGCTATTTCCCAGGTCCCCTTTTCACATGGCCCCTGGACACTTCACTGTGTCTAAAGGAGCCTGTGACTTCCAAAACCACTTGGAGAGACCTCCCTTAGTTGCTTTTTTGTAAGTTTTAAATTAATCAATTCTAATTGACTTTATAGAGGATCTGCCACATGTTGGGAGCTCTACATCGAGGTCAGGAGGCTGGCCAATTGCAGGCCACTACTGGTCAGTGGATGGGGCCATAATTAGGAACCTACTGCTCTGGAAGCATCAGCAACAAGTTCCCTGTCAATAACCTCACAGAGGGAGGGACTCAGCTGCTGAGACTTGAAAGACAAGTAGCAGGGACTCAGGCAGAGGGAGGAAGAAGAGAAGATCTTGGGTAGAGAAAACCCCACCTCTACCCAAACACCAGGATGCAAAGAGCTGGTGAGTATGGAAACTGAAAGAGGTCCAGTAGCTGGAAGGAAGAAGAGAAGGAGGCCGGAAGAAGGGAAATCAGGAGTGGTGAGGCCCTAGGCTGCAAGGGAGAGGGAGTGGTATTGGAGGACCTTGGGTTATTTATCTGAAGAGGAATAGGAAGCCTTTGGAAAGTTTTAGTTGGGGGGCTGGGATTGTGGCTCAGTGATGTGCTTGCCTAGCATGTGTGAGGCACTGGGTTCCATCCTCAGCACCACATAAAAATAAGTAAGATAGAGGCTGGGGTTGTGGCTCAGTGGTAGAGTACTTGCCTTGCATATGTGAGGCACTGGGTCTGATCCTCATCACCACATAAAAATAAACTAACAAAATAAAGACATAAACAATAAATAAAATAAAGGTATTCTGTTCATCTACAACTAAAATATATTTTAAATAAAATTAAAACAAAGTTTTAGTGAGGACTTCAGATGTTCATTTACATCCTCCTGAAGTGTGAAGAATGCATTGGAGGAGGGGAGAAGTGAAGGGCTAACCCAGTGGGATGACCTGCCAACCTGTCAACACTGGGAGTTCAAATCTGTTCTGTCCCTTGACACTGGGTTAATGTAAAGGAAATCTGGAATAGCACTGCTATTAAGAGTAGATGGACCTGGCTTCAAATCAGGGCTCTGCCACTTCAACTTACTAGGCAGGTCATCTTGGGGTCCCCAGGCCCTCAGTTTTCTCATCTGCATAATGGGAGAAATAGCAGTCCCTTGTACAGCATCGATGGGAAGATTCCTGTACCGTCCTGAAGCCGTAGGGTCTCAGCTGCGAAACCCTCTGTACTCTGTGGTATTGGGCCTGGGTCTGTGCAAACTACATCTCTGATCAACTAGATGGCTCTCTCTGAAGTCCTGCCAGTAGGCACAGGTGTTACAGGGAGCCCTCTGTTGTCTTCCAATGAACATCATCTCAGCAATGCTTTTTTTTTTTTTTTTTTTTTTTTTTTGTGGTATCTGGGATTGAACCCATGGGCACTTAACCACTGAGCCACATTCCCAACCCTTTTTATTTTTTATTATGAGACAAGGTCTAAGTTGCTTAAGGCCTCGCTGAATTGCTGAAGCTGGTTTTGAACTTGTGACCCTCCTATCTCAGCCTCCCACACAAACCACTGGGATCACAGATGTACACCACCCTGCCCAGTTCAGCAATGCTTTTTAACCCTGGCAGCAGCAAGTCTTCCCCATGGCAGTAGAGAGAGCCAGTCTGCAGTTTTTCCAGTGCTTTATCAAATCCAATCCAGACGTTTGCACCAGTCTGGCAGGTGCCCTCCCCAGCAGCTCCAGGTTCAGCTTATAGGCTTCTTCCTCTATCCCTCTAAGTTTTACTAATTCAAACTTTCTCCCCGGGGTCGCTCATCCCTAAGTGGATGGATGTTCTTTGCAATTGCTATTTCTGTTCTTGCTATGGTGGAATATCTGTGTCCCCACCAAGACTTACATGCTGAACTCTGACCCTAAGGTCATGGTGTAAGAGGTAGGACTTTGGGAGGTGATTTTATGGAGTTAGTTCCCTCATAAAAGAGGCCTCAGAAAGCTGCCTGGCCACATAAGGACACAGGAGGAAGATGCCATCTAGGAGCTAAAGAATAGGCTTTACCAGGCACTAAGCCTGCCTGTGCTTTGATCTTGGACTTCCTAGCATTTAGAACTGTGAGAAATTAATTTCTGCTGTTTATAAGCTACCCAGTTTATGGTGTTTTGTTATGCCAGCCCAAACAAAGACTCTTCTCATTTCACCCATTGAGCTTCCTGGTTGAAAAATTTCTACCTAGTTAATAATCCATTACATTAAATTTCTGTACTAGTAACTGATGTGGTTTCAGTCTCCCGGCTGTTATAACTAATTAAGAAGATGTTGGCCTAGGGGTGTGGCTCAGTGGTAGAGTACTTGCCTAGAATGTATAAGGCCCCAGGTTCAATCCCCAGCACACACCACACACACACACACACACACACACACACACACACACACACACAAATGTTTGGTACAAACTCTCAATAAGTGCTTATTGTTAGGATTCACTGTGATTCCTAACAGCCATTCGTGTATTCGGCTTATGTTAATTTCCTGCTATGTGTCAGGCCCCATCAAGGCATTGGGGTGCAGAACTGAAGAAGACACACACCAGCCCTCATGGAGCTCACAGTGTGACTAGAGGCCACCAAGGACATGGGCCAACTCTGGGAATGGTTCTTGGCACCTCCCAGCAGCTCTTACTGTTGACCTCACAAACATTCTCCTCTGGCATGTGTTCAAAGAACTGTTATTGACAAATCTCTAGAAGTAATAGTTTGGGTGAGGTTAACTTTATGACATTGCTTACTTGTATATCTTACCATCCTCCTTAAATGGTAAATTACTCATGATTTACTTTTCCAAATAGCTCATTTCTGTATCAATTTAGAGAGCTAGAACAGTACATTGGACATGACAGGATATTCCCCAAAAGATGGTGAATGAATTAATCCATCTCTTCAGCAAATATTCCCTGAGCACATACTCTGAAGCAGGTACTAGGCTAGGTGTGGGGAGCATAGGACAAGGAAAACCAAGTGTCCCTGCCCCTGATGAATGGGTGCCTGGTTCATGGACTGGGCAATCTTGAGAACCTAGCCCTTCATGGGGCAGGAAGTGGCGCCATCATCCTGGTGTGCTGAAGACTTTTCTGGATGTCCCCTGCCTCCTTCTGGCTGAGTTGAGCCAAGCCCTTGATGGAAGATGGGCGACGCTGTGGTTTTACCTTATGTCCTGAACACTCTGAGCTGGTGGCCAAGGGCTGTATTTAAATAGCAAACATTTGCATTTTTAATGTTGACTGGAATTGGAAAAGCAGTGATAACTTTTCCAAACTGATATTGGTTTATACATGATTGAAACAGGCTGGGCTTGGGCATTTCTTAAATGGAAATTTTTAAGTATTTTTCAATATCAAGGAGAGTGCAGAATCATCCTAGAATGCAGAGCCCTGTTGGTGCTCTCAAAAAATATCACTGTTGCACGGCATCATTCCTTCACCGAGTCCTCCATCCTCCTTGGAGGGGACACCACGGAGCACTGCTCCTCCCCATTCCTGGGTGAGGAAGGTGGTGCTCAGAAAAGTTTAGGAAGCACAGAGGCACAGGGCCAGGGCCTCGGAACTGGCTCTGAACCCCTCTCTTCTCCTCACCACCTGGACGTGGACAAGTTTCTCACCTCCCTAACCTCCTTGTCCTCACCTCTAACCTGCTTCACAGTTTTGTTGTGATATTCGTTCAAATGTGATGGTCTGTAAAAATGCCTGATGCCCCACACCTGGTACTTTGCTAATGCTCAGTGGACACTTGTTCTTGTCCTTTCACAGACAGCGATCTGTCTAAAGGCGGCACATCTGTCTAGGTGAGAACCTTCAGCTCCTGGGCCAGGACTCTTTCCAAGAGGCCCACTGGACAGAGATAGGTTAAAATATGCACGCTGAACTCTGTGCGCATGCCTGCAATCACAGCTAGTCAGTAGGCTGAGGCAGGAGGATGGAAACCTCAAGGACAGCCTGGGAAACCTGGTGAGACCCTGTCTCAAAATAAAATAAGAAGAGGGCTGGAAATGTAGCTCAGTGTATATGGCCCTAGGTTCAACCCCCAGTATCACAATACAAAGCAAAAGCAAAAATAAGCATACAAAGTTGGGAGGGGGTTTGTGTGTGTGTTTTGTTTGTTTGTTTTGTGCTGAGGATTGAAGCCAGGGCCTTGCTCATGTGAGGTACATTTGCCACCAAGCTATACACCTGGCCCTTATATTTGAGTTCAAAGGATTTGTTTTCATCTTTACTTTATTCTGACTACTGTCATAAACCAAATGCACCATGACAGCCCAGCTGGAGATTTCTTGGCATCCATATTTCACTTCTGTTTTGATTGCACTGTCTAATGTACTAGCCAAAAGTCACATGTGGCTACTTAAACTGAAATTAATTAAAATTAAATAAAATTTAATATTCACTTCCTCAGCCACAGTAGCCATATTTCAAGAGCTCAGTGGCCACATGCGGCTAGTAGCTGCCAGTGCAGATATAGGACACCTCCATCATCACAGAAAGTACTGGTGGACAGTGCTAAGGGAGAGAGAGAATAGGGAGCAAGAGGAGGGGAGAGGAGAGGTGGCGCGTGAGTTTCCTATGGCTGCTGTAACAAAGTACAACAATCTTGGTGGCTGAAAACATCACAGATTGATTCTAATAGTTCTGGATGTCAGAGTTTCTAATGTCAGTACTATGGGGTTAAAATCAAGGGGTTGGCAGGGCTTGCTCCTTCTCATGATGACATCAGGGCCACTCAATAATCCAGGATAATCTTTCCACCTCAAGATCCTTAATTTGGGGCTGGGGTTGTGGCTCAGTGGCAGAGCACTTGCCTAGCACGTGTGCAGCCCGGGGTTCGATCCTCAGCACCACGTAAAAATTTTAAAAATGCATTGTGTACAACTAAAGCAAATAAATAAAATATTTTTTTTTTTAAATCCTTAATTTAATCACATCTGCAAAGTCCGTTTTGCCATATAAGGTAGCATTCACAGGTTCTGGGGACAGAATATGGGCATCTTCATGGGCTCATTATTCAGCCAACCACAGAGAAGGAGAAGAGAGAAAAGGGAGGGAGAAGAGGAAAGGGAGAGGGAGGAGGGAGGAAAGGAAAGGGGGAGGGAGGGGACAAAAGCAGCAAGCTAGTTCCCCAGAGCATTCCTCATTCATGTACATTCTTGCAGGTGCTCATCCAGGTGTGGAAATTCATCTCAGTATTTGCACATTCTGATGGAAGAGGGAAATTCTCTCCTCTGAAAGAGTCAGTGCTAAGAACTTTTAAAATTTAGTTCAGTTCAACAAATATCATCATTTAAAACACAGATGTGATCATTTCATTTCATTTGGTTCAAAATAGTTGCATGGCTCTTCGCAGCTTACAGGAAAAGCTCCAGATCCTCAGCGTGTTCCCAAGGCCATCCGTGCTTGGCTCCCACTACTGCTCCCAGTCTCCCTTCCACTTTATCCTGCCGCTGGAGACCCACGCACAGTGCATGCACACGCACACACAGGGGCCTGTGCCTTGCTGGGCCTCATGGTCACCTTCTCTGATCCATATTTTGCTCTCCACTCCTTGCTTTGGCTGCTATTGCACCCACGTCTGGAATACCCAGAGAGGTACCACCTCTACCTGTGAACACCGTTCTAGCCAGCTCAGGTCTTCCCCCTCCCTGTGCCTTCTCCAGTTCTGCGGGGCTGATGTTCTCTGCTGTGTGCTGCCTTTTATTTCTCTGTTTTCCAGAGCATTTGCCCAGTTGTACCCTATTTCACCACTCTCTGTCCAATGTATTCCTGACCCCTAATTGTGGTGATTCCCAAACTCTGTGGAGGAAAAACCAGTATTTTTGTTGTTGTTGTTGTTCAGTTTTTGTTTTAATAAATTTCCAATCCATTGCAGACTGTTGATTTTACTTGAAAAAAAAAAAAAAAGAAATTTAAGACAATAAAAACCAGACATACATATATGTATCAGTTTGTTTCTTGTTACTACAATGAAATACCCGAGGCAGTCTAGTTTTATGAAGAAAAGTTATTTACTTATTTATTTATGGTACTGGGGATTGAAGCTAGGGAAGCTTTACCACTGAACTACATCCCCAGTCCTTTTTATTTTTTATTTTGAGACAGGGTTTTGCTAAGTTCCTCTGGCTGGCCTCAAAGTTGAAATCCTCCCACCTTGGTCTCCTGAGTCACTGGGATTACAGGTATGCACCATTTCACTTGGCAGAAATTAGCTCACAATTCCAGAGGTTTGAGGACATGGTGCTGGCTTCAGCGTCTCGGGTCTCATCACAACAAGGGAGCATGTGCCAGACTAAGAGACCACATGGTGAGACAAGAAGCCCAAGAAGATGGCGAATGGCCAGATTTATCCTTCCACAATGACACTTTTATGAAAACCAGCTCAAGGTATCATGAGAACTAATTATCTTAATCCTTTCTAAGGGCAGCACCTACAGTGCGCTGAGTCCCCCTGTAGACCCCACCGCTCAAAGATCCACCACTTCCCAATACCACCACCCCGGGGAACCACACCTCTAGCACATGAACCCTTGGTGGACAAACCACATCAAAACCATAGCAACAAGCAAAATAGAACCTATTTTATTGCTCTATTCAAATTGCTATGTGGCTTTCTAAATCTTAGTCTCAATTTCTGTACTTTACTCATCTTTGACCAGTAACAGCATTCATACTATACCAGTGTCTGGGCCACCAGTGTGCTGCTCTCCAGCCCCTGCAAAGACTCTGATGTGGTCAACCTTTGTATTATTATTTTTTTTAAAATATTTATTTATTTGCTTTAGTTGTACACAATGTATTTATTTTTGCGTGGTGCTGAGGATCGAACCCGGATCACGCACGTGCTAAGCAAGCGCCCTACCGCTGAGCCACATCCCAGCTCCTGATCAACCTTTGTTGTACTTTGTGGAATCCATTTGAATCTGCTGGCCAAGTGCCCTGCCAGATATCTGGAGGAGTGCACAAAGGAGCAGTCTTTGTGGAGGAGCTCCTGAGATGAGGAGCTCCCTTCTGGTGATGCTTAAAGGCAGATTTGGGTTTGGACCTTAGTTCTAAGTGGCGTCAGGACCCTGGCTATGTTACCTGAATGTGGCTTTGACCAAAAGGTCAAAGACTAAGGTTCTTAAATTCTTCTACATCATGCACTTCTTTGATAGTCTGAGGTCTATGAACCTCTTCTCAGATGTTTTAATGTTTACTGTTTAAAATGCAGAAAAGGGAAACCACTGTGATTTCAAAGGAAGTTCACAGTACTCAAAAGCAATTATTAAAATGTTTGATTCAGAAGTGTTTCTTTATTAGCATTAAAATGATAATATCTGGTAGTGATCAAAACACCTACCATAATTTGAAGAATTCATGAGCCTAAATTGTATTTCAAGTGAAATGTGATTTGAAAATATCAGTGCTTCTATCGTGACAGTCACAGACACTGCCCAAGACTATGGTGATTTGTTGTCGCCTATGTCTCATGATGGAAGGAACTCTTCAATTTCAGTTAGAAAAAAATGAAAATAAAGATATCCTCTATCATCTGGACAAAGTGCTTTCTAACTCATTCATTCATTCATTCATCCATCCATCCAACAGGCATTTACTGAGAACCTACCACATACTTGCTATCATTCCAGCATAGGCAAAGTTTTTGCCCTCACTAAATTTTCATTTTTGCGTGAATCGGATGACAAGCAAATAAAGTGATTCTCATTGTTTGCAGCAGTAGTGTTCTATGTGGTCACCACAAATGCTGAACTAGCAAACACTGATCCATTGTTCCTAGGGGAAATATAGGGTTAGTTTTCCCTGTCACAATATTTTCATGAACTGATAACTACATGCTTTGTTTATGTGTGTTTCTGTTTAAAGACACCGAATATACATAGCGGGTTCACTAACATTGAACTTGAACAAAGCTTGTCTGACTCACATATTTTCCCTGTAAGGCACATTGTAGTCTTCTTGCATTGAGGAACACCGAACAGCGCTTCGGTACTACTTTTGGGGCCATTTTAAATGGAGAAATTAATAACAAAAAGCACAAAAATGCAAAAACTGCTGGACGTGGTGGTGCACGCCTGTAATCCCAGCACTTGGGAGGCTGAGGCAGGAGAATCAAGAGTTCAAAGCCAGCCTCAGCAATGGTGAGGCACTTAGCAACTCAGTGAGACCCTGTCTCTAATAAAATACAAAAAGGGCTGGGGATGTGGCCCAGTGGTTGAGCACCCCTGAGTTCAATCCCTGGTACCAGAAAGAAAAACAAAAAAAGAAAAAGAAAAAAATGCAAAAACCAAGGCAGTAAACAGACCACAGGAAAGGCATATCTGTATGAGAATTAAAACAAGAAGACAAAGTTCCCCTTGTTTGACCTCTGCTAGGAAGGTGCAAATGAGGTGACTCAAAATTGTCACCACTATGTGGGTATCTATGAATGACCTCAAAACACTGCAAGTAAAATAAAAATATTGCCAGTATTTGTTTTGGGATCACACATAAATATTCGAGGGGAGATGATTTCATAAACATGAACCCCACAAATAATGAGGATCAATCATAGATTTACAATCTCATGGTACATCATGGGTGAAATAAAGAAAAACATTGCTAAATGTTGGTGGTAGATCAAAACAGTCATCATTTTGGATGCATTCTAAAGACAGAGCCAATAGGATTTGCTTACACATCAAATATGGGTGTAGGAGAAAGAGAGGAGTCAAGGTTTTTGTCCTAAAAAACAGAGTAACTGGTGGTAGTGTTGGCTGAGATGAAGAACAGTCAATTATTAAGCTCCAGCTTCATACTGTTTGCTGCATATGAGGCTCAGGTCATAACAGTGAACACACAGTCATGGTTTTCTGGAGTAATAATGGGAGTGGCCCTTAAAAGGGACAAACCAACTGGCCCCAGTGCAGAGAAGGACCTGAATCCTGCTCTGCTCTGCACAGCAATGGACCTCACTGACTCCAGAGATGGGTTAGGCATTCTGGCAACTGCAGAACTCTCTCTTTCTTCAGTAAAATTTTCCAATGACTATATAGTCCCCCCAAAATATAATCTGTCATTGGGACACAGGTTTGCCTAAGTCAACCAGAGCACTCATGAGCTGACGGAGGATGTTTAAAGGCATGCGGGAACTGTGGACAAGGAAATCTAACCCGAAGGACCCTTGTCCACCTTCCACCGTGCTACCTGCAGGCCCTCTTTCCTCAGATGGTTCGTGAGTGACAATGGCTAATGGTTGGAGCTGTGTGGCTCTACCTCAAAGTGAATGCCTAAGTTAAGGCATTACTTGGGGAGGGTTGGGGATAAATGGGCTCCGACAGTGACATCTTTCTCTGAGGAAGGAATACAGCTCTTAGAGAGGCAGGTGTCAATTCAGATGAATAATGCTCGGGAAAGCAGACCCAAAGGGCAAGAAGCCAGGCTAGAGTGGGGAGGGCTTGCCAGTGTCCCCCTCTGTGTGGAGGCCCACATCTAAGAGCTCACTTGACATGAGGAGACTGTCCCCACCTTTCTCTGGTGGAGGAACACTGCACAACACTGCACAACCTCAAGGACTGAGCCCAGTAATTGCAGAAGGAAGCCTGCCCTCCCTGTCTCCTTCCTGGGGCCAGTGGGGAGAGGCCTGGTTCTAGGCGGTGGCCACAACTCGGGGCTTCCAGTGGTGACCCTCAGTAAAGAGGATGGTCTACAGAGGAGCTGGGAGCAACTGGGAATACGCACGACGGCTGCCATAGTGGATAAATCAGAGGGTGGAGGGAGGGCCAGGCCTGCAGGCTTGTGTGTTAAAGAGCACAGCCCTCTGTGAGAAGAAGTCGAGGAACTAGGTCTTGGTGTCTGAATGACACTGTTCCAAGGCCCCCTTCCCCCAAGCTTCTTTTTTTTGGGGGGGGGTGGTACTGGGATTGAACTCAGGGGCACTCGACCACTAAGCCACATCCTCAGCCTATTTTGTATTTTATTTAATGACAGGGTCTCACTGAGATGCTTAGTGCCTCGCCATTGCTGAGGCTGGCTTTGAACTCACAATCCTCCTGGGATTACAGGTGTGAGCCATCGCGCCCAGAACCCCCAAGCTTCTTGAAGACAGAAAAGATTCTTTATTGTTCTCAGTAACTCAGTAACAGGGCCTGGCACATAGGGGACCCTCAAAATTATTTGAAGGAGGAAAGAAGGAAGGAAGGAAGGAAGGAAGGAAGGAAGGAAGGAAGGAAGGAAAGAAGGAAGGAAGGAATATAAAGGGGTTGCCTTTTAGAGATACTGAAGCACTCCAAATGATAGAATTTGAGAGCTCCCAAGGCCCTTAAAGATCATACACAGCAACCCCCTTGTTTGGAGGTTTAAAATTATACAACCTCCAATGAACTAATCAATTAATATGTCTAATGGACATAGATTGAATATGTCTCCTCAGCAACCAAACATCAATTTTGTCACTGGCAATACTGAAATGAGTGAATAATATCCCCTTACTCTCTGACAGATACAACTATTTATTTTTTTTTTTTTTTTTTTTTTTTTGTACCAGGGATTGAACTCAGGGGCACTCAACCACTGGGCCACATCCCCAGACCTTTTTTTGTATTTTATTAGAGACAGGGTCTCACTGAGTTGCTAAGTGCCTCACCATTGCTGAGGCTGGCTTTGAACTCTTGATCCTCCTGCCTCAGCCTCCCAAGTGCTGGGATTATAGGCGTGCACCACCGCGCCCGGCTTGACAGATACAAATATTGATGTGATATAGAAGCAGCAAGAACACAAAGTGCAGTGGTGTAGAGGGAAGAGTGGTTAATCTCACCCAGGAATTGGGGGGTCGGGGATGGAGGATGAGGAAAAGACCTCACGAAGGAGAGGACATCTGTGCTTGTCTTGGGGCCCTGGTAGGGTGGGCAGAGGTAGAAGAAAACGAGTCAAGAGATAAAATCAGTAAAGACCTTGTCTGGAAAAGGGCAGATGACCACTGTCTGGTATGTCAGGGCCTGGGGGTGGCAGTGGGGAGTGGTGGGCACAGCAGAAGAGGCAAGTCTGGAGGGGTCTGCAGGCTAATGTGGGGAACCCTGAAAGGTTTGGGCACAGGAAAATGAAATTATCACAACCGTCCTTCAGAAAGATGACATCACTAGTGGGGCACGGTGGTGCACACCTGTAATCCCAGCACTTGGGAGGCTGAGGCAGGAGGATCCTGAGTTCAAAGCTAGCCTCAGCAATGGTGAGGCACTTAGCAACTCAATGAGACCCTGTCTCTAATAAAATACAAAAAAGGGCTGGGGATGTGGCCCAATGGTCAAGTGCCCCTGAGTTCAATCCCCGGTACCAAAAAAAAAAAAAAAAAAAGATGACATCACCAAGGAGGAGGCCATGAACTGAGGAAAGAGAGGCTGTCTGAAAGGGGAGCACTGTCCATTAACCTGAAAGGAGATGGAGGGAGCCTGACCAAGGACAGAGATAGCAGGAGTGCGGAGAATGCCAGGGACTCGAGAAGGATTTTTGATGCAGAATTGAGAGGCCTGTGATGTCCGTTTTCCCACCTTCCCATACAAACCCTCCTGGAGAGACACAGGTGGGAGGAGGTATTTGAATTTCAGCTGATCAAAGTTTCAAGTTCAGAGGATTAAATAGATGTTGATGTCATTCACTGAGAGAGGAAGTGAAAGATATGAGTCAAGTTAAGGGCAAAAGGGCTGAATTCCATTTTGGACATTCCCACAGGAAAGCTGGGAGGAGGCCCAGTTTCAACAGGCAATACAAGTAAGTCTGAAACCCAGGAGAGTGGATTTGGGAGTCACTGGAGCATAGGAAGTGGTGGAAGCCATGGTGGGGACAGTCAGCCCTCAGCTAACTGGGGAGGTGAGGGTAGCCCACGTCAAGCGACCAGAAACCAGCACCTGATAAACTGAATGACAAAACGTCCAAATACAAATGGTAAGTTCTGCTGTCAGGAGGAAGAGGGGAGCGACAACTGGAAATACTAAAATGATAATAGCCGTAATGATTTCCTGGAGAAGGTGGATTGGAAAGCAGTGTGAGTGTGCAGGGTGAGGAGGCAGAGAGAAAGGAGTGGGATTCTAGGTGGGTGCTGCTGGTGGGAGGGGGCAGCAGGTGCAGCAGTGGGTGGCAAGGTCACTCATCCCAACAAGGAGAGCGTTCCCGTGAAGGCACAGCTTGGGAAAGAAACAGGGAGCTGACAGGAAACCCTCATTAAGGAAACTGGTCACCACGGTTGCCTCTGATGAGAGGCAGAGTGTCCACAGAGCAAGCTAGAGAGACGTATCTCTCTATGTCCTTGGATCTTCTAGATGTTTTTACTTTGTGCACCAGTTGCTTTGTTTAACGGTGTAAATAAATTATTTGATTTTGACAGGTCAAGTGGTGCATCTGGCACAGAAGTGAATCAAATGGATCTGAAGTCTAGGGGTCAGATATCTGGCCAGCCTTGTATCTATGAGGAGGACAGGACCAGTCTCCAGTGGAGGGACCAGGGTTGGTAGCTGGAGCTCAGAATCTCTGCTTCTGGAAATCTTTGACATGGATTTGGTCCTTGGAGATATTGAGGAAGTGAATGAGCCATCTGGAGAGTACGGGAAGGCAGAAAGAGAAGATGTGGCAGATGCTGGAGCAGGACAGTTTTCAGGGACATAGAGGTATGCCCCTAAGGCAGATTGATGGGTCAGCGTTGGATTCAATAGCAGAACTTTCTCTCTCAGTATCTGTACAGTTCAGGTCAGATTATGCTTCTGTAACAATGCCAAGACCTCAATTGACTTAATAGAACATGTCTCACCCAGAGTTGTCATGGGAATTAAATAAGATCACCACCACCACCACCACCACCATCAAACATTTTTTTAACATACTTTTAGTTGTTGATAGACCTTTATTTTATTTATTTATATATGGTGCTGAGAATTGAACCCAGTGCCTCACACATGCCAGGCAAGTGCACTACTGCTGAGCCATAGCCCCAGCCCCATCATCAAACATTTTTGAGGACAGTAAGTAAATATGCCTGCTGTTGACAAAAATTGCTCACATAATTTTAATTCTCATTAAACCCCTTTGAGATAACTTTCATTATTGTCTCCACTTTATCAATGTGAGAAATAAAGCACAAATGTCAGTGATTTGTCTAAGATTCCACAGTAAAAAAAAATGAACTAACCAGGATTAAAAATCCAGCTAACTCCAGAGTTTAATCTCTATGTTAAAACACATAGCCCAGGGAGAGACACATAGAGCATTAGTCAGGTTAGTTTAGATAATGCTGCAGCAACCAATAGTCCCCAAATCTCAGTGGCATCCCAAACACAAAAACTTGTTCCTCACTCCTATTTGTGTCTAGTGGAGGGTGGGTGAACCTGGTTCCTTGCAGTGGCTCCTAGACACAGGCACTGGGGGCTTCATCTTGTCACATGTGCAACCACTAAGGCAGGTGAAGGGAAGGCAATTCTCCCACTCAATACAATGCCTTATTTATGTTCTTCTTTCACTTGCCAAAACTAAGGCAGTGGGGAAGTACAAATTTAACCTTAGGTTCTGGAGATGAGAACCAAAAAATTCATTAATATCCGTAATGACGATACATAGGTGTTCATTAATTGTTGGTCCAATTGAAGTTGAATGGCCAGTCTGGCCAGACTGTCTCACCCAGCACAATTTATCAGCATTTTGAAAATCTGCAAACATAAGCACTATCAATCCTGCCCTGAAAGCCACCAGAAAACTGCTGCATCACTGATTCTTCACATCAGGCTTTTCTCTGCGAGGTCTGTGTGTTGCCAAGAGACCACAAATGGTTCTGGTTATAGGACTTAAAGCATTCCTGGAAAATGTAATCACTCTCCTCCAACCACGGTCCTTCATCCCCCTCTCCCCATCTCAGACCTCTTTTTATGATGGCATTTTACTTTTACCCTTTTAATGGTTTTTCTTTTCACGTTCTTCTATAAACTCACATGAGGTATGTACAGAAATGTGGCAAACTTATGTTGTAGAAAATTTTCTAATTCATTTGTAAGTGCACATTTCACTGGCATTAATTATGTTCATAATGTTGTATAATCTTCACCAATCTCTATTTTTCAAACATTTCATCACTCCAAATGAAACTTCAGTACCTATTAAGCAATAAGTTGTCATAGAAGTAGACTTTTTTTTTCAGTACTGGGGATTGAACCCAGGGCCTCCATGCATTCTAGGCAGGCACTTTACCACTAAGCTACAACATAAGCCTTTTTTATTTTAAGACAGGGCATCACTAAATTTTTGAGGCTGACCTTGAACTTGAGGTCCTTCTGCCTCAGCCTCCCCAGTAGCTGGGGTTACAGGCAAATGCCACCATGCCCAGCTGGAGTAGAAATTTTTATTCTCACTATGAAGATATGAGTACTTAGGATTAAGCATTTGCCCAGTGTCACACAGGAAATAAATGATGGGGACAGGTTTTCTGATTTCAAAGCCCATTGTCTTCTTGCTACAATCTGAAGTAGAGATATTTATTTAAGATACACCCACACTAACAGATTAAAGGACAAAAAACACATGGTCATCTCAATAACTGCAGAAAAAAATTGATAAAGTTCAATATCCCCCTCTGATTAAAAAAAAACTCTGAACAAATTATGTACAGAAGGGATATACCTCAACATAACAAAGGCCGTATATAATAAGCCAACAGCTGGCATCATATTGAGTGGGGAAAAGCTGAAGCCTTCTCTCTGAGATCTGGAATAAAACAAGAACGCCACGTTTACCTCTTTCATTCAACATAGTTCTGGGAATCTCAACCAGAGCAAGCAGGTGAGAGAAAGAAATCAAGGACATCAAAATTGAAGAAGTTAAACTGTCACTGTTCACAGATGACACAATCTTATATACAGAAAACCCCAAAGACTCCACCAAAAAGCTATTAGAACTCATATGTAAATTCAGACAAGTTGTAGGATACAAAATGAACATACAAAAATCAGTAGTGTTTCCATATACCAATCATGAATTATCTGAACTAGGAATCGAGAAAGCAATCCCATTTAAAGTAGCCAGAAAAAAAATATTTGGGAATAAAGCTAGCCAAAGGGATGAAAGATTTCTACAATGGAAACTATAAAACATTGATAAAAGAACTAGAAAAGGACACTCACACATACCCAAACACACACAGAGAAAGAGAGAGAGAGAGAGAGAGATGCCTTGTTCATAGATTTTTAAAAAATCATAATATTAAAATATTCATACCACCTAAAGTGATCTACAGATTCAATGCATTCCCTATCAAAATGCCAACACCAGTCTTCACAGAACTAGGGAAAAAATCATAATTTTTATGGAATCACAAAAAAAACACCAAATAGTCAAAGCAATCTTGAGCAAAAAGAACAAAGCTGGAGGCATCACACTCTCTGACTTCAAAATATGCTTATAAATATGTAGAAATCAAAACAGCATAATATCGGCCTAAAAGCATTCAGATAGACCAATAGAGCAAAATAACACCTAGAAGGAAACCCACACATCTAAAGCCAACGGATCATCAATAAGCTGCTAAGAACACACAGTGGAGAAAGCACAGTCTCTTCAAAATGTGGTGCAGGGACAAGCGGATAGCCACATGCAGAGGAATAAAGCTCACCCTTAAGCTCTCACCAGTTACAAAGATAACAGCTCATAATGAACACATATGTAGAAGACCTTGAAACTGTGAGAGTACTAGAGGAAAACTCTTCAGGTCACTGGAATGGGCAAGGGGTGTTTGTTGGTTTGTTTGTTTTTGGACAAAACCCTAAAAGCACATGAAACAAAAACAAATATAGACAAATTAGATTACATCAAATTAAAAAGCTTGTGCATAGCAAGGAAAACAATTGTCAGAGTAAAGAGATAATATAGAGACTGGGAGAATATTCTGTGTTGAGATCCAGAATATACAAGGAACTCAAAACATCCAATAGCAATTGCAGAGAGAAGTGACCCAATTCAATAATGGGCAACAGAGCCACATAGACATTTCTCCAAAGAAGACATACGAATGGTCACCAGGTATATGAAAAGATGTTAAACATCACTAATCATCAGGGAAATGCAATTTGAAACCACAATGAGACATCACTTCGCTCTAGTATGAAGTGACTACCATCACTGAGTGCAGTGATTCATACGTGTAATCTCACCTTCTTGGGAGGTTGAGAAGGAGAATGGCAAGTTAGAGGCCAGCTTGGGAAACTTGAGACCCTGTCCCAAAATAAGAAATAAAAAGAGCTGAAGGTAGAGCTCAGTGGTAAAGTTCCCCTGGGTTCAATTCCCAGTACTGGGGGAAACAAACAAAAACTATTATCAAAAAGACAAAAGATAATCCGGGCGTGGTGGTGCACATCTATAACCCCAGCACTTGGGAGGCTGAGGCAGGAGGATGCTGAGTTCAAAGCCAGCCTCAGCAATGGTGAGGCATTTAGCAACTCAGTGAGACCCTGTCTCTAATAAAATACAAAAAAAAAAAAAAAAAAAGTGGGGGCTGGGGATGTGGCTCAGTGGTCAAGTGCCCTGGGTTCAATCCCTGGTACAAAAAAAAAAAAAAAAAAAAAAAAAAGACAAAAGATAACAAATGCTGGTGATGATGTGGAAAAAGGGAACCTGTATGCACTCTGTGGAAATGTAAACTAATACAGACATTATGGAAAACAGTGTGGAGATTCCTCAAAAAATTAAAAATAGAGCTGTCATAGGATCCAGCAGTACCCTAGTGGGTGTATATCCAAAGGAAATGAAGTCAGATTGTCAGAGACATCTGCACTGCCATGTTGATTACAGCACTCTTCAAAATAGCCAAGAGATGGAAACAACCTAAGTGCTCATCAACTGATGAATGGATACATACACACAATGGAATATTATTCAGCCAAAAAAGAAAGAAATCCTGTCAATTGCAACAACAAAGATAGAACTGGAGATAGTCATGTTAAATAAAATAAGTCAGACACAGAAAGACAAGTACGGTGTGATCTCACATGTGGAATCTATGAAAGTTGATCTCATAGAAGTTGAGAGTAGAATGGTAGTTACCAGGAGCTAAGAGGAGAAGAGGGAAGGGAGAGAAGCAGGTAAGTGACTCCACAGGAACTAAGTTAGTTAGGAGCAAGAAGTTCTGGTATGCCAGTGCATATAGGTGATCATGGATAATGACAAGATACTATATATTTCAAATGTTAGAAGAAAGGGTTTTGAATGTTTTCTTTTTAAACGTATTTTCTTTTTTAGTTGTGGTCGGACACAGTATCTTTATTTTATTCATTTATTCATTTTTATGTGGTGCTGAGGATAGAACCCAGAGCCTCACACGTGCTAGGCCAGCGCTCTACCACTGAGCCACAACCCCAGCCCTTGCATGTTTTCACCATAAAGAAATAATAAATGCTTGAGACGGACATGTGTCTAGATTGAAACACTGCACAGTGTATACATACATTGAAACATCACATGGCACCCCATAAATGTGCTTCATTTTGTTGCATATTAGTTAAAAATAAATTCAATTCAAAATGTAAAGAAAAGATCTCTACGTGGCCCTCCTGGTGGGGTGATGCTGACTCCTGGTGCATGGAGCACGGTTCCTGTACTGAAGAGCGCCCTCCAGAGGTAGGAGAGAACAGTCCTTCCTACCTCAGGCAGCAGCACCCCACCAGCCTCACGGAGGACCTGTGAAGTATGTGAAGTTAGATAAGTAAAACCCTCCGCTGCAGTAAGTAGTCACCGCAGAGGGGAGTTAGATGCTGCTCATTTCCTCCAGAATTTCCTTATTTTTTCTTCTTTAATAAAACAAACAAAAACGGATTTTTTTTTTTTTAAATTTAAAGCTGAGCCACCAAAAAAAAAAAAAAAAAAAAAAAAAAGTACGTTTTTCCATCTCTCTTGTAACTGGCCATGGCCACATAACTAAGTTCTGGTCAATGAGGTATAAGCATAAAAGGCATGTGAAACTTTTGGAGAGTATTTGTGTTATTGAATTCAGTCTGGAAGCTCATCACACAGAAAAGAAAGAAAGGGGGGAAGGGGGAGAAATGCCCAAGAGAAGAGTGTTGGAGAGAAAGAAAATAGGCTTTAGTGTGAATGTCAGTGACCAGGAAAAGGAGCAGACTGACCTCTCCAGGTCCCCCTCCCCCTTTTCAAGTCTGGGGAAGTGGGGGATATTTATATGAGAATCAGGTTATGGGCTCCTTGCAGAAATCAGCGTTTCTCAGGACCCTGATTGCCAGTCTGGTTTTTTGATACTGATGAGAAGTGATAATCGCCTAGTAAAGGCCTATCCTTATACTGAAGGCAAGATGCTCTGGAATGCAGTGTTTTATGGTTTGGACCTGAAATGTCACCCAAGAGCTCATGTGTTGAAGGCTAGGTCCCCAGTACAGCAATGTTCAGAGGTGGAGCCTTGGAAAGGTGGTGGGATCATGAGGACCTGACCTCATGAAGATATGAATTCATTTATGAATTAAAAGCTTAATGGACAAATAGGACGGGTGGAAACTTAGGAGGTGAGGCCTATTTGGAGGAAGTAAGTTCCTGGGGGGGGGGTGTCCTGAAGGGTGTATTTTGTTCCTGTTTTATACTTGTATCTCCTCTCTCTCTCTCTCTCTCTCTCCCCCCTACCCTCCCTCTCTCCCCTTTTCCTCTCCCTTTCCTTCCCAGCTGCCATAAGGCTTTGCTCTACTATGCACCTAAGGCCAAATGTGATGGGATCACGTGACCTAGACTGAAACCTTTAAAACCGTGAGTCAAAATAAACCTTCTCCTCTTTAGGTTGATTTATCTTAGGTATTTTGTCACAGCACAGAAAGTTGACTAACATACAGAGTTAAGGCCATTTCCTAAGATTGAGAAAGGGAATAGTAATAAAACAAGTTGGAGACAATGATGACAACAGTATATTACATTTGTAAAAGACACCCCTGGTTTTTTTTTTAAATATTTATTTATTTGCTTTTAGTTGTACACAAAGCCTTTATTTTTACGTGGTGCTGAGGATCGAACCCGGGCCGCGCACGTCCTAGGCGAGTGCTCTACCGCTGAGCCACAACCCCAGCCCACCCCTGCTGGTTTTACCCTGCTTCCTATTGGCTAGAAATCAGACTGCAATGGCTGGAGCTTGGGCAACCATTTGGGATCATGTATATAGGCCCTGGACTGAGGATGAAAGGACAGTAAGCTAGAAGAAGGCTTAGACCTTGACACAGCATAGTGTTATACCATCCCTGGATTTTATATTTCTCATTCACAGGAAATAGAAACCAAGTTTCTATATTTGTCAGCTTTTGCTGCATAACAAATTACTTTAAATTTAGTGGTTTAAAACAACAATCATCTTCCTCTTTAGCTCCTGATCCTACGGATGGACTGCATGTCTGGAGCTGGTGGCCTAGATGGCTCTGTGCATCTGACAGTGGGCAGGCGAGTTGGTGTAGAGGCCTCAGCCCGGACAGTTCAGCTCTGCTCTATTTGGTCTCAAGTCCAGGAGGCTCACCTAACCTTCGTCACCTGTTAGTCCTGGCAGCCAGAACAAAACAAAAACAAACAACAGGAGAAGTCAGGCTCCAATTCGCACGTGCTCTTGAGGCTGTGCTTGTGCCACATGTGCTGATGTCGAGTTGTTCTAATTAAGTCATCCAAAGGATGGTCCACTGGAGGCCATCAGGGCAACAAGCCCTACTGGGGCAACCACTGGTACTGGGGACTTTCTGAGTCCAGTCCTAACTTGTACAGGTGGTGACAAGCCTGAGTACCGCTATGTCCCCATTCACCAGCACAGGAGTATAAAAAGCGGTCATGACATCTTTTATGCCTAAATCACAGTGGCTTGAACCCCCACCATCTCCTTATCTCCTTATCAAAATCATTTTAGAGTTATGGAGACTTAGCTATTGGATGAGAAATATGGAATTATAGTTTAGTTTTAAAGCAATACTAAGGATACATGAAAAATCCACAGACTTTTTTTTTTTTTTTTTTATTTTTTATTTTTTTTTTTTTTTTTTTTTTTTTTTTTTTGGCTGTGGTCTTTGTTTAATGATGATTAAAGACAAGGAACTTCTTTTTTAAAAGCGGCTCATGGCCGGGCGCGGTGGCGCACGCCTGTAATCCTAGCATTTGGGAGGCTGAGGCAGGAGGATCAAGAGTTCAAAGCCAGCCTCAGCAATGGTGAGGCACTTAGCAACTCAGTGAGACCCTGTCTCTAATAAAATACAAAAAAGGGCTGGGGATGTGGCCCAGTGGTCGAGTGCCCCTGAGTTCAATCCCCGGTACAAGGAAAAAAAAAAAAAAAAAAGTGGCTCATGAACACTCACACTCCTGTTTAAGCAATCTTGAGGGGTCCTTCAAGGGTCTGTGCATTGGAGCCATCTTAGGCCTGTCCAGAGCTCAGCTCAGGCTGATGGTGTTGGTTGCTGCTGGGAGCTGCTGAAGAGGGAGAACTGGGGGCCACTGCTGGGGTCCTCCTGCACTCACCTCTGCTGCGTCAGGCCGCTCCGTCTCCTGGTCCCTCTGCCCGGGGTGGGGTGGGGTGGCTAATGCAGTGCTGGGCTCTGGTGGAGGGAGCGTTCTTACTGCACTCTGAAGCCTGTTGGGACCATCCCCATCCAGCAGCAGGTATGATTCACCCCAGGTAACTCAGGTGCCCCGGGATCTTCCATCACATATCCCGGGCCCAAGAATCCCACCACTCCAGCTTCTTACCTCCCTACACCAGCAGGCTTGTCCCAGCCTGTCACAATCAGTGCTGCTCAGGTCAACAGGAAGCTTCCCTCGTCATCCTCCTCCCACCAGAGCGAGAGCTGAGATGTGGTTCTGTGGCACCTACACCCAGCAGTCCACACCCCCAACCACCGCGTTCCCTTCCTGATCCAAAGTCATGGACCAATGGCGCTTTGCTCCTTCCCCTAAGACCCACGGTGGACACCTGGCTCCTATTTTCATGCCCTGCATCCAGAAGGCACTTGCTGCAGATTTTGCCAAAACAAAGGAACAATCTACTCCACAGGTGAACTCAAACATCTCCAAAATGGCAAGTTGTCCAACACCTGCCCATTGCTGCTATCTCTAGTTTGCAGAATCATGCCACAAAATATATTTAGAACAAAATTATTACAATACAACATGACAAATTCTTCAACATAAGTGTAAGCATTGTTCAAGGAGGAGACTGCTCTGAGCCTCGGGTTCCTCGCCTCTAAGGTGACTGACCTTAGTCACTTTCTGAGGTTTAAAGGAGACCATGTCCATTGAGCATCTCAGCTAGAGCCGGCTTGGAGCCGGTTTCTGGGGCTGCTGGCAGTTGTTATCATTGCCCTTCAGGCCATCAGGACGCTTCTCTTTGTCCACTGAGAAGCAATTTGAGACCATTCACTTTCATGGGACAGCACAGAGGTAGGTTTTGGGAGTTGAGAGCCTTAACTTGGTTTTGTTAGGAATTTAATTTAGTGACCTTGGTCATGTCCTTCAGGGACCAAGATTCCAAATAAAGCTCTATCTGTTTATTTTTCCAAGTGATAGCTGATGTACAAACATACTGGACTGTGACTGTCCCCATTGGGCCTCTGTTGCCTCTAGTGGGCAAGGGATCGGCCACGGAAGGGGTAGGTGGAGATGAATGGTGGACACCTCACTGTTTTTCCTTTTGGGCTTAATCTAATCCCATCTTTCCTCTAGCAAATATAGGACAAGAGTTTCCTGATGGAATCTGACTCCAAACACCTGGCGCACAGTTGCTTTAGATTAAGGATATTGTATAAATAAATCAGCAGCAGACACTCCAGTCACCCTAAGCACAACAAAGACGTGGGTGTGGAGAAGGGAAGGAGATGAGGTGCGGATGGTTCCTTAGCACACACACCAAGATAACCAGCTGACTAGGGCCAAGATAATTGCCCATGATTTTTTTGGTGTGTGTGTGAGTGTGTGTGTGTGTGCACAAATACTTATTTCACACTACTCTGGGAACAATGTGGCATATCAGTTAAATATGAGCCAGAAAATTGTTTCAGAATTCAGGTCCTGTTAGTGATTATGGGATGTAGGTAGTTGACTGAACACTGGAGTGTCTGTAAAATACCACCTCCTAACACTGGGCTGTTGCAAGGATTGCATGGGAGATATGCAAAGCCCTCAGAGTTGTCCTGAGCTTACAATAAGCCCTTGGAAATGCTAGCTATCCCTGTCTTTATTATTATGTGCTTTTCCCCCAAACCAGCCAGGGTTTCCAATGACATAATCCCTGACTCAAAGTGTTATCTCAAGAAGGCAAAAAGATAATGGTCCCATAGGAAAAAAGCTTCATGAAGACAGGTATATATATTTTTTTCTTTCTGTTTTGTTTCCTCTTGTAGTTCCAGGGCCTAGAACAGTGCCTGACACATGGGAGGTGCTCACTACATTTCATTTTACTTGAATGAATAGATTTAAATAATTGTTTCTGGAGCTCTATCAGATCATACAGAATTCAGCTGGATTATAGAGAAGGGATGTCAATAAAATGATCACAAAAATTAGATCAGTGAGCCTGGTGCAGTGGCTCATACCTATAATTCCAGCTACTTGGAAGACTGAGGCAGAAGGATCTCAAGTTCAAGGGCAGCCTGGGCAACTTAGTGAGATTCTGTTTCAAAATAAAATTTAAAAAGGGCTGGGGTTGTAGCTGTGGTACATCACTTAACTAGCATGGGTAAGACCCTGGGTTCAATCCTCAGTACCGGGGGTGGGGGGCAGGGGAGTGTTAATGAGAAAGGTAAGAAATCAGAATACATGAAGAATGTGGAATCCTAGCAAGTAATGCAGCTTCATGAAAGAAGTTACAGTAAAGAGTTTAAAATTCAACTAAAGGGAATAACTTCTTGTGACTTGTAATTCAAGTCATAATAAAATTTGGGGCTTTAAATCCCCATAACCTTAGGAAGGGGTTATAGAGGTGAACCAGGGTCTCAGGTAGCATTAGCCTGGACATACTGTCTATTTCAGACAGAACCTCTGACTTTGAACTTGAATATATAGCCCTAGTCAGAGGCTGAGATCTTCAGTTGGCCTGAGATGGTACCTCAGTTCCGTGTAGTTGAGGGAAATGACTTTGCTACTCAGAAAGTCTGAAAATAATAAAACACAAAGATGATAGAGGGCTGGGAGCAGTGGCGCATGCCTATAATCCAGCGGTTTGGGGGCGGAGGTTGTGGGATCTCAAGTTCAAAGCCAGCCTCAGCAATTTAGCCAGGCACTAAGCAACTCAGTGAGACCTTGTATCTAATAAAATACAAAATAGGGCTGAGGATGTGACTCAATGGTTGAGTGACCCTGAGTTCAATCCCCAGTACCACCCCCCCCCAAAAAAAAGATGATAAAATAAATTAAATCCATGAGATTAATATTTTCACATGATGTTTTGGACCAAGTTTTCAGTTCACCATGAAAAATTATATATAATGGTTATAATGTTTGAAATGTAGAAGAAAATCTAACACATTAATTGTACAATTTTAATTTTAAATGTTTATATTAAACTTAGCATTTTATTTTAAAGACAGCATGAAGATCCCTCCCACCCCCCACAGCTGGGGATTGAACCCAGGCCTCACCCATGCTAAGCAGATGGCACTTGACCACTGAGCTATATCCCTGGCCTGTCTAATTCTGACTGTTTAAAGACTGAAATGTTTTTAGGTCTTTTTTCTGTGTGTGGAACTTGAGTTCAAGCCCAGGGCCTTGCTTTACCCCCAAGCCATACCCCCAGCCGTCGTTTTAGGTCTTTAAAGGAGAAACATACTTATAATTAGAATGTCAGTGCTTAGGAATGTTTTGCTGATGAAATCAGCCTGTAGGGTGTCTGACATAGAATCAAATATATTAAATTTGAGATTATAATTTAAAATTGAAAAGGATTTAATTAGCCATGCTTGTTAAACAGGGTTAATAGGTTAAGGAATATTGCTTGTTAAACTTAACATTAATTAAAGGACATATAAAAGTGATGGTATTTTTATATGAACTGACTAGATTTATGAATAAATGAACTAGATCAGTACATTGAGCTTAAAAGCTTAAGAAGCAGCTATATTATAAACCTGAAACTTTATTAAATTATATCAATTGAACCAGATAGTATCCTTTTCTGTATAAAGAGGCTTATGTCAAGTATTTTTTAAAAATTTATTTATTTGCTTTAGTTGTACACAATGCAATGCATTTTTGTTTACGTGGTGCTGAGGATCGAACCCGGGTCGCGCAACCGCTGAGCCACAACCTCAGCCCCTTATGTCAAGTATTTTAAAAACTGGATTGACAAGAGAGAATACTTATAAATCCCAGAGAGGCCTAGGACTGCTGGTGCAGCTCAGGGGCAGAGCCCTAGTCTACCATATGTGTGACCCTGAGTTCGATCCCAGGTCCTCAAACAAACAAATCTAAAAAGCATTAAAATCCAGGCGGGGGGGGGGGCTGGGATTGTGGCTCAGCGGTAGAGCACTCGTCTGGCCGTGCGCGACCTGGGTTCGATCCTCAGCACCAAACAAATAAACGCATTGTGTACAACTAAAAGCAAATAAATAAATATTTAAAAAAAAAAAAATCCAGGGGGTGGGGGTTGTAGCTCAGTGATAGAGTGCTTGCCTCACATGTGTGAGGTCCTGGGTTCAATTCCCAACACCACATATAAATAAAATAAAATAAAGGTCCGGGGCTGGGATTGTGGCTCAAGTAGAGCGCTTGCCTAGCATGTGCGCGGCCCAGGTTCGATCCTCAGCACCACGTACAAATAAATGCATTGTGTACAACTAAAGCAAATAAACAAATTAAAAAAAAAAAGGTCCATCAACAACTTTTTTTTAAAAAGCATTAAAATCCAGAGTGGTTTGGTTGAATGCTCCTTTAAACATGTTGCTGTTGTGCATTTTCCTTCTTATCTTGTAAGTTGAAATCTTAACTCTAGTGTCATTTTCAATGATCTCAAAAGACTCCTCTGCTATCTGCTCACCTGTTTGCCAGACTCTGTGGAACACAGCTTGCAACTCTTGGTGGGGTTCCAACTGATCCCAACGCCCACCCCACCTCAGCTGACAAACACACATTGTACCCCCTCTGACCCCATATTCTGTCATTCACAAAACCCCCTGCATCTAACGCTCAGGGATATGATGATCTTTGGGGGAAATTCTGCAAATGTGAGGGAATATTTTAAATTGTTAGGGTGATCTCAAGCACTACTGGCATCGAATGGGTGGAGACCACAGATGCTAGATATTCTGGATCATGAGACAATTCTGCCTGTGAAGAATTATCCTGTAAACTGCATGATTTTAAAATGTGCTGCATATTCATGAAAAACTTGACTACTGTTATTTCCTGCCAGAATCTGACTCAGTTTTACATCTACACTTAAAACATTTTTGCATGGGTTAAATACACGCTGAGGTTTCCAAGAATGCAATTATCATGCAAATCAAGAGAAGGGTGTATTTTATTATACTTGAAACTTTACCAGGAGTTATTTATCATTTGGGAAAAGTCACATCAGCCAAGGCAAAGCAGTGCCTGATATGTGAGTCGGGGATCCAAAAACAACAGTGTGTGCCTGAGTTTTTGTAAGTCCTCCCCCATGATGATTTGGCTTAACAATCCCAGGATTTCACCACTTCATCCTAACACCGATGGGGGCATTCCCCAGCTTTTACATATTTAAGTACACATTGTCTTAAAGATATATTCTCCTTTTATTTCTCCTACAAATGACACTCAAGAATTAGATTCACTGTATAAATCATGTATGAACAAGTTATATTATCTATAAACTCCATTTCAGAATAGTGAAGGGACATTGCGCCATATTTGTTGGGTCTGATAGGATGTGGGCTACTGCACTCCACACTCAACCTCTTCTCTGAAAATTCTTTCTCCTTCTAGAAACATGGTGTTCCCTGAGCATCCTGTTCTTCGGTAGCCCTCACAAGTGATGGTGGCATTCTCTCCCACATCCTCCTTCCATGGGGCCCTGAGTGAGGTAGGTATCTGTTTCCTTCTCCTCAAGTTCTAGACCTTGTTCCTTCCTCTGAAAATCTCCATCCTGGAAGCCCCTAGCCTCAGGCAATAGCAGAGTCCTGGATCACTTGTCTTTACTCCTTGAAGATTTCAACCCACAGGTATTGTCACTCTTGCCAGTACAGTGCCTCAGTTCTTGGTGATTTCATATTCATGGAGACATTGGTCATGTTCAGGCACTGACCAGTCAGAAGCAACATCCTTTTCTGGAGGGCCTCTTGCTGGACCAGAATCACCCTTCAACTGCCAGACCAGTCCATAGGCAGGTTCTGGGTGGAGGGGCAGGGGCCCAGGTGGCCAAGACAATGGAGGAGCAATCAGGGGACTCAGGTCAACTAGTATTAAAGAATTCCAACATTTTAGTAACTGAAATGAACATACCTATCCCACCAGGTGAAATTAGCCTCTTGCCTCCTGTGACCTTGTCCTCCATCTATCTGAGTGCCTACTCCCAGTCAATGTCATATGCTAGACCCAGTCATAGTAGCCACACCCACTCTACACTTGTAAGAATCCCATTCTTGGACCACCCTTTCCTGTCCTTCCTGTTTATTCCCTCTAGACCCCTGACTCCAGTCACTCTGCCATTATTCCTCCCTGTCTCACTAGCCTCACCTCCCTCATGCCTTCCACTCTTCCACCCTGGTTAGATTCTACAGCACATCTCCATAACCACCCCTGTATGTATAACACTCCCTTGACCTATTCTTCCTTTTTTCCTCACCAGTCTGCCAAAATCAACCTATGCTAAATCCAGTTCTCCACCTGTTCCAAGCCCAAACTTAGGCACATGCATGTAGCTGGAGCAAACCATGCCGGCTGTTCATCCTACTCCATGACCTACACCAGTCACTTTGCCACTGCACCAGATGACCAGAATTTTCTCACATCTCTTCGGGTCTCTTCCAATTTTCAAAACTCTTCTGCTCTTCTTATGCAAATCTAACGGTTCTCAAAAGCTTTTGAACTCAGGATCCCTTTCAACTCTTGAAATGTGAGAGCCCTATGGAACCGCTGTTTATATGGATTATACCTATTGAAATTTATTATATTCAATTAAAGCTCAGACTTTAAACATGGTTATTTAAAAATGACAATAAACCTATTTTTTTTTTTTTCTTTTCTTTTCTTTTTTTTTTTTTGTACCAGGGATTGAACTCAGGGGTACTCGACCACTGGGCCACATCCCCAGCCCTTTTTTGTATTTTATTAGAGACAGGGTCTCACTGAGTTGCTAAGTGCCTCATCATTGCTGAGGCTGGCTTTGAACTTGCGATCCTCCTGTCTCAGCCTCCCAAGTGCTGGGATTACAGGCATGCGCCACCGCGCCCGGCACAATAAACCTATTCTATGTTAACATAAACAACATATTTTTAAGAAAGAGAACTCTATTTTTCAAACACAAAAAATATCTAGTGAGAAGAGAAACATTGTTTGACTTTTTAAATTTATTGGTTCTTTTTGGTTATACATGACAGCAGAATCCATTTTGATATAATTATACAAACATGGAATATATCAAATATATCCTATTCCAGTTAGAGTTTCATTCTTACGGATGTACATGGTGGTAGGATTCAGTGTGTTGTTTTTATATATGTACCTGGGAAAATTATGTCAGGTTCATTCCACTGTTTTTTCTATGTTTCACAGTTTTGTAAAATATTTTTCATGTTTGGCTTATGAGGGGACAACTGGATTCTCATATCTGCATCTACATTCAAATTGGTATAGTAGTTTTCAATAAAGTATATCATGAAAATTCTGCTCTAACACAGATGCACATAAGTAGTCAGGAAAAAGAAGGAATCTTTTGATAAACTTTTCAGATAATTGAAGATTTTTTTGATCCTTCACACAAATTTCACAAGTGGTAATTTCTTAGATTTGTTGGAATTTAGATTTTGACACTGTAGCAATCAACTTTTCATAATGTTACATTAGAATCTATTCATGTTTCTTGAACTGTGGATGGGTATTTTACCCATGCATGATTTTGTTACATCATGCATCAATCATTTGCAAATACTGATTCAGAGTTATTGCAGATAGTTTAAATGTGAACACATTTAATTATATGAGATAAAAATAATTCACATCCATTAGTGTTACCACTGTTATCATCAGAGGTCTTTAAGAATTAAGACGCTGAGCTTTTGGTGGCAGATGCAAGTTTCCAGAATTCTAAGTTTTGCAGTAAAACCTGAATTTTTCATTGTAGACAAATAGCTCACAAATAACTCCCAACTTAGACTCACTTTGTTTATTTGTTGGTGTCTGCCAAATACCCAAATCTGAACCGCCAAAGTTGGTCTGTCAGTCATTCTTTCAATCGGATGTTCTATGAGTAAAGTGACCAGGTCAGCTGTCATTCAAACCATCCCACAAGGGCTTTTTCCTCCAGAGAGCCACCATACTTTGATATGCAGCCTAAGTGCTTTGGGGATACTTCCCATCCAACACAAAATATTAAAAAGTCATGTGCCCTAAGGATGAGGTTTTATAAAATTGATAATTTTTACTTCTTTGCTAAGAGATGTTCTTTGGCAAAACTTCTTTTCTCTGCAAGTGCTAAAGAATATAATGACTACTATATTGTATTGTATTGCATCATATTATATTTAGCCACCAGCAGTTTTTTTTATCTACCATGTGCTTTTGCACCACCAGTATAAATGTCAACACAGTTGTTACAGAATAAACCAGGCAATTCAAAAAAGTTGTTTAATATTTTAAACACTTCAGTTCCACCTGTGTTTATTGCATTCCCCTAAAAAAAGAGTCTCTTCAACGATTAGTTGATGCTGAACCTGAACAAACAAAAGCAAAACTGCACATCTAGGCACAAGTGTAGAAGGCAAAAGTTCAGTTTGCCGGGCATGGTGGCACCCACCTGTAATCCCAGCACTTGGGAGCCTGAGGCAGAAGGATGGTGAGCTCAAAGCCATCCTCAGCAATGGAGAGGCACTTAGCAACTCAGTGAGACCCTGTCTCTAATAAAACACAAAAAAGGGCTGGGGATACGCCCAGTGGTTGAGTGCCCCTGAGTTCAATCCCCGGTACCAAAATAAATAAATAAATAAATAAACAAATAATTTTAAAAGTTCAATTCAACCAAAAAAAATAAATAAATAAATAATTTAAAAAGTTCAATTAACTTAGTCTTTATGTCCACAATTAACTCTCTACTTCCAATTACTGCATCATTGAAAAGTAGTTCTCTCGTTTCTTTACTGACTTCATCTGGCAGGCGTTCAGCAATGTCAACTATGTAAGGTTTGATTAGTCTCTCTCCTCCATATTTTATACATCAGACACTTTTAGAATACATCATCTATTATCCTGGTGCCTCAGCTACAACTAAGTAAAGAAAAGACCCATTTTTTTTTTTTTTTAAATATCCTGTTACAGTTTTATCTAAAACATCACCTACATACAACACAGTCTCCCAGAACTGAGGCATTAGAAAATGACTTTAACAGTTATCTCTGCCAGATCCAGGAACGCTAACATCTTTGCTCTTGTCAACGCTGTCATCGTTATTTACACTTCATTGGCAGAGCTCTTCACCCAGTTCTTTCCTCAAAAACTGCCAAACTAGGCTGGGCCTCGTTGGGGAGGAGAAACCTGGCCCTGAAACAGTACTGCTATTTCATTCATTAAAATGTCTTCAGCTTCAAATGAAGCAATGACAGAAAAATGGGGATAAAAAGAAAAACAAACAAACAAAACTATCTTTTACATTAAAAATGTAATCCCAGTTCCTTGGAGGCTGAGCCAAGAGGGTCACAAGTCTGAAACCGGATGTCAAATTAGTGAGACACTGTTTCAGAAAAAAGCAGGGGACTAGGGATGGAGCTTAGTGGTAGAGTGCTTGCCTAGCAAATGCTAGGCCCTAAGTTCAATCCCCATTACGGGGGGGGGGGGGGGGGGGGGGGAACAAAAGAAAAATAAATAAATGCAATCCAAAAGCCAGGCACAGTGGTGCATGTCTGTAATCCCAGTGGCTCAGGAGGCTGAAGCAGGGAGTTCAAAAGTTCATGAGTTCAAAGACAGCCTCAGCAACAGTGAAACACTAAGAAACTCAGTGAGACCCTGTCTCTAAACAAAATACAATAAAGGCCTGGGGATGTGGCTCACTGGTTGAGTGCCCCTGAGTTCAAGCCCCAGTACCAAAAAAAAAAAAAAAAGCAATTCAAAGCAAAAAAATGTCCTGTTTTAGTCCATTGAGCTGCTATAACAAAATACCTTAGACTGAGCAATTTACAAGTGACAAAAAATTTATTGCTCACAGTTTGGGAGGCTGGGAAGTCTAAGATCAAGGCCACAGCAGATTCAGTGTCTGGTGAGGGCTCCCTGCACCTTCTTGCTGGGTTTAAGCATGGTGGAAGAGGTGAACAGAGCCCCTTACATAAGAGTGCTAATCCCATTGGCAAGAGTGGAGTTCTCATAACATAATCACCTTAGAAGCGGTCCACCTCTTAATATTATCACATTTGGATTAAAATTTAGTGTATAAATTTTTTTGGGGGGGGGGGGGACATAAATATTCAGACCACAGCCCTCTATGGACACAAAATGGAACAGATGCGTGGTAAGTGCAGGCAGAGTGTGAGTCTGCTGGGCCATGATTCTGGGAGCAGATAAAATTAAGTCATTTTACCTGTCCCAGAGGAAGAGGCTAAAATAGACTGAAATCACTAGCAAGATCAGTGCTTATGGGGCTGGGGCTGTGGCTCAGCAGTAGAGCACTTTATCTCCCATGTGTGAGGCCCTGGGTTCAATCCTCAGCACCACATAAATAAAATAAAGGTATTGTGTCCACCTACAACTTATGTATATAAAAGATCAGAGCTTATGATAAGTGGTTTTAAAGAGTACTTAATGCTCACTGGTCCTGAACTAAGATATCTACTGGCTCAGTGACCAGACTTTGAATAGTTCCAATATCAACACAGGAAGAAGTATCATATAGGAAATCAGAAACAGAAATTGGTAGATCTAAATAGCTCAACTTGGTTTTGGTTGTAGGGTTCTGTGTATCGAACCCATGGGTACTTTACCACTGAGCTACATCCTCAGTCCCTAGAATTTATTTTCTATTTTGATGCAGGGTCTCATTAAATTGCCCAGTCTGCCCTTGAACTTCTCCTGCATTGGCTCCTGAGTCACTGGGATTACTTACAGGTGCCACCACACCAGGCTAAATAACTTTCTTAAAGACAAATTTTCATTATGAAGACATGGAACTAAAGTATAAGATAGCAACAATGCTAATAAGGATAAACAGTCAAGGGGGGAGGGCGGGGAGGGAGCAAAGGGATAGGAAGAATGGCAGACTGAGTTATCCATGATTACCCTCAATACATGTATGAGGACACAATTGTTGTAAAAATACTTTATATTAAACCAGCAACTTGAAAAAATTGTGCTCTTTATATATAATATGAAATGAAATGTACTCTGCAAACATTTATAACAAATTAGAATAATAAAAAAATTAATAAAAAAAAGATAAACAGTCAAAACAAGATCCTCACTTTATTCAAGAAGATGATAAAGGGCGGGGCTTGGTGGCACCTGACTGTAATCCACAAAACTCAGGAGGCTGAGGCAGGAGAATCGCAAATTCAAGGCTAGCTTGGGAAACTGAGCAAGATTATATCTCAAAATTTTAGAAAGCACTGGGTATGTAGTTCAGTAGAACAGTTGCCTAGTATGTGTGAAGGTCTAGGTTCAGTTTCCAGTACTAAAAGTAAAAAAGGAAAATAGAGAAATTGAATCACTTTATACTTTGTAAGAAAAAGATACGCCTATCTATAAATTGATACCTTAAAAGGTAAGTAATTAAAAATAGAAAATAGAATTTCCTCCCGTTTCTTCCCTTTTCCCATCCTCCCTCCCTCTCTCTCAATACCCTTTCTCTACTCCTCTGACCTCTCTTCTATTTTCATGTAATCCCTCCCCTTTTTTTCTTTTTTTTTTTTTTTTTTTTTTTTCCTCTCTCTTTCTCTTATTTTGGTCTAGCTTTCACATATCAGAGAAAACATTCAAACTTTGACTTTCTGGCTCTGGTTTATTTCACTTATCATGATGGAGAAAAGCCTATTTTTTAACACCATGATCTTGGGGTTCTAGTCCCAACATATGAATTTTGATGGCACACACACATTCCAGCCACAGCAGAAATCAACACTACTTCTATATTCTTAACATTTCTTTTCTTCATCCTTTTTTTCTTTCTTTCTTTTTTGGTACAGGTCCTCATGCCTGCCAGGCAACTACTCTACCATTGAGCTACATTCCCCAGCCCATATTCTCCTAAATTTTCTTTTAATAATTCCAAAGTTTTGGTTTCACAAGTAAAATTTTTAGTATATCAAGAGCTTGATTTTTCTGAGTGGTGGGAGATAGGGAGCTAATTTGATTATGTTTAAATTTAAAGAAAACATTAATACCATTAAATAGTCCATTATAATACCTCCTCTATCATACTCTAAGATCTGATGTATACTATGCCTACTACATTTGTTTATAGTAGCTCTAGTATGTTTCATTTGCTTGTATCTAAGCCCACGCTAAAGTATCTTAATGAATGAAAATTGTTTCTCTTAACTAACAATGGCATCTGTAAAGAAATTATGATAAATAAATACTTATTACTTAAGTATTTATTACAAGTTTTCAATAGTTATGTCTTCTTTGTTTGGGTTTTGGTTTTCTTTTATTTCTGAAGTAAATTCGGCACCGCTCTACACTAACTAGAACCAGGGCACCTGGGAGAAGGGCTGATTCCAGGACTAGGTAGAGAATGTTCATTTTGAGTCTGGAATACCTTAATAGGTTGTTGTTGTTTTTTTTTTGTCTTTTAAAATTTGTTCTTTTTTTTTTATTATACATGATAGTAGAATGTATTTTGACATATCATACATACACAGAGTGTAACTTCCCATTCTTGTGGTTATACATGATGTGGAGTTACACTGGTCTTGTATTGATATATGAACACAGGAAAATTATGTCCAATTCATTCTATTATCTTTCTCATTCCCTCTCTCTTCCCTACTCCCCATTCCCACCTGTCCAGTATGGTGAACCTCTACCCCTCCCCACCCCCTTATTGTGTGCTTACATCCACATATCAGAGAGAAATTTCAGCCTTTGTTTTTTTGGGATTGGCCTATTTCTCTTAGCATGATAGCATCTAGTTCCATCCATTACCAGCAAATGCTGTCATTTCATTCTTCTTTATGGCTGAGTAATATTCCATTGTGTATATGTACCACATTTTCTTTATCCATACCAACCAATCTTATTACTTTTTAATTAATTAATTAATTAATTTTAATTAGGTATATATGAAAGCAGAATGTATTTTGATTTGTTGTACACAATTTCAGCACAAATTCGAATTTTTCTGGTTGTACACGATGTAGCGTCACACCATATGTGCAGTCATACATGTACCTAGGGTAATGATGCCCATCTAATTCCACTCTTATTACTTTGGAGAGAGAGGTAATGCTTAAAAATAACAGAGACAAGTTAACAGACCTAGGAAATCAGCTTAATCTGAGAGAATATGCATATCAAAAATAATGATATTGGGCTGGGTTTGTGGCTCAGTGGTAGAGCACTTGCCTAGCATGTGTGAGGCACTGGGTTCAATCCTCAGCACCACATATAAATAAATAAAATAAAGGTATTGTGTCCATCTACAACTAAAAATAAAAAAATATAATGATATTAACAGATTATATAACCTCAATGATTAAAATAGTAATTCAAATCCATGCTAATATAAATAGACACACCAGTACATAGAGGAGACCAAAAATAGTTTTCTTACAACAGAATTCCATCTAACAAATGCATAATAGAATGAATGATGGAGTTAGACAATCACTTTTTGGCAAGTATCATAGTAATAATTCAAACAAGAATTGTCAGAAAATGCTAAGACTTATGGCTGAAAGTTTCATGAGGAATAGGATACTTATAGAGTCTCAAAGTATCGTCCCACAAATTATTTACTAATTACAAAGGGGGAAATAGTAACTGTACTGTAGAGAAGCCTGGCAGGTGCCAACTTATTCCAGTGATCAAGGTCAACATCCCCAGTCATGGAACACACTGACATGTGCCTCCTGATACAGTGTACCACAAAAGACACACACCAAGTCCCTGGTAGCCCTGCCAAAGAGGCAAGATCTGGACTTAACCATGAGCAGAAATCAGATAAACCTGAATTGAGGGACATCTTATAAAATAATTGGCCTGTACTCTCAAAAATTGTCAAGGTCATGAAAGGCTAAGAAAGACTGAGAAACTGTTCCAGACTGAAGGAGATTAAGGAGAGATGATGATTAAATGCAATCTGTAATCCTGGTTTGAATTCTAAAATATTATTCTTCTATTACTATATAAGATACTATTAAGATAACTCACAAATGTTGAATAATGTCTATAGATTAGGTAATGATATTATTTTACTGTTTATCTCCTCACTTTAACAATTGTGTGGTATTTACGTAAGAAAATGTCTTTGTTTTTAGGAATTACACAATGAAGTATTTATGGGTAAAACAACATCTTGACTGCAACTTACCCTCAACACACACACACACACACACACACACACACACACACACACACACGTTATAATATCCAGGAATTTGAAAGAAGGATATCCAGGAGACCTTTGCTCTTGAAAAAACTTTTTTTTTTTTTTTTTTTTTTTGGTATTGGGGATTGAACTCAGAGGCACTCAACCACTGGGCCACATCCCCAGAACTTTTTTGTATTTTATTAAAGACAGGGTCTCATTGAGTTGCTAAGTGCCTCGCCATTCCTGAGGCTGGCTTTGAACTCTCAATCTTCCTGCCTCAGCCTCCCAAGTGCTGGGATTACAGGCCTGTACCACCATGCCGGCTGCTCTTGAAAAAACTCTTAAAACTTTTTCTAAGTTTGAAATTATTTCAGAATGAAAGGTCACCCAAGAATAGTGCACTTTCCTTCCTATCAAAATATTGGCTTTTAAAATGTGAGACTTAGTTATGTTTTTTATCACTCTTTGAGAACTTGATGGTGTTTATTCAACATGTATCTTTATTATCTATTATGTGTTAAAGTCTAGGACATGGAAGAGAACTAGAAAAATTCTAGCCTTGCCCATGTGAAGTTTACAATCTAGTGGGGAAAACAACTAGTGAACACATAATTGCATAAAAGTGGTTATTGTGAGAGCCATTCCTGCAGCCACCCACATGCTTCACAAAGTCTCACTCATGGGCAGACCGCATGATACTCCTTCCTTATGAAAATACAGAAACAATCTCACTGCTAAAATGTTTTCCATCTTGAAAAGCAATAAAGTCTGCTGCAGAAGCAGGGTACATTTTCAAACCTCCTGTTCATTGCAGAGATATGCATCTAAGGAACTTCAGGCCATGTTCTGGGGAGATTTTTTTGAAATTTGAACAAAAGGGAGTTTGTTACAGAACTCACAAGGGAAGTTCTGAAAGCTTCATTAATTTCCATAATAATTTCAATTAATTCATTCGTCATTTCCTGAATTTCTGAAATCACTCATTTTCAAAGCAGCTCCCTTGAACATTACGTGAAATTAAGAATGCTGTGATTTTAGCTGATTTCATCTAAACTAAACCTTTTAGCCATTTATAAACATGCAAAACAGATGCCTGGGCCCAAGTCTGAGATGACTTACTGCAAGAACACTCTTCATTCATTCTTTGGAGTGAGGAGCCTTACCACTCCCAAAGGATACCAAAGATCTAGAGGAAAACAGAATTATACCAAGTGCTTCTCCTGGCTGGAGGCCCAAGGCCTGATAACAGAAAGACTATCAGTAAGGCTGTAACGGGAGCACACCTGACATTCTCCAGCTCAACCCCTGCAGTGTAAATATAGCTCCCTGGTAAGGGTGAGGAGGTGGAGGTGGGGATGAGGAAGAGGATTTGTGGTGTGGGGGTTGGGAGGGGGAGGTTGTTCAGGAACCTTCCTTCCTGCCATTGTCGACCTTGTTAACTGCTGTAGTCATTAGTGGCCCCTCACCCTGTGTCTGGGGTGCTTCCACTCCTTAGGATGCTGCCTCTCTGTTTAGACCTGGCCCCCTAGGGCCTGCCCTGCCAGGGTTGTTGTACTCCCAAAGCTGTTCTGGAAGCCAATGGGGCTGCCACCCCCAGCCCCATCAGCCATCATGTATAGTTTTCCGCTCTTCTTTTTTTTTTTTTTTTTTTTTTTTTTTTTTTGGTACCGGGGATTGAACTCAGCGGCACTAGACCACTGGGCCACATCCCCAGCCCTTTTTTGTATTTTTATTAGAGACAAGGTCTCACTGAGTTACTAAGTGCCTCGCCATTGCTGAGGCTGGCTTTGAACTCGCGATCCTCCTGCCTCAGCCTCCCAAAGTGCTGGGATTACAGGCGTGCGCCACCGCGCCCGGCTCCGAAATGCACAACTTCCGCTCTTAAATACAGGTGACTCTCCCTTTTCAGAAAACTGGGCACGGAAATACCTCCACCCACAGGATAATAAATTGAGAAATGAGGCTCTGCTCTATAAAAGGATTTCCCAGAAAATCCTCGTGAAAACTGAGCTTTCCTGATAAGCAATAGCAGATTTAACATGAAGCCAACAAAGCTTAAATTACAAGGTCCCTCATTTGCAGAGGCCCTTCCAAGGCCATGGGAAGGTGTCTAACAGTGTTTACATAGTCATCTGCTTTTTACAGATTTGCAAATGCACAATATTTTTAACTGTACTTCGTTACAGCCATTGTCTCTTTCCACTGCAAGCCCCCCCCCCCCCCGCAACACACACACACATACCATTTTCCCTTGTGAAGGATTATGGAAGATAACATCCCCCAAGACAGTCCTCGGGAAAAACAGGAGGGCAGTGTGACCCGGGAGGATGGGGATGGAGAGTGGGGGGAAAATAAGGCAAACATCAATCCTTCCCAGTAACAGTGAGTCCTGACAGGACTGAATGCAGGGCCCTGGACTTTTACCCTTTCCCATTGCCGATGAGTCCTGGAAGGAAAAATAGTGAAGCTCTGGGTAACAATGGATCCCGGAGGAGGAAGATAAGCAGTGAGTGCTGAGTTCTGAGTTTTCATTCCTTCCCAGGAACAATAAGTTTCTGACATTTTACAACTTTTTCCTGACTGCCCAAACTGACACATTCTGCTTCAGTCTCCAGTGATGAAGCCACCCTCATTGTAAACTATAAAAAACAGACCCTTTCTGTAATGGGGCCCATTTATTACCCAGAAAGTGAGCCCATCTGATGCCTGACCCCACAGCTGAATAAAAGACAGTGCTGATCCACGAGGTTTGCTCCTGTCTTCCTGATTTGTGGTTACACTTTGTGTCCATGGTTTTGGGGTACCAACACCATTTTGGGATTCAGGTAAAGGGAGCAGGAGTTGGGTCTAAAGCCATTTGTCTTGGTTTAATGAGACATTTTTATGTGGTTCCAATTCACTTTAGTGCATATTCTGTCATCATTAGGCATCTTGGTACAGGAAAGGCTTTGGGAACATCCCTGATACCACCTAGTGACCTCCTCAGACTCATGCAAGTACATGAGTCATGGAGAAGAAACATTTTAGAAGAAAGCCTGGCCTTCCTTGGTGAGGAACGTGAGACTGGGCTGAGCCAACATCACTGGTGAGAGAATTCCTTCCAGTCAGGTTTCACTTTGCCCACCAAGGAAAGCATTCCTTATATGCTATGTATGGTGTTCTAGAAGTTTCTTTCCATTCAAGGAGATAGGAATCTCCTCTGCCTCCTCTTTATTGGAGGTGGAATCTGCCCTTAGCAGATTCTCTGTGCTGGGAAGGAAGAGACAAGTTGCCCCTTCCCAAGTCTGTAAGAGACTGATTTTTTCTGAAAAACTAAATTTTTGTAAATTAAATGTTTAGATATCTTAAAAGACTTTAAGATTTAGAAGGATCTCAGAAAGAAACTTTCTATAAAATGGATACTTGTTTCCAAATCATTCTGTTCCAAGACAGTCACAAATAATAGCTAACTTTCTTTGGACACTTGCTGTGTTTGGATATTTAGTGTGCATCATCTAATCACACTACTGTGAAGGAGTCACTATAATTAACCCACTTTTGGAGATGAAGCAGTTGAGCCTTCTTGGAGTTATATGAACTGCTGAGGGCCCTCCAGTAATGAAGTGGTAGAAATAGTTTTCAAAAGTTATGTTCTGATCTGGTGTTTGGTGCACAGCTATAGTCTCAGCACTCAGGAGGCTGAGGCGGGATGATCCCTTGAGTCTAGGGGCTCAAGACCAGCTTCGGCAACACAGCACAACCTCACCTCAAAAAACAAAGTAAAACAAAAAACCAAACATAGTTATGCTTTTTTGAGTTTTAGGGACAGCTTTTTATTTAATTTAATGTATTTTAATTATGTAAAATATGAAGATGATTCTAAAGTCAAATCCATAAAAATATAGTGTATATCCTTTCCCCTTCTATGCTACTTCATCCTGCCCCTAGAGGTAGTCTTTTTCTATGACTTATCCTTCTTTTTTTTTTTTTTCTTTTGGTGCCAGGGATTGAACCCAGGTGTTCTTAACCACCAAACCACATCCCAAGCACTTTTTAATATTTTATTAAAGACAGAGTCTTGCTGAGTTGCTTAGGGCCTTGCTAAGTTGCTGAGGCTGGATTTGAACTTGTGATTCTCCTGCCTCAGCCTCCCAAGTTGCTGGGATTATAGGAATGCATGGTGATGCCTGATTCTTCTAATTTTTTTAATATAGGAAAATACTTCTCATGGTGAAATAGTATATTCTATACACTGTTCTCTATCTTGCTAAATTTGAAGATCATAGAACCAAATGATGTACTTGAATCTAATTATATACAGTTGAAGCCAGAACCATATAATTCTATTCTAAAGGGGCTTTAAAACAGTTATTGGACTACTTTGATTATTTTGGAAGATACTTCCTAGTATTAAATTTACCATTTGAGAACTGGTAAATTAATGAAAAGAATCAATAATGTGTCCTACTATTCCTTAAAAAAAGTAATTCAATTTTATGTGTGTGTGTATATGTATAACATATATATATATATACACACACACATACATATATGTATACATATACATATGTATATATAATATCCAAAATATAAAAATTATATATTTCAATTATGTAAAATATATTAATACATTACACATATTAATACATTATATAATAAATAATATAATGCATACTGTATGCACATATACATTATCTATACATGTATAATATATACATTATATATAATATATACAAAACATATATAAAATGTAAAAAATAAAATATATACAATATATATAAAATGTTAATGAGAAGTATTTCAGCTTATATAATAAGGAATAAGAATTGGAGGATCACTGCTTTGTAACCTCTAAGAGTTACTCTACCTATGGAGACTGATGATGATCAACAAATACTAACATCACAGAAAGGAAATAGATGCTACCAACTTCAGAGTGAAACAAACACCAACACCTATAGCCTTGCCAAAGACAAATGAATACCCGGATTCCCATTAAATATCTTTATCTGTCAGTTACAGAATCTACAAGGGGAAGAGAACATGTTAAACAACTCAGTGGCAAGCAATCAGCAAACTCCAGACCATGGACAGCCTGTAGGGAAGACAACTTGGCTTCTTTGACAAATAAATTGCAAGAAATAAAATGGATCTTACTTGGGCTGTAATTCTAATGAGCACTCAGAACACATCTTTAGGATGATAAGGAAACCTTCAACGATTATGGATATTGGATAAAAATTACAAAGTTGTTAATTTTTAAAATATAATTTTAATGATATCATGGGGTTTTATTTTTATGTCTTAGACACACATACTGAAAATATTTATAGAGGAAATATTATGATGTCTGGGATTTGCTCTAAATTATTCAGTAGAGGAGAAGATGGATGGAAATTCAGGTGAAATGAGATTGGTCTTATATTGATAATTATTGGGTCAGGGTGATGGGTATGTGGGAGTTTCATATTATGTTCCTTACTTTTGAATATGTCTGAAAATCTCCATACAGCAAAAATTTTGAAGACTTGAAGAAAGTCTATCCTCTTACACACTATATGTTCCATCTTATCATCCACATATCTATCAACCCACAAATAGAGGTTAATTTTTCCCCAGTTTTGAAAAGCAAAATTTTTCAATATTATTAAGTATATATTCAAACAATTCTTCACACACTGTAACACCTTTCCTCCCCTGTTCAATGAGAGTGACTTACCTTCACTGTAGTTAAATATCATTTATTTGGGGATGGGGTTGTGGTTCAGTGGTGGAGCACTCACCTAGCATGTGTGAGGCACTGGGTTCAATCTTCAGCACCACATAAAAATAAATAAAATAAAGATATTGTATCCATCTATTACTAAAACAAAAATAAATAAATATGACTTATTCTCTCTACTAACCCAGCCAAGAGAGTTGAGAGATTCTCAGATTCTCAACTCCTGGATCTTGGAAAGAGGCGGCTAAGCTGAAGGAAATTGGTGATAATAGGTGCCAGGAGCTTTTCTCTATTCCTGTTAAGGTGTCCCCCTAGAGAGGCTTAACAACATAACTGCGTGAAAATGGTCCTATAAGTAAATCTGGTAGAAGTGGAGATGTGCTGCCCAGGTCTCCTTCCAAGAAAGACTTGTTGCAGCTGGTGGAAAGTGTCCTCATAAGGTAGCTCTTGACCTGTTTAGAGACTGTCAACTCCTCCAACACATGCCCTGCCAGGGAAAGCCCATATCTGATGCAGGAGGACTTGGCTTTTGGGACCCAATGCGGGACAACTGTAACAGGCCAATTCAGCTGTGTAGTTCCCTGTGGGGACCAATGGAGGATGTTGAACCTGCAATACAACTTAACATCTCCTTCTGTCCACTCCTAAGCCCTTCCTTTCCCTTCCACAGCTGATGTTCCTGTGAGAGCTCTCAGTACACATCTGCACACCATTCCTTGTCTCAGAGTTTGACTCCCAAGGAACCCAGTGGCAACAGTGAGGACACATCGAAATGCCTGTCTACCAGCAACGGAGTTGCTTTGTCAAAGCCTTAATCATTCATTTCTTTGATGAATAGCCCCAAAAATGAGGGTGTCTTGAAAATCTTTTGAGTGGCCTATGATTGATAGAAGCTGACTTTTCATTGCTTTGGGATCTGTGGATACTAGTGAAACAATTTATTATGAACACTTAGGATCAGTTGGATTTGCGTCACAGCATCTCAGATCCAAAAGGTGAGCTTAGAATGGGGCAGACCTTTCCTAACACTCTTTCTTGCAACTGTTTTCACCTCCAAGAGACAGATACAAGTGTTGGCAGGTGCTTTCCTCACTTGCTTATGCACGTGGATCCCAACACTGTTGACTTAGAGCTATCTCTCTACAGAGGCACGTTGCCATAAGAAACACTAGGCCTCACACATAATTACATATTATTTCAAAGGCCAAAAAATTCACTTTGAGTGAACTTGAAATCATTCCAAGTTCTGTTGCAGCTGCCATATTTTCCGTACAAATGGGGCTGTGAGACACAACTGGCATCTGGGCCATTAGTAATGAGGAGGAGGAAATGCCATGGCCAGTCTATCTGGCATCTTTACTGGCCTAATGAGTCAAGTTGAATATGTATAAGGGCTTTTGTGGCTTCATTCATCATTTTGGTCCTTTCCACACAAGATCTTTTGTTCTTCAACCATGAATTATATTAATAAAGAATTTCCACGGGATGTACCCATCATAGTCCTAGAGAGAGTAATGCATAACTCTTGACCATATGTTTCCTATGCAGATGACTTCATGCTTGATAACTGTTTTAGAGCCAATGGTTTAACCACTACTTCCCCCCAAACAGCACCTTCAGGATGGTAAGGGATATTCCTTTGCTTGAGTGTTCCAATTCACAGTAAGTATAAAAGTAAAGCAGATTAAAAAGGAAGGAAACCCTGATGTACATTACCAACATGGATGAACCCTGAAAACATTATGCTGAGTGAAAGAACCCATACATAAAAGGACATGTATTTTATGATACCCCTTATATGAGATACCTAAAGTAGTCAGATTCTTGAAGACAGAGAGCCAGACATGGGGGCACATGCCTGTAATCTCATTGACTCAGAGGCTGAGGCAGGAGGATTGCAAGTTCAAGGCCAGCATGAGCAACCTTGTCTCAAAATAGAAAATAAAAAGGACCAGGGACATAGCTTAATGGTAAAGTTCCTATCCCTGGGTTCAATCCCCGATACCACACACACACACACACACACACACACACACACACACAATCATAAAGACAGAATAGTGGTGAGGGAAAAAAATGGGGAGTTGTTAAATAAATACAGGATTTCAGTTCAGAATGATGAAAGAAAGAAAAGGAGGGAGGGAGGGAAAGTTCTAGAAAAGGCTGGGAATGTAACTCAGTGGTACAGTGCTGGCCTAGCATGTGTGAGACTCTAGATTCAATCCCCAGCACTGCAAATAAAGGAAGAAAGAAAAGAAAATATCTGGAATGGATAGTGGTGATCATTGTATAGCAGTGTAAATATTCTTTTTTTTATTTTTATTTTTTTTAGTTGTAGATGGACACAATATCATTATTTTTATTTATTTATTTTTATGTGGTGCTGAGGATTGAACCCAGGGCCTCACGCGTGAGGGGCAAGTGCGTGCTCTACCGCTGAGCTACAACCCCATTCCCAATGTAAATATTCTTAATGCTCAGAACTCAAAAGTAGTTAAAATGTAAATTTGGTGTTATGTATATTTTATTACAAATTTTTAAAAAGTAAAGCGTAGTGTCCGAAGGACAGTTCATGTAATGAGAGTAGGGCGTGGGCCTGAGGGTCTGGGAGTACAACAGAGCTAGGTTTGGGGCCCTCCTTGGCCATTCAGCAGCTGTGCAGCCTTGGGAAAGTAACTGGCCTCCTGTGCCCCCCCACCCCCCAGTAGAGCGGGGCTCCTTCACTGTGTAGTTGGAAGGAGTAAAGGTACGCAGCCTTTGTTGCAGAGCCTGGCACTTGGTGAATGCTCAGTAAAGGATGAAGCAGAATGCGCGTGGTTAAGCACTCTGGAGTAGGCTTGCTTGAGGGTGCACCCCAGCTCTCCTACTCACCATCTTTCTGACCTTGGGCATGTTACCTGACCTCTCTGTGCTCAATGGTCTCCTCTGTAAAACAGAGTAAATGATCATCCCCCCCTCAGAGGGTTGCGAGGATTGCAACATTTCCATCAATGCACATCTGAAACACATTTGCATGAATTAATAGGTGAAGCCCTCAAAAGCCTGCTACATTGTATTAGATAGATATACACTTTTATTATTAGGAGTCATTCTGGGATAATAGACTAGAATGATAAAATGGTTTTATCGGAATATTTATTTAAGGTATTTAAGATTTGTATTGTATTGCCTAATTTTTATTGTTATTGTTTTGTACTGTTAACACTTAGCAGATATTGTGTACCAATACTTTCTGAGTATTGCAAAATTATCCATTTAACAAGATGCAGAGCAGAGGAATGTTGCCACCTGAAGCGATGGCCACTTGGAGCAACGAAGCCACGGGAAGAAATTTAGAGGCAAAGTGGAAACAAACAGCTTTTTATTTTGATAACTTTTCTCTCTGGCTCTAACAACGACTAACACGCGCCACACACACCACCAAAATGGCGCTGACCCAATCAGCAATTTCGGCCAAGTCACTCGAGATCCCAGGCCAAGTCCCGTGAGATCCCAGGCCAAGTCCCGTGAGACTACGAAAGGCAGCAATGCCCAAAACTCCATGGCCCACAGTCAACCACAATTTAAGCCATCTCCCCAAACAGGGCTCCTGCAGAGGAACAACTTGCTCAAGGATTGGCCAACTTGAACCACCATATGTCTTACTCCAGAACTCTTACAATGCCCCAAGCTACCCTGTACAATAGTCTGAAGCTACTGGTAATGAAAATGCATGTACCACAGAGTGCTAAAAAATAAATAAGTGAAGTCTCCGGGAAGGGGCCCAATAGTTGAGATTAGAACCTGGAATAAAGTAGTTATTGCATCAAGCACCCATTTAGAGCTAAGCTTCCCAGCAACCAAGGCGACACAAAAAACATGACATGTCATATGGCATCTGGGTTTTTTTTTCCATTTTTTTTATTATTTATTTACTTATTCATCATGCACAAGTATAGTATCTTTTTACATACAACTGCTTGTATGCAAAGTATATAAGTACCATTCAGATCTTCAATCATGCATTTAGGAGAATGATATGATGGCATCTGGGTTTTTAAAAAAAGTTGCTCTCCCTCCCCTCGCCCAGAAACTTGACACACCCCTATTCATTTACTCACCTACAAAACCCAAGGACCATCTACATCTGCCAGGTAATTTTCAATCCTTCCAAAGACACTTGGCAGTCTAATAGTCCCATGCCTTAGGCAGATAGCAAAATTTATGTGTTCTTTTTCTGGTTAAAAGAAAAGACATACTTGTCCCTGACATTAAACTCTACTAAATTGTCAATGTGGTTTCTTTTAGGAGAGATACTGGGTGTCCTGTGGAGTAGTATCTTCATGAGCTCATTCAGAGCAATATGACTTCAATCCAAGTGGCACTTTCAGTGTCAGCCCTTAATAAAGGCAGGAAACAGAGTATGCAGCGTGGGCCCAGGGGGCAGGGCTAGATGTCAGTGCATCTTGGGGCTTTTGCACAACCCTTCACTACAGTGAGCAATCTGTTCAACTGCAAATAACTAGTAACACTACTGTGTGTCAAATCATATATTGCTTTATATTGTTGTGTGTAAATCATACATCATTTTAGATAAGAACTAGCAGGTCCAATGATTTAAGAAAAAATTATGAAAGAAATATAAAATCAAAATAATTTCAACTCTATCCATTGACTTTATGTATTTTTCTGAAAATTGGGGAAAATACAAAAATACTGATTTTAGAAACAAGAACATGTTGGCCCAGCCCACAAAAAAGTAGTGATCATTTATAAGGATAGCAGCTGAGGACAAAGTTCCTTGATGTCCCCCTTGTTTCTCATGGAGATGTGCACGAAGTTTGGTTTTCAAAGCAATCCACAGGAGTGAGGAATGGGACAAGCGCAGGGGACAGAGCTGTGGTCTTGCAGCCCTTTGAATCTGTAGAACAACAGAGAGGCTTCTGCTTCCTTCCATAGAAGCGATTTCTTGCAGTTGAAGAGACTAGGTGTTCTGTTTCTTAGTTTGCCATTGGACTTAACTGCAGTGGGCTAACTTCCAAGACAGAGTAGCTTAATGCAGCATTTTCCAAACTTTGATTAGGAAAAATCTTCCTTGGCAGCACATCTATGAATATCCCCAGAACAGTGTTCCTCCTGGCACACTGATCTAGTAATATGCATACATAGGTGAATAAGCTCCTGCCAGTGTCCCAGGTAAGGGAAAATATCCTTGCATTGTGCTGTCATCTTGCTTTCTATTTTTAAAATTGGTTTTCTTTTAAACAAGGCCCTCTGCCTCAAAGGGGCTCTTTGTGCAAGAAGTTGTGTTTGCATTTCAAAGTTTTACATTTACCAATAAAGACAAGCTCTGAAAACACATTTTGTTGTGATAAAGACATTTCTGAGACTAGAAAACAAAAGTGCAATGCATTAAAAAGTTATTCTTTATCATAGAATTAGCCACAGAAGACCCATAAAAACTTGTTTACACACTGTTCTTTGTCTCTGAATCTACTGGGCCACTATATAAGCAACATACCAAAGAAATGCACAAGGCCCTCCACACGTGGTGGGTGCCTGGGTAGAACCACAGGACGCGTGTCTTCCAGGATTATGAACTGCTCTCTAGCTGGGCCACTTAGAACACTTCCCCTACACACATCTTGATTTCAACATCTGAAAAATGAGGATGTTAGATTACAGTGTTTCCAAGTCTTCCCCAAAGATAAGAATCCCTGAGGCAGTGCTTGAATATTGAGATTTCTAAACCCTCCTTGGAAATTCTGATTAAATGGATGTGGGTTGGGGTCCATTGACCAGGTTGCTATTTGTTGTTTTTTGCTTCCATGCTTGCTTATTTGCTTTTAAACCAGAGATTTAGGTTCTTATTTTCAAGAAAATTGAGGAGAACCCGGCTAGATGACTGATGGGCTTTTTGATTCTGTCATTCTGTAATTCTGTGATTTTATGAGCTGGATGAATGATTTACCACCACCTTCACTAGGAGATGCTATAGTTAAGGTAAGAGCTTGAGACAGTTTTTTGGTTTGTTCTCCCCATGCAGCTGGACACGACTGTGTGAAATATATAGCTGCTTCTCACAAGTCGACCACACATTAGCCCTGTGAGAAAAAACAACCCCCAGCTATTTTGTGCTGATGAGAACCGTGAGCATCCATCCTTCCACCTTAACTCTTCTGGTATGTTCTCCTAAGCAGGTGTCCCACACAGCATCCTGGGTCTCGCCTCTTCCACACCACAGATTTATAACTCTTAACACCTAGAAATGGTTTCAGAAATTCATACCCTTGCTAATGGCTTCTGAGATAAAGAGGTGGTGGCCTGAAATCAAACCTCAAACTCCTGCAAGCACCAGGTCTGGTCACTCCCTCTCATTTCCCTGGAAGCCAGGTGGCTCTCTGAGATTGAGGAATCGTTTTGGAGAACTGGTTGGAGCAATGAAGGGGGCTGCCTTTCCAACCAATCCTTTGAGAGAAGCTGAGGATAAAGAAAACCCAGAGGATGCTCCCAAATATAGTCATTCCAGTACCCATTTTCAAAAATTTTAAGTTGTACCTACTCCTGCCCATATAGATGATTCCTTCTTTTTCTTTCCTTCATTTTGTTTTACCTGGGAGTGAACCCAGGGGTGTTTTACCACTGAGCCACATTCCCAGCCCCTTTTATTTTTTATTTTCAGACAGGGTCTCTCTAAGTTGCTGAGGCTGACTTTGAACTTGTGAGCCTCCTGCCTCAGCCTTCTGGGTTGCTGGGATTATAGGTGTGCGCCACCACGCCCACAAATAGATGGTTCCTGAGGGCAGAATAGGAGCATTGCATTCTATTCACAGAAGACTTAGAAATCTCTTTCTCTGATCATAGTGTTGATCACCAAGCACAGTGGTCCATACCTGTAATCCCTGAGGAGGCTGAGACAGGAGGATCACAAATTTGAGGTCAACCTGGGCAATTTAGCAAGACCCTGTCTTAAGCAAACAAGTTATATATATGTATATGTAAGTTTCTTCCTTGAAGAAACAGCTAATTCAAAATCTGGGGCAGAAAATCACAAAATAAGCCTAGATTGTGTTGTCATGCTAGAATGCAAGGAAACTATCAAAGGCCACTAAGGCTGTGTCAGGACTCAATAGCTAACAGAAAGAGGATTTTCCCCTAGCTAAAGACGGAACAATTTGAACATTAGTCATAATAATCATTGCAATGTGTTAAAAATCATCCAATTTATTTTAAAAATCCATGAATTAATTTTGTTATATTTAAAATTTCACTGGTCAAAAAATGCATTGATCATATCTGGAGGATTTGGGGGAATCCCTTATTATTTTGAATATTGGTAAATAAAGAAAAAGAACCAAACACTTAGCCTCTTTCTTGTTTATATATGTATTTTAGTCAAATAGTAGATAAGGGGGAGTTTCTTTTTGTAGAATATTTCAGCTAAGTATATTAGAAAGGAATGAGATAAAAATTTGACTATTGCCAATTTCCACTTCTTACTGAGTTCATATCATGATCATCAATAGCCACTCATACTACACAAGAGATAGGACAAGCAGACATTATGTGCCACCTGATGGGAGGATACACCATCTAGGCAGCATTCTTGCCAAAAATACTCAAGAAATCTGATCAAGTTTCTAGAAATGACTATAAATTTGTAGGACATATAGGGGTCAGAGGAAGTCAGAAAATACAAGTGTCTATAAGACACTGACTCAATTTCTCCAATGAATTAGAAGGTAAAGGCAAAAAAGGAGGTAGATGTGATTAAATTAGATTTAAACATATTAACTGTACAATACATGGATTTTATTTGGATCCTGATTCTAACTAAAAATAATAAAAACAATTATGAGACAACCAGGAAATGGCTGCAGCCTGGATATATAATGATATTGAGGACTGTTAACTTTTGAAAATGTAGGAATGGCTATAATTGTATTAAAAAAAAGTTCAGGGCTGGGGCTGTGGCTCGGCGGCAGAGCGCTCGCCTTGCACGTGCGCGGCCCGGGTTCGATCCTCAGCACCACGTAAACATAAATGCATTGCATTGTGTACAACTGAAGTAAATAAATAAATATTTTTTTAAAAAGTTCATACATTTTGAAGGTTTATTTTATGAGAATAGAGGATACAGAGGAAAGGATATGGGCCACGAGTTGTTCCCTATTAAGCTGAATGCTGGCTCCATGAAAGTCCATTATCATTCCCTCTAGTATGCGGTACAAATTATCCGTAATAATAATAATAATTTAAAAAAAATTTGTAAGTGGGACTGATCATCCCTTCTCTTAGAAAGATTCACCTTGCACATTCCAAAGCCCCCTTTGTTCCCTTGGGATGAGGTATTTATGGAAGTGGCTGAGGCAGAGTCAACTCTGCTCCATCCCTCACATCATACCGAACTTTCAAAAATAAGTGAGCCAAATAAACATTCAGAAGCAACTTTTTCCAACATCAAGTTGATGCACCATTGTATGGCAGGAAGAGGGGACACCAAGGACTGTGGTGTCACACTCCAGAGCACAAAAGTTTTCCTGCCTGTCTTCACTTAAAACTCAGATCATCTTCACATTTCCTTCTGAAGCCAGAAGGAAGACTCTGGGCTCTTGGCCAGCACCTCCCTCTTCAGGGACTGGCCTCTTTTCTTCCTGTTTCTTTACAGAATCAAGAGAAGCAGAAAAACCTGGAAAACATTATGCACCTTTGACAGAAATAAAATGTAAACATACTGTGTCAATTGCTCATAGACAATGTAGCCAGAGGCTCATTTTATTTTCAGAAATGTGGGTGGATCTTCAGTTAGATACCACAGTGGGGCAAAAACAGGATGTACTGTTAAACTAGGTTGTAAACGGACTTCCATTTCTTGGACCTCCTTGCCTTTAATTCCTAATTCCCTGCCCCACAATGGAATCACAGGGCCTCCATCCTATATCTCAGGTTTTCAAAGTTTCCTCCTTTACACAGCCCCAGAGTTCCTTATGCACAGACTGAATAGAAAGAAAGAAAAAAAAAAAACTAAATTCGTGGCAAATGACTAAAAAAAAAAAAAAAAAAAAAAAAAAAAAAAGACCTGCTATAAAATAAGCATTTTTCTGAACAGGAAGAATAACAGACCCAAACAAAGCCACTCAGAGTTTCTCTGCTTGCTCAACTGTATAACTTTGTTCTGCACACTGATTCCTGATCCATGGTACCCTCTTCATTAATTTGCTGGTGGATTTGAACTGAATTGAAATTGTAGCCTTTCCGTAAAGGCTTCAGTCTCTTCCAAGAGCTGGGGCCCAAGTTGAGCAAGTTGCAGTTAGAAACAAAAATGAGTCCACACCAGGCCAAAAGGACAGAGTGAAGCATGCTGGCCTCTCTGGCCTCCCCCCCCCCCCCCCCCCCCCCCCCCCCCCCCCCCCCCCCCCGTTCAGTGCTTATGCATCCCTCCGAAGTGGCTGCCCTAATTTTCCTCAATTCATAACGGATGAAGAAACTGAAGCTTAAATGTGTTACAATGAGAAAAGGCCTAGCTAGGATTTGAACCCATTTCTGCTGACTCTGTTGTGTGTCCGTGTGTCTCTCTCTGTCTGATCTGAGTCTCTCGGACAGGGCCTTATATAGTGATTTCTGGTGGGAGGTGCACCAGAGCAACCCCAACGCCATTGGCTCTTTGCCCATAGAACAGGGTGACCTTTAAGCCTATTGGCTCTTGCCCGGGGAAAAGAAACATCCTGCCCGGGGAAGAAACATCCTGCCTGGAGGAAAAAACATCCTGTCCGGGGAAGAAAACATCCTGTCCGGGGAAGAAAACATCCTGCTGGAGTGTTCTTAGTGTGAGCAGATCACTTTGAATTGTGCTCGAAAAGTGCAAGGATCCTTCTTTTCCTTCTGAACCTCTAAACACAGAAGTGTCGAGAGCTCATTCCATGGTCATCTTCTCTATCTATAATCATTCTCAAAGTGATCTCATCTAGGACTAGAGCTCAAATGCCAACCAAATAGAATGACTCCCAAATTCCATCTCCAGCCTTCTCTCTTCTCCAGCTCCAGATTCTATATCCATCTTTGTTCTTCCTTCCTTCATTCACGTCTTTCCTTCCTTCTTCCTCCCTCCCTCCCTCCCTCCCTTCCTTCCTTCCTTCCTTCCTTCTTTCTTTCCTTTTTGGCAGTACTGGGGATTAAACCTAGGGCTTCATGCATGCTAGGCAAGTACTCTACTTGAGCTACATCCCCAACCCTTTTTCTATTTTTCTGTTTTTATTTTGAGACAGGATCTCACTTAGGGGCCCAAGCTTGCCTCAAACTTGTAATCCTCCTGCCTCAGTCTCCCAAGTAGCTGGGATTTCAGGTGAGCACCACCATGCCCAAATCTATGCATCTTTTCATCTCCACTGGGGCATCTAATAGGTCCATAACACTTAACATAATTGAAGAAATCCAGAAGGGACCTCTTTTTTTCTACTCCTCACCTGTTCTTCCCCAGTCTTCCACAGTTCTATAAAAGACATTATCATTTACCCCACTGACTCAAGTCAAAAGTCATCCTTAACTCTTCTTTCTCTTTCAGATGCAATTTTAATGAATTGTTATCCACTCTGACCTTCAACATTTATCCTTATGTAACCTCTTCTCCCCATATCTACTTACTGCTTGTGTGTGTGTGTGTGTGTGTGTGTGTGTGTGTGTGTGTGTTGAGTGTCATGAGTTATCTTTTATTCACCCAATATTATAGACCAAATATTTGTGTCTGTGTCCTCCCAAAATTCATAGATTGAAACCTAACCCCCAAGGTGATGGCAGTAGGAAGTGGGCCTTTGGGAGCTGATTAGGTCACAAGAGTGGAGCCCTCATGAATGGAATCAGCACTCTTATTAAAAAAGCCCCAGGGCTGGGTACAGAGGTGCACACCTGTAATCCAGCGGCTCAGGAGGCTGAGGCAGGAGATCCTAAGATCAAAGCCAGCCTCAGCAACTTAGCCAGGCCCTAAGCTATTTAGGGAGACCTGGTCTCAAAATACAAAGAATTGGGGATGTGGCTCAGTGGTTAAGCACCCCTGGGTTCAATACCCAGTTCCAAAAACTAAAAAATTAATTAAAATTTCATTAATTAATAACAATTAATTTTTTAAAATAAATAAATAAAAGAAGCCCTGAGAGTTCCTTTGCCCTTTTCGCCATGAGGACATAGCATAAAGACAGCCATTCATGAACAGGGAAAGAGGCCTTCACCAGGCATCAGGTCTTGGCCTTCCAGCCTCCAGAACTATGAGAAATAAGTGTCTGCTGTTTATAAGCACCTAGTCTATGGCAGTCTGCTAATGGAAGCCACATGAACTAAGACACCAAGAGAAATTTTGTATTTCAGTATGTGAGTTCTGGATTTTCTTTTAAAATAGTGTCTTCAGGGGTGAGTCCTGATACCAAGCTTCTTTTAATAATTTGAAGCCAGTGCAAACCCTTCATTCTAGTCCACTTTTCCCACAAGCATCCTGAAGGAGTATCGTTTCTTCTCATATCTTCTGCTTCTTCCCAAGGCACTCGCTATTCCACTCTCTGTAATCTCACCCACCTAGGACCCAACTGATACTGAGGTGATCTCATCTCATTAGGCAATGACCTCCTAATTGTCAAATTCAAAAGATTATCTCTGGATCTAATTACACCATACCATCTCCCAATATGTACCTGAACCTCTCTGCCTGCTGGAAATTGCTAGTCTTTTCTTCTTTTTTTTTTTTTTTTTTTTTTTTTTAATTTTGGTACTGGGGATTGAATTCAGGGGCACTCGACCACTAGGCCACATCCCCAGCCCTTTTATGTATTTTATGTAGAGACAGGGTCTCACTGAATTGCTAAGTGCCTCGCCATGACTGAGGCTGGCTTTGAACTTGTGATCCTCCTGCCTCAGCCTCCCAAGTGCCAGGATTACAGGCGTGCGCCACCATGCCCGGCTTGCTAGTCTTTCCTTTCACTGTGGATCCTGTAGCCCCTGCACCCTATATTCCCCCCCACCTCTCTGGCCACAGGGTGACGGACTTCTTTGGCAACTTTCCTTGCAGACTCTATCCTTGATCTCCCTCTCTTCTCATTCTTCACCAATGGTCCTTAAACTTAATTTTTTCAAAGACACCTTTGAGAATATGCTGAAAGCTATAGGACATTCTTCCTTGGGTGGGCAGGGGTGGCTCTATTCATGGACAGACACACAATATCTGAATAATTTCTGGAAATTCCTTCACACCCAAAACCCAGTTAGACCCTCTGCTCCACTTTCTCACCCTGGGGATGCTGACCACTGCCAGGACTTCAGTTGTCACCCATGTGTCTTTCAAATGTGTACCTCCAGCAGCAACCATTCTCCAGAACCCTAATCTTGCATCTCCAAGTTTCCAACTAAAAATCTGTTTTTTTTTCCCAAACCACCTTATGTTCAGTATGTCAAAACCTGGCCTGAATTTCCCACAGCCCCTGTTTGATTCTCTTCCAACTTAGCCCATCTCATGCACTCCATTCACTAACGAGGGACCTGCTCTTCTGCTCCTTCCATAGCTCCTGGCTATGTCCCTGGCTCATGCCCTTTCCATCTCTTCCCTGGATTACTGGAGGAATCTTTTACTTGGTCTGCCTGTCTCTTCAAATCCATTCTCTACACTACAATAGAGTTTATCTTCACCATTCCCCTAGGTCAAACCCTGCTGCTCATGGCAGTACTTCCCCAAGTGTGTGTTAAAGAATACAAGGTCCATATGAGGTTATATGAACAACAACAACAAAACAAAAACAAAACAAAACAAAACAAAAAAAAGAAAGAAAGAAAGAAAGAAAAGAAAATCTTTGTGGCCAGCTAAGATGAAGAGTGAAGGTTGGTTAGGTTTAGCTGTCAGAATCTTCAATATGTCAAAACATATTTTGGAGTTCCACCTGGGGAATATGAGAAAGCCTTAGCCAAAATACATGGCAACAGAAGAGATGAGTGGACCTTGACATACACTCTGGCTATGGCTGGTCTATAGCTAAACTGTGATTTCCAGGTTCGTTGCAGGAGCCCTGTTTGGGGAGATGGCTTAAATTGCGGTTGACTACGGGCTTTGGACATGTTTGGGCATTGGCGCCTTCCGTAGTCTCACGGGACTTGGCCTGGGATCTTGGGAGACTTGGCCGGAGATCTCGAGGGACTTGAGAGAGATTGCGGAGGAGGTCTGCGCTATTTTGGAGGTTAGAGGAGCGTGGACGGCGTGTAGGGGTGTAGTTAGAGCCAGAGAGAAAAGTTATCAGAATAAAGGGCTGTTTGTTTCCAGTTCGTCTCTAAACTTCTTCCTGCGGCTTCTTTGCTCCAAGCGGCCATCGCTTCAGGCGACTACAGTTCGTCTCTTTCTTTCAGCTGCTATTCCTGATCAGGTAGACAATGAGAGGCAGGCAGCAGGGTGGTATCATGGATTCAGGAAGACCAGGGTTGAAATCTCAACATGGGAATTTTGGTTGGATTATTTAAACTCCCAGGACGTGTGGTGGCTACTCTCTGTTTGCCCCTGAAGAAGTCGCCCTCTATGGCTTGCATCACCCATGTTTCCTTGCCCTTGGGTTTTGCCAGAGGACAAATGCCCCACCACCATCACCTCACCCAATGGGGCTTCAGTGCCTCCACCATCTTCCTGGCTTCAGTTCTTGTCAGGTTCTGGGTGCTCTCTCCCTTCTCTTCCCCTTTAACCACCCTCCCCAACCTCACCAAGATGATGGTTTCCAGCTGTTGCTAATCCCTGGGGCTTCATTGAGGCTTGCTAGTTCCCTTAGCTCTGTTCACACTTCTGTCAACAGTCGCTTTTTAGACTCTTCACTTAAACCCTCTGGATACACCATCCGCATCCTGCTGTATCCCTGATAATGCAGGACTTTAATCTCCTTACAAAATGGGGATAGTAATGCCTACCTCCGGGGCAGTCAGTGAAAGCAGAGGAGGTGGAAAGCACTAGCACCCGGGCTTGGCCCCCAGTGGTGCTCACTGAATGACAGACACTGCCCAGGTCCTGCCTGTCCTCCAAACAGTCACATACTCCCTCGTAAGCGACCCAGGCTGAAGTGGACCAAGAGAAATAATGCCAAGCTCTAGGCTGAAAACAAATCTGCCACAGGGACACAGGCTGCAGTCGGCAGCCACAGAATAGGGCTGACCTGCCGGTCCCACTCCAGGGCCTCTGAACAGAGGACATGAATAAGGACTGGAACAGCCAAGGGTCAGGGTGTCCATGTGCTCAACATTCCCTTGGAAGAAAGCTGCCTGTGTCCTGGGCTCAGCTGGTCTGTCCCCCATACTGGCCAATTGTTCTCAAAAGGAAATCCTTTCAACTCAAAATCGACTCCTCCCCCCGCCCCCCCATTATTAAAGCAATCAAGTGGCCTGGGATGGAGAGTAATGTCTGGAAAAGACAGTCACTTGAATTAGGTTTCTAATACATTCCCCAACAGGCATAAGTTAGGTAAGTTTTAGAAGGGTGTTAATAGAAATTATATGTTAGAGAATATCTAGTGAATCTGAATTCAGGTAGGAGAACTGCTAATGGATGGACAGACATTCACTTGAATTTTATTCACTCTGAGCCTCATAAAGGAAAGTAAGGTATTGAGTATGTTGAACTAGACAAACTCAACTTGTGGCATTAATCAGAATGCGATTTCATTTTGTTTTCTACCAGCTTTTATGTGCATTCAGTGGAAGTAAGTCTTCTCACATCTTAAAAATCAGGCAGTTTTTCTGATCACTCTTACAGTCTAATTTGTAGATAAGAAGGACCTGTTCATTCCCCAACACTTCAGACTTCATCAAAGACCAGGCTTCTTCCCACCACAGCAGCTCTCAGGGGCAAAAACTCTCTCCCAGGTAGAGGAAGCAGCTGCAGGAGCACTGAGCTCTCCTAACAGCTGGGGATCTTAGAGATTAAAATGTAAAATTTCTCCGGGTAGCCAGGCATGGTGACACATACCTATAATCTCAGCAATTCAGGATGCTGAGGCAGGAGGATTACAGGTTTCAGGCCAGCCTCAGCAACTTTGCAGGATGTTGTCTAAAATAAAAAATAAAAAGAGCCGTAGATATAGTTCAGAGGTAGAGCAACCCTGGATTCAATTCCCAGTATGAATGGAAGGAAAGGAGGAATGAAGGAAGGAAGGAAGGAAGGAAGGAAGGAAGGAAGGAAGGAAGGAAGGAAGGAAGGGAGGGAGGGAGGGAGGGAGGGGGGAGAGTAGGAGGGAGGGAGGGAGTGAGAGAGGGGGAAAGGGGAAGGGAAGGAAGGAAGGAAGAAATAGTTATCCAGTAATACTAGATGCCAGTGACACCGCATGACCCCAGCAGGATGAACAGTGGTGGGCATGGGAAGGCCTGGCAGACCCAGCACGTGCTGGGTGTGTGTCCCTCATGTGTGTCCCTCATCAAGGGATGATTCTGTTTCTTCTGGACCCAGAGGAACCTGACCTCCTCCTGCACAGGAGTGAATCCACCCTGGATTTGATAAAATAAAAGAGGTTTCAGTGGTGACTAGAGCAAAAGCCTGGTTAGAGTGGGCTTAAGGGAAAATGGGAGGAGAGTAAATTGGAGATAGTCAGAACTGGCACTTTTTCAAGAATTTTGATGCAAAAGCAAGTAAAGCGAGACAGCCAGGCACAGTGGTGCATGTCTGTAATCCCACCAACTCAGGAGGCTGAGGCAGGAGGATCACAAATTAAAGGTCAGCCTAGTAAAATCAGTGAGATCCTGCATCAAAACAAAAAATCAAAAGGTCTGGGGATGTGGCTCAGTGGGCTTAATCCCCATGACACCACACACACACACACACACACACACACACACACAGAGAAAAGAAAAAGGAAAGAAATGGAATATTCATTTGAGGTGGGAGGGGCTTGTGTTGGGATCAAGAGAAAAGGTAAGACACAAGAGAGAGGGGCACCGGTGTGTGCTCACGGAGGGCAGATGAGAGAGAAAGGGGACATAGCTGGACAAAGCCCCGTGAGCTGGAAGGTCACTGAGCTATGAGAGGGAGTGAGCTGGGAAGATGGGAGATTGTGATTGGCAAGTAGGATGTTTGAAATAGAGATCTTACAAAAGGCACAGATGCTGTCCTGAACCCGCAGAAAGGGATCCTGCTGAGAATTGATCTTACCACCAGGGTGTGGGCTCCTTCTTGAATTTTGCTGAGGAGACTATGAGATCAGTGGAGGTCCATGAGGGTGAGAGCCATGCCCTGTGGATGGCTGAGTGTGGAGCTGAAATATCCGGTCACCAAGGTCTCTGAGAAACAGGCATTCTACCAGCCCCAGCTGCTTATCCCGAGAAAGTCTTCTTTCTTTAGTTACTGTTATTTTGGTTCTTAAATCTTTGCCGCTGAGCCTGATTATAATAAAAATAATACTTTTAAAAAGTCATTGTGGCAAAAGTACATCGGATTAAGTAGAACTTAGGGGCAAAAGAAGATAAAGTAGGACGATGTACGATAAAAGTAACAATAAAAAAATCAGGCACTTAAAATCTTTTATTAGTAGAGCTTGTTATATTTTAATGGACTTGTATCAGAGATGATAGCTCAAGTGGACTCAAAATTAGTACTAAATAGAAAGAACGTACAGACACAAAATTTGACCATGTATTACGTCCTAAAGTTTATTGTTAGTTGCAGAAAACACAAGTGACTCAAGCTAATTTAAGCAGAAAGGATCTGATAAGATATTTTAAGGGTTGAAGGTGTTATCTCAGTGATAGAGCATTTGCTTGGCATGCATGAAGTCCTGGGTTCAATCCCCAGCCTGGCAAAAAAAAACAAACAACAACAACCAAAAAAAAAAAAAAAACCTAAAAAAGAATTATTAGGTAGCTCCCCAATTCCCAGGATAGCCAGAGAGCCAGGATTATATGTCATGCAGCTTGCATCATAATGGTCAGGGCCCACACAACCACAAAGAATACCAGCCATCCTGGGGCTGTCTTAGCAGAAATCTCCCTCCACCTTCTGACCCTCATGGCAGTCGGTGCTCCGTGGACAAGACCACAACCTCACTCTACCTAATGCAAAACACCTGCCTGGTGGAAGTTAGTTAAAGAAATGTCTTGTCACACTTAAAAAGTCACAATCCCAAATAGTTTTATAGGGAAGCTCCATCATCATGCCCTCAAAGAAGAAATAAGCTTTTTATAAAAAAAATTTGTTTATTTGTTTTAGTTGTACACAATGCCTTTATTTTTACGTGGTGCTGAGGATCAAACCCAAGCCACGCACGTGCCAGAAATAAGCTCTTATAATAATTATTTTTTCAGAGACCAGACAAAGGGAAAGCTACCCAACTTATTTCATGAGACTACCATAACTTTGGTACTGAAAACAAGAATAAAAAAAAAATTATAGAGCAACTTCTCCTATGAATGTGATGCAAATGTTCTTTTATATTTTTCACAAATTAAACAGACACATAGACCAATGGTATGGAATAGAAAGTCTAGAAATAAATCCATACAGTCAACTATTGCACAGAAGGGTGACTATAGATAACAATAATGTATTGTATATTTTTAAAAGTTAGAAGAAAGCATTTGAATGCTCTCACCATAAAGAAATGATACATGTTGGAAGAAATAGATATGATTACCTTGATTCAAATATTATACAAGGTATATATGTATCAAAACATCATATGGTATCTCAAATACGTGTGATATGTACTTATATACATATATTTATATATCCACATGTTGTTGTTATTGCTGTACCAGGGACTGAACCCAGGGCATTTTACCACAGAGAGACAGGGTCTTACAAGGCTTCCCAGGCTGGCCTCTAACTTGCCATCTTCCTGCCTCATCTTACTGAGTAGCTGGGATTTATAGGTATGTACCACCACGTCCAGCAATATGTTTATTTTTGTGTTTTTTACGTATCAGTTAAAAAATTAATTAAAATTTTATAAGTCCAATGAATCAGATTTAGTACTATATTAGAAAAAACCCACTGAGGCTAAGTAGGGCCCTGAGGGAACAGCAGATTGAGAGAGGCGGTGCAGTGCAGGTTAAGAGACCAGATCTGAGGCCTGCATAATTGCCACTTCCTTGTGTGTGAACTTGGATGATTTACCTCAACCCTCTGCATCTGGGTTTTCTCACCTGTAAATCAGATGTAATAATAGTTCCACCTGATAGGATTGTCGTGTGGATTAAGTGAGCAACCTAAGAACAGAGAAGAGAACGTTAACTATTTGTCACTACTTTGTCAAATGTAAATGTGCTGACTGAGGATGATGACAAACCAGAAACTTCCTCCTTTCCTGCAGGCCTGGAGGCCTGGAGACCTTGGATGCCACCCAGGGAAAACAGGTGGAGCAGGATGGGTAGAGCCGGAATTAACTGAGCATTGGCCATGACTGAGACTTCCTGCTGTGTCGTCTCCCATTGAGAATCCTCATCCATCCTGAAGTTGATCAAGGTCTGGACTCTTCTCCTGACCTGTGGAATGCTGCTATTGGATGCAAGAAGACCAACTTGGAGGCAAGAAATGACTTCAGCTCTAACTAGGTTAGTGCCAGGAAAGCTAGAGATAAGTAGATGGATAGAGAGATGTTTAGGAGGCAAAATTGACCAAACAGGGTGATAGATCGGCAATGGGAGTTATAAAGAAAGGGTGTTGCCAAAGGTGACCAAGATAAGGTGCAGGCTGGAGAATGTTGGAAGAAACCAGCTGTGATGGAGTGGTGAAGATCATGAGCTTTGTTCTGGGCAGTTGGAGGTGCACTGACATGTTCCAGTGGAGATAATCAAGTAGGCAGTTGTATATACCACCTTGGGGCCCACAGCAGGTCCAGGCTCCCCTGTAAGCATGTGTCATCTGCATAGAAGTGTTAATTGCCTCATGTGGGGTATGAATGAACTGGACAGGAAGAGATGATGGAAGAAGAGGGTCAAGCCAGGAAGGAAGCTTCCCTTCCACAGGGTTTGGCTCATCCTCCCGTGACTTGCCAGCCCCTCAGACAGGCACTTGAAGTGAGAGCATTGAGTGTCTCTGACCTGGGGTGGTCCAGTGGAGAGGGCAAGAGATGAGCTGGGACTCAGCCTCTCAATGAGCATCTCGGCCCTGATGCTTACAAGCTGCACGACAGCAGGAAAGTCACTTAGCCCCCTGTGCCTCGGTGTTACCACTTATTTACAGGCTCTGACGGGGGGCTGCAGTGTGGGTTCAATGAGTCAGTACGTGAAGATATTTAGAACAATACTCTGTTCTCAGCAAATGCTAAGTGATGGCTCTTATCAGGGGCTCAGGTCCTTGCAAGGAACAAGCAGAGGTCCTGGAGTGACTCCATGGCTTACCCCATGGTTTGGCCTGAACCTCAATCAGTTTATACTTTATAATGACTGTTTATTAAATTGTTTGCCTCCACCATGAGACAGTTCTTGTGAGATCAGGGACATTGTCTTGTTCCAACTTAAAAATATGTATTAAGCTATTGTTTCAATTGTGACTGAATGAATGACTAACTATACCAAATGAAGATCTCCCTGCAATAAAAAAAGAAAAAGAAGGGGGTCAAGGACTAAGTCTTAGAGAGCACTTGTTGGCCAAGAAAGACAAAGAACAAAGCCAAAAGTGAAGAGCTGATGTTCATAACTAGGAAGAAAGCTGGGGTACTAAGAGAGTGTTGGAAGGAGGTTCACAGTGTGGAAAGACAACATGGCGATCTCTAGAAACCATGATGATTTCTACTCACAGTGGAGAATACCATTTTGATAGAGCAATGGAAGTTATATTGAGAAAAGTAGAAGAGCAGGGGCTGGGGTTGTGGCTCAGCGGTGGAGTGCTCGCCTAGCGCGTGCATGGCCCGGGTTCGAAACTCAGCACCACGTAAAAACGCATTGTGTACAACTAAAAGTAAATGGATAGATATTAAGAAAAAAAACAAAAGTAGAAGAGCAGGTGAGAGGTGAGCAAATAGGCACAGGAAGTTTTGGCAAGGACTTTGGTTAGGAAGGAGAGACAAGAGCAACATTGAGAGGCGTATGTAGGGGTTTGATGAAGGATTTGTCTTCATTGGCAAGCTCCTACCACCCAGGATTGTTGTGATCGTTAAGTTAGAGAATCCATAGAAAGGGTTAAGCCTGGTGCCTGGTACATAATATGTGTTCAACAATCATGAGCTTTTAAAAATGGAGGGAAGGTACCATGCATATTCGGTAAGTCTGCCAAATTCCAAAGCCCAGACTCACTTTCCAACATTCCATCAGAGGCCTTCACAACTTGCTAAATCACCACTCTCACCTCTGGCTTTCTACCCATGTATTTATAAAACTACTCAAGCAAAGAGATTTGCCCAACTGCTTTGAGTACTAAAACAACAACAACAACAAACAAACAAACAAATAAAAACTGGATAAAATAGTAGCACTATTTGTTTTTAAATATAATTCTTATTTTTTATTCTCATAACAAACTCTGCCCTCGGTGTACATAATGAACTTGGGGAAACATGCTTTAACATTTTCAAGTTACTCCGAAATCAAGTTTAAAGACCAGTCAATGCTATGATGTGAGCGCCACCTACTGCCGAGAAACTTAAAAGCACATCCCATGGTCCCAGTGGAAAGTTATCTTGATTGCTTCAGTGGCGCTTGTTCCAGAGATCCTGCTGATGGATGAACCTTAGATGACACTTACTTCCGGTTAACTAATTAAAGCCCTAAAACTATAAAAGTTTTCTTAATTTTTCCTTTTAACCTTTAACTTGTTGATTAGGTAATTGGTCAAATATCTGCCTATTCTCCATTTTAACTATTTAAGAAATTTTAAGTCTTACAATCAAAGTTATTTTATGTGTCACTTTCACTTTTTTAAGTAGTTGACACTTCTAAGACCTGTTTTGGGGGCTTGCATATGGGCTTGAACATATAACTTGAATTCAGTCTTCATTAATCACTTTCTTTATGCCAGGCACTAGAAACTGGAGGAACAGAGTTTTTTAAAAATTCTCTCAATATGGGTCAAAAAATATATTAAAATGGGGGCTCGGGTTGTGGCTCAATGGTAGAGCAGAGCACTCACCTAGCACGTGCGAGGTGCTGGGTTCGATCCTCAGCACCACATTAAAAAAAAAAAAATATATATATATATATATAAATAAAATAAAGGTATTGTGTCCAACTATAAATAAAAATATATTTTAAAAAAATGTAAAGTGCTGGGCGCGATGGTGCACACCTGTAATCCCAGCACTTGGGAGGCTGAGGCAGGAGGATCATGAGTTCAAAGCCAGCCTCAGCAATGGCGAGGCACTTGGCAACTACAGCTAATAAAATACGAAAAAGGGCTGGGGATGTGGCCCACTGGTTGAGTACCCCTGAGTTCAATCCCCAGTACCAAAATAAAAATAAAAATAAAAAGTAAAGTGTCCTATATGAAGGAAAAATTTTAAAAAAGAGTTCTTTGGAGGATTCTTCAGAGGTGACTTTTGAACTATAGAATGTCAGAACAGATAAGAACTTATTCATTTGTCCATTCACTTAGTGCCCACAATATGCACAAAGACAAATCACAGAGGGTTCATTTTCTAGAGGAGCTCACAGCCTAGCTGGGGAGGCAGATATATAAACAAATTATTTTCTCTAAAAATGTTGTCTAAATTTTGTCTAAAATCAGAGAATAAAATTTGTTAATTGGAATACAAATATAAACATCCAGAGTCCCAGATAACCCATGTGAACAAAAAACTCAACAACTGGTACAAAGGACTGTCATAGGAGAAAGTACCATACGAACTGGTCATGTAAAGATGGCATGAGCAACCGTATCTTCGGGGAGTCCTTCTACTGGGCTACTGTTCCTCAAGGATGAAACTTAGTCTTGTGAATTTTGTAGCAATCCAAGTTGGTTGAATCATGTTCAAATAAGAGAAGGGACAAAAAGATTTGAGCTGGGTTTTTAAGTTAAGAAGAAATTTCAGGGTTAACAAGTGGAGATGGAAATTGTAAAAGAAGAGTACTCTGACCAAAGGTATTGGTGTGGGGGGAAAACACAGATTTGTGAAATAGTATAGCCCATCAGAGAAATTGCATATAGTTTGGTATATCTTGAGTATAAACTGGGAAGAGGGAAGTGATGGAACACTAAACTGGAGAAACAGGAAAATACCTAGGTCTTGGAGGGACTCACATGCCACACATGGGAGTTAGGATATCAGTGTGCACAGATACGTGTTTTAGACAACTCTCATGGCAGTGGAGAGGATGGATCAGAGTAGGAAAGAACTAAAAGTGAAACGTGGCAGGACAGTGTGAAAGTAGAGAGTGAGGAAGTCAGTTTTTGTTGCTGTGGCCAGAATACCCGATCAGAACAACTTAGAGGAGGAAAAGTCTATTTTGCTTCACAGTTTCAGAGGTTCAGTCCATGGTTGGCCTGCTCCCCCACTCTGGGCCTGAGGGGAGGCAGAACACCATGGTGAAAGGTAGTTCAGCTCATTACCGTTGGGAAGGAGAAAGAGAAGGAGAAAGAGAGGCCACACCATGGATGGACCATCATTCTGCCTACCACAAGGACACTCCAAAATATTTTCTTTCTTCTTATCCTTCTCCTGCTTCTTCTTTTTTGGTACCAGGGATTGAACCCAGGAGCTCTTAACCACTGAGCCACATCCACAGCCCCTGTCTATATTTTATTTAGAGACAGGGATTCACTGAGTTACCTAGGGATTTGCTAAATTGCTGAGGTCAGCTTTGAACTTGTGATCCTCCTGCCTCAGCCCCCTGAGCCTCTGGGATGACCGGCATGTGCCACCATGCCTGGCTCAAAAATATTTTCAAGCTTACAGTTAAATTCTTTAAAAAATGAACTTACAATCAAATTAAATATGAACTTATGGTTTAAAAATGGGTGAAGACCACACAGGAAAAAAGCTACCATGAGCAAGGGTCAATCAAAAACAACAAGCCGGGTATGGTGGTGCATGCCTGTAATCCCAGTGACTAGGGAGGCTGAGGCAGGAGGATCACAAGTTCAAAGCCAGCCTCAGCAACAGCAAGGCACTAAGCAACTCAGTGAGACCCTGTCTCTAAATAAAATATAAAAAGGACTGGGGATGTGCTCAGTGGTTAAGTACCCCTGGGTTCAATTCCTGGCACAAAACAACAACAACAAGCCCAGCATGGTGGGACACACCTCTAATCCCAGTGGCTCGGGAGGCTGAGGCAAGAGGATCGCAAGCTTGAGGCCAGTCTTAGCAATTTAGCGAGGAACTAAGCAACTTAGGGAGACCCAAAATAAAAAATAGGAAGAGCTGGGGATGTGGCTTAGTGGTAAAGCACCTGTGGGTTCAATTCCCAGGACAATGATGATGACAATGACGATGAAGGAGGAGGAGGGGAAGAGAAGAAGAAATAATAGAAGAAGAAGAAAACAAAAAGCAACAGAACTAGACCAGCAAGGATTTCAAATATTGAATTACTGGCTAAAGAAAAAATTTAAGTGAGAATATTTAACCTATTTAAATAAATGAAAGATTAAATTAAAAACATGGACAAGAACAAATGATCAACAAGAACATGCAGATAGATTAAAACATATAACTTTAAGAAACAATATATCACAAAAGAAATGAAAAAATGCTAGGTTGAATAACAAATTAGATGCAACTAAAGAGAGAATTAATGAAATGGAAGATTGATTTGAAGAGAATATGCAGATGCTGATAAAATGTATGAAAAATATAAAGAAAATTTAAGAGAAGGTAGTGTTATAAAATTTTATTAGGTGTAGTTTTTAATTTCTACATTACAGGTGACAGTATTGCCAAATATTTTGCTGCTATCCTACTCTATAAGGCTTTACTTGCTATATAAGACTCCCCAAAACATAATGGCTTATAACTAAAATTTTTCTATTGGTCACAAGTCTGTAGATAAAAAATGTGAATAGAGCTTCACTGGGTACTTTTTTGGTCCTCACGGCATTTGCTGGGGTACCTTATGAAACTGTAGCCAGATAGTGACTAGAGTATCCAAGATGGCTTCACTCACACATCTGATGCCTTGGCAGAGGTGGTTTAAATACTAGAATCTTTTTGTCTCTCTGGATGATTTTCTTTTCTTTTCTTTTCTCTTTTTAAGCATTCTTTTTTTTTAACCTTTATTTTATTTTTTAATTTATTTTTATGTGGCGCTGAGGATCGAACCCAGTGCCTCACACATGCTAGGCAAGTGCTCTACCACTGAGCCACAACCCCAGCCCCTCTAAATGGTTTTCTTGACATAATTAATTTGGGGGTCTCTTTAACAGTGGCTCAAACCCAAGGGAGAGTGTTTAAACAGTAAAGAAGGAAACTTTGAATCTCTTAAAGCCAGTCTTAGAAATTACAAAGCATTACTTCTACTATATTCTGTCAGGAAAAATAGGTCACAGGGTCAGACCAGAGTCAAGAGGAGAGGAAGCAGAACCCACAGAAACTACTCAGGGTTTTGTTTTGTTTTCCAAACCAATTTTTTTTCCCACCCAAATTACTCAGGGTTTTAATGGAACTTTACAAGCTGATTCCTAAATTTATATGGAAGTATAAAGGCAAAAATCATACAAGACAGTCTTGAAGTAAAACAGGATGTAAGTCCTTGCCCTAGCAAATATAAAGATTTATTATAAACACTATCAAAACTATACGGGTAATACAACACAAAAATCTAGAAACAGATGTATTTCTGTAAACTAAATATATGACAGAGGAGTACAACAGATCCCTGAGGTAAGGCTGGACTAATTAATCAATGGGCTGGCACACCTTTTTATCTATATGGTAATGTTGGAAGGTGGTGGAACCTTAAAAAGGCAGAGACTATCAGGAGGCGATTCTGTCTTTCCCAAGAACTGCCTTCAAAAGAGATTAAGGTAGTTCTTTTGAGATGCCAATTGTTCCTGTGAGTTGTTATAAAAGAGCAAGCTTGTTCTTTCCCGGCTCTCTGGCTTCCTGTCTTGCCATGTGATTTTTCCCTGTCACACATGCTCTGGCCATGATGCCATCCATCATGTGGTGACGCAGCCAAGGGGGCTCTCACCAGAGGTTGAACCTGATCTTGGGTTTTCAGCCTCCTTTTTTTTTTTCTTACTTAAAAAAAATTTGTTCTGATTAGTCATACATGACAGTAGAATGCCTTTTGACATGTCATACATAAATGGAATATGACTTCTCATTCTTCTGGTTGTACATGATGTAGAGTTACACTGTTCATGCAATCATATATGCAATAGGGTCAAAATGTTCAATGCATTCTACTATCCTTCCTACTCCCCACCTCCTCCCCTCTCTTCATTCCCTTCTACCTAATGCGAAGTACCTCTACTTTCCCCTAGCCCCACCTTATTGTAAATTAGCATCCACATATCAGAGAAAACATTTGGCCTTTGATATTTTGGGATTGGCTTATTTTACTTAGTATGATAGTCTCCAGTTCCATCCATTTACCTGCAAATGCCATAATTTCATTCTTCTTTTTAAGGCTTCATAATATTCCATTGTGTATATGTACCACATTTTCTTTATCTATTCATCTGTTGAAGGGCATCTAGGTTGGTTCCATAGTTTGGCTATTGTGAATTGAGCTGCTATAAACATTGAAATGGCTGTGTCACTGTAGTATACTGATTTTAAGTCCTTTGGGTATAAACTGAGAAGTGGGATAGCTGGGTCAAATGGTGTTTCCATTCCAAGTTTTCTGAAGAATCACGATACTGGTTTCCAGAGTGGTTGTACCAATTTGCAGTCCCACCAGCAGTTTATGAGTGTAATTTTTCCACACATCCTTGCAAACATTTATTGTTGCTTGTATTCTTGATAGTTGCCATTCTTACTGGAGTAACAAAATCTTAGAGTAGTTTTGATTTGCATTTCTCTAACTGCTAGAGATGTTAACACTTTTCATATATTTGTTGATTGATTCTATTTCTTCTTCTATGAAGTGCCTGTTCAATTCCTTAGCCTATTTATTGATTGGGTTATTTGGTGGTTTTTTTTTTTTTTTTTTTTTTTTTTTTTTGGTGTTGAGGTTTTTGAGTTCTTTATATATCCTGGAGATTAATGTTCTGAGGTACATGTGGTAAAGATTTTCTCCCATTCTGTAGGCTCTCTCTTCACGTTATTGTTTCCTTTGTTCAACCTCCTTTTCTTCATGAAATACCCAGCCTCTGGTATTCTGTTACAGCAACAGAAAACTTATATTTATGTTTTGTATATTCTTTCATATTTCTCAAATAGTTCACAATGGATTAAACTATTTGGAAAGCTGACCAAATGGGTCAGGAAGAAGTGAAGGATACACAAATGACTGCCATTTGTACTCATAAGTGAGTACATTTTTTTAGAAATTTCTGAATCTTCTTTTGCTCTGCCATTTTTTCCTCTTCTGTGGAATTCTAATTTTTCAAGCAAACTCTAAGTTTGTGTTACCTAAACGTTTTCTAGGTCTGTTTGAATAGCCTGTACATGGATCACGAAGGCTTTCAAGTAAATATGCCTACTTGGTGACAAAGCTTGTGGATGCTTGTATCAGTTTATCTCACATTCACATGATAGATTAAAGTGAAACAATCTCAAAACTATATCTATTTTGTGACTTTTTAAAAATGTTTTTTATTTCCTTTAGTTGTACACAATGCATTTATTTTTACGTGGTGCTGAGGATCAAACCCGGGCCGCACATGTGCTAGGTGAGCACTCTACCGCTGAGCCACAACCCCAGCCCCTATTTTGTGACCTTTTCACTATAAAAAATGTGTCTATCTTTCCTGCAGGAATGAGGAAATTTTGATAATGCAGATGTTCTCGTTCTAATATTTTTTGTTCTTTCTTTAGATTTTTTTTTTTTTTGTACCAGGGATTGAACACAGGGGCACTTGACTACTGGGCCACATCCCCAGTCCTTTTTTTTGTATTTTTTTAGAGATAGGGTCTCACTGAATTGCTAAGTGCCTCACCATTGCTGGGCTGGCTTTGAACTCACGATCCTCCTGCCTCAGCCTCCCAAGTGCTGGGATTACAGGCATTCCCCACCATGCCCCGCCTGTTCTTTCTTTAGTAATTGCTGAAAATTTGGCCAAATTAAAAAGCTGCCCAGCAGATTTTGACAAACAGTGTGAAGCCTGGTTTATTTATTTATTTAAACTATTAATTTTTTTTAGTTGTCAATGGACACAATACCTTCATTTATTTATTTGTATGTGGTGCTGAAGATTGAACCCAGTGCCCCACACTTGCAAGGCAAGCACTCCACCACTGAGCTACAACCCCAGTCCCTGAAGCCTGATTTTTTTTTTTTTTAACAACTTGAGGTCCCTTTATTTAGAGTTGCTTTGTTAAATAGATGGAAAGTAACTTGGTATATCCAACATTGATGACAAAATCCACAGACCCTTAGAAGTCCTTTCTGGGGACCTTCCACAGAGAACAGTCTGATGGCCTAGCTCTGGTCTAGGATCATGCCACTTGCTATAGGATCTGCTAGACTAACTTTCAGGTAAGAAAAGCATAATAATGGTATTTAGATTTAAGGAAAAAATGCAATATCAATAAGGGGGTCTCATATGGAATAAGATATAGCCACTTCTGTCTAGTCAAGACTTGAAGCAGTAGGTTCACAACTTCAGATTCAACAAGGCAACTTTTTTTTTTTTCTAACTTCTTTATGGCTAAAATTCCATTGTGTATACATACTATATTTTCTTTATCCATTCATTTGTTGAAGAGCACCTAGTTTGGCTCCATAGCTTAGCTATTGTGAATTGTTCTACTATAAATATTGATGTGGCTGCACCACTGTAGTATGCTGATTTTAAATCTTTTGAATGTATACTGAGGAGTGGGATAACTGGGTCCCATTCCTCGTTTTGGGAGGAATCTGCATAGTGGTTTCCAGAGTGACTGCACTAATTTGCAATCTCACCAGCAATGTACCAATGAATCTTTCCCCCCAACATCCTTGCTCACATTTACTGTGATTGTATTCTTAATAATTGCCATTATGGTTGACATGAGATGATATCTCAGTGTAGTTTTAATTTTCATTTCTTTAGCTGTTAGAGATGTTGAACATTTTTCATATATTTATTGATCATTCATATTTCTTCTTTTGAGAAGTGTCTATTTAGTTCCTTTGCCCATTTATTGATTGGGTTATTTTGTTTTTATTTTCACTTATTATTTTTTTTTTTCTTTCTTTTTTTTTTTTTTTTTTTTTTTGGTGTTAAGATTTCCAAGTTTGTTTTACATCCTGGAAATTAACATGTCTTATCTGAGGTGCAGGTGGCAAAGATTTTTCTCTGATTCTGTAGGCTTTCTCTTTGTGCTCTTGATTGTTTCCTTTGCTATGAAGATTTTCAGTTTGATGCCATCCCAATAAACGGGATTTCTTTTTGTTGAAAAGGCTATCTTTTCTCCAATGTATGTTTGTGGCACCTTTGTCTAGTGTGAGATAACTGTTTTACGCAGGTTTTTCTCTGTGTCTTCTATTCTGTTCTATTGGTCTTCATGTCTGTTTTTGCCACTATCATGATGTTTTTGTTATTATAGCTCTATAGTGTAATTTAAAGTCTGGTGTTATAATGCCCCTGCTTCACCTTTCTCGCTAAGGATTGCTTTGGCTATTCTGGGCCTCTTATTTTTCCAAATAAATTTCATGACTGCCTTTTCTATTTCTATAAAGAATATCATTGGAATTTATTAGAAATCACATTAAATATGTCTAGTGCTTTTGGTAGTATGGCCATTTTGACAATATTAATTCTGATTATGGGCAACATTTTGTGGGGGGTACTGAGCATTGAACTCAGGGGCACTTGACCACTGAGCCACATCCCCAGCCCTATTTTGTATTTTATTTAGAGACAGGGTCTCACTGAGTTGCTTAGCACCTTGGTTTTGCTGAGGCTGGCTTTGAACTCATGATCCTCCTGCCTCAGCCTCCTGAGCAGCTGGGATTACAGGTGTGTGCTACCATGCCCAGCATGGGCAGCTTTTAATGTAAGTTAATAAGTTGTTACTTTTAAAGACATAAATGAAGAATCATCACCTAAAAGCCATGTAAATTGCACAAATGCTTTGCAAACAAATTGATTTATTTTTTATTTTTTATTTTTTTGGTGCTGGAGATTGAATCCAGGGCATTGGCATGCAAGGCAAGAACTTTACCAACTGAGCTATATCCCCAGCCACCCCAATTGAGTTTTTAAAAGGAATTTGAATTTTCTCAAGATCTCAAAATTATTGTTTAGAAAAGAGACTTTCTGAACAGCTGAATAAAATCCTTAACTGAAAACATAAATATTCTATTGAAAAAAGGTAGAAAAACAAATTACTTTAAAATGTCTGTTTGAAAGAATGAATATATGAAAACATGTTTTGTGTATAAACCTAAAGATATTTTTATTTATATTTTGATATATTGTGATAAATCAATAAAGATAAGATGATATTATATTAAATAGTTTTAGCTAATCATTTTGGGGTCTTGTTTTTGTTTTTATGATGCTAGGGTTCAAACCACGGCATGCTGGACAAGCACTTTGCTAGACCAACTGAGATGCATTCTCGGCTGTATATATGCTTATAGAAGAAAAAGTCAACTTAAATGCTTTAAAAAATGACAGCATACAGACCCCAAAATGGTGTAATATGCTTTCTAAAATCTAATAACTCTATACTCTCACCTCCTACCCCCTCAATATCTCATCCTACACCTCACCCACAGTTCTTTGTCCACTATCAGAAACTGTAGACCCTTTTGCAAACCTACTGTTTATATTGTAGATAATAATTGAACTCACCATTTCTGTATATTGTGACAAAACCGTAAATGTCTTAATAGCAGATTTTGGTTTAAGGTTGTATATTGTTTGTACTGGGATCTGTTCACATTGTTCTTCCCCTTAAAGGAGAGGTATTGAAACCTGCAGGGACACTATAAGTCTATAGGGTAAACACTGTAATGCCTCGGATCCACAGTGCTACAAGGGAAGACACACGAACAACATGAAAAAACAAGGGAAGAAAGTGCCCCCAACAAACCAACATATTATATTATTAGAATCCATGGCTAGCACAACAGAAGAAATGACAGAGAAGGAGTATAGGATGTACATAATTAAAATGTCCTGTGAATTAAAGGATAACATAAGATAGCAAAGCAGGAAGCAAAAGATCATTTCAATAAGGAGATAGAAGTTCTGGAAACAAACAAACAAACAGAAAACTTTGAAATGAAAGAATCAATAAACCAATTTGCAAGCTCTATAGAAAGCATCACCAAAAGATTAGATCACTTGGAAGACAGGACCTCAGACAATAAAGACAAAATATATAATCTTGAAAAAGAATGTTGACCATACAGTGAAGATAGTAAGAAACCATGAGCAGAACATTCAAGAATTATGGGATAACATAAAAAGACCAAATTTAAGAGTTATTGGGATAGAGGAAGGCATAGAGTTCTAAACCAAAGGAATGAACAATCTATTAAATGAAATAACATCCAAAAATTTTCCAAACATGAATAATAAGTTGGAAAATTAAATACAAGAGTCTTACAGGACACCAAATGTAAAAAATCACAATAGATCCACACCAAGGCACATTATAATGAAAATGCCTAGCATACAGAATAAGGAGAGAATTTTAAAAGCCACAAGAGAAAGGAATCAGATTACACATAAGGGGAAACCAATTGGGATATCTGCAGATTTTTTAACCCAGATTCTGAAAGCTAGAAGATCCTGGAATAACATATACCAAGCTCTGAAAGAAAATGGATACCAACCAAGAAACTTATACACAGCAAAATTAAGCTTTAGATTTGATGACAAGATAAAAACCTTCCATGATAAACAAAAGTTAAAACATCCTCAGCAAAATATTCCATGATATGGAAACAAAAACCACACAGCAATGAAAATCAGCAAAGGGAGGGATTACACTAAAGGAAATACTAATCAAAAGAAAAACCAAGTCAAATTAAATACCGAAAATAAACAAATATGACTAGGAATACAAATCATGTCTCATTAATAATCCTGAATGTTAATGGCCTAAACTCACCAATCAAAAGACATAGACTGGCAGATTGGATTAAAAGAACAACAACAACAAAAGACCCAAGAATATGCTGCCTTCAAGAGACTCATCTCATAGGAAAAGACGTCCACAGGCTGAAGGTGAAAGGTTGGGAGAAATCCTACCACTCACATGGACTGTGGAAACAAGCAGGGCTTTCCATCCTCATATCAAATAAAGTAGACTTCAAGCCAAAGTTAATCAAAAGGGATTAAGAAGAACATTTCATACTGCTTAAGGGAACCATATATCAACAAGACATAACAATTATAAATATATATGCCCCAAATAATGGAGCATCCATATTCATCAAACAAACTCTTCTCAAGTTCAAGAGTCAAATAGACCACAACACAATAATTTTGGGTGACTTTAACACACTTCTTTCACCACTGGATAGACACTACAGAAATACAGAAAATAATTAGAAATTATTTTGAAAACTTGTACTCTGATAAAATAGAAGATATTGAAGGCATCTACAAATTTCTAGACTCATATGATTTGCCCAAACTGAATCAGGATGATATACACAAGTAAAACAGATCAATTTCAAGCAATGAAATTGAAGATGCCATCAGAAGCCTACCAACCAAGAAAAGCCCAGGACCAAATGGATACAGAGCTGAGTTCTACAAGACCTTCAAAGAAGAACTAATTCCAATACTCCTCAAATTACTTCTTGAAATAGAAAAAGAGGGAACACTTCCAAACTCATTCTAAGAGGCCAATATTACACTGATTCCACAACCAGACAAAGAAAGAAAACTTCAGACCAATATCTCTAATGAACATAGATACAAAAATTCTCAATAAAATTCTGGCAAATCAAACACAAAAACATATCACAAAGATAGTGCACCATGATCAAGTGGCGTTCATCCCAGGGATTTAAGGTTGGTTGAATAAGAAATGTTGCACCAGAAAACTTCTAGAATTAACAAATGAACTCAGCAAAGTAGCAGGATATAAAATCAACATCCATAAATCAAGGGCATTTCTTCTGTACATCAGTGAAAAATCCTCTGAAAGAGAAACTAGGAAAACTATTCAAGTTACAATAGCTTAAACAAAAAATACTTGGGAATCAACTTAATGAAAGAGGCGAACAACCTCTACAATGAAAATTACAGAATGCTAAAGAAAGAAATTAAAGAAGACCTTAGAAGATGGACAGATCTCCCTTGTTCTTGGATAGGCAGAATTAATATTGTCAAAATAACCATACTACCAAAAGCACTATACAGATTTAATTAAATTTCAATCAAAATCCCAATGACAAGCCAGGCACAGTGCTGCACACCTGTAATCCCAGCACTTGGGAGGCTGAGGCAGGAGGATCACGAGTTCAAAGACAGCCTCAGCAATGGCGAGGCACTTAGCAACTCAGTGAGACCCTGTTTCTAATAAAATACAAAAAAAAGGGCTGGGGATGTGGCCCAGTGGTCGAGTGCCCCTGAGTTCAATCCCTGGTACAAAAAAAAAAAAAAAAAAAAAAAAAAAAAAGACATTCCTCATAGAAATAATTAGAAAAAGAAAAAGTAATCATAAAATTCATCAGGAGAAATAAGAGACCCAGAATAGCTACAGCAATCCTTAGCAAGAAGAGTGAAGCAAGTCAGCACTTTGGGAGGCTGAGGCAGGAGGATCGCGAGTTCAAAGCCAGCCTCAGCAATGGCGAGGCACTTAACAACTCAGTGAGACCCTGTCTCTAATAAAATACAAAAAAGGGCTGGGGATGTGGCCCAGAGGTCGAGTGCCCCTGAGTTCAATCCCTGGTACCACAAAAAAAAAAAAAAAAAAAAAAGAGTGAAGCAAGTGGCATTACTATACCAGACCTTAAACTATACTTCAGAGCAACAGTAACAAAAACAGCATGGTATTGGCACCAAGATAGACTTGTTGACCAATGGTACAGAATAGAGGATGCAGAGACAAACCCACACAAATACAGTTATCTCATATTAGACAAAGGTGTCAAAAACATATATTGCAGAAAGGATAGCCTTTTCAACAAATGGTGCTGAGAAAACTGGGAATCCATATGTTGCAAATTGAAATTAAGCCACTATCTCTCACCTTGCACAAAACTCAACTCAAAGTCGATCAAGGACCTAGGAATTAAAACAGAGACCCTGTGCCTAATAGAGGAAGAAGTAGGCCCAAATCTTCTTCATGTCAGATTAAACCCTGACTTCCTTAGTAAGACTCTGATAGCATAAGAAATAAAATCAAGAATCAATAAATGGGATGGGTTCAAACTAAAAAGCTTCTTCTCAGCAAAAGAAACAATCAGTGAGGTGAATAGAGAGCCTACAGAATGGGAGCAAATTTTTACCACATGCATATTAGATAGAGCACTAATCTCTAGGATATACAAAGAACTCAAAAATCTTAACACCCCCCCCCCAAAAAAAAACAACAAAAAACAGATAACCAAATCAATAAATGGGCCAAGAAACTGAACAGATACTTCTCCGAAGACGATATACAATCAATCAATCAGTATATGAAAAAATGTTCAAATATCCTTGGCAATTAGAGAAATGCAAATCAAAACTTCTCTAAGATTTCATCTCACTCCAGTCAGAATGGCAGCTATTAAGAATACAAACAGGGCTGGGGTTGTGGCTCAGTGGCAGAGCGCTCGCCTCTCACATGCGCGGCCCGGGTTCGATCCTCAGCACCACGTAAACATAAATACATTGCATTGTGTACAACTAAAGTAAATAAAAATAATTTAAAAAAAAAAAAAAAAAAAAAGAATACAAACAACAAGAAGTGTTGGTGAGAATGTGGGGAGAAAGGCAAACTCATACATTGCTGGTGGGACTGCAAATTGGTGCAACCAATATGGAAAGCAATATGGACATTCCTTGGAAAACTTGGAATGGAACCACCATTTGACCCAGCTATCCCACTCCTTGGTTTTATACCCAAAGGACTTAAAAGCAGCACATTATAATGATGTAGCCACATCAATGTTTATAGCAGATCAATTCACAATAGCTAACTGTGGAACCAACCTAGATGCCCTTTAGTAGATGAATGGATAAAGAAACTGGTACATATACACAATGGAATATTACTCCGCATTAAAAGAGAATGAAATCATGGCATTTGCAGGTAAATGGATGGAGTTGGAGAATATAATGCTAAGTGAAGTTAGCCAATCCCAAAAAAACAAATGCTGATCCATAATGGGGATGGGGGGGGAACATGGGAGAAATGGAGGAACTTTAGATAGGGCAAAGGGGAGGTAGGAGAAGGGAGGGGGGAGGGGGGAAGAAAGGTGGTGGAATGAGATGGACATCATTACCCCAAGTACATGTATGAAGACACAAATGGTGTGAAAGTAGTGTATACTCTACTTTGTATACAACCAGAGACATGAAAAAATGTGCTCTATATATGTACTATGAATTGAAATGCATTCTGCTGTCATATATAACAAAATAGAATAAATAAATAAATTTTTTAAAATGGTGTAATAATAAAATGCCTTTGCATGGGCATGTGTCCATACGAACATATGCCTGTGATAACACACACACAGTTTCTCCATGTCCGTCCATCTGTTCTTTCTTTCTTTCTTTTTTGATTGGGGTGCTATATTTTATTCTTTTTTAATTTTTTTTCTTTTTATTGGTGCATTTTAGTTATACATAACAGTGGAATTTGTTGGTACATATTTGTATATTCACATATATAATTATACATGAGAATTACACTGATATAATATATATCACTATATTATGCTGACTTCAGTTCTTTAGGATAAATGCCAAGGAATGGGTCCTATGGTGGTTCCATTTCTTAGTCTTTTGAGGAACCTCCACATTCATTTACATAGTGGTTGTACTAATTTACAATCCCAACAACAGTGTAAGAGTGTTCCTTTCCCCACATACTCTCCAGCATCTATTGTTATTTGTATTCTTTTTGTTTTTGTACCAGGGATTGAACTCAGGGGCACTCAACCACTGGGCCACATCCCCAGAACTTTTTTGTATTTTATTACAGACAAGGTCTCACTGAGTTACTAAGTGCCTCCCCATTGCTGAGGCTGGCTTTGAACTTGTGATCCTCCTGCTCAGCCTCCCAAGTGTTGGGATTACAGGCGTGCCGGTGTTATTTGTATTCCTGATTACTGCTAGTCTAACTGGAGTGAGATGAAATCTCGGTGTAGTTTTGAGTTGAATTTCCGTAATTGCAAATGATGCTGAATATTTTTTTCATATATTTTTTGGCCATTTGTACTTCTTTTGAGAGGAGTTTTTAGTTCATTTGTCCATTTATTGATTGGGTTATTTATGTTTTTTTTTGGGTTTTGGTGGTAAGTTTTTTTAATTCTTTATATATAGCAAAAATATAGCAAAGATTTCCTCCCATTTTGTAGGTACTCTCTTCATGCTTTTAATTGTTTCCTTTGCTGTATAGGAGCTTTATAAGTTAATACCATCCATTTATTAATTATTGGCATCATTTCCTGAGCTTTAAGAGATGTATTTAAGAAATCATTGCCTCTGTCTATATGTTGGAGCACTGACCCTACAAGTTTCTAGTCTATTTCCTAGATCTTTGACTGATTTCAAGTTGACTTGTGTGCAGGGTGGGAGACAAAGATCTAGTTTCATTCTTCTACATGTAAATATCCAGTTTTCCTAATACCACTTGTTAAAAAGGCTGTCATGGGCTGGGGTTGTGGCTCGCATGTGTGAAGCCCTGGGTTTGATCCTCAGCACCACATAAAAATAAATAAAATAGCTGGGTGCGGTGGCGCACGCCTGTAATCCCAGCACTTTGGGAGGCTGAGGCAGGAGGATCACGAGTTCAAAGCCAGCCTCAGCAATGGCGAGGCACTTAGCAACTCAGTAAGACCCTGTCTCTAAATAAAATACAAAAAAGGGCTGGGGATGTGGCCCAGTGGTCGAGTGCCCCTGAGTTCAATCCCTGGTACCACAAAAAACAAACAAATAAAAATAAATAAAATAAAGGTATTCTGTCTATCTACAACATATATATGCATATATATGTACACAAATATATACATATACACATATACATACATACATACATATATGTACATACTTTTAAAAAGCATCATTAAAATTTTTTTTTTAAAGGCTGTCATTTCACCAAATGTTTTTGGCAACTTTATCAAGGGTCAGATGATTTTATATTGTGGGTTTGCCTTGCCTCTGTGTCTTCTATTCTGTACCCTTCTTGATCTATGTGTCTTTTTTTTTTTATGCCAGTACCAAGCAGTTTCTTTTTTTTTAATTTTTTTTTTTTTAGTTGTCAATTGACCTTTATTTTATTTATTTATACGTGGTGCTGAGAATCTAATCCAGTGCCTCACAAATGCTGGGCAAGTGCTCTACCACTGAACCACAGCCCCAGTCCCTCGTGCAGTTTTTTATTCCTATAGCTCTGTAGTATCATTCAAGTCAGGTATTTCGTTTTTTCCTTTTGGTAGTGGGGATTGAACTCAGGGGCACTCAACCACTGAGTCACATCCCCAGCCCTATTTTGTATTTTGTTTAGAGACAGGGTCTCACTGAATTGCTTAGACCCTCACTGTTGCTGAAGCTAGCTTTGAACTTGTGATCCTCCTTCTTCAGCCTCCCAAATCTCTGGGATTACAGGCGTGCACCACCATGCCTGGCTCTTTTATTCTTTCACATGGATTTTAGGGCTAGTTTTTCTAGTTCTGTGAAGAACATCGTTGGTATTTTCTTGGGGATTGCATTGAATCTGTAGATAGTTTTTTGGTACTATGGCCATTTTAGCAATATTAATTTTGTCTATCCATGAACATGGGAGGTCTTTCCATCTGTTAGTGCCTTCTTCAATTTCTTTCTTCAGTGTTCTATAATTTTCATTGTAGAGGTTTTTCACCTCCTTGATTAGATTTAATCCTAAGTGGCTTTTTTTTTTTTTTTTTTTGGTTATTGTGAATGTAATTATTTTCCTGATTTCTTTTTCAACGAATTCATCATTAGTGTATGAAAAAGCTATTGAGTTTTGTATTTTGATTTTGTATACTGTCCTACATACCTCTTAAGTGAGGGGGAAAAAAAAGTGTCACTTTGAAACCTGATTCCAAAGACTCTGGTTTCTGCACTAAAAATAAGGTAGGTAAGCCACTCCGTTCTCTTTTTTGATTGAAAAGGAGGAATCATCTATTTCTTCTTTTTTGTCTTTGTTGTAAATTTTCTGAATCCAAATCTTTTGTATTGAGTGTTTAAATTCAAAGTTAATAAAATATATGATATATAATAGATTGAGGAAAGTTAACATTACTGAAAGTTTCTTCAGTACTAACAAGTGAAATTTAAAAAGAAAATCTACTGGTAAAATTAAGCTTTTAAAAATGAATTTTAATTTTTTAAATGTGATGTTATAGTTTACATCTTCAGTGAAAGTGCAGACCTACAAAATATATTGACAATATAAACATAGTTTATTTTATTCCTTGAAAAGATTCTGTGACTATATTAAAAAAAAATAAGGTAAACACGGGATTACGGCTGAAATGTAGCATAATTCATGTACCTGTTCTCTTATTAATTCTTCTGAATCACAGGTGAAATTATAAAATATGAACCTATGGAAGGCATTTTCCCTAATCATAGTGGATGGTTTAATAATAATTCTTAATTATAATATCAATTTATTGCATTTTAATATTGTTTTTAAAATGTCTTGATTAATTTGGGGGCTATAGCTTAAGTGTGTATGTATGTGTGTGCATGTGTGTGTGCACATATTTAAAGATCTTTTTTTTTTTTTTAAGTACTGAAGTTTGAACCCAGGGCCTCACAAATGATAAGCAAGTATTCTACTACTGAGCTACTACAGCCCTAGCCCTATTTAAAAACTTCTTAAAGGGGAAAAAAATAGAGTGCAATACCAAACTGTCTTTTATAAAAGAGAAAAATGGGCTGGAGGTGGCAGAGTCACATGCTAATTCAGTTGCTGGCTGGTTTCAATCTCCAGCACCAAAAAATAAAAATAAAAATAAAAATGACACTAACACACATATTTGTATATAAAAACTAAAGTTAAAGGGCTAGTAAGACCGAATTTCTTATAAAATTCTTTAGAAATAGTAGGGCAGCTGTCCCCAAGCTAAAAGAAAGGTCCTATTGGAACTTTTCTTTTCAGATGACTTATATTGCCTGACAACAACTGTAAGGCCCTTGCTTAGTATCTGGAAGGCCATCTTAAGTGACAGCTGCCATCTTAACAAAAAGTTTCCCTTTCCCGCCCAAGGGTGTTTCACCACTCCCTCATACCAACCCCATCCTTAACTGCCCGCTTTAGGACCCACCTGGCTCTAATCTCTGAGCCTGCCCCATAAAAGTCCTAGAACTTAAGCCTGTTTTGCCTCTCTCTGTCTATGAAGAGATGGCCTTTATTTGTCAGCTCTGAGAAACAAACTCTCCTGTGTATCTCTGCCTGGTCTCCATCTTTCATTTCTCGCTTGCCCATCTCCTAGTTCCTCGCTTTCCTTTCAATAACAGCATGGGAAGAGTGGAATAGACAGTAAGAGTACTGGCTCCAAAGATGTACAACCCTACATAAGGCCTGTCACACAATGACTTTGGGCGTGGCTATGGGATTTGTTTTGACTAAAGGGACAGTAGGATGGCAGAGGGAGAGACTTGGTATACCCTTGTGCAGTGGGACTTGCCCTCTTAGAGTGCCACTGCCCTCCTCACTTGGAAAAGCCTGATGTGGCCTCTTGGAGGTGGAGGGACCACAGAGAAAGAGAAGCTCAGTGGTCCATCTAAGCCTGACATGGCAGCCCATGTAGGGTGTCTAAGGAGACCAGCAAACGTTGCTATGTGGCAAAACTGTAGAATCATAAATAACAGATTGTTATTTAAGTTTTGAAGTGGTTCCATACCAAGGCCTACACCAAACCTAAGATATTTGGACCAGAAGAAGGAAAACTACATCAAAATGGTCGCAGAAGCCCCACATTAGAGCTCACCGTAAACTTGTAACAGTGGTCCACTTTGTGCTTCGAATATAGGCTGCTCTGCCACTGCAACTTATTGTTTAAATGGACTTGTTTCTTTCTCTTCCTCTCTCCATGCTCCTCCCTAATCTCAGGGGAAATGGGATTACCTTTCCCCCATTTTAGGTAGATTTATCTATCCTGGAGAACACACCCACCACAGGAATGAAGTGATCAATGAAGAATTTGGGATAGTACCAGAAGATCTCAGAAAGGGCCAAACTCCCAAATTAACAAGTGAATTACAACTCCAACAGAGAACACGTGGAATGTAGCCTTTGAATCACCTCTTTAAAAGCCCCTGTTCCTGCTGATGGGCAGAGTCACAGCCTTAGGGACAGGAGTCACCTGTGTTTCTCCTTTGCTAGCAAAGCAATAAACCTTCTTTTTTCCTTTTTCTTAAAACAGTGTCCTCATTATTGGTTTGGCATTGGGGACAAGGACCAAGCTTTCCGCAACAATACAGGATATTCAAGTTGGTAAGAAGTACTTTTAAGGATGGACCTGGAATTTGCCAGAAGGTAAGATGCTTTCACAATATTGACAGAACCCAGAAATTAGTTTACAAAAAGTTCCCACAAGTTAAATTGTGACTATTTTTTTTTTTTGCTTCAAAAAGGAAATATAGATTATACTTTATTAAAACGAGTTAAGGTTTTACAAAAAGCCAAGAATCTGTAATACTACTCAAGAAAATAAGAATTTGGTTTCTTGTTAAATACCTACTACTTTATGAAAGTAAATTTTATTCAGAGAAGAAAAAAATACTGTTGTTAGTTTAACTGTAGGTCTCTTTCAGGGTGGTTTAAAAATGCAAAGGATAAGAGAAACTTAATGGCATAAGAAAGGCAAAACTCTCTTCCTATGACCTATAAATAGGCCCTGGAGACTTCCTGCTACCCCCCTCACCGGACATTCATCCTCTAAATTGTTACCAAACATTAAGAAGTGGGGCAAGGCATTCCATTCATAACCATGAGAGGTCCTCCCACCTGACCCTGGGGCTTGATACTAAAAATTTAAAAGTTGAGACTAAGAATTTAAAATCCTGATACCAGGTAGATTATTTACCTTTCAAATAAACTTTGATTTGCAAAAGTATGTTTTTTGTTTAGTTAATTACTGGATAGTGGTTTGGCCTGCTGTTTTGAAGTTGTTTGTCTTTACTAAAAATCCTGGAAGGTCAAGGGCTCAGACACCAAATCTTCCCTTAGTTTACACCTAGAAGGTCAGAAGGGTCACCCAATTCAAAATAATCCTATTCCTCCTGAGCCTATTTGCTCTGACCTTTCCCAGAAAATGAAATAAGAGAACATTCACAGAGGGGCTGTGGTTGTGGCTCAGTGGTTTAACGCGTGCGACCCGGGTTCTATCCTCAGCACCACGTAAAAATAAAGGCATTGTGTACAACTAAAACAAATAAATGAATATCAAAAAAAAAAAAAAAAAAAAAGAAAAGAAAACATTCACAGAGGGGATTTCCCCCTCTGTTTCAAAGTCATATATAAACATGATTTAAAGGGTTAAGTGGTTCCAACAAGAATTCCCATCCTCCAAAGCAGACATTTTCAACTTTTGACTGATTCTTTGGCATTTACTTCCACATATCTAAATAATGTATTTGTATTTCTTTTTCCTGATTTTTTAGTCATTATCTGTTGACTTTCCAATATGGAAGATGAGGATTTACCTGTCTTTTGTACATTACTCTGCACCTTGACCACAAAGTACACTTTCATTCCTTTAAATCTCCTAATACAGTTATACCATAATTTGCCCATTCTGCCCACTCAGGAGGATGTCATTGATGTAATAGATCAATGTGATGTTCTGCAGGATATCCAGTAGGCAGGTACAGCTCTCTTCAGGCTATTTTAGGACTGAAAGTGGGAGTTTGGTTAACATTGCCTTGGGGCTGGATTGTCAATGGGTCCTTCTGTTTGTTTTCTGGGAATTCCAACTGTTTCTGATCCTTTCTTATGATTGGGATAGGAAAAAATATATTCACCGAAATCAATGATGCTTACCAAATATCTGAGGCTGTATTAATCTACTCTAGCAAATACACCACATCTGGCCAAGCAGCTGCAATCAGGCCCACTAATAGGTTGAACTTGCTGTAATCTACTCTCATCCTTCAGGGTCCATCTATTTTTTGCAGGGCCAGATGGTGAGTTAAATGGGGCTATGATAGGAATCAGCAGCTGTTTTCTTTAATTCATAAGGGTGACACTAATTCCTGTCATTCCCTCTGAGATATAATATCATTTTATTTTCTTGGTGTTATGGAGTGAGTTTTTGTGTTCCTCCTGAATTAATATGCACAAGCCCTAGTACTGGGTGCAATGGTATTTGGAAGTGGAGTCTCTGGAAGGTAATTAGGTTTCTGTGATATCTTAGTCCATTTGGGCTGATATATCAGAATATCATAGACTGGGTGGCTTCTTGTTGCCGCCTGCAGCTATTGCCGCCTGCAGCAACGATACCGCGGGAAAGAATTCGGAGGCAGACTGGAAATGAATAGGTTCTTTATTCTTCCTTCTTCTGACTTCTCTTTCCGGCTCCAACAACCTCTCCCACTCCAACCACCCCCTCTAGCCAACCTCACCCAGTTAAATACTTTTTGCCTTAACAAGAATACACGTGTTAACAGCTCAAACTTACAGGTGCGTCACATAGTTTTCACGGGCATAAAAATTCTTAGATAAATGCATGAATATCAGGTGAAAATACTTAAACACCTCTTATGGCTTTCAGCTAGCCGCCATCTTAGCTATCTCCTTATTAGGGCTCTTACAGCTTCTGTTGTCTGTAACAGAAATTGGTTTCTCATGTTTCTTGAGGCTGAGAAGTCCAAGATCAAGGCATCATCAGGTTCGATAGCTGATGAGGGCCAGCTTCCTGGTTCTAAGATGGCTACCTTCTTGTTGCATCCTTGTATGGGGGAAAGAACAAAGGCATTCTCTGGGGTCATGATCCTCCTGCCTAAACCCATTCCTAATCACCTACCAAGGATTCCACCTCCAAATACCATCACATTGGGGATTGGGTTTCAATAAATTTGGGGTAATACAAACAGTAGAGCAAGTTGAGTTCATGAGGCATGGGAATTCCATTCCCATAATCCAATTTGTATTGTTATAAGAAGAGAAAGAGAGACCAGAATTCTCTCTGTATGCACATGCACTGAGAAAAGACCCCATGAGAACTCAGTGAGAAGGTGGCAGTCTGCAAGCTAGAAAGAGACTGCACCAGAAACTGAATCTGTGAAAATCTTGATCTTAGCCTCCAGAACTAAGTGTTATTTAAGCCACCCAGTCTATGTTTTTTTTTTTTTTTTTTTTTTTTTTGTACCAGGGATTTGGTACCAGGCACTCTGACCACTGGGCCACATCCCTAGCCCTTTTTTGTATTTTATTAGAGATAGGGTCTCACTGAGTTGCTAAGTGCCTCACTATTGCTGAGGGTGGCTTTGAACTCATGATCCTCCTGCCTCAGCCTCCCAAATGCTGGGATTTCAGGCATGAGCCACCGCGCCAGGCTTAGTCTGTGGTATTTTGTAAGAGCAAACTGAGCTAAGACATTGCACCATGTTTGGCTGGGGAGGGGAGACAGCTTCAAAGGCTTTTACTTGGCTTTCCCCATCATAATAGCTTTGTATTCCATAGGCAAAGGTTCTAATGGGTTTACATCAATTGTCAAATAGGTCAATCCCATTATACATTTGGAGAGTGGGAAAATGACCACTGGATGGGGCCCAGAACCAGGAGAGTCACTGAGCTACACCTTGCCATGACTCCATTTGTGTTGGTCCATGTATGTTCCCATTTTAACAGCGGGCCATGATGATGTTTCTGGTCTCTGGCTATCCATGTCAATTCAGACTCCGTGGCTTTCAGTCCTTGCAAATGTCTGGATATGCCAATTTCCCCAGGGTAAAATTACACAAGTAAATGGCCAAAGATGCCTTTTGGAAAGGACTTGGAAAATCATTACTATTCACACTTATTGAGGTGGGGCAGGAAATCTTTCTCCTGGGGACCTCTTCAGCCTGTGGGTTTCAGGTCTACAAACTGACTCAGGTCTGGAAACTAAGGAATCATGACTTTATTGAGTGACAGCCTTTAGACATCCTGGTCATCTATTCTCAATTTTTTTTTCTACTTGCACAACTAGGATTTTGTTGGTTGCCTATTTTGCCCCTAAGGATACCATATTCTAGAAACTACTTTGGTAACTCCCTGTGGGTCAGAACCCCTTAATAGGTCATTATAATTGTGACCCCTGGCTTCTTGTAATTAACTACCACTTGGCTCTCTGTTGTTTTGGGCTCCTATTATTCTCATTGTTATTAGCTAGTCTAGGTAGGCCAGGCCTGTTACCATCAGCCATGACTGAACTTATTAGCAGTGCTCATGTCCTTTGTTATCAGTGTATTCCTTATGGCCTTGGTAAATGTTGTATCTCTGTTCCTTCCATCAGAACATAAAGATCATAACTTTCTGGTGGCACATAATATATCCATTCTAGCACACCAACTGCCCTGAACCTTTCAATCTACTCTTGTCCCATTTGCCTGCCATAGCACTTCTGTTATTTCAGTTTCATTCAGTGATTCATTGCTTTTTCCATGAGTCTAGGAGCCATTGTAGTAGTGAGCTCACACCAGTTCTTAGGGGTCCTTGCCAAGATGTTAAGTCTTATATTTCAGAACATTCCCAATGCAATAGAATTTTCCCTATCCAATGTTATGTTCCTGTTTTATTGATCAAGCATCTTCTGAATCCAGTCATATATACACTCCTTGAGCTCCTGTTGGTACGTGCTAGCTAGGTCTTGCATCTTCTTTGGGGAATAGTCCTTTGCTTCTACCATCAGGACAGCATCTTCCCAACTAGATTGAGGTTTACCTCTAACTATAGGGCCTACTGGGCAGAAGGCTAGGTGGGACGTGGAAGTGGTGTTTGCTGGGGTAGGATAGAACATGTTTGCTTCCAAGTAGAAGCCTTTGCAATATCTCCCAGTATAACAAAATGATAGCTCCTAGCAGGGAGGGATGAGGCACACTGTAGGCACCAGAGGAGTCTGGGGTTTCAAAATGTTCAGGAGCACTGCCCAAATGGCCTCTCAATTTGTCAGGATGCTAGGTTTTCTCAACCATGATCCTGACTCATTCTCACAATAGACTACTTCTTTAGCTTCAGCCACTAAAATTCTGATCTGGTGGTCAGCTTTCTCCCCTGCAGTTGAGAGCTTCTTTGTGTGCAAAAAGGAGGTATTCTGGCTTTCACATCTGACTTTCAGTTGCTTATTAGCAACCCTTAGCTGTTCATTACATTTTCATATTTGATGGAGTTTAGTAATAGCTCCTACTTCTACCATATGTTTTAATTGCCTTGATACATTATGCCTGCTAGTATATTCTCTTCCACCTACTACACTATCCAAATTGGACCATCATCTTATGCTAGAGGCTGGCAATACTTCATCTACTACTGGGAAGTAGTCCAAAATTTGGGGATTCAGTTCTCCAAATCCTTTTTATTGCCTCTTATTCCAACGAATCCTGGTACCAACTCTTGCAGGCAGGCTTCCTGGGAAGCAGATGCCAGACAGAGGTTGGTATACATGATGTCAAAGGGAGAGGAAACAGAATGAGGAAGATGAAGTCAAATTACAATAGAGCCAACAAAGTTTTGTCCAACCTGGCAAAGAACTCTGGAGTGAATACTGCTCCCCAGGGGTGTCCAGTGGTGGGGCATAATGGCTAAGCCTTTATATCCCAGCCCCACTTTCTCATTCACAGCAGACTTTCCTAGAAAGGATATAACTTTAGGAAAGGCTGCTGTCTGCAGCTTAAGTAGACCCTGATGGAGTTTACTACTGGAAGAATTCTCTGTAGCTTGGAAGTTCTTCCTTGAAGAGGGATTTGGGACAGCACATCTTCATATAATCACAAGTGGCAAATTGATATACAGTGCATTCTCCTTGCAAGGAATCAAAAATGTACTTACTCCATTTTTCACCTTCTGGGGAAATTTTCACCAGCAGGGGATTTTTTCTTTTTTAAATCTGGTAAGGAAAAGCACAGCAGAGAATGCTATCTGTCCTCTCATGTCTGTTCTATCTTCTTTAATATTATAACTCATTTTTTTTTTGTTGTTCTTTTTTGTTACTAGGAATTGAACTCAGGGTCTCACTCATGCTAAGAAAAGCACTCAACCATTGAGCTGCACCTCCAGCCCTTTTAAATTTTTGAGCCAGGATCTCAGTAAGTTGCTCAGGCTAGGCTCAAACTTGTGATCTTCCTGCCACAACCTCCTGAAATTATAAGTGAACACCTCTGTGCTTGGCTTGACACTTGATCTTTACTTGGTATGTGGCCATACAGAGTAAAGTTTTCAACTGAACCTTGATTGATACTGTAAATTGTACAGGAAGGGTAGTGGTTTCAAAGGGATCTCAAAGAAAGAGGAAACTGGTTATTCATCTGGGTAGTCTAAAAATAGCAATAATTGTTAGTACTAGTAAACAAGGCACTGCCAGTGTATGGTACACAATAGTAAACTGAGATACATAATTATATTTTCTATCTTTGTCTTTTTGAGTTACCTGTTGGCTCAATTTGGATCCTGGTCTTTTTGGATATCTGTTTTATGTAAAATAACCATCTTACTCTTATGTTAATATGTCTAAGTACAAAGGCCACTTCCACTTTGGAGTTTACTCAGATAGAAACATTTTAGCAAAGACCAATCACTATCTAGTTTAGTTGTGGGGTTAAAAAAAGTCATTGTCATTTTTGTCTCTTTTTTTCTTACATACCATGCAACCAACCCATCAGCAGCTTGTTAGCTCTTGTTAGCTCTGCTTCAAAATATATCCTGAATCCTACCAGTTCACAACATTTCCACTTTTACTACTTTATTCCAAGCCATCATAACTTATTCCCTGGTCTATTGAACAAACCTTCTAGAGGACCTTTCTGCTTGTCCTTTTGAAAGTATAGTCTATCCACCACAGGTAGCCACTTTACAAATTCTGCCACTCCCCAGCTCAGAACCATCTATTGATTCATCACCTTAGCCTGCTTATAGCCCTGCCTATGACACTAATCGCCATCTCCAGGATCTCCTCACCCAGGCTACGCTCTAAGTTTCCCGGTCTCCCTTCTTCCCAAAGTACCAAGCACATCATGCTTCAAGGAACTTGCTGTCCCCACAGATTTCCACGTTTCACTTCTCTTTCATTCAACTGTCTGCTGCATGTCAACTCAGGCCTTTCCCGATTTTCACATCTAATGCACTACATTTTTATCTACTTTGTTATTTCATATCGTTTCAGTTTAACGTTTGTCTCCCTCTCTAAAGCTCCGTTAGAGCAGGGAATGTATTTCATTCACGTAGTATGCCTAGCACCTTGAAAATATGCCTGGCACGTAGTATGCGCCTAAAAAACACTGGGTGGATTTGGACTGAATTGATTAACCACAACCACTTGCGTTGGGAGGTTACCTCACAACAAGCTTACAAACAAAGGAAAGCAAAAACCAGTTGAGGCACACTTTTCAGCTTTTGGGTTTTTTTCCTATCAGTTCGCGCTGGAACCTTGGAAGCTTCCGCAGCGGGATCTGGGACTTAAAATGCAGTCCCGTGGGGCCGCGAAGGAAGGGGCAAACAGAAAACAAGGCGTGAAGGGGCTTGAGGAAGGACCTTCAGCTCTACAGTATTCGGCTGAGAATCTGTTGTTATTCACGATAGAGCCTGTTTTTATAGGCGGGCTCTCGGGCTGCCATTCCGAACAGAAAGGCCAGGCGTGGAGGAGCATACAACGGGTCAGCCATTTTCCGAAACCCGTCTCCCCAGTAACCCCGTCCGAGTGCGTACGCAAGAAAGGGAGGCGGGGCCTGCCGTGAGGGCCTCACTCCGGAAGCCGCACCCGCGGTGGCGTCCCACCGTCCAGGCTTAACAAAACGCACAGTAAGATTTTAACAGTCGGCAGCGAAAGCGCGCACTCGATCGCCAATGAGAGCGGAAGGAGAGGAACGGCTTCGGAGGAACACTATGTATGCCCAACAATGATTGGCTGGAGCCCTCCTTTCTTCCTTTTTGGTATTGGCTGGGCTTCCTTCTCCACCCATCCAATTGGCTTTTATCTAGGTACTTCTCATTGGCTTATCCTGGAGGTGGGGGGAGCAAGGTTTTGGGATTGTTCATCATGGATTGGCACATTTGAGCGCCTGGGGTGGGGGTAGGGGCTCCTTCTAGAGGACGGGGCCCGTCCCATCTTCTCTCTGTCCCGTCTCCCGACCCGTACGATTTCCCGTCCACTCGCGCGCACGAATGGTTAAAAGGAAAAAAAAAAAAAAAAAAAAAAAGGGCGTGAGGCTCGAGCCCGCCAGCCAGGCCTCCAACACCTAGCGCGCGCCCACAGCGAGGACCCGCGCGAGCTGCCCCTGATTGTGCCTGCGCCGTTCGAAACTGCAGAACCCGTTAGGATCTTCGGGGAACTACCGTTCCAGCTGGTTCCGGAGCCCGTACGTGCCGGGGCCGAGTGGCGGTCGCGAGACGGCTCTTGCCCTTCGCGTCTCTGCAGCGTGGAGACTAGAACCGGCATTTTCGAAGGACGCCACCGTCAATCGCAGCGCTGGCGCGGCGGAGGCTAAAACACGGGGGTCCTGAGACTAAGGAAAACGCGCCAAGTTCCCCTCGGTGGAGGAGTGGGAGAGACCCTAGCGGTTCAGGCGCTCTGTGAGCGCGACCACCGCTTGTTGCGCTCCTAGCCATCCCAGGCGAGCGCAGCGGGCGCTGCTCCAGGGATGTAGTGGGTGGCGCGCTGGGCAGGAGTGAGCGGCGGTGGCCCGGGTTCCCGCTCTGAGCTGATGGTCACTCCCCCGTGGGAGGGCGATCCGATCAGGTTTTCCTTGGGTCGGGGACCCGGTGTCTCAGGCGAGAACTCACCTGTGGTACCCACACTCATCTCGGCTGGACTCAGCGGCGTCACCGCCGCGGACCTCGCTTAGGGCCATGGCCGGGTAAGAGGGCCTGGGGCAGAGGGGCGCGGAGGCAAGTTCGCGGATGCCGGAGAGGGGCTCCCGGGAAGACGCGGGGCCGTTTTGGATCTGTGCTTTGGCCCAGCTGCGGGCCTAGCCTTCTGTGCCCGAGTGGGGGGGCGCCCCCTCCTGCCGCCGCAGGGGACTCGGGGAGGCAGGTGCGGGCGGGGAGTAAATAGGCCAACTCCGCGGGCTGGGAGGCCGGGAGCGGCGGGGCGGGCTGGAGAGCCCCCGGCCAGCCTCCCACAGTGCCAGTGCGGTGTCTGGGGGGCACGACGACTGCCTGGGTTCTGCAGGCTTTGCAGTTTCGTTTCTGTTCGGTAGAGAGGTGCAGGTTAGGGAGGAGAAATGTTTGCACTCATGTTGTCTTATGTCGGTAATTGCGAAATTTTACCGCGCATTTTCTTAACTTACAGTTTTTTCAGAAGTCTGTAGAACGCCACGTGTCTTAAAGCTTTGGCAAAGGTGTTCTTAGTTATTTTACATTTCTAAAAAATAGGAATCGTGTCACTATTGGAAACTAATAGGACTGAGATTCACGCTGTCATTGGGTCAAGAATATTTAATGTTGGATTCCTTGTTTTCTGTGAAGTTTGTGTTACAGGAGAAACTTTTTTTTTTTTTTTTTGTAACAAATCTCCACTTACAAGGAAATGAGAGCCTAAGATATGGCACCTAGTAAAATGTTGTATAATTGTTAATGTTAAATGTTCGATCATTGCTTTGGGGGGCCAGGAGGGTTTGAATTGAGATGACGATCCGCTGTTTCAGTTGTTTGATCATTTTTTCTTCTAAGTTCGGTTCTCTTGTCACTTAGATAATCTAGTTTCTGTCATTTTTATTGGAATTGTCAGGAAAAAACCTTTTATGAGGAGAATACTTAAGAGACCCTGAAATTTTTAGTGCAGGCTGACTTTTCATTCATCAGAAACATTAAGTGGCCAGGAGAGTAAATAGAATTGGAGACAGGATGGGGAAATTGGCCAACTTTCTAGTTCTTCTTCAGTTGGGTCTCAAAATTGGTTTCACTGCCAAGTTGAGTAAATTTCTAGATCACAGTCAATTGAGTGAAATGTTTAAGGATGGAATTTGAGTGAATTTTGCATAGTTAATTTTACTAATGTTTCTACACTGAAACTGGTTGCTGAGGTTTTGGGGTCTTCAGTAATTGTATTGTAATACTCTGTAGTCAAGTAATTTCCCCTAGATATACTAATGAAAAATAGGACTGATGTATAAAATAGTTACCACAAATATTGCCATATTTTTCACCATAAAGTTTTACTTTAAAACGGTAGAAAGTTGCAAAAAGCAAATTATCTTTTTGCCTACTCAAAGCAGTTTTTTTAAGATAGTTTTTAAAAAGTTTGGAAAACAAATAGGATAGTGTGGTTTTTTGGTATAATTGAACATCAATATGCCTTTCTTTGTGAGTTGGAGACTTTATTTTATATAGGGAGGACTTCTTTATGCCTACTACTGTGATTTCCAGTCCTCCTAGTTTCCTACTTCAGTTAGAGATGGCAGTTGCTCAGCCAATATTTGAATTAATAAGTTATGATGAAAAATTGAGTTTTTACTCCTTAATACTACTACTTTATTGTTGGTCTACTAAATGGAGAATTTTGTAGTTCGGCCCTCAATCTGTGGCAGGCTAATAAAGGTTCAGCATCACATATTTTTAAAAACAAAGTTAAGGACAATGTGGCATACTTCTTCATTTAAGCAATAAATATTACATGCCTATTACCAGGCATTCGGTTTTCAAATAATTTCCTAATTATTTGAAAGTTCTAATTTAGTTACCATTTCCTTGGTAAATATGTTGTCACAATTGATGATTCGGTTGCTTACACTAATAATGGAGAACTAATGAAACCTTTTCTTTGTGATTAACAGATATAATTGGTGATTACAACTGCCCTCTATAAATTAATTCTTGTCAACTCCTTGGGATTTGAAAAGAAAATGCCTGGTGTCATACCCAGTGAAAGTAATGGGCTTTCAAGAGGTAGTCCATCCAAGAAAAACAGACTTTCTTTGAAATTTTTTCAGAAAAAGGAAACTAAGAGAGCCTTAGATTTCACAGATTCTCAAGAAAATGAAGAAAAAGCTTCTGAATATAGAGGATCAGAAATGTATGTGTCTTATTTATAAGTATTATTTCTGTGCTTTTAAAATTTTGAATCAGTGTAGAAGCATTGAACTTGGGTTAATACCTCCAGACTGATCTGATAGTACTAGGAAAAAAATATATACACATTATTATGCTTTTAGGAAGACAAAAGTCTAGCAGCATGTAGTAGGAACAGAGCAAAACTAGTGGTTCCCCACAGGGATCACACCACAATAGTAATTTATTAACATTTTCTTGAGCCCCATTTAGGATAATTTGGAGAAATGTTTATTGACTAAATTCTTTTTCAGAGTTTACACTTGATTATTTTTGTGTTGTAAGGATTAAAAAATGGGTGTTTTTGGTTTTGTTGTGTTCAAAAGACAACAGTTATCTGTTAGTTAAACTCTGTAGTCATGTAGGCGTGCAGTCATAACTAATCATACCTGCTGGAGGCATACAGTTGTAATTGATATTTAAAATGTACTTAAAAATAAATCTTTTTATGGAAATTCTTTAGTGACTGACAAGAAATCAGAACAAAGTGGAATACTTTATTCCATGTTGCTCTATTCTAGCTCCTTATTCAACATATAGGTACTCTGCTGGTTGACTAAAGTTGATTTGGCCCCATGTATAATTTCCTAGTATCTAGCAATTATCCACTGAGTTTGTGAACCTTTTGCTTATGAATACATTGAGGTGCTCTTGTAATAACTTGGCTTTAAGGTACACAGAAATGCTGGGGAACCAACTGTTAAAGTTATGTAAAAGCATGATAGACATATTAATTAATTAATTAATTAATAAATACTGGGGATTAAACCCAGGGTCCTCTACTACAATGTTACAGCCCTATCCCTTTTTACTTTTTTATTTTGAGATGTGGATCTCCCTAAATTACCCAAGCTGGCCTTGAACTTGTGATCCTTCTGCCTCAGTTTCCCAACTCCCTGGGTATTGCAGGTGTGTGCCATGATGCCTGATATGAACTATATATTTTTAAGTGAGGGATAAATTCTGTTCATAGACTTTTCTTCTTAATCTTTATTAATGGAACCTTAGTGCAGCCTCCTAAATATTTTTTAGTCACTTTATTCCCAAGTTGATATTCAGAATTAAACTGCATAATTGAAACATTACAGTAGGCTTAAAAAAAAAACCCACAGTACCAGTTCCTCAGTTTTTTTACTCTGAAAAATGGGATTAACATCCTGCTAAGGGAATTATTTTATAGTTTGGTGAGTGCAATAATGTTTTAACATCTCTTATTCTGGGCATATAGCAATTTTGAGTGCAGATTTCTTAAGGTATCATCTCACTAAAATCATTCAGATCATAACCCTTTTGGGAACAGGCAAATCTAGGGAAGCAATAATTCCATTTTGTTTAAGATGCTGCTTCATTATACCTTTCTCCCCTCTATACTTAATAGTGATCAAGTTGTTCCTGCAGCACAGTCCTCACCTATAAACTGTGAGAAGAGAGAAAACTTGTTACCATTTGTGGGACTGAACAATCTGGGCAATACTTGTTATCTTAATAGTATACTTCAGGTAAATATAATTTTGTTATATACTAAATATTAATAGGCAAGAATGATGTAACAATGTTTCTGAGGATACTGTCCTTGCCTTTAATTGCAAGTAATCCATAATGGGCTAAAATAATAATAATGATTCCTAAATTGCAGATTATTAAACTTCTTTTGGGGTGAGAGGAAATGTTATATTAAGTAAAGGTGAGATTGAAAAATTGAGTAGACTTTGGTTAAGTGGAAGTTGCCAAGCCTTTAATTTCTCTGCCTGATTCCTGGTATTAATAATGGTGATATCGTATACCTTGAAACACTATTGGTTATTATGTTGTATGTCTTTGTAATGTTAAATGTTAGTACTATTTGCTAAAGGCTTAATGCTTAAGGCCAAAGAGGCTACTATTGATGAAATAGAGAACAAGTTTTTAAAAAAAAAATTTTTTTTTGTAGTTGTAGATAGGCCGAATGCCTCTATTTTATTTATTTTTATGTGGTGCTAAGATCAAACCCAGTGCTTCACGAGAACAAGTTTTAACAAAAGTTTAATTTTAGTATTTTAGGTAATATTTATTAAAAGTGCCCTACAAAAAGCATAATAGTACTTTAGAACACTTAGACAATTTCACTTTTTGTAGGTATTATACTTTTGTCCTGGTTTTAAATCTGGAGTGAAGCACTTATTTAATATTATTTCAAGGAAGAAGGAAGCTCTAAAGGATGAAGCCAATCAAAAAGATAAGGTAAGAAAAAAACCCCAGCAAAAGTAATGTAAAAGAAAAATGTAAATTCACTTGTTTACAAGTAGAAAAGTAAAGATTTTTTAAGAGGATTGGAGAGGAGGATGACAAAGATTCTCAATAACTAAATGAAAATTGTAATTCTCAGTATTGTTCTGTATTCTGTCAGAAAGGCTATGTGAGGTAAATTCTTGTGAGGTAAATTACTAGATTATCTCCCTGTGCAGAGTATTTTCTCCATTCCTCTTATGTATTGTTTTATCAAACCTGTCATTTGTATATCACCACCACAGATTTGCCATACTCATGCCCCCTGTTGTTTTTCCATTGTGTTTTTGGAATTTTAGTCATTTTTTGCTTTTTGGGGCGGTGGGGAGTGTCCCAGGAATCAAGCCCATGGCCTTGTACATGTTAAGCATGCACTCTACTACTGAGTTATACCTCTAGCCCCAATTAAAGTTCTGTAATTAGAAAATCATTATCCACATAGAAAGTAGCCAAAAATATCATCATGAAATTACAAAAAAAAAAGTACTTTTATACCCAGTAAAATTAGTGCTATAATGAAGTTTAGAAAAGCTTGTGTTATTTTAGTGAGACTAGTCAAGGAAGGAAGGTACTTAATTTGTTCATAAATGAAAATACTGGTTTGTGTGGTTTTTTTTTGATAGGGAAATTGCAAAGAAGATTCTTTGGCAAGTTATGAACTTATATGCAGTTTACAGTCCTTAATCATTTCAGTAGAACAACTTCAGGCTAGTTTTCTCTTAAATCCAGAGAAATATACCGATGAACTTGCTACCCAGCCAAGGCGACTGCTTAACACACTCAGGTAGGTAATAGCTTATAATTTTACAATTCTAATTTAGCTACTTGTTTCTGTCTTTGGGGGAGAATGGTACATGAATTGTATAGGAATAAAGGGCAAGGAAAATTGAAACTCCAGGTCCATGGTACTTGACATCCCAGACACTCCGAAAACTCATAATTTTTCGAGATAAATTTGGTACTGAATTTATTAGATTTGAATTTGTATGAGGCTATTTATAGTCTATTCATGTTTATCACTAATATGAACATTCATAAATTTTTCTGTGGAAATAACAATGGTTTCTTTTCTTTTTTTTTTTTTGGTGGTGCTGGTGGGGATTGAACCCAGGGCGGCCTTGTGCATGTGAGGCAAACAGTCCACCAACTGAGCTTTACCCCTAGCCCGCAATGGTTTCTTAGTTGTAGGGTGTTGCCCCATATCACCCACATCATGTTGATTGTATATATTTTGCTCATGTGCCATATTGTCCTTTGAATTCCCAAACTCATGTGATCCTAAGGATTTCAGACTAGGAATTATAGGTCTATATTTAAATGTGTTATATGTATAAATTGTAAGTTCCAAATATTTTATGTGTTTAGAAAAGAACCATTAGTTAACTGGATTAGATTGCTCCCCAGTGTTATGTTAAAAAGTGAAACTTTAAAACATTATTTTAACAAATTTTATAATGTAGGTCTTTAAAAAATCATTGACTCATTCATTTTGAAATTGATATAGGTGCATCACATTGTTTTGCCTTTGTTAAGAGGCATTTTAGAGAAATGTAATGCATTCTGCTGTCATTTATAACATCTGAGAATAAAAAATAATTTTAAAAAAAGAGGCATTGTAGAAGGGTAGCAAGAGCAGATTTGAATCCTGATTTTTCATCTTAACTACATGTGACCTTGGGCAAATTATTTAACCTCTCTACCCAGTTCCCATATCTTAGTAGTGGTGATAACAGGACTTACCTCTAGGGGATTATTGTGAGGACTATATATACATATAATATCAAAAGCATTTTCAATAAAACCTGGTTTGTGATAGGTTTCATATTAGCTGAATAAGCATCTTTAGATTTTTCAAATGAAGTACTTTATAGAAATATTTGTTTTTATATATTACATCTTCACAACTAGAGTAGATGAAATGGACATTTTTATTTATAGGGAACTCAACCCTATGTATGAAGGATATCTACAGCATGATGCACAGGAAGTACTACAGTGTATTTTGGGAAACATTCAAGAAACATGCCAACTTCTAAAAAAAGAAGAAGTAAAAAATGTGGCAGAATTATCTACTAAGGTAGAAGAAAAACCTCATCAGAAAGTGGAAATGAGTGGAATTAGCAGCATGGAGACTGACAGTATGAGGAATTCTGAAGACCATAAAGAAAAACTCCCAAAAGGGAACGGAAAAAGAAAAAGTGACACAGAATTTGGTAACACAAAGAAAAAGGTTAAAGTATCTAAGGAACACCAGTCATTGGAAGAGAATCAGAGACAAACGAGGTCAAAAAGAAAAGCTACTGGTGATACATTAGAGATTCCTCCTAAAGTGATCCCCAAGTGTGTTTCTGAAAATGAGAGTACAAGACTCTCACAAAGGAAATCAAGAGTTAAAATAAATTGGTTAAAGTCTACAACTAAGCAACCCAGCATTCTTTCGAAATTCTGTAGTCTGGGAAAAATAACAACAAACCAAGGATCCAAAGGACAGTCTAAAGAAAATGAATATGATCTTGAGGAGGACTTGGGAAAGTGTGAAATTGATAATACAACTAATGGTTGTGGACTTGAATCTCCAGGAAATAATGTTAAACCTGTAAATGTTAATGAAGTTAAGTCCGTAAACAAAGGTCAGTATAATTCTTAGACTTTGATAGGTAGGAGTCTTAAGAGCTGCAGAAATAGAAATTTTCTCTTCTTAGATAAATGTACAATGTAATACGTGTGGCTAAAATTTTTGTTTTGAGAAAGTAACATGGTGTGAACTGTGGTATTTTAAGCACTGTGCTTAGATTAAGTGTGGTGTGTGTGTTACATATATGTAATGTCATTAATCTTAGGGTAATGTTAATTTATAGTTTGTAAAGTAGGAAAGTCTAATACATTTTAATGGAGACTATATTTTTCTTTTATCTCATAAGGGAAATTGTATTTAGCAAAATTTTGAAGTAATGTATAGTTATGCCATTCTTTTGAACTAGGTTTCCACTTGGTTTTGTCCGTAGCTACATATGTAGATATCTACATATCTCAGGGACAATGTGATGTGGTTGATGGCACCAAAGTGCCATACATATTCTGGGATTATTCTATAAGGAGGTGTCTCTGGGAAACGAGTTGAAAATACAACTGACTTAAGAGATAATAGTAATTCATAACTAAAACAAGCTTTAATTAGGGACTTTACATATTTATCAACAAGGTACCTCTTAATGCTAATAAACACATAAAATGGGGCTTTTATTCATGATATAATTTATTTTAGTGGCAAATTGGTTATTTGGACTAAATTGAGAAACTAATTTGTATAGACATTTTCCTTTTTTCATTTCAGGTGCAGAGCAAATTGGTTTTGAGCTAGTGGAGAAATTATTTCAAGGTCAGCTTGTATTAAGGACTCGATGTTTGGAATGTGAAAGTTTAACAGAAAGAAGAGAAGATTTTCAGGATATCAGTGTGCCCGTACAAGAAGATGAACTTTCCAAAGTAGAGGAGAATTCTGAAAGTAAGCAAATTAGAATCTCAGTGGACCATGGAATAATAATTATAGTTTTCTTTAACAATACAATGTAGTGTCCTTGGTCTAATGTATAGCCTTTCTTTTCTTTTTGGCACTGGGGAATTGAACCTAGGGGAGCTTTACCAGTGAATCTCACTCCCAGCCCATTTTATTTTTTTATTTTGACACAGGGTCTCGCCAAATTGCTTAGGGCCTCGCTAATTTGCTGAGGCTGGTGGTGAACTTGCCATCCTCCTGCCTTAGCTTCCCAAGTCACTGGGATTACAGGCATGCACCACTGTGCCCAGCTAGCCTTGCTACTTACTTAGCTTAATTTTTAATATCATTTGAAGAATTGTATCATCTTTATTTTGATATAAAGTATGTTAGAATGGAAATATGAAATGCTTATTTACTAAAAGTTAGTTTTGGGGATCTGGATCTTTCAAAGCTACTCGGTAATTTTTAACACACCTTTGGAACCACTGTGTGTCCAGTGCAAACCATAAAATGGAGATGTTGTGCAAGATAATGAGACTGTTTTACTGAAAATTGGCTATTAAACTAGTCTCTTACAATGAGACAGACTAGTTTTTGCTGTCCATATCATGTAAGTATTTTTTTTTGGCTGACCAATTAAAATATACTATTTAAAAGATATGTATGTGGGGCTGGGGTTGTAGCTCAGTGGTAGAGTACTTGCCTGGCATGGCTGAAGATATGCATGCTATTAAGGATGAGCTTCTGAAAGTAAAAGAAATCTCTTTAGTTATTTGGAAATGGGGGTAGTCAGTTGAAACTGAATGCTAATTTTGCATGTGGAACTTTGGTTTAAGTTTTTGAATATCATGTTTGTAAATGAAAGGATTCTTTTTTTTCTTTTAATAGTTTCTCCAGAGCCAAAAACAGAAATGAAGACCTTGAGATGGGCAATTTCACAGTTTGCTTCAGTGGAGAGGATTGTAGGAGAAGATAAATATTTCTGTGAAAATTGTCATCATTACACTGAAGCTGAAAGAAGTCTTTTGTTTGACAAAATGCCTGAAGTTATAACTATTCATCTGAAGTGCTTTGCTGCTAGTGGCTTGGAGTGAGTATTGTAAATAAAAGCTATAGATGAAGAAAATAAGCTGTTATAGAGAAGAAATGAAATAACTTGTAAAGATTGCTTAAGAAAAAGTTCTCTTTAGCTGGGTGTGGTAGTGGCACACCTGTAATCCCAGCAGCTTGGGAGGCTAAGACCTGAGGATTGCGAGTTCAAAGCCAGCCTCAGCAAAAGCGAGGTGCTAAGCAACTCAGTGAGACCCTGTCTTTATATAAAAATACAAAATAGGGCTATAAGGATGATGTGGTCAGTGGTTGAGTGCTCCCGAGTTCAAATCCTGGTACTCCCCACCTCCCACCCCCACAAAAAAAGAACCAAAGTTCTCTTTAAAATGCATCAATTTAAATCCTTTTGGTATGAACACATGTTCTATTTAGTATGATTGCTATATATATCTTTTTCATATTCATTGTGTAGATGCTAGTTGCAGAATTCAATTTTAGTAGATCTGATTAAAGCAGAGAAGAAATCTGAATATATTGAGATTTTTTTGAAGGATAGAAAGGCAAAATTCTCTGGTTTTAAGGTAAGCTAAGAAATCAACCTAGTCTTTGAAAAAGATGAGAAATTTCCTAAAGTTGAAAATTCAAATGTATAAAAGCTATTGAACATAAGTATAAAAACGCTAATTGCATTTTGGATAGTCTGTGACTTTTTTCTGACATATATAATGTCATTGTTGATTTCATTCCTTTCCACATTAATGACTTATTTGAAACACGAGCTTCCCAGTAGCTTCCTCACTTGCATGTTTGTGCTCATGCTTGTGTGTCCCCCACCTCTCTCTCTTTTCTCTCTCTCTCACACACACACACACACACAAAGATGGCATATAGTTGTCTTTTTTAATTCAGTGGGTATTTTCTTTCCTTTCTTTTTTTGTGGTGCTGGAGATTGAACCCAGGGCCTTGTGCATGTGTAGCAAGCACTCTACCAGCTAAGCTATATCCTCAGCCCTCAGTGGGCATTTTCTTTGCTACAGTGCTATTTTTGTTCCCAATCTTGATAAAGACATTAAAATGACTAAAATGTAAAGGATTTTAGATTTTGGTTTTGTTTTGGGTACTGGGGATTGAATCTAGGGGTGCTTTACCACTGAGCCACATACCCTTTTTTGGAGACAGGGTCTTGCTATTAAGTTGCTTAGGGCCTCAGCAACCCAAGTGGCTGGGATCACAGATGTGCGCCACCACACCCTGCAAACATTCAGTGTTTTTTTTTTTAAAATACCATCTTAACTTCTTGGTGTACAAAATTAGGAAAATAAAGATAATGAACAAATTCTACATATTCTCCACAAAATGCCTGAATATTAGCAGTTATTTTAATATTATATGGATACATTATAAATTTTATCCCAACTGAGGTCTTGTTTTTTCTGCCTTTTCATTTATTCATCTTAGCACTATATATTAAGGGTTTATTCAGACTTTTACTTGGTTTTACATTCGGTATAAAATTTTAAATTAAACCTTCTTTTTTTCCCCCCCAAAAGGTTTGATTGTTATGGTGGTGGACTTTCCAAGATCAACACTCCTTTATTGACACCTCTTAAATTGTCACTAGAAGAATGGAGTACAAAGCCAACTAATGACAGCTATGGATTATTTGCAGTTGTGATGCATAGCGGCATTACAATTAGTAGTGGGCATTACACAGCTTCTGTTAAAGTCACTGACCTTAATAGTTTAGAACTAGATAAGGGAAATTTTGTGGTTGACCAAACGTGTGAAATAGGGAAGCCAGAACCAATGAATGAGGAGGAAGCAAGGGGTGCAGTTGAAAATTATGATGATGAAGAAGTGTCAATGAGAGTTGGTGGAAATACACAGCCAAGTAAAGTTTTGAACAAAAAAAATGTAGAAGCTATTGGACTTCTTGGAGGACAAAAGAGCAAAGCAGATTATGAGCTATACAACAAAACATCTAATCCTGATAAGGTTGCCAGTACAGCATTTGCTGAAAATAGAAATTCTGAGACTAACACTACTAATGGGACCCACGAATCTGATAGAAACAAGGAATCCAGTGACCAAACAGGCATTAACATTAGTGGATTTGAGAACAAAATTTCATATGTAGTGCAAAGTTTAAAGGAATATGAAGGGAAGTGGTTGCTTTTTGATGATTCTGAAGTGAAAGTTACTGAAGAGAAGGACTTTTTGAATTCTCTTTCCCCTTCTACATCTCCTACATCTACTCCTTACTTGCTATTTTATAAGAAATTATAGAGTGAGTGTATTTTCCTTGTGTATATATTAAACAGACCTGGACAAACATTGGTAAAGTCAATTACATCAAAGTCTAGCTTATCTTTTGAAGCTATTGGATATTATTGGTCTCTGTAGGTTTTTATATAAATAGTGAAATTTGAAATACTGAAAACCATGTTAATTTTTAGAATTCATTTTCCTTAGAGACTAGTGATGCATTAGCTTCTGGGAACAAACTTGTATAGGTTCTTAATTGAATTATCCAAAATGGAAGCATTTAAACACTTGGATTTACACCAATCTTTTGTGTTTGCTTTTAAAAATAAAGTGCTTGTATTTGTATTCTCCATATTTTGGAGTAATTATCTACATGATGTTTATAGCTCTGTGGTTTTTCACTTAAGAAACAGAATCTCATTCAGTACATTTAGTTTTTATAACAAAAAGCCAAATCTTTGGGCTGTATCAGAGGTACAAAGTCTAGAATGTGTATTTACAATGGTCTACATTTTGTGCCTTGGATCACTTTGAAAAGTGTCTCAGAAAACCTGGACAGTCCTCTATATCTTCATAAGAATTTTATATGTATTTATGAAGATGATTCTGTATTCTAGTAAATCTTTTTGGGCATGGACTAATTTGTATCTCTTCATACTCATATTCTGCACGATCTGTATATAGTACATCAAACTTAGAGGTGTGACCTTAAATTTAACTTTTTTTTAAATACTGGGAGGTCAATAAAATTTAAACTGCTTAACAACTATGTATACAAATGCTCAAATTTTTTTACTTGTATTTTTTAAATTCTAAAGGAACAGCATTGTGTGTGTGTGTGTGTGTGTGTGTGTGTGTGTGTGTGTGTAGTCTGAGAGAGGAGAAAACAAACATGCATGTTACCTTTAGTAATACTCAATATTTTCTGACAGTGGACGTGAAGAGTATCTCAGAGAAACTGTCCAGCCTGGTTATCATACATAAAAGAGGTTTACAAGAAAAATTGTCACATCTTAGTTGCCCTTTAAAATAAACATGATTTAATGGAATCCAAAATGAGAATTTTATGTTTTGGGCACACATAAAACCTTGGTTAAACTATAATTTAATTTTAAATACTGTATACTAAATCAGTAAATTGTTAATTATCGTATGATTTGTTAAAGGACATTTTTGGTGATGATTTTTAATACATAAATTCTATTAGGATAACATGATCCCATTTCAATAAATAAGAATACCTGGTCAACACTAAATGACAGTTATGTTTTCCTGCAAGATTCTGTAATGTGATAAAGTTGTGCTTCTCCTGCTTTCTATATTCAGAATCACCGATGGAACTTTAAATAGCCCTGTGCACTATCTATAAGATTCTGATGGAGTAGATCAGAATAGAGCCTGGGCCTGGAATAACTCAAAGATATCCAATGTTAAGAACTAGTACAGATTCCTGATGTGAGAAAGTCTGTATTTTAAGAAAACACGTAAGAAATTAAGTATTCCTTTTCATACCAAAGTTTGAGTAAAAGGAAGCCTCTGTTTTGACTCAGTAGTTGGTATTGCAAGACAACAAAATCATAACTAGAAATCTTGAGTGCTCACTTCGGCAGCACATATACTAAAATTGGAATGATACAGAGAAGATTAGCATGGCCCCTAAAAACAAACAAACAAAAAAGAAATCTTAAAGTCTTTGATATTGTCTTTCAGATGTGTGAAACAGTCTAAACTTATGTAAGATAATTAACTTAGGAGTTAATATGAGAAATGACCTAGGTGATACTTAATACCTTTCTATCTACCCTTTTTTATCCCCAAAGAACAGGGAAACTCGTTTTTGTAGGTGAGTTTCAATTCTTGACTCACTGCCTTATTTATTTAGCTTCAGTTTCCCCAAATAGATTTATTTGCAGTGCTGGGGATTGTCCTTGCCCATGTTAAGCAAGTGCTGTATCACTCAGCCCCCAACCCCAAATAGATTTTTGATAGTATGCCCTTCTGACTCTTCAGATAGTACCTTTAGTTCTGATAATGTAGGTTTATCTGAAAAAATTTTTTTGATTCAGTCTTTTTGAGTTGATGCAGATAAGTTTTAGGATAATTGCCCACTGAAGTAAGTTTGAGGGGAAAAATAAACCATCACCTACATATATCAACTACGGAATGAAGCCATGGTATTAATTCTAATCAGTTCTTAAGTGATTCATGTAACTGATCAGTACATCAAAGGGATTATTCAAGGATGCCATTCTATAAGTGATAGTGATACACAAAAACCACTGTTGAAAACACCTCCAGAAATCATGAATACAATAGTGTTTGGAAAAAATTGAAATGCTCATTGCAATATTTTTCTGTATTATCTTTTCATATTAAGTTATTATTTTAAGTGAGTTAATTTTGACTAAAGCAGCTAATTTAACTTTTACATGTGCTTTTTAAAATCTGCAAGTGTCAAAAAGTAAGTGACTTCTCATTTAATTGGTAGATTAAAATGAATAAACTCCAGCTCTGTTACCTTCATGGTGATATAAATAGCTTTAAAATAGATTTCTAATTTATTGGCTTAGATCATTAAAAACTGATGACTGGCCTGTTTAATCTGAGACAAATGATTCATTTTAATTGCTGAGAGTCATGAAGTTCATACTAATAACAAAACTGAGTCATAAAGATCAAGCTGTTGTCACCAGTATTAGCTGTCTCAGTATTTAGTCCTTTATAGATGAATTTTATCATATAAGTCAGTTTTGAATTCTAAATTTCTTTTTTAGGGTATCTAAAATGGATACCCTAAACTTGGAAACCAGCTTAAAAACTTCATAAAGCAGTTACCAGTATCTACTACCTTCACCCGTTAACTCATTTAATTCACGGCTCTTTGGGCCTATAAAGTTACTGCCAATTTTGATTTTAATTTTGCTATTTTTGGAGGCAGTTCAACTCAACTTTTCTCTGCCTCTTTTCAATAAAGAAAAATTTTCAAAGTCCCACTCATTAAAAATTAGTGTAAACATTCACATATTTAATAGTACCCTAAAATAAGCATTACTACATTTAAAATGGTTCCAAAATGAATCTATAAATGGTAATATAAATTAAAAAATACGAACTTAAAGTAAATAAATTTAACATTAGCTATGGTATAAATAATGGTAAATCTATAATGTACCTTTGAGTCATTAAAATATCTTTAAAAAAAGATAACAGTATGTTACCAGAATGTCAGAAACCATAGCCATGATTCTCAAACTTTACAATCTACACTTGATACCATTTTGGCATTCTTCACTGAGTAAATTAATAATTTCCAGAATTACATCCCAAGGCCTAGTTTTCAACAGATCTTAACTTCTCTTCATAATGTTGAATACATGGCTCTTTTCAAATGAATAAAACAAGTGCATTTATTTTAGAGATCCATTTTGCGAAGGCTCATCCGACTGAAGGAATCTCTGGGGAAAAATAAGAAGACAGTTATTAAAGAACAAAATAAATGTGCCATATTCAAAAAACTATTTTTTTGTGTGTATACCTTTTAAGATGTTCTACCCAACCCCCACCTCCACCAGGGTAATCTTAAAATTGTCAACAGTTCTACTGACTTTAAGTTAGATGTTTATACACATACTTTGCCTTATGTGTTCTGGCTAACAAATTTCTCCATAAGCGAATTATAGTAATCACTTTGCCAGGTCTATTGATCATTTATTTATTCATTTGTCCAGTAGGTGCTGCAGATATTGTAATTAAACAAGGACATTAGGGATAATGGGAGATTTCAGGAAAAGACCTGGGATTAGAAAATGTCAAAAAGCAGGAGTTTCTTGAAAATATTTAAAATTTTAAGAATTTTTTCTTAGATTATTGAAGAACCCAAGAACCTTTATGTAGCTTATATATTGATGTTTACCATATAAGACAATGGGAAATTTTATTATTTTACAAAACAACCAGTAACATGTTACTATAAATATAGCACTGTTTATTAAAATAACTTGCAAGAGATTGTAAAAGAATACCACTCTTACATATTTAATGTGTGGCTTAATAGAAGGTCTAGATTCTCATATGTGCTTCTGTATTCAGTCTTAAAACACCACATCTCATGTAATCTCTGAAAACTCCACTGTGAATGAGAATGAGAGTGAAAAAGGCAAATAATATTTGGTATTAAGATGAAACAAGTTTTGACTTCAGGAACCTCCTGAAAGGGCCTTAGGGACTCCCCATGGATCCTAGATCACCTTTGGGAATCTTAAGCCACATAGGCCTACTGCAAAATAACATTCCATATTTTAAATCAACAAAAATTAAAAAAATTTTAATCCTTTTTTCCCCTAAATTCTGAAGTTGAAATAGGAAGGGATGATATTCTTGAAATAACCTCTTGGTATATTTTTCTTCATGCTTAGATTGGTTTCTTTTGCTATAAATGTTAAGCCAGGAGGAACCTTATATTCCTAGGAAAGGAGAGGGCAGGTATGAAGAGAGCACATTCAGCTCTGAATCTCAAAGCTTTTTTTTTTTTTTTTTTTTTTTTTTGGTTCCAGAGAAAACATTCTTGAAATCTGGATACTGTTCATCAAGAAGAGGTTTTTTTTCTAAATTCTAAAAAATTGCCTATAAATATTAAGAACTGAAGCTTAGAAGACTGGTCATAAAGTAGATCACAGAGCTCAGGATATGGTATAATGGAAAGTTTCCTTCAGATAGGAAGAACACAGCCTTTCCATGGAAAGGAGTTGGAGAGCGTGGAAGGAACTGACAATAGGATTAGGCAACTGTTTGACTATCTCAGGGACACAGCACTCTCACACTCTGGGACCTTTGCCTTGATGGGTATGACTGGTACAGGGAAGTGGAGGCAGCAAGAAGGAAGAAGTTCCAAAAAGACTAAAGGTAAAACCATTGGGAATTTTGAGAGGAAACTACCTCCTAGAATGTCTCACATCAGAATAGATAGTGGAAGCAAAACTTTTTTTGGGGTGATGCAGGGGGGTGGTCGTGGTACCAGGGATTGAAGTCAAGGGCACTCGACCACTGAGCCACACATGCCCAGTCCTATTTTGTATTTTATTTAGAGACAGGGTCTCACTGAGTTGCTTAGTGCCTTGGCTTTTGCTGAGGCTGGCTTTGAACTCACGATCCTCTTGCCTCAGCCTCCTGAGCTGCTGGGATTACATACATGTGCCAGTGCGCCTGTGCAAAACATGTTTTGTCAGAGGATCTAAAATGGGTCCTCTGGGCTCTACTCCTGTAGCTTGTAGAAGAGACTGAGATGATGTACTTGCTCCCTTGGGGGACATAATATACAGCAGGTACTTGGTAGACTTGAATTAATGTGAGAATAGATTTTTTTTTCCCACTGGTCTTTAAGTAGAAAAGTAGACCACTAAAAAGCCAATTTAACTTTTTTTTTTTTTTTTTTTTTTGGTACACAGGGGTACTTTACCATTGAGCTACATCCCCACCCAGCCTTTTATTTTGGTGGGGGTGGGGTGGGTACTGGGATGGAAGCAAGGGTGCTCAAACACTGAGCCACATCACCAGCAGCCCTTTTTTTTAAAAATTTTTATTTATAGTAATATATATTACAGTTCATACTATACATATGCAGCATCTTTTTACACAAAACAGTTTGTATACAAAGTATATTCGCAGCATTCAAGTCTTCAATCATGGATTTAGAATAATGATATCCGTCTTATTCAACCACTTTCCCCCCCCTTCCCCCCTCCCTTCCCCTCCCTTCCCTTTGACCATTATAGTGTTCCTCTAATCCTCCTATGTACCCCGACCCAACAATACTGTGAACCGGCTTCCTTATATCAGAGGAAACATTCGGTATTTGGATTTTTGAGATTGACTGATTTCACTTAGCATTATATTCTCCAACTTCATCCATTTACCTGCGAATGTCATTATTTTATTTTCTTTTATTGCTGAGTAAAATTCCATTGTGTATATATACCACATTTTCTTTACCCATTCATCTACCAAGGGACATCTAGGTTGGTTCCACAACCTAGCTATTGTGAATTGTGCTGCTATAAACATTGAGGTAGCTGTGTCACTCTAATATGCTGTTTTTAAGTCCTTTGGGAATAGACCCAGGAGTGGGATGGCTGGGTCATAGGGTGGTTCCATTCCCATTTTCCCAAGAAATCTCCATACTGCTTTCCATAATGGTTGTACCATTTTGCAGCCCCACCAGCAATGTATGAGTGTGCCTTTTTCCCCACATCCTCTCCAACATTTATTGTTGTTTGTGTTCTTGATAGCTGCCATTCTGACTGGAGTGAAATGAAATCTTAGAGTAGTTTTGATTTGCATTTCTCTAATTGCCAGCGATGTTGAGCATTTTTTCATGTATTTGTTGATTAATCATGTATCTTCTTCTGAGAAGTATCTTTTCAATTCCTTAGCCCATTTATCGATTGGATTATTTGTTTTTTTGGTGTCAAGTTTTTTGAGTTCTTTATATATTCTAGAAATTAGTGCTCTCTCCGATGTGCATGTATTAAATATGTGTTCCCAGTTAGTTGGTTCTCTATTCACCTCACTGTTTCTTTTGCTGAGAAGAAGCTTTTTAGCTTAAATCTATTCCATTCATTAATTCTTGGTAATAATTCTTGCGCTACAGGATTCTTGTTAAGGAACTTGGAGCCTAATCCGACATGTTGGAAACTGGAGCTTACTTTTTCTTCTATTAGGTGTATTGTCTCTGGTCTAATTACTAAGTCCTTGATCCACTTTGAATTGAATTTTGTGCATGGTGAGAGATACAGGCTTAATTTCATTTTGTTGCATATGGATTTCCAGTTTTCCCAGCACCATTTGTTGAAGAGGCTATCCTTTCTCCACTGTACATTTTTGGCGCCTTTGTCTAATATAAGATAGCTGAAATTACATGTATTAGCCTCTGTGTCCTCAATTCTGTACCACTGGTCTACTAGTCTGTTTTGGTGCCAATACCATGCTGTTTTTGTTACTACTGCTCTATAGTATAATTTAAAGTCTGGTATGGTGATGCCGCCTGCTTCACTTTTCCTGCTCAGGATTGCTTTAGCTATTCTGGGTCTCTTTATTTTTCCAGATGAATTTCATGACTGCTTTTTCTATTTCTTTGAAAAATGTCATTGGGATTTTGATTGGAATTGCATTAAATCTGTATAATGCTTTTGGTAGTGTGGACATTTTGACAATATTAATTCTACCTATCCAAGAACAAGGTAGGTCTTTCCATCTTCTGAGGTCTTCTATGATTTCTTTCTTTAGTGTTCTATAGTTTTCGTTATAGAGGTCCTTCACCTCTTTCGTTAAGTTGATTCCCAGGTATTTTATTTTTTTTTTTATGCTATTGTAAATGGAGTAGTTTTCATCATTTCCCTTTCAGAGGCTTTGTCACTGATGTACAAAAATGCCTTTGACTTACCAGCAGCCCTTTTTATGTTTTATTTAGAGACAGGGTTTCACTGAGTTGCTCAGGGCCTTGCTAAATTGCTGAGGCTGGCTTTGAACTCATGATCCTCCTGCCTCAGTCTCTAGAGCCACTGGGATTACAGATGTGTGCCACTATGCCCAGTTCCTTTTTTTTTTTTTTTAATATTTTTTTAGTTGTCAATGGACCTTTATTTTATTTATTTATATGCAGTACCTAAGAATTGGACCCAGTGTCTCAGACATGCTAGGCAAGCTCTCTACCGCTGAGCCACAACCCAGGCCCAGGCCCTCCTCTTTTTTTTTTTTTTTTTTTTTTTTGAGATAGGGCCTAACTTCAGTTGCTGAGGCTATCCACAAAATTGAGATCCCTGAGATTACAGGCAAGTGCTAGCCAGTTTAACTTTTCATTGCAGTGTAGTATACACTGTATCTAAATTGTTTTCATATAAGCAGCTTGAACAACCTTCTAAATATTAATTTATTGGATAACAATGTAATAGCTTTACTCTTTTACTTCAAAGAAAAGGGTGGTAAAATATCAGTGCCACAACAATTCAACAATTGCATGTAAATTTGATTTCAAAATGTAAAAATCACAGTTTGCTTTTCTCAGTTGATGTGCCCTTTTCAGAATTCAGGTGCTAAAAAGCAAAATGCCAGGTACTGTCCCAGTAACTTTTTTTTTTTTTTTTTGGTACCGGGGATTGAACTCAGAAGCACTCGACCACTGGGCCACATCCCCAACCCTTTTTTTTTTTTTTTTGTATTTTATTTAGAGACAGGGTCTCACTGAGTTGCTTAGTGCCTTGGCTTTTGCTGAGGCTGGCTTTGAACTCATGATCCTCCTGCCTCAGCCTCCCAAGTGCTGGGATTACAGGCGTGCGCCACCGCGCCCGGCTCCAGGAACTTTTTAATGCCATTTAATCTCCACAACAAACTCTTCAAAGTAAATACTACCTTATCATATAGAAATCTAAAAAGCAGACTAAATTACCTGTCCAAGTAGAATTAGGATTCAATTGTAGAAAGTTCTAAGTTATTTTCATTTCTAATTTGGAGAAAAATACTGAAGTCTTTTTGATACTCATTGGGGTTATTTGCTTTAAATACATATCTAGAAGATTATGTATGCTATTTACTGTCACAGTTGAAGGAAAATGAATGCCTGGTTCTTGATAGATTTTCTCACGAAAGTACCAGAAAGTGTGACCCTACATTAAAAGGAATAGTTTTAGGAGGCTAGATGAATGAATGCTGTCGTAGTTAGCATGCATGCTCGAATCACAGGAAGAAAGGTGACTTGCATCTTACAAACTTATTAAGGTATAGGTGATAAAAGGCTTATATTAGTTGAACTGGTTAGGTTTCAGGGGACACAATATCTGAAACCATGTAAAGTTAACACTAATTCACTATTAAAACAATTCAGATTGTGTTTTCTGGAAGAGCTCTAAAATAAGAAAACAAGCATACCTGTGGCAAGTGACAGGCAATACTGCCTTGTACAACTGAGGAATCTTTCTGTTTATCAGTGGCTGTAGAGCCTCTTTAAGGCGATGATAGTTTCTCTCCAGTTCCCTTTGATACTCTTTTTGATCTGGTCCAATTAGGCTCTTATTTTTTCTTAAGGCATCCTCACACCTAAAAGAAAAGGCATTTTATCAAAAGATTTCTTCTGGCATAGTTTGTGTAGACTTGGTGACACACATATACACATATCTATATATACATACATATAACATGTATTCATATGAAATATTAACTATGATAAGGACATTCAGTTTTTCAGCTGAATGTTAATAATCCTTTTATGTTTTAGGTTTAAGGTAGAAACAGATAATCAACTGAATTCCATTAAAACCTAACAAATACTTTCAGTTTTCATTAAATTGAAATTTATATATATATATATATATATATATATATATTTTTTTTTTTTTTTTTTTTTTTTGGTGTGGTACCGGGGATTGAACTCAGGGGCACTTGACCACTGGGCCACATCCCCAGCCCTTTTTTTGTATTTTATTAGAGACAGGGTCTCACTGAGTTGCTAAGTGCCTCGCCATTGCTGAGGCTGGCTTTGAACTCGCGATCCTCCTGCCTCAGCCTCCCAAAGTGCTGGGATTACAGGCGTGCGCCACCGCGCCCGGCTGAAATTTATATATTTTTAATGTTAAATCTGAAGGCATCTTTTTCACATCACTAATAGACTTAAACTGTTTAAGGAACGTAATCATAGTCATTTACGTGGCACCAATGGCATCTGACACAGTACCTTGTCAACTGTATTCAAATGTTTTCTAAAATGAACAGATCTGGATGAAAATTCTTTATCTAACCAACTCATACACCTAAGTAAAACCTCTGGATCCTGATAAAGGAATAAATTATGATTGATAAATAATATATACATACCCATGCTTAGAAGAAAATGTATAGTCTTAAATGCTTATAATAGAAAATAAGGCTAAAATTAAAGAGTCGGAACTTACAAAGAACAGACTAAATATAAGGGAGGAAATAATAAAATTTGAAAGTATGACAGAGTATCAAAAATTGGAAAAGTTGGAAGCCAAGTACATTCTGGTAGTCCTAGTTACTTGGGAGGCTGGGCAGGATTGCTTGAGCCCAGGAATTTAGAGCCAGCCAGAAAGTTCATCTCAAAAAAACAACAACAAAAAAGGGAAAAGTTAGTTATTTGAAAAAACCCAAACAACAGACTAAACTTCAAGATAAATTGAGGGAAGATTAAATATCCCCTACTAGAAATCTAAAATTGAATATAAGAGTCAAATATAGCAGATGTCTAAAAACCCTTTAAGGATACTATATTCAATTTAATGCAAAAGATTTTTTCTATATAAATATAATTTAACAATAATTTTTTAAAAATGTGAATAACCCTAAAACCATCAATAAACTGAATTAGTTAAGTAAAAAATCTACACACAAAAACACACTAAGATGAAAATTTTACTAAGCACTCTTAGAGACGAGATGAGTAATTCCAATGTAATATAATCATTTCAGAGTATATTTTAAAAAACTTTCAAAGGGGAAGAAAGAACTATTCCTGAGAGGAGTTCTCAACTCATTTTTCAAAGCTAGGATACCAAAACCTAATGAAGACTGTAAGGAAAAAATTCTTATTCAATCTTACCCATAAGAATGATTATAAAACCTGCAAAAAGATAGAAACAGGAAACTGTTCTACCTATGTATGAAAAACACACATGCACATATACTATGACCAAGTTGTTTATCTGTAATAAATGGAAGGTTAACAATAAGAAATCAATATATATAACTCATACCACTAAAAGATCAAAGGAGATGCATAAAAAGCACTTGAAAAGAAAAATTTTAAACTTGTCATAATAAACCTAACTAAAATCTTAACCTGGGTGCTGACGTTGTAGCTCAGTGGTAGAGTGCATGCCTAGCATGTGTGAGACACTGGATTCTCAGCACCACATATAAACAAATAAAAGGTCCATTGACAACTTAAAAAAAAAATATATATATATATGCCCTTAACCTAATTAAAATATCTACAAAAACCCTGCAACAAACACTATATTCAGTGGTGAAAATATTTCTTTTTAGATCAGGTGTAAGGAAATGATGTCCTTTATTCCTCCTATTCAGTATAGCACTGGAGGCCCTATAAGAAAAAGATTCTACAGATAAATTATTAGAATTAACAAGTGAGTTTTATAAGGTTCTCATGTAAAATATATATGAGCCAACTGTATTTCTGTATATCAGCAAATAAAATTATTTTAAGTTATCAACAAAAGCATAGAAGTATTAAATACTAAAGGATAAATTGAAAGATGTACAACACCTCTAAACAGAAAGTTTAAATAATATTAAGAAAACATTCAAAATATTCAAAAGAAAGAAAATGGAGAAATACATGATATTCATGGACTCACATCAGTAAGGATGTTAATTCTCTTCCAAATGATGTATACATTCAGGCTATTTATTTTTTGGATAGAGGGAGGAACAAACTGATCCTAAAAATTTAAAATTTATATTAAAAAAGTCAAATAGTCCCTAAAATAGTCCTTGAACAAAACAAGGTGAGAGGATCTGCTGTACAGATACCAGAAATTACTACAAAGCTGCTACCATTAGCATGGTATTGGTTAAGGTAGGGAGAGAGTAATGTAAGAGAATAAAGATCCAGAAACTGATGCATACAAACATGGGCACTTAATTTTTAATTGTGATGATACTAAGAGCAATGGAGAAAAGGCAATCTTTTAAATAGTAATGCTGGGCAACTGAATATCCACGTAGGAAAAGAAACCAGACACCATATTAAACAAACAGTATTGAGATCACTAACTGTTAACAGTATGGACAAAAATCAAACTGATCCCTACCTTGAACTATACCAAAAAAAAAAAAAAAAAAAAAAAAAATCAGAAATGGATTCTTTAGAAAACTAATTTTAAAACTTTATTCCCAGGGCTGGGCTATGGTAGAGTGCTTGCCTACTAGCATGTGTGAGGCACTGGGTTCGATCCTCAGCACCACTTTAAATAAATAAAATAAAGGTATTGTGTCCATATACAACTAAAAAATAAAATTAAAAAAAACAACAACAACAGGAGCTGGGGTTGTGGCTCAGCGGTAGAGCACTCGTCTCCCATGTGTGAGGCCCTGTGTTCAAAAAAAATTTATTCCCTAATTAGTTCCTCTTATTTTTATGTTCTCAAAGGGTTGTCACAATATCTTGTAAATATCTCTGAAACTTTCCTTTAATGCTTTGTTGTTAGGATGATACTTGTGCAATGCAGCACATAGCTTATACCAAAAATTAAAAAGGTTATTTTTTGCCTACCCTTTGTTTAACCTATATTTTAATTTTAGAAATACCACCATGCTTTTATTAATTTTTAAATTTTAGTGGAAAAATATTTATTTAAAAATTATGTGTACACAGCTTTTAGAAAAGGTAGCCTTTTGCAATGAAAACACAGTTAGATACTTTTCAGGTTTTTTAATGCTCTTCCACATTGTCATCTTTTTTCCTAAAAGTAAAAGTATATCATAAATAAATGACTTAACATCACACCTCAAAGCACTAGAAAAAGAAGAACAGATCAACACCAAGAGCAGCAGAAGACAGGAAATAATTAAAATCAGAGCAGAAATTAATGAAATTGAGACTAAGGAAACCATTCAAAGAATTGACAAAACTAAAAGTTGGTTCTTTGAAAAAATAAACAAAATTGACAGACCCTTAGCGATGCTAACGAAAAGAAGAAGAGAAAAAAACTCAAATTACTAACATTCGTGATGAAAAAGGGAATATCACAACAAACACCTCAGATATACAGAATATAATTAGAAATTACTTTGAAAACTTGTACTCTAATAAAATAGAAAATACTGAATGCATTGACAGATTTCTAGAGTCATATGATTTGCCTAAACTGGATCTGGAGGCTATACACAATTTAAACAGATCAATTACAAGCGAAGAAATAGAAGATGTCATCAAAAAGCTACCAACAAGGAAAAGTCCAGGACCTGATGGGTTTACAGCCGAGTTCTACAAGACTTTCAAAGAAGAATTAATACCAATGCTCTTCAAACTATTTCAAGAAATAGAAAAAGAGGGCGCTCTTCCAGACTCTTTCTATGAGGCCAATATTACATTAATTCCAAAGCCAGGCAAAGACGCATCCAAAAAAGAAAACTTCAGGCCAATATCTTTAATGAACATAGATGCAAAAATCCTCAACAAAATTCTGGCAAATTGGATACAAAAACATATCAAAAAGATAGTGTACCACGATCAAGTGGGTTTTATTCCAGGGATGCAAGGCTGGTTCAATATTTGGAAATCAATAAACATAATACATCACATCAATAGACTTAAAGATTAAACTCATATGATTGTCTCAATAGATGCAGAAAAAGCATTTGACAAAATACAGCACCCCTTTATGTTCAAAACACTAGTAACAAAAACAGCATGGTATTGGCACCAAAACAGACGGGTGGACCAATGGTACAGAATTGAGGACACAGAGACTAATACATATAATTTCAGTTATCTTATATTAGACAAAGGTGCCAAAAATGTACAATGGAGAAAGGAGAGCCTCTTCAACAAATGGTGCTGGGAAAACTGGAAATCCATATGCAAAAAAATAAAATTAAACTTGTATCTCTCACCATGCACAAAACTCAATTCAAAGTGGATCAAGGACCTAGGAATTAGATCTGAGACAATACGCCTAATAGAAAAAGTAAGCTCCAATTTCCAACATGTCGGATTAGGCATTTTGGCATTTGTGTTTTAATCTCTCCACCATTTCCTTCAGCATTTGGTTTAAATTCAGCAAGTCATTCTCTGACTGTGTCAGGATTTTGCCTAGAATAGCCTGATTGATTATGATAATTTTGCCTGGAATATCCTGATTGATTATAATGTCTAGGTTTAGACTTTGTGAAATTTCGAGACACCTCATGTGTCTACATTACATGGATGATATTTTACTGGCCCACCCTAATCAAAAAATCTTATTTAATATATTCAGTGACGTGGTAGAAAATTTAAAAAAATACGGATTATATATAGCAGAAGAAAAAGTTCAAACCAGATCTCCCATATTATATTTAGGATTTAAAATCATGGATACTTTTGTTAGACCCCCAAAAATTTTAATAAATAAAGAACATTTAACCACCCTCAATGATTTCCAAAAACTGCTGGGAGACATTAATTGGCTTCGCCCTACACTAAACCTCACTACTGGCCAATTAAAACCTTTATTTGATATCCTTCGAGGGGACCCTGATCCATCCTCAACGCGAACACTGACTCCAGATGCTAGGAAAGCTTTAAAGTTAGTAGAAAAAGCCATTGAAGGAGCTCATTGTGACAGATTTGATTTAACTCAACCGCTGATATTGATTATTATTTCTTCACAATATACACCCACAGGAGTATTTTGGCAACAAGGGCCTTTATTATGGATACATTTGCCTGTCTCTCCTAAAAGCATAATTGAGTCTTATACCTCCATGGTGGCTAAACTTATTCTTCAAGGACTTAAAACTTCTACTAAAATATTTGGCATTCACCCTGCTACTATTATTACTCCCTATTCATCATCACAGAGTGAATATTTATGCTTCAACGATAATGACTGGGCTATAGCTAGATGCTCTACCTCTGCAAATTTTGATAATCACCTCCCTAAGTCTCCTATATTATCTTTTTGTATTAATCATCCTATTATATTTCCACAGGTAATAAAAAATCAACCTATTCCTAAGGCATTTAATGTATTTACAGATGGGTCCTCAAATGGTACTGCTGCAATAGTCACTACAAAAGAAAATATGACTTACATAACTGCACACAAATCAGCTCAACTAGTGGAATTGGAAGCTGTGGTAAGAGCTCTGGAAAATTTTAGAGACCAGCCCATAAACATTTTTTCAGATAGCCACTATATTGTACAAGCCGTCCCAAAATTAGAGTTAGCAGGACCAATAGCACCTCATACTCCAGCTTTTAAATTGTTTTATCAAATACAAAAACTTTTGTGGGCAAGAAAAGAACCTCTATTCGTAGGCCATATTAGAGCACATACTAATTTGCCTGGCCCCCTCCATGAAGGTAATCAAAAGCCTGATGAACTTACAAAAACAATATTTATACTTTCAGCGCTACAACAAGCTACTTTATTTCATTCCCAGTTTCACGTCAACAGCACCACCTTGCAACGTAGGTTTAAAATCACAAAAGAGCAAGCCAGAACAATTGTAAAAGATTGTAAATCTTGTATGACACATTTGCCCAATCCTCATTTCGGCGTTAACCCTAGAGGATTAATGCCCAATCATTTGTGGCAGATGGATGTTACTCATGAGCCAAGCTTTGGAAAATTGTGATTTATTCATGTAACCATAGATACATGCTCAGGCATGATTTTTGCTTCCTTACATTCTGGAGAAAAAGTTAAAGATGTCACATCTCATTGTTTACAAGCTTTTGCTGCATTGGGCATCCCCAAAATGCTTAAAACAGATAATGGCCCCGCATATACGTCCTCATCTTTCAAACAGTTTTGCGCAAAATTCAACATATCCCATAAAACAGGCATCCCATACAATCCTCAGGGTCAGGGCATTATTGAAAGAGCAAACCGCATACTGAAAATTATGTTATTAAAACAAAAAGAAGGAAATTGGAAAAGTCCTAAGGACAGATTGGCAGTTGCCCTGTTTACCTTAAATTTTTTAACTTTAGACTCTAATGGTTATTCTGCTGGAGACAGACATTGGAATCCACACCAACAACATAAACCTTTGGTTTACTGGAAGGATGTTCTTTCAGGTACATGGAAGGGTCCAGATCCAGTATTAATTTGGGGGAGAGGATCTGTTTGTGTTTTTCCAAAACACGAATCCTCTCCAATATGGATACTATCTAGATTAATAAAGCAGGTACCACATCAAAATGATCAAGATGTAGTTGTTGAGGAATCAAGATTAATAAAAAAGGTACAAAATCAAGAAGACCAAGATGAAGATATATAATGATTCCCTCAAAAGTGTCCTTCAAAATGTTTCAAAACTCAAGAGTCATTCCTCCCGGCCGGGACGAGGAGATCTCTTTTTAGTGTGCACACAATTGTATTTTTTTTTCTTTTTATACATGTCTTTATGTCTGTGCATTTGTCTACATTTCATGTTAATGTGACGTCACAAATATATGTTTGTATGTTTGTGCGTCTGTCCAGTGTGACGTCACAAAGAACAAAGCGCTTATGAAAAAGAATATATATATATATATATGGATCCAAATAACTTTAATTCATTTTAGGTTAAGAGTATTCAATTTAGGTAAATAATTTTATAAATGAAGGTACTTTCAATTTTGATTATAGGTATCCCTGGGACTTCTCTTTAGCAAACAATATGACTAGTGCTATATAACCTAATATTTTGGTGTTTTGACATAAGATTGTTTATTTGTTATTAACTTCATTTGTTTAATAGCTGATTAATTTCAATTATCTCAACAGGTAAAAAATTGCTGTGTATACAGAGACTTGAGGGTTCCGGCTAACAAATTATTTCTCCAAAGTGCCTTTAGCTTTTCTTTAATCTATCTTTAATACAGTAAATACCCTCAGTCTTTCTTTCTTTTGTTCTCAATATGATATTTTGCCAACTTATGTTTGTGTGAGCTCAAACAACAATGTGTGTGAGCAGAAATCAACTTTAATTTTCTAATCTAATAATTCTGTTTTTTAGTTTGACAACTCGACTCTTCACTCAGTGCTGAAATAACACTGCCTTTCCTTTAATAATTGATGCTTGAGTTTCTAGGTAGCGGGCCCTGAAGATTTGCCGGTGGCATTGTCTAGACATAAAAAAGACGGCTGCTGCTACAGCTGCAGGGAACGCGGTCACCACAAGCATCCCTGCTGCTCAAGCATCAAACAACCTCACCAACAGTGTGGCCTCTGCTCTACATACATGGGACCTCCTACATCAATGTGTTGTAACAAATGGACATTTTGATCTTTCATTGTTTGGGACTTTACGGGACAATGCCTTGCGGACATTTGTCCAGAGAATTCAGTGTGTTACTTGATGAAACTTAGGGCAGCTAATTTGTTTAAACAATTTGATATGCTATACAATTTGGCTCGTCACCAATAGGCTTGTTGCCTTAAAGCCGCACCATCTCCTCACAATTGGACGACTGTTAGTCATCATACACAGTGGATCCTAAAGGGCTCCATTGGATGGCTGGTTAGCCAATGACGGGTAAGATCCCCAGAGGGGGACAACCTAAGACAGGCACAGCCACACGGGACAGTCTCATGTGGCCGACATATCAACCTAAGACAGGAGTCAAGGGCACAGCCTTGATTATCCGATGACGGGTAAGAATGTTGGTTGCACATAGACGTCCTAGAGCATTACCTCTTTTAAAACAAAAGGGGGGAAATGCAGGAGCCCTGTTTGGGGAGATGGCTTAAAATTGCGGTTGACTACGGGCTTTGGACATGTTTGGGCATTGGCGCCTTCCGTAGTCTCACGGGACTTGGCCCGGGATCTTGCGAGACTTGGCTGGAGATCTCGAGGGACTTGAGAGAGATTGCGGATGAGGTCTGCACCATTTTGGAGGTTAGAGGAGCGTGGACGGCGTGTCGGGGTGTAGTTAGAGCCAGAGAGAAAAGTTATCAGAATAAAGGGCTGTTTGTTTCCAGTTCGTCTCTAAACTTCTTCCCGCGGCTTCTTTGCTCCAAGCGGCCATCGCTTCAGGCGACTACATACTACTCTTAGGTATAAACCCTAGAAAATCTCTTATACAAGTATGTCTAGAAATAGGTATGGGAATATTTGAGTAGCACTCTTTGTAATTAAAAACAAAAACAAAAGAACCAAAAAAAACAACAACAACAACAACAATAACAACTGGGGCTGTGGTCCTAGCTAAGTGGTAGAGTTCTTGCCTACTAGCATGTGTGAGGCACTGGGTTCGATCCTCAGCACCACATTAAATAAATAAAATAAAGGTATTGTGTCCACATACAACTAAAAATAAAATTAAAAACAACAACAGGGGCTGGGGTTGTGGCTCAGCGGTACAGCGCTTGCCTACCATGTGTGTGGCCCTGGGTTCCATCCTCAGCACCACATAAAAATAAATAAAATAAAGGTATTGCGTCCAACTACAACCAAAAAATAAATATTTTAAAAACAACAATAACAACAACAAAACAAACCAATCAGGAACCACCAAAATATTCATTAAAAGAATAAATTGTGGTATATTCATACAATGGAGTATATAAAAATTTAAAGCAACACTTATATATCTCACAAAAACTGAAAACAGAAAATTATTAAGACTATACATATTAAACATTTATATAAAGTTAAAAGGATGCTAAAAAATGAAAAAAAAGTTAAAAGGATGCAAAACTAAATAACATGTTACTTAGGGATATATTTATTTCTGGTAAAACTATAAAGATAAGAAAACAGGGCTGGGGTTGTGGCTCAGCGGTAGAGCGCTTGCCTAGCACGTGCGCGGCCCGGGTTCGATCCTCAGCACCATGTAAATAAACGCATTGTGTACAACTAAAGCAAATAAATAAATATTTTTTAAAAAAGATAAGAAAACAAATGATAAAATGAGAATATTTAGGATATTGGTCACCTCCAAAGGCAGGGAGGGAGATAAGTCAGAGAAGGCTACATGGGGAAGGGATCTCAAAGTAATAATAGTGCTTATCTCTCAAGTCCGTACATGACTTTTTTTTTTTTTTTTTTTTTTTTTGGTATATTGATACTGGGAATTGAACCCAGGAGTGCTTAACCACTGATTCACACTCCTAACTCTTATTTGTATTTTATTTTGAGAAAAGTCTCACTGAGTTGCTTAGGGCCTTGCTAAGTTGTTGAGGCTGGCTTTTTTTTTTTTTTCAAAGTTGTATTTGTAATAGTAGAATGCATTACAATTCATAATACACATATAGAGCCTCTTTTCACATAACACTGTTTGTATACAAAGTATATTCGTACTATTCAAGTCTTCAATCATGCATTTAGGATAATGATACCCATCTTATTATATCACCTTTTCTCCCCCCTCATACCCCCCTTGCTCCCTCCCTTCTCCTCCCTCCCCTTTGACCATTCTAGTGTTCCTCTAATCCTCCTATGTACCCCAACACCCAACACCACTGTGAATCTGCCTCCTTATATCAGAGAAAACATTTGGTATTTGGATTTTTGAGACTGACTAACTTCACTTAGTATTATATTCTCCAACTTCATCCATTTACCTGCGAATGCCATTATTTTATTTTCTTTTATTGCTGAGTAAAATTCCATTGTGTTTGTATACCACATTTTCTTAATCCACTCATCTACTGAGGGACATCTAGGTTGGTTCCACAACATAGCTATTGTGAATTGTACTGCTATAAACATTGAGATGGCTGTGTCACTGTAATATGCTGTTTTTAAGTCCTTTGGGAATAGACCCAGGAGTGGGATGGCTGGGTCATAGGGTGGTTCCATTCCCAGTTTTCCAAGAAATCTCCATACTGCTTTCCATAATGGTTGCACCATTTTGCAGTCCCACCAGCAATGTATGAGTGTGCCTTTTTCCCCACATTCTCTCCAACATTTATTGTTGTTGAGGCTGGCTTTGAACTCACGGTCCTCCTACCTCAGCCTCCAGAGCCACTGGGATTACCAATCTTTAAGAGCTTATTGTTGTAAGTATTATTTTCAATCTATTCAAGATATAGTGAAAAAAGTTTTAAAAGACAAAACCCCAAAACATAAAAAGTTAAACACATGGAAAAATGTTTGCTGTTTTTAGTAATAAAGCAAACTAAAGCACCACTTAAACCAATTAACAAAAGACATTGTATTTATATTGCATGACTTAAAAGCAAGGTATGCTGAGGCTAGTACACCTGCTTTCTTGGCACTGTTAATACTGAGAAACTTTTTGAAATATACTATATATTAAGTGCCCACGAAAACATTCATGTACTTTGGCATACATTTTAATTCTCTTAACTCTCTGAGGTAGGTTCTTTACTCCTATTTTACAAAAAAGGAAATTAAGACAAAAGGGTTAACTAACTTGTCTGAGCTTACATGGGAGGAAGGTGGAAAAACTCAAAAAACCATGATAGAGCCGGGCGCGGTGGCGCACGCCTTTAATCCCAGCACTTTGGGAGGCTGAGACAGGAGAATCGCGAGTTCAAAGCCAGCCTCAGCAATGGCGAGGCACTTAGCAACTCAGTGAGACCCTGTCTCTAAATAAAATACAAAAAAGGGCTGGGGATGTGGCCCTGTGGTCGAGTGCCCCTGAGTTCAATCTCCCGTACCACAAAAAACAAACAAACAAACAAAAAACCCCATGATAGAAATTTTAATTCAGCCAGGCTTGGTGGTACACATCTGCAACCCCAGTGTCTCAGGAAGCTGAGGCAAAAGGATCCTAAGGTCAAAGCCAGCCTCAGCAATTTAGCAAGGCCCTAAGCAATTTAGTGAGACCCTGTCTCAAAATAAAAAATAAGGGCCTGGGAATATAGCTCAGTTGGTAGAGTGGTTGCCTCACATGCACAGGGTCATGGGTTCAATCCCCAGTACCACAAAAAAAAAAAAAAAAAAAAAGTGCAACAAAATAAAAAATAAAAGGGCTGGGAATGTGGCTCAAGGGTTGAGTGCCCCTGGGCTCAAAAAAGAAATTTTAATTCAACAATAATAACAACAAAAAAGATCCTTTGTAGTATATTCCACATTTAACAAGTTCAACTTAAAAAATAGGAAGATACAAAATTAAATTGAGGAAATAAAATAACCTTTAGAATAACAGTATTAACTAATAATTTAAGATTATATGTATATTATGATTTAACTATGGTAAAATATATATTCATATTGACATAAAAATCAGTGGTAAAATGGAAAAAAAAATGTTATTTGGGCCATAACTTCTTTGTAAAATCTATTTGTAGTTTTTTTTTTTCTGTTTTGTTTTTCGCCTTTTTTTAAAAATATAATTTGCAAGAAAAAACTTTCTCAATAGGTAAAATAACACTTACGGAGAACTGTTGACTACAAGAATTCATTGCTATAAATATATACAAAAAGACATTTGTTTAAAATTGTAGTTGTGTTAAAATATTCCAAAACAATAGCAAAGAGAAAAGGTTATCTCTTACTAAATGTCTACAACTTAATGAGTATGTATTATTCCATGATTGCATTGCTCACAAAGACAGCAGTATTTATTTTGTTGATGTTATTTTAAACCTCGCAAATAATAAAATTAATATTAGAAATCATTCAATTGTATAAGTGTGAAACAAGTTTATCAACACAGGTCATCTGTTCCATTAACCAATCCTAAAAGGCCATCTATACTAACAGTCATTTTACAGAATTAACATCAAACTCAAAAGCTTCTGCACAGTAAAAGAAATAATCAACAGAGTGAAGAGACAACCTACAGAATGGAAGGAAATATTTGCAAACTATACATTTGACACGGAGTTAATATATCTGGAATATGTAACGAATCTAAAAAATTCAGTAGCAAACAAATAGATGTCATTTTAAAATGAGAAACAGGCCTAAATTCTTGTCTCAAAAAATACAAATGACCAACAAATATATGAAAAAATGTTTACTATCATTAATCATTAAGGAAATGCAAATCAAGACCAAAATGAGATATTATCTTTCCCAGTAAGAATGGCTATTATCTGGGGCTGGAGCTGTGGCTCAGCGGTAGAACGCTTCTCTCACATGTGTGAGACCCTGGGTTCGATCCTCAGCACCACATAAATAAAATAAAGGTATTGTGTCCACCTACAACTAAAAAAATATTAAGAAGAAAAAAAAAAAGAATGGCTATTATCAAAAAGACAAAAGATAACAAGTGCTGGCAAGGATATGGAGAAAAGGGAACCCTGTGCTCTTGGTTGGAATAGAAACTAGTAAAGCCTTTATAGAAAACTGTATGGCTGTTATTCAAAAAAATTAAAAATATAACTATGATTCAGAAATCTTACTATTGGATATATGTCCAAAGGAAATGAAATAAGTTTGTCAAAGAAACATCTGCATTCCCATGTTCACTGCAGCACTATTTACAATAGCCAAGAAATGGAAACATTTCTCTGTGAATGTCCATCAACTGATAAAGAAAGAAAATGTGGTACACTTATACACAATAGAATGCTATTTAGCCATAAAAAAGAATGAAGTCCTGTCACTGTGATAAGATGGATAAAAGTGGAAATCATTATGTTAAGTAAAATGTTAGACACTGAAGGATAAGTATCATGTGATCTCATTTATGTACAATCTAAAAATGTTGATCTCATAGAAGTTGAGAGTAGAATGATAGCTACCAGAGGCTGGGGAGAAGACTGAGGAGGGATGGACAGGGAGAGATTGATCAAAGGGTACTAAGTTGTAGTTAGATATGAGTAAGAAATTCTGGCGTAGAAATTGCATAGGAGGGTGACTAAAGATAACGTTAATGTGCTGTATACTTTAAAAAGCCAGAAAAAAGGATTTTGACTGCTTTCACAACAAAGAAATGATGAATACTTGAGGAAAGTGATGTCCTGAGAAAGTTTATCCTAACAACATTACACAATGTATACACGTACCAAAACATCACTTGGTATCCCATAGATACATATAATTTTAATTTTTTATATATCAGTTAAAAATAAATTTAAGTTAAAAAAATCATACTGTAAAATCTCATTTAATTGTTCCCTTTTCTGTGACCACAGTGTTAATGAAGTAGGAATTATCAAGTTGATAAATGACTATTTTTCCCTATTATTTAAAAAAAATAATATTTACAAATGCCTATTTATTATGTGCCAAGTATCAGCCTATAAAGATTTTATTTGTACAGAGAGTTAAGATTACATGGCTGAGAATGCTGTCCTTATAAAGGCCTGATTACAAAATCGGCCCTCTGTTAGCCTCTGAGAATTTGGATTTCAGGAGGATTCTCATTATTCCCAGAAGATAAAAATGGCTCACTGTGCCAAAACTGTTCATACAAACAGTATGGTTTATGTTGAAAATCTGTTTTTCTTCTGGGAGTCTGGAATTTTGGTACACAATCAGGGTCAGAGTATAGCTCTCAATAAAAACATCTGGCACCGTGCCTTTAATGGGGTTCCTTGGTAGACAATATTTCATGCATGCTGTCACAACTCATTGTAGAGGAATTATTAGGCATACCTTATGCTACTCCACTGATAGAAGACCCTTTGAAGTCTGTACCTGGTTTCCTGCAGACTTTACCACATACTTAATATACTTGTATCTTTTCAGCACAATAAATCACAGCAACCAGCACAACTATACTAAGTCTGAGTCCACATGGCAAATCATTGAAACTAGGGGGGTGGGCTTGGGGACTTCTAATACACCAATATTTTATTTCACCAAACTTGTACAACCTCCCTATGATAGGTAGGTATCATTATTCTTACTGTGTAGACTTCTTGAAAAACTGAGTATCATAGAGGTAGGTTAAGTGACCTGGAAGAGGACATACATTGATAAAATCAGGATGTGAACATTAATTTTTGGCTCCCAAATTTCTTGATTTAACTTCCCTAAGGGAAGGGAAGCAAAAACTCACATATTGAAGATTCATAATAAATAGTAGCTTTCAAGTTAGTCTAATAATAGTTTCAAGTTAAAAAATTTCCTAGGCCTTGGCTTCTCCAATCTGTAAAATAAAAAAACTATGGCATTACAGAGTATGGGTGTACAGGGAACATACACTATTAAAGAACAGTAAATTCTACACAGATTATTTCTCATTGTGAACTACTTCCCTATATTTCTTCTCTTTTTAATAGTTAAGACCCTCATGTCAAAATATGGTATTAGACATTCTTAATTTGAAGATCTTTAAATAAGAAGCCTTGAATACCTTTTAGTAAAATCTTTAAAGCAGAGTCGCAGTTTATTATGATGTCTGAATAGCTTTGGGTCGCTGGGTATTTCAGACAGGAAAACCTGAGCAACTTCCAGAGGGCCCTGCAAAATAAGAAAATAAAACAGCAAGGGAATTTTTCTCTTCTTTAAAATCACAGAGACAGAATTTACCCAAATTATTTTTGGCACTGAGAATGGTTTCACTTAAGCTTAATGCATGTATGTTTATGCCTTTATTAAAACTCTTCAGAGATAGACTTTGTTTCAGATTTTCTTAATTTCATATCTACATTCTTGCCTACTACAATTAGACTAACTTTTTAGTTCATTTTTCAAAGAAACAGAGTAGGATCTCAAGGACTGTTGTGTTGATTGATGCAGTCAGCCCTGGGTTTTCTTTCTTTAATTTATCCTGCATGTAAAAGTTCTCAAACTACTACAATTCCCAAAATACTGATTATTAGACATAATTTTTGCTAAGATAGCTTCCCTCAGCATTCCAAAGGTATTCCTGACACTGTTAAGTTAAATAAGATGATCCTTTGTGAATAAGTTAGATCATTTGGTGGTAAAACCTCCAAATCATGCATATTTTTGGGGGGATAAAAGCCTTACAGTGTTTATTTCAGTTTTAGTACAGTACTTTTGGCTTTATTCTTTTAATACAAAAAGTAATTAAGACATAAGCTTTTCTGGATTTTTCTATTCCTTAAGATTGGGTGATGATTAAAATCATTACTAGCAGTACTATTAAAATTATACATTATTTTTATATAAAATCATTATTTTTATAAAAATTATTTTTATATAAAAATATTTTTATATAAAAATTTATTTTATATAAAAAATACATTATTTTTATATAAAGTGATTCTATATCACTTATTTAATCCCCAGAACCCACTATCAAGGGGATCTGGAGAAGACGATATCAGCAAGAATCTAAGATGGTAAAGATAACATGTACATGTGTATACAGCTCTGAAAATCAGTCTTCCTTTTTAGATAGTATTCTTTCAGTACAAGCTTTTTAAAGAAAGGTATTTTAAGTGACTCAATTCTTTCTTAAAAGAGTTTGTAAGAATGGCAGAACAATAAGGTAGAGAAGGCAGGTGTGAAAACAGCAATTGAGATTATACTAAACAACTGCTTTTCAAATTGTCCTCAATTATATCTCAATGTCTTTTTAATCATTTTCAACACATATTTTTTCCACTTGATTGAACACATATTGATTTTTGTAAAATAATGAAATTAATCTAAGTCTTATAACTTAAATCACACAGTAGTAGCAAAAAGCACTAACCTGATTCACTGTTGTGCCAACAGATCCCTGGAGTACCATCTGAAGCATCTTGGGGTCTGCTGGATCCTGATGTGTTGCAAATGCCAACTCCTGTGTCTTTTTCTGCATGTCTTCTATAGCAACTTCAATTGGTGTTAAGATGATCTGAGTAAAACAGCAACTGTTAGGTCGATGTACTGATCAAAAACTATTTAATGAGCTTCATATAACCAATTAAAATTAGGAAAGAAGGGGACCAATTATAAACTTTTTTAAAAAAATATTTATTTATTTACTTTAGTTGTACACAATGCAATGCATTTATGTTTACGTGGTGCTGAGGATCGAACCCGGGCTGCACACGTGCGAGGCGAGCGCTCTGCCGCTGAGCCACAATCCCAGCCCCAATTATAAACTTTTATGTAACAGTGAAGTTCTAAACTAAAAAAAAAAGAAAAAGAAAAAGAAACCTTTTAAGGCATAAACTAAGGATGAATTAGAGACTTAATAAAAAAGGCAAAATGAAAGACTCAAAAATGGTGAAGTTCTTGTGTGTTACTACTATGTGAGGAATGGTACATATCTTCTGTTGCATCCACACTGTTATATGGCATGGCTAGACCATATTTCACTCACTATTTTATTATTTTCCCCATTTATGGACTTACCTCTTCTTTGTGAGTAACATTGACTCTTGTTTTAATATAAGGAAAGGCATGAGAAGTAGTTAGAATGGTCTTCCGTTTGAATTGTTCATGAAGTTCTCCATGGGCTCGACCATCCAAAGTGAAGGGTGTACAGTACATAAAACGACGAAGATTATAATTTTTGTCAAAATATGTGATTCTGTCCTTCATCTCATATGTGTCAAAGTATGGCTCCACATAGGTAATTTGAATGTATGCCTAGAAAAGGAAAAAGTCCTTCATTTCCTTACTGTTAAATCATTTAGAATCTCAAACAAAATTGACTACAGGATCTCAAAGATAAGTCTACATGTCATTACAGTCTAATCAATCATACCTTGTTAGGATCTAATTTACACTTGTCTACAGGATTAGAGTCCTTGATTACTTCAACCACATCTTCTCCAAATCTTTCTCCATAAAATCCCTAAAATAAAAAAAGAGAAACCTGAGCAAAATCAGGGGATTTAGTAAGTTAATTATTACAAAATAATTACTTATTTGAATATTTACTTAATATTCCCATCCATGCACTTTAACACAAATAAGAGAAAAATAATTTTCTCCAATAAAAATACAGGATTCCACAAAGGGTTCTTGTGGAAACAAAAAAGGAATGGAGTGCAAGGAGGACAAAAGAAACTTATTACCTTTGGTGTACAGGATCTTACTTTAAAGTGAGTTTGTTGTGTCATGATTTCTTACATACTATGGTTTAATTAATAAGCATTTACTTTAATGAATGATTCAAAGTAGCATTCCATAATTTTCAAATAAAAATATTGAACTGTTGAAGTTTTTACAGATTTAGATTTTTGAAAAAGCAATCCTGAGCCAAGAAAAGTGACTTTTCCACATGATGGAAGCAGCATGGGCAATGGATGGAGCTATTCAAAAGGGAAAACTAAATATGAGTGGGTAAAGACACTTCCACCCTTTACCCCAAAGATGATTTTTTGATTAAGCTTGGAAATCAATATTTTTCAAGATTGACCTAGCTCTTGAAAAATAAAAAGTTACAGATTGAGCCAGTTTATAAAAGTTGAGCCCAGCAAAATCACCAGTAAGAACGTAACATTCAAGAATTAACATCAGGGCTGGGGATGTAGTGTAGCAGTAGAATGCTTGCCTAGCATGAGTGAGGCTCTAGGTTCAATCCCCAGAAATAGGGGGTGGGGAGAAAGATGCAGGTGGTGCAGCATCAGCTGAGAATAAAATCAATCCTAAAGTTCTTCTTCTCAAACTGTCCTGTGAGTACAGATCACCTGGAGATCTTGTTAAAATGCAGATTCTGGTTCAGAAAGTCTGTGGCAGGGTCTGAAATTCTGTAGTTCAGATAATGTCACAGGTGATGCTAAAGATTCTGGTCTATGGGCCACATTTTGAGTAATAAGACTACAGAAAGGTGGGAAAGAATAATTTTAACAAAAAAGATTGATTACCTGAATAAACATGAAAATCAATCATTTGTGGTGAGAAAAAAGTCATAAAGATGAAGAGATTCTATTTAGTGTTTTCAAGGTATGATTTCAGGCATTTAAATTCTAAAGATGTGCCACTGAAAACAGGTTAAGCCAAAGAGATAATGCACTTGGTTCAGAAATTTCCTGGGGTTCTGCTTCTAGTTCCATTATTGAATGCTACTTAACTTCTTGTCTTTTTCCACAAAATGTGGATAATGCATACATTTCTCCACAGGTCACAGCAATTCCAAAGGATATAGGGCTTCTAAAATATGTGTGAAAATGAAGCTTCAAAAAAAAAAAAAAAAGTTAATAATATTGTTTTCCTGTTGCCATAAAATATCTAAAGGATTTGAAAATATTAAAAATCCTTATACTCCATAAGAGTGTTTATCTGGCAGGAGCTGGCTACTCAGTGATTAAACCTGGATCTGAAAATCGATTTATTAAGAAGAATACAATCTAAAGATAACATTTTATGAACCACCACAGCATTCACCTCCAATCTGTGAGATATCTCTGCAAGTTTGGTTATTGCAGGCTCCTTGTAAACAAATTCCTGTTCATCCAAATCCCCGAACTTGGTTCCATAAAAACCAACACGAAAATAGGTGCCAAACATCCGCTTACCATCCTAGGTTTAGGAAAATGAAGAAACTTTAATATAATCTTTTTGTTTTTCACATTCTGCTTAGATTACGATAGTATAAAATTTCCAAAACATTGCAAAATGTTTTATTTAAAAATATAATTTAAAAAATTATTTTTCAAATGTAGGCTTTTTTCATTTTTTCTCACAAAAATTATGCAAGTAGGGCTTTTACCAACTGACTAAATCACATATGGTATGTTTTTACAGAGTTTGTTCAAGCTATAACATTGGTCATATTTTATAAGTCCATATAATAAAAAAAATCCTTATTGCAAGAAAAGATGCTTGGTAAAATATGAACTGTGTCTTAACTGTCCTATTATTTGAGTATATTAAAGGTACAATGAAAAACAACACTAACATACTTTCAAATTAGCATTAGCCTTTATGTAACTCTTTACATGTATAAAAATGAGAAAAGTTAGGAGCCAAGTATAGCATCTGCCATAGAGAAGAGAGTCAGTAAAATGCCAAGGCTCTCAAGAAGCACTAAAGCAAAAAAAATCTACTATCAATATCCCTCCACTAATAAAAAATATTTATATGTGGAAGAGTAAGTAAAGATGAAAAAAAAAGAAAATCTGTGAATGAAAAGTAATAAATTTTTTTTTGAGATGAGGTTATTCTAAAGCCCCCAAACCACTCACTTTATGCATTAATCACATATTGCTACATCTTAAACAAGCACATTTGAAAACAAATTCTTTCAATAAAGATAAATATTTGGAAGCTTTGCATGCAATTTTTATAATTTAGATACAAAGCTATTTCTGAAGGATTTTGTGGCAGCTTCTACATACACAACTATACATTAAATATTTAAATTCCTCTGAATTATCTTTAAGCCTAATTTATTTTATACTTATTTTTCTTACATAGGAAAGACCAGAGTTTATAAAGTAAGTTTCAAATTAAGCAAAATAGGAAACTCTGACACTTAATTTGCCAGTTTCACAAAACCAAGGGAAGGGAAAGTACAGTGCCTTAAAATATCCCTATATCTTATTGAAAATAAGTATAGTGGTAAAGATAAATGTTTTTGGAGCTAAAGAAACTTGGAGTTTCTAATCCAAAACATTTCTTCACAGTTACTTTATTTCAAAATTTAATAGACATAATATTAACTGACTTCTAAAGCTAATAAAATCTCTAGCTGTAGTAAATGAATTTTTAAAAAATTCTGTAGGAAGGACAGTAGAATTAATCAAACATAACTTTCCTATTCTTGTATTTGAATACACAACCAGGGTAACTCTGCATCACATACAACTACAATAATAGGATCCTCATTAAAATAAGTTATACTCCATGTATGTACAATATGCCAAAAATACATTCTATTGTTATGTATATCTAAAAAGAATAAAAAAATAGACCTAACCCCCCCCCAAAAAAAAAAACACACCAAAATTATGATTAAAACCATTAGCAAGCCAATGGAACAATGTAATATTAGTAATTTGACAAAATCAAGAAAAGAAGGTACTGAATGGGAAATAAAGGCATCTGAAAAAAAAATCACTTAAAATCTGTGATTGTTATTTTTAAAATGTCACATACATAAATAATATACCTATACAAAATGAAATATATTAAAATATTGTTATTCTAGCTATAATACTGAGAGGTTTCTAGTTTAAAACACTATTTCAATTCTTCAATATTGTGGCCCTTTAAACATTTGAGGTTGGCAATCTGGACTTATTTCCCTTAGCTAAACCTTCCAGTTCTCAATTGATCTTCATATGATAGGAATTACAATCCTGTTTGCATGTTATTAGTTTTTCAATACTACCTTTAAAATAGGGTATCCTAGAAATAGACACAACATTGTAGATGTGATCTGACTAGTGAAGGTATCAGTAGGATCACTGCCTCCTTGAATCTGGACATTGAATTTTATTAATATAGCATTATGGTTTGGATGTGAAGTGTCCTCCAAAGGCTTATGTGTTGGAGGTGTGGTCCCAAATACAGCAGTGTTCAGAGGTGGGGCTTTTGGGGAGGTAACTGGATCATGAGGGCTCTGACCGCTTATGAGAAAGTGGTAGAAACTATAGAAGTGGGACCTAGTTGGAGGAAGTATGTCTCTCTAGCTTCTTCAGAGTTCCCCAATCTCTTTCTCAAGAGAATAAAAAATGTATTCAAATCATTACAGTAGAAAGCAATATATGCTACAGCAAAAAGTGCTATGAAGGGAGGAAAAATTAATCTTGTTGGAGCCAAGTCACAAATGAGGTTTTAGTTGTAGACTGGGCTCTTAACTCAAAAGAATTGGTTAAATGGAAGGTGAAGGGAAGGAAGGGAGATTCTAGCAGAGAGAGTGGGAGGACAAGAGAGGCAGAGTTATAAAAGAGAACACATGTGAGGGAAGTTATTTATTCATCCATTCAAGCATTTATTGAGTGTTTACTATGTGTAAGTAAACTGTTCTAGATATTTATGATACATCAGTGAACAAAAGAGACAAAGGAGGTGGGAAAGGCCCCATCGAGAAGGTGACATCTGAGCAAAGAGGTGAGGGTGGTCTGAGAGTTATTCACATGGATCTCAGAAGGAAGTACATTCCAAGTGGAGGAAAAGCCAGTGCAAAGGCCCTGAGACAAAAGCCTACCTAGTGCATTTGAAGAACAGGAAGGTGAAGAATGTGGCTAGAGCAGTGAGTAAGGGTGAAAGCAGGAGATGATAAAGTCACAGAAGTAACTATAAGGAGTTACTGGAATTTAAAATGAATTTGTGTATGTGTGCATGCGTGTGTATACACGAGTTGGGCAGGAAATATCAAGGGTTAAGGCTACAGAAAAAGAAACACTAAGAGTTTGGATAACTTTAGTTTCATTTTAGAAAGAGTCCTCTACTGTGAAATCACTGGCCCTATCCTGTTAACAAAAGCATAATCATACAGCTTCACCTTCAGGAAAGACATCACTTCATTTTTATTTCTTCAGTTTTAGACCATAGAATGATACCTTTTTTTTTTTTTTTTTTTTTTTTTTTTTTTTTTAATTTACTTTCCTATAATCCAACCTATGTTTTTCTAGTATGGCTTTCCTTTACTACTATGAATTCTTTCTGAACTTCCCATATCCCATACTATGGCTTATTCTCCTGGGTGATGAAACTATGCCCCAGACAAAGAAATTCATCTTCCATGTCTCTAAATGATTGAAATCTCTTATGGCAAACCTATCTTAAATCAGTTCTAGTTTTATCTTTATAATGAGATAGTTCTGTTGGGCTAGTTGTGTATTTCCACAAGGACTTCACTTCTAATCTCTCTCTCTCTCTCTTTTTTTGGTACCGGGTATTGAACTCAGGGACACTCAACCACTGGGCCACATCCCCAGCCCTTTTTTGTATTTTATTAGAGACAGGGTCTCACTGAGTTGCTAAGTGCCTTGCCATTGCTGAGGCTGGCTTTGAACTTGTGATCCTCCTGCCTCAGCCTCCCAAGTGCTGGGATCACAGGCGTGCACCATCGTGCCTGGCTGTTCCCTATATTCTATATGCCAATAAAAATTTTAAGTATGACCTTTGAACTATCATCCTCTTCTCTGATGACCTTTGAACTATCATCCTCTTCCTTGATAATTCTTGTGAGTTTTCTTGAGTAATTCACTTGAGAATTACCTCCCTGCGTTTTATCTTTCTCTGCTCTTTACTGTAATTGTTTTGTCATATTTGCATATGCTTCCTGTGTACTCCAGCATAAAATTCAAGTTGGCTTACTTATCAAACATATTCTTCTAAAATATACCTTACTTCATTACTTAATCAGAAATTCAGTATCCCAGTCCAGAAAAAAATAGTCATGCCTAATATCTACAAAGTAAACATCTGCCGTCTGTATCTTTTTCTTCCACAAAAATAGCATAAGGGGCAGAACAAAATCAGCAGTATGGCATCTCTCATCAGCGGCTCAGTTATAGTCTATACCAATTATCAGGGAGGCACCAACTATTAGAAAGTATCTCCTCTTAGAGACAGTAAGATTCTTCCCACTTACTGTGTTTTCCTTAAATGTCTCCATATTTAACTTCATTTTCCTGAGGTACTCAATAGATGTTTTATACCTACATTAGCCTTTTTCTTCTTGTAGTGTCATATTTCCCCACTCAGCGGCCTAAAAATACTTGTTTTATGTTCCATCCTCTCAACTTTTTAAAATCTCCTTCTTTCAGTGTACATTCCCCTCCCTTTTTCCAATATAATCAGCTATTTTTAATTCTGCTCTACTTTTTATTTACTTGGATGAGTTACTTCATCTCACACAGGTTTAGAGCAGATTAAAGACTATAAAATTCAACAGAAGCCATTAGGTCAGACCTATGGTCTATTTCTGAGCACATTAAAAACCAAGATACTGACTCATATTTATGTTCATCCAACCCACTGATAAGAGTTAAAATATAGTCATTTTGGATGTTTTGATCTCAAAAGTTATAGTAACCAACATTTATTTGTTGATACAGTAGAGAGTTTAGCTTAACAAAGCTAACCCCATCTTCTCTAGCCTTTCTGGAGACTGTAAGATGTATCTACTAGGGTAGGGTATTCTCTTAAAGAATTATGGTGTAATCTTTAAAAATAAAAAACGAAGTGTCTTGTGACTATGTTATTAGTATTTGGGGGCTGATTTTTTTTAAAAAAGTATAAACTACTATTGGTGTATTTCTGAATACAAATTGATCACTACTTGGCAAATGGACAAATATATCTTTTGAAAATAAACATGCACACGAAATATGAAATACTTATAAAATTTTCATGAAGAAATTCAACATTCCTCTTTCTTCTAAAAGTAATTAAAAATGTAACCTAAGAAAGAAATAATGAATCTCCTATTATTTCAAGAAAAATAAAAGGGGCATGTGGGAAAAGTGAACATTAAAGAATCATTAAGAAATGGAAACTGGCAGAGTAGAAAACAGCCACATGGTTCTTTGATTTGTTATTTTGGGTCTGATTTGTTATTTTGAATGGTAAATACTTCACCGAATTGCTAAATATCACAACTTTTATCTCTCTCTCTTTTTCGCCCCATCCCCCAAAGTTTTGCCAAGTCCAACAATCTGTACAAAACAAAGGAGCATAATGAAAAATGAAACACATTGCTAATATATAAACCCAGAGGACTTTTTCTGTAAATCAGGAGTTATCAATTTAAAAAGTCTTCCTACAATGTATAAATTATCCTTATTGAATTTCAATTCATGAAAAGTTCTACAAGAACACTAAGAAATTAGCTAGAAAACATGGTTTTTAGGGAAAAAAAAAATGAAATTACTGAGGTTTTCACAGAGTCATAAAGAAAAATATTCACAAGATAGAACTTACCACAATAGACAATAGTAAAAGTAGGGAGTAGGGTCAGCAACCAGGGGCAAGAGAGAAGAGAAAACAGAAAGCATTTTAATTAGGGAAATTTCAAAACAATTAAGCAGCAAATGGTAGCAAACACATTCTTTTTAAAAATGCAAGCATCCATTTAAGTTTTACAAGGGAAAAGCAAAAAACAAACGTGCAACAAATTTAGAAGCTACAAAGCTAAAGGTCCAGTAAAAAGTAGTAACAAAAATACAAACAAGAAAATAAAGTCTGTGCGACTTTTACCATGCAATAAACATGATGAAAGAATGGTATTAATGTCATAACCAGTGAAAATAATACCTTTCAGGGGTCGATTTAACATCAAGCAGACTAGTAATAAACTGCTCAGAGGTTTCAATATATTACTATAATTTTCATTATATGATAATTTTCACTATAGGCCTAATCTTCAGCCAATTCTGCTGCATGTTAGACTATCCATAAGGAACTTTATCTTTCACAGATAACCATAGCAAGCCTTTTTACACATGTCTTAACTGAGCCAATGAAATGAAGGATTATATCTCAGGTATTAATAAAGTAATATACATTTAATCTAGAGAATTAAAGTAGATGTAAAATTTCTGGCTTCACCTAAAGAAAAGCAATTGGTGGAGACTATTTCAGAAATAGAAGAAAACTCTGACATAACATTCATTCCTAAGGTTTTCTATCTGGGTTCCAAAACAGATATTGCCATGCAAAACCAAACAGAGAAGTCTAAGCTGTTGAGTCAACATAAACCTGACTACAAAGTGAGAGGCAAAGCAGAGAGCTTTACAAATATACCTAGTTTTAGGGGGCTTGGGTTATAGCTCAGTAGAGTGCTGCCTTGCATGCACAAGGCCCTGGGTTCAATCCCAGCACCGCAAAAAAAAAAGTGTGTGTGTGTGTGTGTGTGTGTGTGTGTGTATACACGTAGCTTTAAATAAACCTGATTTATATTACCTAGTTTTTACCCTAGCAAAATAAATTAGGGCATAATTTACAGAATTCTTTCCTTTTCAAAAAGATATAAAACAACATTAATCAATTTTTCCTGAAAATTTCCAGGTAAGATTTGGTTTATACATAACTTTTCACAAGCCTAACTAATACATATAGTCTTTATTAAATACTAATACATCAAATATTGTCAGAATATGAGATGAAATAAAATTTCAAGTTCTATCAATCTCTTTATCCCTCTCATCACAAACTTTAAATGACAAAAGTGAATTTCTTTCCTCAGCAGGGCTTAAACTCAAGGTGATGTGACTCAAGATCAAATTAACACAGTATTTCATCAATTCTAAGATGCATGGTATTTTTGCCCACATTTTAATATCTCTGTAGTTGGTATTCATCTCTCAACTCACAGGATGTCCTGGTTTAACACACAAGGTATTTTTTCCCCCTTTCTTAAGGGCATATTAAAGTAATAGTATGTCTTCCAATTAATGGCATCTGAGATTAGATGAAATATAGTATTTTATATTTATACCTCTGAGCAATAAACATAAATCGACCTCTGTAAAATGAGGTGAAACAATATGGTTAAAAAAGAAATCTGTGTATAAATGTTGATGAAAGAAATGTTTCAAAGGATAAAAACAAACTAAAGTGATGACAAAGTGGCTCATTTACCAAAGAATCTCATTAGAGTAACATATGGATTTCCATGCACTGCCTACAACCTCTTAATAATAAATTTCTTAAAATAACTTTCAGTGTTTTAACAAAATTTCTTTGGTTAATGAATTCAGTTGATAGCAGATAGCAACAGAATGCCCACAGCTAGCAGATGTGGGTAAAGCATTGGCATAAGAAATCTGATCAAATCAATCTATTAGTGTCTTTAACTAACTAAAACATTACCTACCTCCCAGCCAGTACTCTGTATAATAAAAAGTAAAAAGGGCAAGTCATATAAAAAAAAAACTATTTAAAAAAAAAAAAAAGGCCAAAGGAAGATGAAGAGTGTAAGGCATCATGATATACCATAATTTCTTCTCTATGAACAGAAGACAACAATATTTAAAACAGCATGTTCTTTCACTTAAGACTTAAAATAATTTTATAAATTGCTTGTTCAAAGTCTAGAAGTTAAAATACTGCCTTTTAAAATTTGAAGCTCTTGAAGTGAAAAGTGCAAAATACTTTTTAAAAGTCAAAGTACACATTTTGGGGAGAGAAAACCAGATGCTGTTCCATTTATGTGTCTAAATTAGATCTCCAACTACAGTGAGTTGTGCTTCACTGAAATATCCAGGTTAAACTGAAATACAAATTGTGCTTTTGCTCAAATGCTACTAACATAAAGGGATGAAATTTCCTGGAAACAACTAGCTCTAGATGTTCCAGGCTTGACATCTACAATTTGTAATTTATAGCTCTAGAAACTGGGATAAGGTTCCTTCCTTAGTATATGTACAACTGATTATAAAAAGACCCACCTGTTATCATCATGAAGCCTAATCAAACTTTAGCAACTACAATATTTTAGAAAGTAACAGAATCCTGGCTTAACAGGATCAGCAACCCTATGTTATTTTTGGATCATATCAATTCTTTTATAACTGCTTAGCCCATGGCAAGAAAGAGAAGGCCAAGCTGGCAGACAATATAGTAGGACTAGTACTGAAAGGGGATAAATTCTGACTCTAGCTCCTTTGTAGAGGATGGCAGCAGCAGGTAATAGCATGGGTAGCACAGGCAAGAAAATAGAAGAGTAGAGACTGGAGAAGCCTCAATGGGACATTTCAGAGTATTTCAATGGAGCCAAGAATTTAGTTTCAAGAAAATCAGTTGCTAGTAGTCTACTTCATTTTAAAACCACACTTAATTTCAGTTTTGGTGATAACATGGGGATTACATAATGAACTATAAAGTACTAAAATCATACTGTTATAATTAAAGTACATAAGATGTATTTTATTCATTATTTTCACTAAGTATTATTTTCACATTACAAATATATCAAAGGATGATAATGTAAACATCTAGGAAGAATGAAGTTCAGATGCAGTCATTAAAAGTATTAGAAGTTCATTACAATTTTACATCATTGAATAAAAAATTAAGTCTCGAAACTTTTTGGCAGCAACGGAATAAATATCAATTTAAAAATCAGATTCAATTATAACCTACATTGTGAGACAAAAAATAAATCAAGATTTTTTAAAACTTTCTAACAAGCAATTTTTATTCATTCATTCATTCATTTATTTATTTATTTTTGGTACAAGGGATTGAACCCGGAGGTGTGTAACCACTGAGCCACATCTCTAGCCCTTTTTATTTTTTATTTTGAGATAGGGCCTTGCTAAGTTGCTGGCTTTGAACTTGCAATTTTCCTGCCTCAGCCTCCCAAGCTGCTGGGATTACAGCTGTGTGTCACCATGCCTAGCCTAGTAATTTATTTTTAAAAAATGAAAGAAAAAAAAAAGGCTATGTGGAAAGTCATAATGATCATCATCTACTTTAAGCAAATTCAGTTTTTGTTAATTAGTCTTGCTTTAGCCATTAACCATCATTTCGAGTGCTTATTTGTAATCCAATTAAAATAATCACTTTATGGAATTTAGTTTGACATCAGAACACTAAGGCTTTTACATAGTATTCTCTGCTTATACTTAAGCTAGAAATTGGAATCATTACCTGATGAACAATTTTGCTGAATGCTTCTTGAAGTTTACCATGAATTGTGGATAGTTTCTTTGCATCCCGATTAGCTTCGTGAATAGGAATAAGTACTTTGTAAACCTCATTAACTGCTTCATACATGCCAGCCTATAAAAATAATAAGACATTACTTTTTTATATTAGTAAGAAAGTAAAATAATTGTGATTTATAAATTCACAATATTTCTTCTGACAATACCATTGAAACTTTTCTAATAGGACATTAAAATAAACATTATAATTTTTAAACTGTATTAATGTATAACAAAAGAATTTTACACAATGTATGATCTCCTCTGGATAGATATATCTGAATGTATACACACATGTACATATGCATATTTATGTTTCTATATAATTAGAACTGGGCCTTCTGCTTTTATGTATCCCATAATTATTTCACTAAGGTAAATATGTGTGTGTGTGTGTGTGTGTGTGTGTATACTTACTTAAAAAGCATAAAAACTTTTGTAGAAACTAATTCTGAGCAGAGGAATAAAAATAATTCAATTATTATACTGGTCATTGATACCTAATTTTCCTATAATCTGATAATCTGAGTCCTTCTGGGAAATTAAAACCATTTACTTTTCAAAAATACTAAGTTGACATAGAGAATCTCCTATAGAAAAAAATCTTCAAACAATTTGATCTTTAATAAATAAAATATGAGAAGGTTTTAAGACACCTGATTTTCTTCTACTGGGGACTAGTTAGTCACTGGTTGGTCACTGGTTGATCTGGTTATAATCAGAGTGGGAGACAAGATGTGTCTGTACTACTGTTTCATCCCTTATCCTTAAAAATGGATTGGTACTGTAGAGAGAAGATGGAGATGTTTTCCAAAAGCAGTTGATGAATTCTCATTGCTTCATAAATCAGCAAGCATACTCTTCCAAGGAAATAAACATGTGGCCCTAATATTTTCTAGTCAGCTCACAAGGGTATATTTAAGCAGTAATATAGCTAATTGTGAAATATGTAATTAAGATGTTCACTAATTATCTAAATTAAAGTCAATCAGAGTTGAAAAAAAATGGAATTTACAATTATGCAACATGTAATTATGTCTATACAATATACATCTATATACAAAGATAAAATTATATATAAGCAAAAAAAAAAAAAAAAAACTTCTGCAATATAGGTAGGTCATTGTCACCTGATCTAAATGCACTACTATAAATTATCAAAATTACACACAAAAGGGGCTGGGGTTACGCCTCAGTGGTAGAGTGCTTGCTTAGCACATGGGAGGCAATGGGTTCGATCCTCAGCACCACATAAAAAATAAATAAAATAAAGGTATTGGGTTCATTTATAACTACAAAAAAATTTAAAAATTACACACACAATACATATAGTTATGTTTACTGCAATATTCTGTCAATAGCAAAAAAGCTTTCTCCCACACAGTCAAGGTTGTTAGAGGCAAAACATTTATACTCTCAAGACTAACTCCACTACATTTTATTCATTTATTTACTGATTTTTTGGTACTGGGGATTGAATGGAGGGGCACTCTACCACTGAACTACATCCTCTGTCCTTTTTATTTTTTATTTTGAGACAGAGTCTTGATAAATTACCAAGGTTGGCCTGGAACTTGCAATTCTCCTGCTTCTGCTCCTGGAGTAGCTGAGATTATAGCTGTGTGCCACTGTGCCCCATTTCATTTACATTAAATGAATGTAGGTGCCAATAATTATAATAATGATAACAGAAAACATACTAGTACTTACTTGGAAACAGCCACCATGGTAAGCACTTTACATATTTTTTTAAAGTCATTTAATCCTAATAACAATTCCATGGAGGTAGGTACTATATTAGGTATATTTGATACATAAGAAAAGTGACACACACATAGATTAATTTGTACCCTGAAGTAATACAACAAGTAAATAACAAAGGTAGGATTTGAATGTTGGTAATGTGCCTTCTAAATCTGTGCCAATATACTGCAGGATAAGGCTAAGGCCTGGAGAATAAATAACCCATTCCCAATTGGGAAGGAGAGCAGCTTTAAATGTTTCCTCAAGCTTCCCTCTTTTCCTATCATGAACCTCATTACCTTCTAAATTTTGGTGCTGAAATACTGAACACCAAGCAGAAAAGTCAGAGAAAGAACTGAACATATCTACATGGTTCAAGAAGGCAAGCACGATTTGGCTCTTTTCCTTCTATAAATATCCCATCTGGGCTCCATCTTACTGCTTCAATTCTTCACATACAGATGGGAGGAGATAAGGATTTGGGTTATAGCAATAGTAATCAACAATAGTAATCAGGCAAGGGATTCCAAATATAGTTTAGAAAGCTTAGAAAGGTAAGTTTCAAGACCCCAGAATCTACCTAATAAGGCTAGTAAACAACCAATGATATGGATGGATAGCTATAATTTTCTGCTCAGTAAGGCAACGCCCAACAAACTGAAAAGAAGAGTCTCCCTTTTACCCCGTATACAAGCTCTATTTATACAGCCATGTTAATCTACAAAGTAGAATTTAAATTACCCAGGGAAGTTTTATTTTATCTGTTGCAGACTATATGCTGGTTCACAAAAACAAACAAATGAAAAACACTGGGTAAGTGACAGATTATTAAAACAAAAAGGTAAGCAATGATGAATCTAGAAAGAAAATCTAAAGGTACTTGAAGGCAATCATTTTAAAGGAAAGGCAAGATCACAAGTCAGAGAGAATAAATACATATGTCACTGATAATTAGGAGGTATGAAACTGTGGAAAGAGAATGAATAAGAGTCATCTACCATAGAGAAAGAAGCAGCTGCTTGTTCCAGTAATCCCACAAGTCCTGACTCAGTAAAGTACTTTCCAGAGCAGATACCTTCTTCATCTGGAGATACCACATCATCTGAGACGGCAGATTCTTCCAAAACATTAGATGAAATATTCTAGAGGAAAAAAATTGAAAAGATTTGCAAAATGGAATTAATTTTGTAGCATGAAAAATGTACATGAAGAAGTAATTAAAGGTGAAATATAATTGTCAGCTTGGGTTTAAAAAAAAAAAAAGGAAGGGCTAGGGACATAGTTCAGAGTGCTTGCCTAGCATGTGTGAGGCTTTGGGTTCAACTCTGAGCGCTAGAAAAAAAAAAAGGGTAAACAATAAAAAGTCTTTCTATTTATGAAGATGACAATAAAATGACAATACTATTGCTAAATAAATTTTCCTCAATAAAAAGTTGTGAAAAAAAAGATTAAGAAAAATCATGGACTAAAGAGTGATATGAGGAGCTAGGCCTATGCCTCAGCGGTAGAGCACTGGTCTCGCATGTGTGAGGCCCTGGGTTCTATCCTCAGCATCACATAAATAAAATAAAGGTATTGTGTCCACCTACAACTAAAAAAAAAAAAAGAGTGATATGACTTAGAATACCTAAGGGGACTTATACAGTCTTTCTTCTTGATTTAGCTGATCTCAAAGTTCTCTGTAAGGGAAATTAAAGTACAAAAGTGGTCTCTTGGCTTGCCTAATAAACACTGAGTTAATGAAAAAAGGCAGGTGTAATAAAAGCCATCTTACCCAATAATATTAGAATCAGTCATTGTTTCTAAGTAAGACATGATACATACGTACCTTAAATATTTTAACATAAACATTTACTGTAGGTATACATTCATTATCAACTTTTGAAGTAGGTCCAAAGCCTTTTCTTTGCACATGGATATCCAGATCAGAGTTTTATGCAGTCTCTCTTGAGTATCAAGTAAAAACTTGAATTTGAAGATAAATCAAATTATCCTAGATTTTTAGTAGATTTTCCCTCAATCTTTTTTTATATTTGTCTGATCCAAAATTAATTCAACAGCAATTATTTTAGAGGTTTACCCTTATGGAATCTTTGTAAAACATTCAATTTAGTTTTCAGACAAGCAATTTTCTTCATTCTAATATCATCAGAAGATATAATACTTAAATTTTGTAACATCTCAAACCTGTCTAAACAGGTTTTGATGGAAGGCAAAACATAACTGACTCCCTCCTCTCCTTTTTTTAGGCAATACAGAGGAATTAATCCAGAGTACTCTATTACTGAACTACATCCCCAGCCCTTTTTAGAATTTTGAGACAGGGTATCCCTAAAGTTGCCCAGGCTGGCCTTATACTTGTGATCCTCCTGCCTCAGCCTCCCGAGTTGCTGAGTGTACTACCACACTTGACCATGACTGACTCTTGGTAAGGAAATAATTCAATTAGTAGTCAGAGGAAAGTACCTCTATTAGAGAGTAAACTTTTATCTGTGAGTTATGATATTAATACATTGTACACAGGGAATGAAGAATGTTGATTTATTGGGTACGTTAAGTAAAAGCCAACTAAGAGTATGGATTATAACACATTTTCAAAGATGCTAAAGCCCATAACTGGTTACAAAGCAGTAAAGGCAAAAAGAAGAAATTACTGATAATTTACAGGCAAGAAATTGTAGAAAGAAAATTAATAAGAAATACTCGTTAAAATTAGTGGAAAAAATGCATTAGTGACAATGATAAACCTTTTCACACTTGAGCTTCAATTTTTGTGCTTTCTTTACAAACTGAAGGACTCTTATTAAAAACACCAGTGAGCAAAATTTAGAACCCAAACAGGACATACCTTGATTGAATGTATACCTGGCAGATTCCTACCTGAAATGTTACACATCCCACAGGCAGATATTTCCGGTCCTCCAACATGCTCAAATATTCAGCAACAAGTGCTGCTGAGTGGACTAGACACTGTGCAGCTTCAGCATGATTGCTTCGTTCCGAATGTTTGCCAGCCATGTTTTGCAACCAGGTCAATCGTAGATCTGGAGAGGTCTGGTAACCTTTGGCAATTCTAATTGAAACAGAAATTATTCTCTATTAGCATGTGCTTCCCAAGCTAGGAGAAATTTTAGATAGCATGTTCAGAGTTTACATGGACAGGTTTCCATTTCTGCATACAACCTATCAAGGTGATTTTTGTTGTTGTTTGTAGTACTGAGTACTAGGGATTGAACCCAGGAGTGCTCTACTGCTGAGCTACATTCCCTACCCCCAACTTTTTTTGAGGGCCTTGCTAAATTGCCCAGGTTGATCTAGAATCTGTGACTTTCCTGCCTCAGCCTCCTGATTAACTGGGATTATGGATGTGCACCACCATGCCCAGCTATGTTGTCTTTACATTAAAGGGAATAAAGTTGTTTTACTTGTGTATAATGAATTACAAAATGGAAAAGAGATGGTCATACAGCAAAGAAAAATTCTGAAGTTTTACTACTGATCCATCAAGATATAAAAAGAAGGCTGGGCACAGTGGCATACACCTGTAATCCCAGTGGCTTGGGAGGCTAAGTCAGGAGCATCACAAGTTCAAAGCCAGCCTCAGCAGTGGCGAGGCACTTAGCATCTCAGTGAGAACCTGTCTATATATAAAAAACAAACAAACAAATAAAAGCAAAAACAAAAAAACAAACCCAAAATACAAAATAGGGCTGGGGGTATGGCTCAAAGGTCGAGTACCCCTTATTCAATCCCTAGTACCAAAAAAAAAAAAAAAAAAAAGGAACTACAGATTTCTCAAAATTTGTCCCTAGAATCAATACCTTTAGTCATAATTAAAGATAATTAATGTTATGACAAAACATATATATACTGTATTTTCTTCTTAAATGACTGATTTATACAAAATATAGGTTTTGGACCTTCCTAGGAAGTCTGGGATCCAGGACACCAACATGTTAAATATGTGTCTATGATTATTTTTGAAATCCTGTTTTTGATAAGCAATGAACAAGTATGCATAGTTCTTTTTTTTTAAATAGCTTTATTGAGGCATTAATGATAGGTAATAAACTGCATATGTTTAAAATGTACAATTTGCTAAGTTGTGACATATGTATATACCCATAAGACCACCACCACAAGCAAGATAATATAATAAAAACATTCATCAATCCCAAGTTTTCTCATAACTGTGTGTCTATACTCCCTCTTGCCCTTTCCAATTCATCTCCCACCATTCCCAGTCAAGAACTGAAATACCTTTTATTACTACAGTTTTACACAGTTCTTAAAAGAGGTGATACAGATGATCTAAAAAGCAGCTTGGAACTTTTCAATCTACCATTAGAAAATCACTTAAATAATTTTCATATGTTTAACTTTTTTAATCTAATGTTACTAGTGTCTTACTAAATCCATTACATAAAGTATAAGGGAATCAAACAAATGCTACCTGTACATTAGGTCAATCAACATTTCAGGATCTTCCTGGTGTTCCTTCATTTTAACAGTATCAGAAAGGATCATGTGGAGATTGAAAACCAGATCTTGGACCTGCATCAGAGGATTATATAAAAATGTTTATTACTCATTTACAATCACTAAATTGGGAGATATTTCAGATAAACACCTAAAGATTTCAGAACAAATTATATGATATTGATAGTTTTACAGAGGGTAAAAATGTTGGGGTATGGAAAGGAAAGGGTAGTAAACTATATAAATTGCTTAGACCATGTTTTTCCAGTTCTTTTCCCTGGAAACAAGGAGAGCTATAAGCAGAAATAAACTATAGGGATATAGGGAATACAGAGTGCAAAAGGAAAATTCTGTCCTATGTTTCTGATTCTACTAAAATGTAATTTGTAGAAACTTTAGTTTTGAAGGCAAACTACTGTTTGACTAATAAGTGGGAGTAATATTTCACTACCACACTTTGTCTGTATTACTTACCTAAGTCTATGGTTTTGCTTGTTACAAATGTACAGAAGTAAACCCAAAGATACTGAGTATCCCCAAAAGGAAGGGTATCTTAATAAAATAAAGATTCAGTCTTCGCTGAGGCACATGATAAGAGGACTGAAAGAAAAACAAGGGACCCACCAACAAAAACTGATATTTGATTTAACAAGCCTACTTCAATTAATAATTTGTAAAGTAATGTTTCTGACCTGATCAGGAAATGTTGTTTCCCTCAATTCCAGATCTTCTTCAGCATATGTCAATATAGTCTTTAAAGAACGTCTTAAAAATTCTTCATTAAAATTCTGAGATGTGCCCACCAAGGAGGATAGTGACATTGTTACTTGCATTTTAACCCTGGCAAAGTTCTGTAATAGAGAGATGGTCAGGTCAGTATTTAATATAAGAAGGCTTAGAGTAAAAAAATGCTTTTTTTTTTCTTTGCCAGAAAAAAAAAATTTTTGATTAAAAACATACCATTCTGAGTTGATACTAAATTTTAAAGTAATGAAACAGGCATATTGAAATCTTATTTTAGAAAGGACATAGAACTAAAGAATCTTGCTACGAGTAATGTGCTAAGAAAGATGGTTAAAAAAGGCATGTGTTAGAATTTAATTAGAATCACGTCTAGTTCTTTATGTTTATTATGAGGTATGTTATTAATTATAACACCATTTTACTGATAAGGTTAAGGAGCCTGACATCACAAAACCCTTAAGTTGTAGATGTAGCATTTTAATAGTCTGTTTAATTAGGTCCCTTCTATGTGAAAGTAATTTAACATACTTCCTACATTAAGTAACTTAGGGTAGAATCTTTTGCAGTGATGCCTTTAAGCATTTAAAATGTACATTCTTCCTTTTTCAATGTAAATCCATATTTGTTCCAGCATTCCCTGTTATGAAATCACTCTTAGGAGGTTATCAATGATAACCTACTAATTGCCAAATCCAGGATACTTTTTGTCAATATCCACTTGACATTTTCGTATATTTGGATGTACTGATAATTAATAATTTCCTCCTAGATCTTTAGTGGCACTACTTTATACTGGTCTTCCTATTCTTCATCCACTCCTTTTTAAACTCCTTTGTTCCTTGGTAGTCTTTCTTACATACCAGTGTTTACAAAATTCTGTCAAAAACCTCTCTTCACACTTGATATGCTCTAATGTTTTTGCCTTCATCTAGCCTAAGTATGTGTTTTTGTCTTCAAATTATATCTTTCTAGAGTGCCAGACTATCATGTTTTACTAGATAGCGCCACTCGAGGGTACCTCAAGGTCAACATGTCTAACATACCTTCTCTTCCTATTGATTATCTAAGTAAATGATGCTACTATTCTTGTAGTCATGCAAGCTAAAAATATAGGGGCCATCCCATACTCATTCTGCCATTTCATTATTGGTATGATAAATCTATTCCATGTCATCTCCAAATCTATTCTAATCTGTCTTTTCTCCATTCCCAGTGCCACTGCTTTAGTTTATATCCTTACCATTTCTTTCTTGGATTACTACAATAACTTTCTAGTTAATCTCCTTGACTTTTTCTCTTATCTCTTAAGGTCATCTTCTCTGTAGCACCAGGGAGCTTTTTATAATATTTACATCTTAACACATCACTCCTCTCCTTAAAACACTCCAGTAGCCTCCCATAGCATAAAGGATAAAATTCAAGTATTCGATTAGGTAAATAAGTCAAACTATATATTGAGAGTACATTGAGAAACAAAAGAAGTATCTGCCTATAAGTTAGTCTAGGCCTTTGCAATTACAACTTTATCCCTAACTATTCTCTCTTCCAGCCAGAACCATCAAAGAGTGTCAAAAAGGATTGTGTTTGCCTGATGAACACTGCTTATTCATATCCTGCCCCATTAAATGCTAAGCTACTTGGGGGGAGAGGGAGACTGTCCTTTCATCTACATTTGCCCAGCTGAGAACACAGGTGAATACTTTAGTGACTGTTGAATATAACAACCATATACACCACTTCCAATTTTAAGTCACCTATTCCTTTTTAGAGGCACTACCTGTTAGTAATATGACAAACTGCCCTTTTCTGTCTACTATATAAAGCTTTCCTAAAATAACAGAAAAAAATACCCAAACAAACAAACAAACAAACAAAAAACTATAAGTGTGGTAAAATTTTAGGGACTTTATTTCAAAAACTAAATAAGACCAATAGGAAAAACAAAATCCCATAAACTCTACCTTCATCAAAATAAGGTGAGACATAAAATCCATAATTTTTTTTTTTTTTTTTTTTTTTTTTTTTTTTTTTTTTTTGTACCTGGGATTGAACTCAGGGGTACTCAACCACTGGGCCACATCCCTGGCCCTTTTTTTGTATTTTATTTAGAAACAGGGTCTCACTGAGTTGCTAAGTGCCTCACCATTGCTGAGGCTGGCTTTGAACTTGCCATCCTCCTGCCTCAGCCTCCCAAGTGCTGGGATTATAGGCGTGTGCCACCATGCCCGGCAAAATCCATAAATTTAACAAGTGAGTAAGGGTTGTTAAGATAAGCTAAGGCAGGAAGTAGTTCCAATGCAAGACAATGAAGGGAAAGTACAGTGAGGAATCCCAGGGCACAGATTTCAGAACTAACCAGAAAAAAAATAATCCCTTTAAAAAAAGAAACTTGCCTTGAAGTGAGTTTGTCTGGAAAACAAATAATCTAAATATCTAGTAGGGCTCAACAGAGATGGACCACTCAGAAAATTCAGGAAGTTAAGAAAGATGTGTATTTTATAGCAAAATCTCACTAAAAACAGTTGTGTGTGTGCTTTGGAGGGTGGTAGTGGGGATTGAACCCAGAGCCTAGAATATGTTAGGAAAATGTTCTACTACTGAGCTACATCCCCAGCCCTTTTAATTTTGAGACAGGGTCTTGATAAATTGTCCAGCCTGGACTTGAACTTGCAACACTCCTGCCTTGGCCTCCTGAGTAGCAGGGATGCATCATGACACCCAGAAACAAAGACACATTCTGGAAGGAATTGGGCCAATAATCCAATTTATCCAGCTGGTTAATAAAATGATAAAAAAAAAAGATGAGCAAAACTTACCAGATAAAGAATACAGACATGAATACATTAACAACAGGGATACCAGAAATATGCCCTTAGGTGTTTCTGTCATTGTGTGAATCATAGAGTGTACTTACATACACCAAGTTGGCTATAATATGGTGATATAATATTATAAGCCCACCATTGTATAGGCGGTCTGTCATTGACCACAACATTGTTAAAAAGATGTATAACTTTACTTAATAGAAAAATGTTGTGATCAAAGAGATGAAGATTCTTTTTTTTTTTTTTTTTTTTTTTGGTACCGGGGATTGAACTCAGGGGCACTCAACCACTGGGCCACATCCCCAGCCCTTTTTTGTGTTTTATTAGAGACAGGGTCTCACTGAGTTGCTAAGTGCCTCGCCATTGCTGAGGCTGGCTTTGAACTAGCGATCCTCCTGCCTCAGCCTCCCAAAGTGCTGGGATTACAGGCATGCACCACCACGCCCGGCAGAGATGAAGATTCTAATGAATATTTTGCCCTATATACAAATTTATGAAGATATTACACCTTTAGGAAGAAAAACAAGAAAATTATAAGAACTCAAGGAAAGATGGTAAGAATCAAAAACAAATAACATAAAGTAGGAGCTTAAATGTGAGCTGGCACAAGAAAAAATTTACTTGAAAAAAATATAAATGAAGATGAAATTTTAAAACTGTCAAAAAAGAAGAGAATATGATAGGTAAAAAGTAAAGCAAAAAAGATCCAACATATGTATAACTGGTACTCAAGAAAAAAACCCAAATACTGGAACAAAACAAATATGGAATTTATATTCAAGAAAGTTTTCTGAAATAAATGAATGGAAAGTTTACATTATGTGCCTAGAAAATTCAACAAAAATCAGCCAATACCAAGACACATTCTAGAAAATCCATTTAATTTTAAATATAAAAATTCCCTTGAGCAGCTAGGAGACAAAAATAAGTATCCTTTTCCCCCCTACTAAGTATTCTTTAATATGTTTTGCTGACCTTTCTTGTGCTTTTTATTATTCAAAGTCTGAGGCAAAAATTTCATAACCACCCTTGTTGTCCTACAAGTACAGATAACTTTAAACAATCAGGAACTTGGGGAATATTATTCTTAAGACTTCCTTGAGGACAATATTTATTCAAATAAGATATGATTAAAACAACAAAACAGCCCTGCAATACTTCATTTTACAGGACTAAGAACCAAGATTGAAGTGCTACAATTAAAAGAAAATAGGGAGAGAAAAAGATGATGAAAAAGAGAATGCTGCTATATCTGCAATAGATAGAAATCAATATTATTTGAAGCTGACAACATATGTGCATATGCAACAACACAAATATAAAGAATAAGAAAGATAGTTTATAGTAAGAAATATTGAGGCAGGAAGAATGACAGAGGGGAGGAAAGAAAAGGGAGTTAATAGCTACTGTCTTAAACAGTGTTTCTTAGCTTTTATCCCATTATTGTCTCCCTAAGAAACCTTTTTATATATTTTTTCTAATCACTTATCTTCTATTATATTTGATACCAGAGATAGTGTATATCCATTTATATACTCTTTGTATATCTGGATTTGTATGCTAAAAGAATAAATAGAGGTTACTTCATTTTGTTCAATGCAAAGATATGAATGACTAAATAAAAATTTTACATTAAAAACTGAAAACTAGGGACTGGGGCTGGGGCTCAGTGGTGGAGTGCTGGCTTAGCAGGAGTGAGGCATTGGGTTCGATCCTCAGCACCACATAAAAAATAAATAAGTAAAGGTATTGTGTCCATCTACAACTAAAAAGTAATTATTTAAAAAAAAAGAACCCTGGGCTGGGGTTGTGGCTCAGCGGTAGAGCGCTCACCTAGCACATGCGTGGCCCGGGTTCGATCCTCAGCACCACATAAAAACAAACACGTTGTGTACAACTAAAGCAAATAAATAATTTTAAAAAAAAAAAAAAACCCTGAAAACTAAATTTAAATTGATTTTATAGCTTGCTTGTTGATTAAATTTTAATGGCATTTTTTGGTCTAAATAGTAATATATCAAATTGGCAATTTATATAAATATAAAATGATCAATATAATCAAATTAAAACAATTTAAAAACTGCTATTTCTCCAGCAAAGTAAAAATTCAATTTCTTAAAAACTATTTCAGTAATCCCAGCACTTGGGAGGCTGAGGTAGGAGGATTGCGAGTTTAAAGCCAGCCTCAGCAATGGCAAGACACTTAACAACTCAGTGAGACCCTGTTTCTAATAAAATACAAAAAAGGGCTAAGGATGTGGCCCAGTGGCTGAGTGCCCCTGAGTTGAATCCCCGGTACCACAAACAAACAAACAAAAAAACTTATTTCAATGGCCAGGTGTAGTAGCATATGCCTATAATCCCCAGGACTGGGGAGGCTGAAGCAGGAGGATCACAAGTTCAAGGCCAGCCTCTCAAAATTAAAAACAAAATATAAAAGAAGTGGGGGTGTAGCTCAACAGTAAAGCATGCCTTGGTTCAATCCCAGTACACACACACACACACACACACACACACACACACACACACGTATATATATAAAATTGCACTTGACTTTTGCTTGATATATGAAAATGGGTTTTAATAAAGTAGCTGCTAGATATTCATTCAGATATTGTTATTTGTTTCTTTTCAGCAATTGACATAATTAATGATGGGCTGCATTACCTTTTAAGACTTATCTAGTAAATCATAAAGTTTGAAAAAAAATTTCAAAGCCCAAGTCATACACCAGAGCTGTGAGAATTAAGCATAAACAATATCCACAATGAAGTCAATGGATGCTAACCTCTTGTCACATTTGATATCATGCAATTTATTAAAAGTCCCCCAATATGGCACACAAAATAAAGCAAAAGAATAGTTTTGTAAGATCATTTTTTTAAAACAGAAAAAAGAACACGAAAGATTTATTACATGCCTATGGCATGAGAGTATTAGATTCTGTAACACCAATTCTGCATGGGTGTGTTCTTTGTTCATCTACCATTAACTCAGTGTCAATGCTGCTCATGTAATACCCATTAAGACCAATGAGAGGAAAAAAAAATACTAAAGAATGCTGGCATGATTGAAGACCTGAATTGTACGAATATACTCTGTATACAAACAATTGTATGTAAAAAGATGCTAAATACATGCACTATGAGTTGTACATATTAAAAATTATAAATAAAAATAAAGAAAAAAAAAGAATGCTGAATTTTGGAGGGCCACAAACCACTGTAATAGACAGGGATTTTCTTTTTTTAATCCCAACAAGAACCGATTTTTAATCCTGTGATGATGATACGGCCCCATTGAGAATGTGTGAGCTAAAGAAAGAGAGACCTAAGGGTATTGTATAATTATAAAGGTAGCTATTAGAAAAAATATAAATTTTGCTAAATGTGATAAATACAACACCCAAAAAATAAGGTGAAATGATTATACAGTGTAAGATGAGAATAACCAACACAAAATTTTTAAGGGGGATGTGGGCAGGGGAAGAAGGCATTACAAAATAATGTAACAGAATTCCAGGATGTATCTAATACAATAACAAATAAGAAAAAGTTTATTTCAAATTAGAAAGGGATCATAAAGAAAAATTCTGCTGTAGGGTGTATAAGAGAGGCACAAAAATAAAGTAAAAGTAAAAGAACAGGCAAAGGTAACTGAAGCAAGTTCAATTACAAAGAAAGCAGAGGTAAAGATCTTAATGCCATACAATGTGGAATTTGGGTCAAAAATTTTAAATGCAACCAAGAGTGTTGGTTTTAATTCAAAGGGGACTAATTCAAAAGAAGACATAATAGCCATGAATATTAACACCCCAAAGTAAGAGCTAAAAAAGAAAAAGATACACATATTTAGGTTTTAATTAACCTTTGTCAATCAAGTAGACCAAAAGATAAACAAGGATACAGAAATACAAAATAATGTAGTCAATGAAATATAGTTGCTTGGCATATAATTAACTCAATATTCTAAACATAGAAATGCCTCTTCTTGGGCTGGGGTGTGGCTCAGCGGTAGAGCACTCGCCTAGCACATGTGTGGCCCGGGTTCGATCCTCAGCACCACGTAAAAGTAAAGACATTGTGTACAACTAAAACAAATAAATAGCCGGGTGCAGTGGCGCAAGCCTGTAATCCCAGCACTTGGGAGGCTGAGGCAGGAGGATCGCGAGTTCAAAGCCAGCCTCAGCAATGGTGAGGCACTTAGTAACTCAGTGAGACCCTGTCTCTAATAAAATACAAAAAAGGGCTGGGGATGTGGCCCAGTGGTTGAGTGCCCCTGAATTCAATCCCGGTACCAAAATAAATAAATAAACAAACAAATAAATAAATATTTTTTAAAAAGAAAGAAGAAAAGAAATGCCTCTTCTTTTAAGTGCTTGTGATAAATTCATAAAAATTGATTTTATGTTTGGACACAAATATATGTATATACCCATAGTACATAAAAGGCTAAATGGCATATACATTGTATAATTATAATGCAATAAAACTAAAAATTAACATCAAAACTTTGAAACAAAAAGACTCATTAACTCTTTCGCTTAAAAAGAAAATACAAACTGAAATTACAATATTACTACATATCAGACATACCAATGAGACACCAAAAGAAGTGCTTGAAGGAAAATTCATGGCCTTAAATATTTACATGAATTAAATATGTGACTCATAGTTTAGGAAAAAATGCTAGGTACAGTGGCACATGCCTGTAATCCTTGCAGCTGGGGAAGCTGAGGCAGGAGGATCATAGGTTCAAAGCCAGCCTCAGCAACTTAGCAAGACCTTGTCTCAAAAATTTTTTAAAAAGGGCTGGAATGTGGTTCAGTGGTTAAGTGCTCTTGGGTTCAATCCCTGGTATCAAAAAGGAAAAAATACAACACATGAATATAATATCTAATAAAAAAAGGAATTTTTTTAAAATTGTGAAATGCAATCATAAAATATCAAGCCAAGATAGTTAAGTCTTTAATTTTTTTTTATTAATTTCTTTTTATTGGTAATTAAAATTTTAAATTGATAAACATACATTTATATACTGTCTATATTGCCATATGTATGTGTATGTACTTATATATTTATCTATCTATATGGTATAGGAAACAAAATTGGAGATTTGGACTTCTGTTAAGATATTCACAGAATGAGAAATATCAAGATAATCTAAGATTAGACTCAAAATGTACAAAAGCTCCATGGTCTTCCAAAAAGCTATTTTAATAGCTATCTATTAAATTTATATTTCATTATTATGAATCCAGAGAATTTTCATGGGAAAATACTTACATTCCCAATCTCAAAGTTTTGTCTCATGAGTAGGTAAAGTGAGGCACTAGCGTGTGACCGGATGGTACTGATACTACTGCTACAGTGTCGGAGAAGTCGGAGGCATAAATCAGCACACTGTTCTGTTTCTTCTTCAAACAAGAGTTCAGGGAACTATAAAAACAATATCAACACTGAATTTACACAGTAAAAATTCCAGAGATATATTAATATAAGCCTGAGTTGGACATCTGGCAGATCAGCACAGAAACTAAATGGATGGTTAAAGTACAATATTAACTAATGGTTAACAGTGTGGACCACAGCCAGACAGATGGGGTTCAAATATTGATGATGCTACTTACCAAGGTTACTAGTCGGGTGACCTTGGACAAGTTTTCTCATCCATAAAGTAGGCCTAATAACAATATCTACATGGGATTGTTATGAGGCTTCGATCAGATAATGTGCAAAAAACACACAGTATAATAACCAACATATAATAATTTAATATTTTTTTATTCTTACAAAATAGTATAAAAATATTTTCACTGGCTAAATTTAATCAGCAATACTGTATTTCATCTTCTAGGATGACAAAGATCAAATAGTTACCTTCAAAAATTAAGAATACACAATATTTTTGGGGAAAACAAGCATAGGAAAGAAATATTTGAAGCAACTGAACAAATAAATACTTTTCTATTCATCATACAATAAATTATTTTCACTGGGTTGATTGCTTACACATTATAATCCTGATAAATTGATTTGAAAAAAGAACAAGGTGAAGAGAAAATAAGAAAAGCTTCATATTTAAGATTAACTATTGATTTCAGGCCATTTTTCACATCAAAATTACTATCTTTTATATTAAAAATTGGTCAATGGTGATCCAAATAAATGAGAAAAAAAATGTGATCGTGGACAACATTAATAAAGAAAGCAAAGTCAGACAAGACTATAGGTACAAAATAACCTACCTTTGACACAAGGGCTCTCTGTGTAGCAAAACAGTGTTGCAGATAAACAGCACTTTGGTTACAGGCCATGCTATGTAGCAGTACTTTTAGCACTCCACCAAGAATGCTCTCTTTGGACTCTGTTACAGAAACTGTCTGCAATTTAAAAATAAATAAATAAACAGAATGGAGATATACTTGCAATTTGGTCAGGGAGGTAAAATTTGTAATTTATAACAAATTTTTATAAGATAAGAAAATAATAGCAGGTAGGAGGACTTCAAGGAGAAACTGAGCAGGATTTGGATAATATAAGGAGGAAACGGGAAAAAAAAAGAATAGAATTTAAATGAGAAGAAAAAAAAGAGAAGCACACATATAATAGTAAGAAACCATAAAGTATGTTCTAGGGAAATTTGTAAATAAATCTGGACTGACTTGAGATTTATGTAGAAAATAACCAGAGTACGGTTGAAAACCTGGAGTGGTGCCCACGGCAGAGAATTTTAATTATATGCCTATAGCCATTCTTTCTTTTTTTTTTTTTTTTTTTTTTGGTACTAGGGATTGAACCCAGGGGTGCTTAACCATGGAGCCATGTCCCCAAGCCCCCAACCTTTTTTAGTATTTTAGTTAGTAACAGGGTCTCACTGAGTTGCTTGGGACCTCACTAAATTGCTGAGGCTGGCTTTCAACTCGCAACCCTCCTGCCTCAGTCTGCTGGGATTCTTCCTTTAGGAACAGAAACCTTGGACTTTAGCTGGGAACTCTGAATCCAGCTACAGAGAAATGGGAAAAAGAGAGAAGTTTAATCCTTTGAGATATGCCCTTAGAGGCACAAGTATATACTATGCTTCTGTTGCACTGACTGAAAAGATGTAAGGGCTAAAGCCTGAAAAAGTGTTTTGAATTAGTTATCTCGGATTTATTATTTCTTCTTATTCTCTCTCTTTTTTTACTGCAACTAATATACGATATCAAAACATAAGAGTTTCTACATCTGAAAAGTTGCCCATCCTTCTTAGGCAATTAAGACAAACTGAATTTTTTATATTTTTAAAATTTTAAATAGGGCAATGAACAGTAAAATATTTTAAGAAGAATAATCTCATGGAAAGGTAGAGAATGGATTAAAAAGGGAAGAATACAGAGTGAATATTAAGAAGCAGGCAGTCATTGTCATAACTTTGAAATAAGAACCTGACTGAGTAGTGGTAGTTGAAAAGGAATGGAAGTAAAAGGTGAGAGACATATTTACTAAAACAAATGAGAAATCTTGGTAATTGATTTAAATACTCTATCTTCTACTTGGTGGCTGTGTAATCAAGGGCAATCACTTAACATTTCTGTGGCTAACTATTTTCATTTACAGGATGGGGATATTAATGATTTCAACTGCATGTTTTTGTTTTATACAGGGAATTGAGCTCAGGGGTGCTTAACCACTGAGCCACATCCCATCCCTTTTTGTATTTTATTTAGAGACAAGGTTTTGCTGAGTTACTTAGGGCCTCACTAAATTGCAGAGGCTGGCTTTGAACTCACGATCCTTCTGCCTCAGCCTCCCAAGCTGCTGGGATTACAGGCATGCAGGAGCCCTGTTTGGAGAGATGGCTTGAAATTGCGGTTGACTATGAGCCGTGGAGATTTGGGCATTGTCGCCTTCCGTAGTCTCACGGGACTTGTCCTGGGATCTCGAGTGACTTGGCCGAAATTGCTGATCGGGTCAGCGCCATTTTTTGGTGGTGTGTGTGGCGTGTGTTAGTCGTTGTTAGAACCAGAGAGAAAAGTTATCAGAATAAAAAGCTGTTCGTCTCCAGTTCGCCTCTGAACTTCTTCCTGCGGCTTCGTTGCTCCAAGCGCTTCAGGCGGCAACAGGTGGCGGCCCGTACGGGGAACTTCGGAGCGGACAGGTAAGAACTGAAAGGTCTCTAAAGATGGGTTCGAATATAACTGAATCCCAAGTGATAGAGGCTATGCAAAGACTCCTTGATATACCTGACTCTGTTCTCAGTGAGGAGTATATAGAAAAAAGTGAAAGTGATCAAAAAAGCGTAGCTTCCACTGGGCCAACTAAGACCAGTAAAGAGAGTATTAGAAGAGTCCCAAAAATGACAAAAATCCAAGCTATTAAAGCTATTCGGGAGTTATTGGTGATAGCTGAAGGATACTTGCTCTTAATGGAACCTGGGCCTCAGGATATTGCTGTCAGTGAAATTAGCAGTGGTGAGGAATCTAGTAAAAGTGATCCTGAGAAAATGAGGAAAAAGAAACTAAAAAAGACCGAGAAAAAGGACCGTCAGGTAGAGGAACCACTTGTGTCCTCTACTCCCCCATGGGTGGAATCCATTACAGAAAATATGAAGGGTATTACTAGGCATTTGCATACTCTAGAAACAGAAATAAAAAGTCTTTCTGATCGCTTATGCGCTCTTGAGGACAACTCACAGATACATTGGGAACCGCCAGCATTTGAAAAGAAAAATGGACAGAGGGTCCATCAGTCAGTAGATTTCAAAACAATAAAAAATCTCAAAGAGGCAGTAATGACTTATGGGCCCCAAGCTCCTTTCACGTTGAGTATGCTGGAGTCCCTTAACACCTTTAGCTTAACCCCCTCAGACTGGAAAAGTCTATGTAAAGCAACATTAAGCGGGGGGCAATTCTTGGTTTGGCGATCGCAATTCCAAGAACTTTGTATAGAAACGGCTAAAAGAAACGCGGCTGCAGGGTTTGAAAACTATAATATAGACATGCTCACAGGAGAAGGGCAATTCGCAGACTTACAGGCTCAAACAGATTATGACCCAGATGTATATGCTCAGATAAACACAGCTGCCTTAGAGGCATGGAAAACTGTACAAGGACCTGGGGATCTACAAGGTAGCTTGTCAAAAGTGATTCAAGGACCTAATGAGCCGTATGCTGACTTTGCTGATCGACTTTTGAGAACTGCAGGTAGTGTGTTTGCAGATGTTGACCAAGCTATGCCATTAGTTGTTCAATTAGCTTATGAAAATGCTAATAAATGGTGCCAAGCAGCCATCAGGCCATGGAGAACTAAAAAGGATCTTTCCGTATATATACAACTACGTAAAGATATAAATGACACCTTTGTCACAGGAAATGTGATTGCAGCCTCAATGAGAGGTGCTTCCCCTCGAAATTTCACAAAGGCTAAACGTAGACATTATAATCAATCAGGATATTCCAGGCAAAATTATCATAATCAATCAGGCTATTCTAGGCAAAATCCCAAAAGAGAAATAAGACCAAGCTCATACCGTGCCCCAGGCCGCTGCCCCAGGTGTAAAAAGGGAAATCATTGGGCCAATAAATGCCATTCAAAATTTGACATCCATGGAAATCCTTTGTTCAGGAATTCAAAAAACGGGGCACGGGGCCCAATACCCCGGGGCCCACAAATGTACGGGGCATTGCAGGAGGAGTATCCTCAAGCATCCACTCAGATGCTTCCCCGACACAATCCTTACTACCCATCCACTCCCTCGCCAGAGGAACAAGAGGAAATGCAGGATTAGACCTCTGTTCCACCGCCCGAATAGTGTTAACACCTGAAATGGGGGTTCAACTGATTCCCACAGGAGTCAGAGGACCTCTTCCCTCAGGGACTGTAGGACTTATTATCGGGCGTAGTCCTAAAAGCTTATTAGGTTTGCAAGTGACCCCAGGTGTAATAAACTCAGACTACAAAGGGGAAATAAAAATAATGCTTAGATCACCCCAAAGTATAAGTTTTGTTAATCAAGGAGATAGAATTGCTCAGTTGCTTCTCCTTTCCAATTTACATAATTCATTTAAAATGGGTATGCCTCAAGAAGGGAACAATAGAGGATTTTGTTCCAATGACTCAAGACCCATGGCTTGCTGGGTTCGAGACTGTTCAAGGAGGCCTATGTGTAAAATAAAAATCCAAGGAATAGAAATGGAGGGATTAATAGATACTGGAGCTGACTCTTCCATTATTAATTTACGCCAATGGCCCAAGCACTGACCTCTGCAAAAAGCTTCAACCAGTTTAAGAGGCTTGGGATATAATAACCTCCCAGATAAAAGTGCGGTAATTTTAAAATGGGAGGATGATGAAGGCCATAAAGGAACATTTCAGCCTTATGTTTTACCTAATCTACCGGTTACTTTATGGGGAAGAGATATTTTGCAACAAATGGGAGTACACCTTGCAACCAAGCCTGCAGATGTTAAATGTGAAAACCTACAGGGAAATCTTAACCATAAAAGAACTCATTATCAAAAAGTACAGAGTAATCTTAACCCTAAAAGTAATCATTATCATAAAGGAGAAAGATATTTTTTTTCGGGGCCACTGAGAAAATAATTTTGAAAATACCATGGCTTTCTGATAATCCAAGTGGCCCCTATCTAAAGAGAAATTACAAGCGGCCCACATATTAGTTCAGGAACAATTAGAAGCAGGTCATATAGAACCTTCCACCTCTCCCTGGAATTCCCCCATATTTGTGATCAAGAAAAAGTCAGGAAAATGGCGATTGTTACATGATCTTAGACAAATTAATAAAACCATGCAAGTTATGGGCCCTACTCAACCTGGACTTCCTAGTCCCGTAGCTATTCCAAAAAATTTCCATCTTATTACTCTTGATATAAAGGATTGCTTCTTTTCTATTCCCCTACATCCTCTGGATGCCCCCAGGTTTGCTTTTTCACTTCCTTCTATTAACAATAATGGCCCTGATCAGAGATATCAATGGAAGGTTTTACCACAGGGAATGGCTAATAGCCCCACCATATGCCAAATATATGTGGACAAGGCTATCCAACCCATTAAAAATAAATATCCAAACCTCATGTGTCTACATTACATGGATGATATTTTATTGGCCCACCCTAATCAAAAAATCTTATTTAATATATTCAGTGACGTGGTCGAAAATTTTAAAAAATATGGATTATATATAGCAGAAGAAAAAGTTCAAACCAGATCTCCCATATTATATTTAGGATTTAAAATCATGGATACTTTTGTTAGACCCCCAAAAATTCTAATAAATAAAGAACATTTGACCACCCTCAATGATTTCCAAAAACTACTGGGAGACATTAATTGGCTTCGCCCTACACTAAATCTCACTACTGGCCAACTAAAACCTTTATTTGACATCCTTCGCGGAGACCCTGATCCATCTTCACCACGAACATTGACTCCTGATGCTAGGAAAGCTTTAAAGTTAGTAGAAAAAGCCATCGAAGGAGCTCATTGTGATAGATTTGATTTAACTCAACCGCTGATGTTGATTATTATTTCTTCACAATATACACCCACAGGAGTATTTTGGCAACAAGGGCCTTTATTATGGATACATTTGCCCATCTCTCCTAAAAGTATAATTGAATCTTATACCTCCATGGTGGCTAAACTTATTCTTCAAGGACTTAAGACTTCTACTAAAATATTTGGCATTCACCCTGCTACTATTATTACTCCCTATTCATCATCACAGATTGAATATTTATGCTTCAATGATAATGATTGAGCTATAGCTAAATGCTCTACTTCTGCAAATTTTGATAATCATCTTCCTAAGTCCCCTATATTATCTTTTTGTATTAATCATCCTATTATATTTCCACAGGTAATAAAAAATCAACCTATTCCTAAGGCATTTAATGTATTTACAGATGGGTCCTCAAATGGTACTGCTACAGTAGTCACTAAAAAAGAAAATATGACTTACATAACTGCACACAAATCAGCTCAACTAGTGGAACTGGAAGCTGTGGTAAGAGCTCTGGAAAATTTTAGGGACCAGCCCGTAAACATTTTTTCAGATAGCCACTATATTGTACAAGCCGTCCCAAAATTAGAGTTAGCAGGACCAATAGCACCTCATACTCCAGCCTTTAAATTGTTTTATCAAATACAAAAACTTTTGTGGGCAAGAAAAGAACCTCTATTCGTAGGCCATATTAGAGCACATACTAATTTGCCTGGTCCCCTCCATGAAGGTAATCAAAGGCTGATGAACTTACAAAAACAATATTTATACTTTCAGTGCTACAACAAGCTACTTTATTTCACTCCCAGTTTCATGTCAACAGCACCACCTTACAACGTAGGTTTAAAATCACAAAGGAGCAAGCCAGAACAATTGTAAAAGATTGTAAATCTTGTATGACACATTTGCCCAATCCTCATTTCGGCGTTAACCCTAGAGGATTAATGCCCAATCATTTGTGGCAGATGGATGTTATGAGCCAAGTTTTGGAAAATTGCGATTTATTCATGTGACCATAGATACATGCTCAGGCATGATTTTTGCTTCCTTACATTCTGGAGAAAAAGTTAAAGATGTTACATCTCATTGTTTGCAAGCTTTTGCTGCATTGGGCATCCCCAAAATGCTTAAAACAGATAATGGCCCCGCATATACGTCCTTATCTTTCAAACAGTTTTGCGCAAAATTCAATATATCCCATAAAACAGGCATCCCATACAATCCTTAGGGTCAGGGCATTATTGAAAGAGCAAACCGAACACTGAAAATTATGTTATTAAAACAAAAAGAAGGAAATTGGAAAAGTCCTAAGGACAGATTGGCAGTTGCCCTGTTTACCTTAAATTTTTTAACTTTAGACTCTAATGGTTATTCTGCTGGAGACAGACATTGGAATCCACACCAACAACATAAACCTTTGGTTTACTGGAAGGATGTTCTTTCAGGTACATGGAAGGGTCCAGATCCAGTATTAATTTGGGGAAGAGGATCTGTTTGTGTTTTTCCAAAACACGAATCCTCTCCAATATGGATACCATCTAGATTAATAAAACAGGTACCACTTCAAGATGAAGTTATTGAAAAATCAAGATTAATAAAAAAGGTACAAAATCAAGAGGACCAAGATGAAGGTACAGAATGATTCCCTCAAAAGAGTCCTTCAAAATATTTCACAACTTAATTGTCATTCCTCCCGGCCGGGACGAGGAGATCTCTTTTTAGTGTGCACACAATTGTATTTTTTTTTTTCTTTTTATACATGTCTTTATGTCTGTATATTTGTCTACATTTCATGTTAATGTGACGTCACAAATATATGTTTGTATGTTTGTGCATCTGTCCAGTGTGACGTCACAAATAACAAGCGCTTATGAAAAAAAAAATATATATATATATATACATATGGATCCAAATAACTTTAATTCATTCTAGGTTAAGAGTATTCAATTAAGAGTAAATAATTTTATAAATGAAGGTATTTTCAATTTTGATTTATAGGTGTCCCTGGGACTTCTCTTTAGCAAACAATATGACTAGTGCTATATAACCTGATATTTTGGTGTTTTGACATAAGATTGTTTATTTGTTATTAACTTCATTTGTTTAATAGCTGATTAATTTCAATTATCTCAACAGGTAAAAGATTGCTCTGTATACAGAGACTCAAGGGTTCCAGCTAACAAATTATTTCTCTAAAGTGCCTTTACCTTTTCTTTAATCTATCTTTAATGCAGTAATTACCCTCAGTCTTTCTTTGTTTTGTTCTAAATATGATATTTTTCCAACTTATGTTTGTAGAAGCTCAACCAGCGATGTGTGTGAACAAAAATCAACTTTAATTTTCTAATCTAATTATTCTATTTTGTAGTTTGACAACTCGCCTCTTGACTCAGTGCTGCAATAGCACTGCCTTTCCTTTAATAATTGATGCTTGAGTTTCTAGGTAGCGGGCCCTGAAGATTTGCCAGTGGCATTGTCTAAACATAAAAAAAGTCTGCTGCTACAGCTGCAGGGATCGCTGCCGCTGCAAGCATCCCTGCTGCTCAAGCATCAAACAACCTCACCAACAGTGTGGCCTCTGCTCTACATGCATGGGGCCTCCTACATCAACATGTTATAACAAATGGACATTTTGATCTTTCATTGTTTGGGACTTTACGGGACAATGCCTTGCGGGTATTTGTCTAGAGAATTCAGTGTGTTACTTGATGGGACTTAGGGCAGCTGATTTGTTTAAACAATTTGATATGCTATGCAATTTGGCTCATCACCAAAAGGCTTGTCGCCTTAAAGCCGCAACATCTCCTCACAATTGGACGGCTGTTAGTCATCATACACAGTGGATCCTAAAGGGCTCCATTGGATGGCTGGTTAGCTAATGACGGGTAAGATCCCCAGAGGGGGACAACCTAAGACAGGCACAGTCGCACGGGACAGTCTCATGTGGCCGACATATCAACCTAAGACAGGAGTCAAGGGCACAGCCTTGATTATCCGATGACGGGTAAGAATGTTGGTTGCACATAGACGTCCTAGAGCATTACCTCTTTTAAAACAAAAAGGGGGAAATGCAGGAGCCCTGTTTGGAGAGATGGCTTGAAATTGCGGTTGACTATGAGCCGTGGAGATTTGGGCATTGTCGCCTTCCGTAGTCTCACGGGACTTGTCCTGGGATCTCGAGTGACTTGGCCGAAATTGCTGATCGGGTCAGCGCCATTTTTTGGTGGTGTGTGTGGCGTGTGTTAGTCGTTGTTAGAACCAGAGAGAAAAGTTATCAGAATAAAAAGCTGTTCGTCTCCAGTTTGCCTCTGAACTTCTTCCCGCGGCTCCGTTGCTCCAAGCGCTTCAGGCGGCAACACAGGCATATGCCACTGCCTAGCTTGCATGAGTTTCTTTTTTTTCTTTATATTATTTTTTAAAATTTTTTTTTAGTTGTTGATGGACCTTTATTTTTATTTATTTGTATGCGGTGCTGAGAATCGAACCCAGTGCCTCACACATGCTATGCAAGCACTCTCCCACTGAGCTACAACTCCAGCCCCTGCATGAGTTTCTTGTAAGAACTCATGAGAGTTAATATTTGTAAAGTGCTTAAGACAGTGTCTGACACAGAAAAAAATTAAATAAATGTCAATTGTAACTCCTGACACTAATGGGATAAAACTGTCTAGAAGGCTACTAATAGGACCAAATAATATAAATATATAAAAAGCCTAGCATGGTACAATGGCACACACAAGGCTCAGGCAGGAGGATCACAAGTTGGAGGACAGCCTCAGCAACTTACCAAGGCTCTATGCAATTTAATGACATCCTGTCTCAAAATAAAAATAAGGGCTGGGGATATAGCTCAGTGGCAAAGTGCCCCTAGGTTCAATCTCCGGTACCAGAAAGAGGGGGTTGGAGGAGGGAGGGAAGGAGACTCTTGTGTAAATTAAAACCCTAGAATTCTCCTGTATGTAAGTATGGCTATGCCTGCAAGTTTAAGGTAGTGTGTAAGGACAATCAAACAACTATAAGTACTCAGTGGTCATTTAGAAATGCAAGGTTAAGCTTTGAAGGGAAAAGAAAAAGAGATACAGTTTTATAATCATCCTCAAAAAATAAATGTTGATACTGTGGCTGTGAGAAGAGATAACATTTATAATTAGAGAATCAGACTGCTTAGAACTAAATCTTTAGAAATTACTGATATTTAAATTAAGTTACACAACTCAATAACTACTTTCCTCCTAGCTTTATTTACCAAGTCTATACTTTAAAATCCTCTTCTTTGTGTTCTTACCTGGACAACAATCTCCAATGTATCTAAAATGATTAGGTTTGCTTCAGTAGCCAGATTTCCATCAATTAGTGCTTCATGTTCAATCTCTGCTCTTGACCTAATAAAAAATAGCATAAGAAATTATATTTATCTTTTTAAAAGTCATAATCCTATAACTCTTGAGGATGCATAAAAATGAAAATCTTGAAAACATTTGTCTGGATAAAAAATTATTTAAGCTGGGTGTGGTGGCGCACGCCTGTAATCCCAGCACTTTGGGAGGCTGAGGCAGGAGGATCAAGAGTTCAAAGCCAGCTTCAGCAATGGAGAGGCACTTAGTAACTCAGTGAGACCCTGTCTCTAAATAAAATACAAAAAAGGGCTGGGGATGTGACCCAGTGGTCGAGTGCCCCTGAGTTCAATCCCCAGTACCACAAAAAAAAAAAAAAAAAAAAAAAAAAAAAAAAAAAAAAAATTAAAAAGACAGTATTTAAAAAATGTTTTTGTTTTATCCTATAATTTGTTGACCATGCCAATACACATTCTCTTACCCTACTACAGAAGCACAATGACACTAAAAGTGTAAATATTTTTGTTTTAGCTTTCAAATATGAAGTAAACATGTTATTTTATTATGAAGATCAGTACACTGACACTAGGTGGTGCTATGTGGATTTGTATTAGCATTCCCAAAATTTTCAATGTATTTATTCAGGACAAAAGTACTTATGATTTCTCAGGTTTCATCTAACTTCTTCCAAATTTTTTATACAAATATGTTCATAAGGTAACTCTTCAGTGAGACGAGACAGAATCATACATTAGAAATAAAACTGAAAAAAAATCTATGTGATGTATATAATGTGTAGCGTATACACATGACACCATCATATTTTATAACTTGAATTATGTAATTTTTATTTGTTCATTATGCTTCAATAAATCTCGAAAAAATAATTTTTCCTTCAAAAAAAAAAAACTCTGTGAGATGATAGATATTTTAATTAGTTTGTGGCAATCATTTAACAACTGCACACATATATCAAAACATAATGTGGTACACTGTAAGTATACATATTTTCAATTATTACTCAATAAAGTATGAAAAGCAAATAAAGAAAAAGAAAGCCATTTGATGCAACAAGATGGTTAACTTGAATACTAACATTTATATAAGTACACTTAATGAAAATTGAAAATCAATAAAATGACTTACGGGTAAAGTTAACATTTTTAGTAGCAATAGATAGAAACTATGTATTAAAGTAGATAACACATGAAACAAAAGTATAAGGACATACTAAATGCTAACTTTTTGAACTTCTTAGGTCTATAAGTCTCTGTGTCTTCATTACCACCACTAAACCACTTAATATTTTACAAACTGTGGAAAATATTAAATATTAATGTTTATATTAAAATATAAAATATTAAAATACTAGCTCAGTGGCAGAGTACATATTTAGTAGGCATGAGAATAAAACACAAAAATAAAATACAACAGTTATCAGAATTAAATTAGAACAGAAAATATTTAATGATGACACTTAAAATTTCCAGTGAGATAGCATAAAGAAACATAACAAGATGGTTTAAACAAAAAAACAATCAGGAAAACATCCAAAAAGTCTTTCTCAAACCAGAGGAGAGAAGAGAAGCTGAGAGAATAAGTTACACAAATGAAGAAAGAAAAGCAACACACTAATAGAGCCTGGCTGCTCTTGACTTCTGAAAACAACACACACGGAAAAGCAATGAGAGAAATGGACTTGGCAGACATAGAAGGTGAGGAAAGTACACTTAAACCTGAAGAACTCTAACATATTTATATTACATTTAGTCTCTGATCATTCCAAACTCTCACATATATGATACTGATACTGTTATTTCTCTCTCTGCTGCCTCTCACAGGGCATTGTTTCCTGTGTTTTATGATTTTACTGTCTGTGAGAAAAAAATTTCTGGAAGTTTATTTGTGAGAATCTTCTGAGGCTTGGGCTACAAATGGTTATGAGGGTGACCCATCCACCTGGTTTGCCTTGGAAGATCAGTGCTAAAACTGGGAGGAACCTGGATGAGTAAGTCACCTTATTTTGGGGGTCAGCCAAGCTAACTGAGGACTAGCAATTATGAATTCTCAGGTAAAAAATTTTAGCCCCTCTATGCCAGACTTCAAGCCAGGGAAGTCTCATCAAAATCCTCTGGGTGGTAAAAAGGGAAGTCTGGTATAAGTGCATTTCTACTTGCTTTCAGCAGTGGAATTGATGTGACTAGTTTGCTTTCATGCTAGAAACAAAAGACCTGCATTGTTTTTTGTTTTTCTTTAATTTTATTCTAAGCTCCAAGAGTGCAAATATTTGTTTTGTAATTCTTTGCAATACTTGAAAATTTTAATTTAGTGTAACACCTACAATGTGTTCAGAAAATAGCTGCTCACTTCCCCATGGATTTGTTGGGGGAAATAGGTTTTGAAATATATCACACATTTTGCTAAATATTTCTTAATCTAAAATTTAAATATTAGGTATTTTATCTTTTGAGATTTGAATGCCTAATAAATATAAAACTAAAATTAATCATTTTCCTCTTCCATATGAAATTCAACAAGCCCATAAGAAAAACAAATTAGAAAGTTATATTACTTGTCAAGCTTCTCTGTGTTTTGACGCCAATGAGTCATATCCTTTCTCCATCTCAGATTTTCTTGACTTCCAAAGGCACTTCCAGATGGGCTTCTCTCTGTCAAATAAATTTCAAAACCAATTTTAAAATGTTATTTCCATTGAATCACATCTATGTATATTTGTAAACACATAAGAAATGCTTCAGGTCATTAATTTTGTATATAGCCATTTAATCCTCAGTACAAGTGAAAAAAAACCCAATAATGGTGTTTTTTATTTAAACACCTTCAAAATAGTTACAAAAGAAATGTTTGCTATACGGGATATTTCTTTTAAAAATCACTCTTTCAAATAAACAAAGGTTCTAACAATGCTTTTCTGCTAAGGCTCTGCATGATATGAACTTATTTCCTACCACTCCCCCTTGCTTGCCTCATTACAGTTTTCCTGCTTTCTTTTCTATTTCCTATTAGCATGTAGAGTCTCATGTACTCCTGATTTAGGACCTGAGTAACAGCTGTTGTTCCTTTTACCTGATTGCTTTTCCAGAATTTTCACAAATCATTCATTACTTCTTCAGAAAAGTCTCTCCCTACTTTCTAACATTTCCTTTCTCTTAATTTGCTTTATTCCTTTCCATAGCATGTATAATTACAAGAATATAAGCTACTTAAGAAAAGAAATGATACCTATTTTGTACAGCATTTTATGCCCATTTTGATAAAGTGTCTGGCACATATTGAGAGCTCAATAAGTTTCTGTTCAATAAATAAACAAACCAGAAAGAATTCTGAATTACTTCACTTGATCCACATAAGGCAGGAAAAGAAGGAAGGGGGGGTTCTCTTGAGAGGTTTCTAGATTTGAAGGAAGACTGAATATTATGGGCTCTTTTAAGGGACAGCACAAATTATCCATAAAAATCCATCAGAAGTGGAGAAGGCATTGTGAATTGTGGAGAAATATACAACATATATTTAAACAAGGGAATCAGTCTGATTTCAAGCTTTGAACCAGAACACTAATGATCTTTTTTGAAAAAGATACTTTAAATTGGTTGGGAGGATGGAAGAATAATGAAAGTGAAAATTCATAGTTCCAACTGTAATTTAAAAAATAAAAAGAAACAATTACCATTTGCCAAACGATAAAAAAAAAAGTCTATGCATTTTTCTTATTTTCTTTCACTTTCCTTTCTTTCCTTCTTTTACCCTTTTATTTAAAAATATCTATCTTTGAGAAATTTTGTGAATGAAAACAAAAAACATGCTTATAATAAGACAGCTAGAAAAATAAATGCGTGTAATCTATTTACATTCCTATTATTTTCTTTTTTCCCCCAAGAAATTACCTCTCATTTCCTTAATTGAATGTATATTATTAGGTGACATAGTTTAAATGTCCAAAGGTAAATAAGAAAAATAAAGGCTTCATTTTTCTAAGACAAGAAGAACTTTAGTTTTTACATTCAAACCATAGTAGTTGTACTAAGGCCCACAGGTTAAAAAATACAATAGACATATTTAATAGTTATATAAGATAAGAATCAACAGTTCCATTCTCTCAAAAAAAATATACCTTAAAGGAGTTGTGGTATAACACAAAGAACACTAAATTAGAAACCAAAAGATTCTGCTTCTGTTACTTAGTTTATGACCTTAGGCAAGTTATTTATTATTTTCTTAACCTAAAAGGTATGTATAACTATTCATTGGGTTTTGATCATATTTAAGTGACCTAAGTAAATATAAAGTTTCATATACTTTTAGGGTGTTATACAGAAAAAATAAGTTTAAAAAAACCTCAAAGGTCCACTGTTACTATATATAACTCAAGTGAAAAATGATGCTCTATTAATTCCTTCATAGGCAAAGACTGTGTCTTAGTCATTATTAAACTCCAAACATACACAGCATACAAAAGCTACTTAAATAAATGATCACTATGCTAGTATCCTGTCTGGAAACTACAATTCAAATAAGCATTCATATTTTACGTCTACAAATATATGTTGTGATGCTGGCATGTGTTATAGACACAGATGACTAGGAAATACTGCTGACATTGAGCAACTCTGAACCATAATATTATTATTTGTATATCACTTCAGAATTTACAAAATGTTTACACATACATGATCACTACAAACATGGTAAGATCAGTTAATTACACTACCTTCTATATTTTCAAAACAATCACAAGTAGATGAAGAAAAGGAAAACAGGGAGATTAAGTGACATGGACAAGGTTATATGGCTAATAGGTAGCAGATCTGGGATTAGAAATAGACTTCGAGTGTTACTAAACTGTTTTTTCTCCCTGATGGGCAATATTTTTGCCTTCAATACAGGGTATGTTAATGCATGATGAAAACTAGAATACTTCCTAACAGTAAAAAGGGATGCTCATAGAACAAACCCTAATGTAAATTATGGACTCTGGGTGATGATACATCAATGCAAATTCACTAACTGTAACAACTGTGCCACTCAGGTGGGGGTGCTGATAATGGGAGAAGCTATGCATGTGCCCTGGCAGAGGGTATATGGGAAATCTCTGTACCTTATGCTCAATTTTATTGTGAATCTAAAACTGCTTATAAAAGAAGAATCAATTTTAAAAAAGAATGGGAAGTGATATATTAATAATCACACAAGGACAACAGGTATAAACTGAGATTACCCAGAGCAAACTGGAAATTATGTTTACGCTCCTTAAGTCAGGATTCTAACTTGCATTCTTACAGAAAAATAATTACCCACATTAATTCAAAATTATATTTAAAATGATCTTTAAGAAAGTACAGGATTATTATTGATGACTTGAAACAAGATAATTATAATACATAATTAAAAGAAATGAAAATAACCCTCACCAGAAGGAGAAGATACTGGATACATACCAAGCTGTCCTCGGCTTCGGCGCACCATTTCTTGCCTTGCACCTATACTCCCAAGAATAGCTTCTTCAAGCTTTGCTCTCATATCTTTTGATTTCTTAAAGGTCAAACTATTCATTCTTTCAAACACTTTTTTCCCCTAGGATTTAAACATTGAAAAGAAGAGGTATTGAGGAAATTTTCTTCTTTTTTTTCCACATTATTTTTCCTTTCTTGTTCTTTGCTTTTTTTTTTTTTTTGGTACCAGGGATTGAACTCAGGGGCACTCGACCACTGGGCCACATCCCCAGCCCTTTTTTGTATTTTATTAGAGACAGGGTCACACTGAGTTGCTAAGTGCCTCATCATTGCTGAGGCTGGCTTTGAACTCACGATTCTCCTATCTCAGCTTTCCAAGTGCTGGGATTACAGGCGTGTGCCACCATGCCTGGCTCTTTCTTGTTTTTTGCAATGATATAATCACCACTTACTTTGTACTCAAAACAAGATACACAGAGATAAAGCAGATCTAATAGCCGGTTCAGCTGCAGGACAGAGAGGTCTGTAAACCACTTTTGTAGAACTGTTTCATCTGCATTCTTGAGAACCCAAAGTAGACAGATCAAAAGGCTCCGACTTGATTCTGCAGAAAAGGTAGTATGTTGCCTGCCACTCTGAAAACAAAGAGAAGTAGAATGATATTGATTGACCAATGATCATTCCTTATCCTTTTGGTTGTCAATTGTTTTCTTCTAAAAATAATAAAACAAAAATTGCTTAAAAACAAGATATTTTAAAAGATCCGTTTGATTTAGATAACACATAAAACAGTCATATAGAACTTTAAAGTTAAGGATTGATGTGTAATGAACTTTTCCTAGTATTAAAAGTTTGTTTTAATCACTGGCAGGACTGTCAGCAGGGCATTTTTAAATGTTATAATAGAAGATATAAAGGAAAAAGATCGATTATTAAAAACTAAAAGAAGGTATCATGGAATATCTGACATGATGAAAATAAAAGAAAAAAGTAACTGACTCAGAATAAGCAAGAGGTGTTAAGAGTAAAAAGTCATAACAAAATCATGTTCGTGAAGGTTGGAGGGCCACTGCTATGAAGGACCACTGACATAAAGGTGAAAAGTCTTAGGGTGTACCAAAGCAAAATGCTATTTTTTACTCATGGCAGATAAGCTTGAAAGGCTATTTTCAATGTTTAATCTGCAGGAATATATGGTATATAAAATATAACTTTCAAATGAGTAGGGAGAAGCAGGTGGCATGGGGAGAAAATGAGGGGAAAAGGTCAATACAAGTCAGTAAATGAGACAAAAAAATCATAATAGGTGAAACAATATAAAGTAAAAAAGAAAAAGCTAAGTGCATTAAATTTAATTATACTAAATGTAATAATTAAAAACTTTAGTGAAAGGGAATGATTATCAGGCCAGATTTTTAAAAATACAAGACAAAATCTAACTACACTAGTTACAAGAGACACATTTTAAATATGATATAAGTATATTGGATATCAAGGATAGAAAAAGTTATGCCATATGTAAACACTAGGCAAAAGAAAACAAAATTAGCTATACTTTTTTAAAAAAGCATTGTGTATGTTGAAAAGGGTACAATTCACCTAAAATATACAATGATTTAAAATTGTTGAATACCTCATATTCAGGCCACAAAATAAACCAAAATCTGATGGAACAAGGAGAAATGACTAAACTGAAATTGTAATGGGATATTAGAATAAGCAGACAAAACTCAAAAAAGGCCAAGAAGACTGAAATGGGGAGTAATAGAAATATATAGAACACTGTGACTAAAAATTAAAAAACATTCATCCATTTTGATATGAGATATTTTAAAAAATTGACCATGTATTATACATAAAGCCAATTGCCCAAAATACAACAAACTAATTAAAATCACACAGTTAAGTCCTCTCTGGGCATCCAATTAGGCCAAAATCAGACAAAAAAGAATATAGAAATTTTTACAACTAGAAATTTAAAAACATAATAAACAATTCAAAAGAGAGGATCAAGAGCATCCCCAAAGTGGTACTAAAGATACATTCCAAATTTCTGAAGAGATGATTAAGAAAGGTACAAAAAGCTAGTCACAGAAATGAAAAGGTTTACATTTACTACAGATGGTATGGACATTAAAGACAACACAAGATATTTAGAACAACTTTATATGCTAAGAAATTTGAAAAAATTTTCCATTAGAATAAAATTTACAAAAACTAGTATAAGGAGACAGAAAACTTGAACAGTCATGGAAGAAATTAAATCAGTAATTTAAAAACTTTCAAAAAACCAAAAAACTCTAGGCACAGATGGTTTCTCCCACAAGTTCTCCGTATATTTCAGGAAGAAATAATTCTAATCTTAAACAAGTACTTGCAAAGAACAGAGTAAAAGAGGAAACTTTCTAGTTCATTTTAATTGGTTAACCTAACTTTGAGTTACAAACCTTAAAAGAACATTATAAGAAAGAAAAGTTATAGGCAATCTTACCTATGAACATAAATATATAAATCCTAAATAAAATATCAGCAAGCCAAATATACCAATATACAATCACAAAAAAGTTGAATTTAATTCAGGATTTCAAGTTTGGCTTCGTAATAGAAAGTCAACTTAAGCAGACCACATTAAAAGATTAAATGCAAAATAACACAAGCAGATAAAAGAAATTGAATTTAAATTCAGTGACTATTTAAGATTAAAAAATAAAGCTCTGGGCTATGGGTAGAGCTCAGTGATAGAGCATTTACCTACTATGCATGAGGCCCTGGTTTGATCCCCAGCACTGCAAAGGACAAAGCAAAAAAATAAAACTCGTTGTGAACTAGGAACAGAAAGGAATTTCCATAATATAATAGAGGGTATATTAAAAAATATATACTTACAGATTATATATTCAAGAATGAAATGTTGAAAGCATTCCCTTTAAGGATGCCAACTATTACAATTTCTATTCAACATTGTACTGGACATCCTAGTCAGTATGATAAATCATGAAAAAGTCTGAAGGAAGAAACTAAATTGCCATTATTCTTAGATAATATGATTTTATATATATATAAAAATTTTATTAATACATTAGTGATTTAGTAATTCTGATGGAAACAAAAATTACTGTATAAAAATCAGTATTGTATTGTTTCCACATAAAAGCAATCAAAAGTTAGAAAATAGAATTTTTTTAAAAGAGATGACCTTTTTTTCAAAAGATGACCATTAAAAGAAGATCAAGGACCAATATAAATCTATAAAAGATGGGCTGAGTCTCTTTGGTGGAAATCATAAGTTTATGTATTCACAGATATTAAATGTAATTTAAACAAAAGGGAATCTAATGTGTTCAAAATTAGGAGATTTGATGTGTAAGAATATCCATTTTCTTCAAAATCGATCCATAATGCAATAAATACAATATTAACCAAAATCCCAACAAATTCATTGGGTTTTGTTTATTCTAATTCAGTGGAAGTTTTACAAGCTGGTTTTAAAATTTGTGCAGAAAAACAGAGGGTCAAAAATCATCCAAGAGGGCTGGGGTTGTGGCTCGGTGGTAGAGCGCTCACCCAGCACATGCGCGGCCCTGGGTTCAATTCTCAGCACCACATAAAAATAAATAAAACAAGTGTATTGTGTCAAACTACAACTAAAAAATAAATATTAAAAAAAATCAGCCAAGAATAATTTTTTCTTTAATGTTTAAGGAGTTTTCCACACTATAGACTACATAGAGGTAGTAATTCAGAGCAGTAAGGAAAATATTCCTTTTTTTTTTTTTTCCAAAGGTGAATAGGAAAATACTCTTTCAATAAATGTTATGAGAGTATTTGGTATAATATGCAAAATAAATATATATGTGAACCTGGACTCCTCAAATTATATTATCCATTAAAAAGTCAATTCCAGGTAGATTCTGGAATTATATATAAAAGGAAAAAAAAATTAAATAACACAGAAGTATACCTTCAAAATTTTGAAATGAGAAAATTTTTCCTCCTTTTTTTTTTTGGATGGTGCTAGAGATTGAACCCAGGGCCTCACACATATCAGGCAAGTGTTCTACCAATGAACTACAAACCCAGCTCCCAAATTTCTTAAATAAGGGATAGAAAATACTTTGGCAAATTTTAAGAATTTTAAAATGAGATGTTCTAACCAACAAATTCACAATTAAGAGTGTGAAAACACAAGTCTTGGAGAATAACTATTTGAGCCACTTATACATGAAAATGGACTTGATCTAGAACATGTACATACACTCCTACAAATTCCTAAAAAAGGGCAGACAACTCAATGGAAAACAGGCAAAAAAACCCTTAGATACTTCAAAAGAGAAAATCTAAAAGACCAACATACACATGGAAAAGTACATATTCCATAAACCACCGAGGAAAGGAAAGCTAAAATGAATTACCATACTGGCAAAAAACAAAGTCTGACAATTCTAAGTACTGATGCATATGTTAAGGAATGGGACCTCACACTGCAGGTGCAAGTATAAACTGAAACAAACCCTTTGGAAAATAGTTCGGCATAATCTGGTAGATATGAAGATACTAGAATCTAATCAATCTATCAAGCAACAAATTCCACTCCTAGAGAATACCCTAAATAAATATGCATAAAATCCATAGTATTGCCATTTGTATTTATCACGTATTTATTATGGAATGAATAACCAAAATGATCTCTAGTCAGAAAATGGAATATTGTACATAAATTAAAATCAGTGAATTATAGCTATAACTTATAACATGGATAAATATTAAAAACACAAAACTAAACTATGATATTTAGGGATTCAAGCTTACCAAAACTATAAGCAAATCAAGCAATTATTTCATTAGTCAGGATAGTGGATGACTTGCGGGAGAAGCTGTGGTTGGAAACAAGCATGCCAAAGATGTCTGGAAGATAGCCAATGCCCTCTTTTTTTGTCCACAGTGGTATTACAAAGTTGTTTTCTGATGTTTTGAAAACTTGTTCATTTGTGTTTCATGTACTTTTTATAGTTAGATGTTTAAAAAATGAAAAGTAAGGTCAATATAATTGAGAATAGTTGTCATTTTGAGAGAAAGGAAGGATGGAATTAAGGGCAACAGACTGGGAACTTCAAAGGTATTCATGACATTTTTTTTCTTATGTTAAGCACTGAGTATACTGCTGCTTTCTTGTTAGATTTTGTACATTCACTTTATAACTTTCTATTGTATATGAAATATAGCCAAAAGCACAATTGATAAGAAAAACTAATAAATTGGAATTCACTAAAATTAAAAACTTTTGCACTTTGATATATCTGGCAATGACAATCTTGTTTATATGTTTTAAAAGGAAGTAAGCCTTTTATTGTCCCACAGAAAATTTGGGGGATTTGGATTAGTATAATGACTTATCTGTAAGTATCTTATATTGTACTGTTTGTTAGTTTTAAGATTAAGAATTCACATTTAGAGGGGGTGGGAAGGATGGTGGAATGATCGGACATTATTCCCTATGTATGTGTGATTGCACAACCAGTGTGATTCTGCATTGTATACAGTCAGAGGAATGAGAAGTTGTGCTCCATTTGAGTATAATGGGTCAAAATGCATTCTGCTGTTGTGTATAACTAATTTGAACAAATAAATAAAATAAAATAAATAGCATTCACATTTAAAGAAGTATAAGTAGGCTTGTTATTTTGAAAATTTTAAGGATTTTTATGGCATCACCAAGCATATAGCTTGCCCCTCTGACAGGCAGTTAGATGGACATTCGTGAGATAGAAAAGTAAACATCTTATTAACGTTTTTTAAATTTATTTTTTTTAGTTGTAAAATAACACAATACCTTTATTTTATTTATTTATTTTTATGTGGTGCTGAAGATCAAACCCAGTGCCTCACACATGCGAGACTCAGTGCTCTGCCACTGAGCCACAACACTAGTCCCACATCTTATAAATTTTAATAAATTTCTGCAAACAAGCAAAAAAAAATCTCAAAACTTTTGCATTTCAAGCAACACCATTAAGAAAGTAAAAAGATAAATGCATGGAGAGAAAAGTTTTGCAAATTGATGAATGGATAAAGAAAATGTGGTATATATACACAATGGAGTATTACTCAGCAATAAAAGAGAATAAAATCATGGCATTCGCAGGTAAATGGATGAAGTTGGAGAATATAATGCTAAGTGAAGTTAGCCAATCCCAAAAATCCAAATGCCAAATGTTTTCTCTGATATAAGAAGGCCAATTCACAGTGGGGTTGGGACAGAGAGCATAGGAGGATTAGAGGAACACTAGAATGGCCAATGGGGAGGGAGGGAGAGGGAGGGGGCAAAAGGGTTTAAAAAAAAAAAAGATGGTAGAATGAGATGGATATCATTACCCTAAGTGCATGTATGAAGACACGAATGGTGTGATTATACTTTGGATACAACCATAGATATGTAAAAATATGCTCTATAAGTATAATATAAAATGTAATGCATTTTGCTGTCATTTATAACAACTTAGAATAAAAAAAAATCTGATAAGAGATTTTATCCAGAAGAAAGAACTTTTTAAATTCAATAATGTAAAGAATAACACAATTTAAGAATCTGAAAAGACTTTTCTCCCAAGATTTGCCACTGAACACATGAAAATATGCTCAACATCATTAGATCCTTAGGGAAATGCAAAGCAAAACACTGTGAGATGCTACTTCATATTCATTAAACATGACCATAATTGAGAAAACAAATAATAATGAGTGTTGGTGAGACTCTGGAGAAGAGGAACTCAAATTCATTGCTCAAGAGGATGAATATTGGTACAGCCAGACTGAAAAAAAAGGGTCTTAAAATTTTCTCAAAATGTCAAATGTAGAGATACCATGTAACCCAGCAAATTTACTCTTGGGTATCTAATAGAGATGAAAATACATGTGAACACAAACATTCACTATGTAATAGCATTATTTCTAACAGCCCCAAAGTGGAAATGACCAAATGTTCACCAACTGACAAAGGGATATACAAAATTTTGGTATGTTAAGATAATGGAATACTACTTGGTAATAAAAAGAGAGAGAAGCATTGATACATGCTGTAACATGGATGGATGAACTGCAAAAGTATTATGTTCGGTGAAAGAAGTCAAACACCCAAGCTTACATGGTATCCAATTTCATTTACATGATATATCCAGAATAGCAAATATATATAAATAGAAAGTAGATTAGTCACTCTTTAATTTAGGGGCTGGGAAGAAATGGGAAGTAACTGCTAATAGACATAAGGACTCTTTTTTTTTAAAATATTTATTTATTTACTTTAATTGTACACAATGCAATGCATTTATGTTTACGTGGTGCTGAAGATCGAACCAGGGCCGTGCACGTGAGAGGCGAGCGCTCTGCCGCTGAGCCACAACCCCAGCCCATTTTTTTAAAAAATATTTATTTATTTACTTTAGTTGTACACAAATGTGGTGCTGAGGATCGAACCCGGGCCACGCACGTGGGAGGCGAGCGCTCTACCGCTGAGCCACAACCCCAGCCCGACATAAGGACTCCTTTTAGGATGATGAAAATGTTCTGAAATTAACTTACGTTGAAGGCTGTACAACTCTACAAATAAACACCAAAATAGGTGAATTTTTGAATATGTGAATATTTTAATAAAGCTATAAAAGTTGTCAAGCAGGACAAATCCCATAAGTATTACTGTATTTTTCTGAAAGAGGTCATTTAAAACTTTTAGCACTTGAACTTGTTCTATTGGCAATTTGCCTCCTCTTGTTACACATATCCTTCTCCTTTTTAGCAAGACAAAATATAGGGACATAGTAAATAGCAATTTACAAAAAACAATGAAAAGTATAAACCTTCACAGATTAAAAAATATTCTCAACTGCTAAAGTGAGACTATTTCTTGGGGCTGATAAAGTATAAAAGTGTGGATTTCAGAAATAAAGAAAATGAGATATATAAAATAGGGCAATTTTCAATAATTCTAAGTGACAAAAAATAGTTTTATCCCACAAACCTTGACATCAGCCGGGCGCGGTGGCGCATGCCTGTAATCCCAGCACTTTGGGAGGCTGAGACAGGAGAATCGCGAGTTCAAAGCCAGCCTCAGCAATGATGAGGCACTTAGCAACTCAGTGAGACCCTGTCTCTAAATAAAATACAAAAAAGGGCTGGGGATGTGGCCCAGTGGTCGAGTGCCCCTGAGTTCAATCTCCGGTACCACAAAAAAAAAAAAAAAAAACCTTGACATCATAGTTTTTAAAACAACATAGATATTCTGGGAGTTTTAATGTTTTCACTCAATAAATAAAGCTCAGACTACTTTTGCATGAGCTAATATAATTAGCTCTGTTATTTAAGGGCACATCCTCAAAAATATCTTCCAGAAAAAATTTCTATAGGAGGACTGCTTTACCGTTGATGTGAGTAGAAAACTGCCAGGTCTTGTTAGCTGAGGGACTGATGTTCCTGCAATTGCCATGGCAACTGTTTGGCTTATCATGCTTCCGCTCTCACTTTCATAATCATCAGTTGCTATACAAATTGGTCTTCCTCGTTGATTGTGAGTTTCTGAAGAAAAAACATAGAACAAAATGTTTAACTCAACTAACAGTTAAAGGAAATACTTTTAACATATACAGTTGCTTCTTGAACAATGCAGGGGTTAAAGATGCAGACCCCTCCAGAATCAAGAATCCATATGTAACTTTTTTTTAATGTAAATTTTGACTCTTCAACAACTTCCAATAGCTTCTGTTGACTAGAAGCCTCACCAATAACATAAACAGTTGGTTAACACACATTCTGTATGTTATCTATATTATATACAGTGAAAAATAGGCAAGAACCATGAGAGATCATTTTTTACTGAGATACATTATTTATTGGCCAGGCGAACTGCTCACATAGAGATGATTATTGTCATACAGCATTTCCAGCAAATACTCACCACACTTGAATTCACTGCAACAACAACAGGAGGTAGCTATAAAATTACAACAGTAGTCCAGTATGTACTACAGTTAACTTTGTGCAATTATGATTTAACACTGCATCTTTTTACATTTCTCTCAAATATGAATGGCATCATGTATAGTCTGTGTAAATTTTGATAAATTATAATGTTTTGTAATAGATTTGTGAATATTTTAGGTAATAACTGAAAAAATAGACTATCATCTACATATATTTTATGCATTCATGACAGTTATAACTGACTTTTTCTCACTTTTTCGAACATTTCTAGAGTATATGGTCTGTTTTTTCATATGATTACAAATCTTTAAAAACATTTTTTTTTTTTTTTGCCTAAAGGTGGACCCAGACAGTTTAAAAATGGTTTGTTCAACAGCCAAGTAATATTTATCATTAAATTTACTTTTCAAAAATATTTTAAACATTAATTCATTTCTATAGTAATAATTTCTCACTTGTGGAGAACTTTAACTTTCTAGTTAAAAAAAAGATAAAATAATATAAACATTTCTACCTTCAGATAAAGAAATTCATTTTAGTGATCAAAATACTGGGAAGACTATACTCAACAACTAGTGCCTTAAAGGCAAAGAGTTAGTTATCTCTGTTGTAGTAGCACATGAAGTTCTTAATACACATCAGGTATTCAGGAAATGATTTTGGTTCTATTAAATTGGGTATACTTTATGAGGCTAATTGCTAATTAAAATTTCTTCACAGAAAATATTGTTGCAACCAAAATTCTACATTTAAGTAAAGTCTAATTTAAGTAAAATTGTAAATATTTGAAGCAAAAGGAACAAAACCTTGTGGATTCTAGTTTTTAAGAAGCAACTTAACTTCAACTTATTAACCCAGTGTTTTAATAATAAGCATAATTCTTGAAACTCAGGTCAATATTAATTTCAATTATGTACAAATATGAATAAAGTTGACACTGAGGGTAGTAGAACATGTCAACTTTCCTTGTATTTTTTTTTTAAATGTATAGTACACACTCACAAAAACAAACCTATTTCCTAAAAAGTAGGTATGCATTGCTACAAAATTATTATTTTTAAATTCATCATATAGTCAAAACTTCTTCAGCAATATGGTTAAATATTTATCAGTGTATGTTTCCTTATATTTGCTTTGCTAAAATAAAATAATACTTGAGATATTTTCTAACACTTTTAGACACCAAGCTTTAAAATTTGTCTTAATCATATTAAGTACCTGTAAAATCATACAGCTGTGGTACAGTTTCCATGATAATACCAATCAGAGGCAGATACAACATGGCCACTCGAGCCTTTATCTGGGGGTCAGAGTACCGTGGGTCAGAGTCGTGACTGGATAGTAAATTGTGTACCATATTGATGACTTTCTTATGCAATCCAAACAGTCTATTTAAAAAGAAGAGATGAAGAAGAAGAAGTAGTAAGGTCACAGAGATTAGATAATATCTTTAAAACAAACAGTAAGTCATGGTATTAAATCAATTTTGCTCATTTCTTAACTTCGCCATTTATATGCATGTATTCCCTTTTAAAATAAATAAAAACATATAAAAGCATAAAAATGTATAAATTAAGAACCAGGGGGGAAAAGGAAAAGGAATTACTATACAAATTCACTCAGGAGTAAAACCGAACATTTTGACTTTTAACTCCTCATTAATACATTTGAAAACTCAAAAAATTTAAGAGCACTTATAGTAACATTTTTTTCAAAAAGTAAATTTTAAGTAGCTTTAAACTGTATTTCATCAAATCAGATCTTTTCACATTTACCAAAAATAAATTACTTCCGTTGTCTGAAAAAAGAATCCTCTACCTAATGTACTATGTAGTCCAGAGGATGGGGTCTCTCTGACATCTCTAGTGAATAAATTGAACTTCCTTGCTCATATATGTCATTTAGGCCCTTACAATTTTTCTAGACTCCCTATCCTCCTCAGTTTTTACTGAGCTAATATACTAGCAAGGGTAACTCTCACCTTTCTACATTCTTTGTCTCTTAGAGACACTTTGACTATGTAATCATCCTTAATTTCTCTATATGGTCAATGAACTCCATCTTTCTGCAGATGTTCCCCCTCATTAAGTTCTTTCCTTCTTTTTTCAAATAAGCCTTTCCAATATTGAAAACGTTGTGATTTGATAGCAGGTAGTCCTAATCCAGAGTCCTTGATCTTATGCATTTTACATAACTGCATATTAAAGCTACCTGGAGATTTCTTTCTTCTTCCATCTAGATTTTTATTCAAAAAATGTAGTTTTAAATACTGTCAAGAACCACATCTAATAGACACATATATCTCAGTTCACATTCTCCAGTTCTCTACCTGACATTTTGTCATCTTATATTTTCTCTTCTCAGTATTTTTTCTAATAGTTCCTATCCTTCCTCATATTCCCTATCACCAGATCTCAAGGCTTAGATTCTAGAAATTTGCTTTCTGTTCTCCCCTTTTACTTCTTGTATCACCACGAATGATTCTCAAACCTAGATATTCATCATCTCTCAGCAACTATCAAAACTAGATTTCACCTGTCTAAATTCTACCCATCTGTTTTCTTGAAGCTTTTCCCTGTGATTACATAACTCAGTCACATTCAACTATTAAATACATATTTATGCAAGACCTGTAATAGTCTATTCTAGATGTTTAAGACATTGTCCTTGTATTTAGGGAGTTCACTTTAGCCAGAGAGAAAGAGACACTAAAATAATAGTAACAAAAATAATAATACAAATGGTATAATAAAGGGGAAGTCCTCTAAACTTCTAAAGAACTACATACTATAAAATTAGCGTTTAATCATAGTATATTCTTTTAGTTTTAATTTTCTAACTATATGAAAGTTTCTAAAGAGCAAGTCTTTGAGGCTTAGGCTACAGCTCAGTGGTACAGCACTTGCCTTGCAAGTGTAAAGCACCGGGTTCAAACCTCCCCACCACATAAAAAACAAATAAATAAAGATATTGTGTCCATCTACAACTTAAAACATTTTTTTAATATTTATTTATTTGCTTTAGTTGTACACAATGCGTTTATTTGTATGTGGTGCTGAGGATCGAACCCGGGCCACGCACGTGCTAGGTGAGCGCTCTACCGCTGAGCCACAACCCCAGCCCCTTAAAACATATTTTTAAAAAAAGAGAAAATCTTTGGCCAATTATAGAATATACTGCCACTCAAGGAATTATTCTTGATTACTCAAAGAGCAAATAGAGTACAAAGATTCCTCTCAAGGATCTAGGACAATATATGCTGCATATCATCTCTACACCTTTCAAGAATGTAAAATTTAGGACAGGAGATATCCCTTACAATCAATGATTCATTGAATTAATATAGTTACTAAATGTCAACTTTGTGCTAGACACAATTCTTAGAGGCAACATTAAACAAAAAGGACTATATGCTTGCTCTTGTGTTCCCCTGAGCTCACATTCCATTTTTTTTTAAATTAATATATATTGGTGATTGAACCCAGGGGGGCTTTACCACTGAGCTACAACCCTAGTTCTTTTTACTTTTTATTTTGAGATAGGGTCTTGCTAAGTTGCTGAGGCTGGTCTAGAACTTGTGATCCTCCTACCTCTGCCTCCTGAGTGGTTGGGATTACAGGTGTGTGACACTATGCCTGGTTTCTGAGCTCACATTCTAATAAAAGGAGGCACACTAAGGAAAAAAAAATCAGATAAATATTTTACAGAAAATAAAACAGGGTTATATGGTTAAGAATGACTGTGGTAAGGGCAGTATGGCTATAATTTAGATTGAATGGTCAATGAAAACCTCACTGAGATGTTTTGAGTAGAGAGCTGAGCTGAAGAAAGGGTATGTGGAGATCCTAGGGCCATCTGAGTTATTGCTTCAGGCAAAGAAAACTGTGAGGCCCTAAGGTGGACATGAGCTGGGCATATTTCAGAAACAGCCCAGAATGGTTAGATCTTAGAATGAGAGGAGGGAAGAGACTGGTGAGAGTAGACAATAGCCAGATACATAAGGCTTTGAGAATCACAAACATTTGATTTTATTCTAAGTGCTATTTAAAATATATACATACACTGAGTAGTTAAGCCAGGTAATGACATAAGCTGATTCCCATTTTCAAAAGACCATTAAGGCAGCTATGTAAAAAAATAATTTTAAGGAGGCAAAGATGGAAGTATAATCAGGAAAACAGTAGTGAGGATTCAAAAAAGTGGCTGAACTTGACATATATTTTGGAGGTAGAACCTACTGAATTTGCTAATGGATTGAGTACAGGAAAGAGTAGAAAAAGGGAAAGACAAACAGGAGTAAAAGTTAAGATTATAATCTAGCACATTACTATTTCAAGCTCTTCCAATATCTTGTTTAACTGAATGCACAAGAAAAGGTAGGTAGTGAACACAACTATCATTACTTTTTGGATCTTTCTAAGGGTCAAAAACCAACACATTCTAGCTTGAAGAGGCAAAAGAGCAGTAAAGAATTCTTTCATCAGTTTTGTGTTTACACAAACTTATGCTAAAGAATTGATTCTAGATGTGGAAAAGAAACCTCAATTGAGAAACATCTGACTGCTAAAATGCTCCATTCTTACAGCAGATACTACTGAGCTCCTGTTTGACCTGGATTCCCCTTACCTTTCTTCCTCCTTAAACTAAAATTTTGTTCAGGTCTACATTCTTCCCTTATTGCTCAGGACAAGCTGACTCCATGTCCAGTTTCAGGAGTAGATCTTGATCAAACCAGCCCTGCTACTTAAAACAGCCATTTGGTAAGCTGCTTTGTGACAGTCTGAGAAGAGCAATCAACTCATTGCTTTCTTTATTGCGTAGGTCTTACAATAATAATGGTAACAAAAGTCCTATGAGCCCAATATTGTATTTTGAAACATAGCTGACTTACATTTGGGCACCAGCTCCTTATACCACTGAATCTATGGATCATATTTAAGCAGAACTAATCTAATCCACCCAGGAACCTACATAGCTTTGGTAACCGTAGCAACACAACAGGCAGGTGAGCCAAATCAGTGCAAAGGAAAGGCTTACATTCAAGCTTGTAAAGAGGGTTTTTCCTTCCCTCTTGCTAGACACCAACATGAAAGCATTTAATCTTTGTGTGTGTGTGTGTGTGTGTGTGTGTGTGTGTGTGGTACCGGGGATTGAATTCAGGGGCACTCGACCACTGGGTCACATCCCCAGACCATTTTTGTATTTTATTTAGAGACGGGTCTCACTGAGTTGCTAAGTGCCTCGCCATGCTGAGGCTGGCTTTGAACTCGCGATCCTCCTGCCTCAGCCTCCCAAAGTGCTGGCATTTAATCTTAACTGCCAGCCACAACTATCCTGCAGTCGTGAGAAATAAGTCTGATACTCTCGACAGTGGTAAGAGAGGTAAAGAACCAGAACCACAATGACATGATTAGGCTAATGACTGAACTGTACTAAAAACCCTATCTTTCTTCCAGATATGAAATAATAAATTTCCTTTCCTTTAGTTAAGCCAGTTTGAAGGAGAATTTTCTATTTCTTGCAACCAAAAAGATCCTGATATCTTAAGTAAAAATACTGGGGAAAAAAGGTCAAATATACTGAAATATACCAGTTATTAAAGAAAGCTAGTGTGGAGCTGGGGTGTAGCTCAGTGGTAGAGCACTTGCCTAGGACAGGTGAGGCCCTGGGTTGATCCTCAGCACCACATAAAAACAAATAAATAAAGGTTAAATTCGAAAGAAAGAAAGAGAGTGTGTTCAAATTGTTTTCAAAGCAGCTTTTTTCCCAAACAGTGGATCCTTTTATTTTTTTTCCAAGTGACATCATATTCATTTGTCAAATGCCAAATATGAATGTGGTAGCAAGCAGGATGGGGAAGTTCAGAGTTTCATCCACTTACTTTGCCCTCTCCACATTCCAAAGTCTTCACATACCTCACCCCACTCTACACAGAAACCTATTAAACATGTCTTTAGAACCCTACAGAATGCAGTGTGGAAACTACTTTTTTCAAAAATATTTTCCAAATATAGGAGATTGTCATTGTTAATCCATTATTTAAAAAACCAAAAGTTATGTCTTTCATGTATAGAATATTTGGCCTTTAAAATATTTTTGAGTATTGACTATGGCCAGGACATATTGCTAAGAACTTTATAAACCTCCTCTTTCATTTGCTCCTCAAATAATCAAAGAACCCTAGTGAAATCTGTTTAATGATAAATCTTGTTTTCTGGAACTCATATGAGGTTAAACTGTACTATAAAATTAACGATCATATTATCAGAAAAAAAAATTTTTTTTTTTTTTAAATGAAATCTTTGACTTAGTTTTGGAGGTTTCTCTGTTTTTAGTTGTGACCCTGGGGATTGAACCCAGGGCCTCGCGAATGTTCGCCATATTTTTTTTTTTTTTTTAATATTTATTTATTTGCTTTAGTTGTATACAATTCGTTTATTTGTATGTGGTGCTGAGGATCGAACCCGGGCTGCGCACGTGCTAGGCAAGCGCTCTACCGCTGAGCCACAACCCCAGTCCAGAAAAAGAAATTTTTAATTGAACCAAATAATTCTACTCAGGAAACTGAGGTGCAAAAATCACAAATTTGAGGCCAGCCTGGGCAACTTAGTGAAACCCTGTCTGAAAATAAAATTAATGATAATGAACCACTTAAAGAAACAATAAATATAAGGAAGACCAACAGAGTAAAGGAAGGGAGTCAGGGGAGGGAAGAAAGAAAAGGAAAGGTAAGTATGGGGATTGAAATGGGGCAAATTATGTTAAATGCATTTATAAATATGTCAAAATGAATCCCACTATTATTTATAACTACAATACACTAATAAAAGCAAACAAAAGAGCTGGGGCTGTAGCTCAGTGGTAGAGAACTTGCCTAACATATGCAAGCCCCTGCTTTCAATCCCCAGTATTGAAAAAAACAAAAAACAAATCTACTAATCAAATGAATTATGATCAGTTTTTGTTTTAGATAAGAGACACGATTTCTCTATGTTGCCAATCCTCCTGCCTCAGCCTTCTGAATAACTGGGACTATAGATTGTGTACCACTATGCCAGGCTCTCACACAGATTTCTGAAAGCAAATATTAAGATGGACATTGCCCATAAAAGATACTAGACCACAAATTAACTTCCTTCTTTCCTTCCTTCCTTGGTTCTGCTTCCTTCCTCCCTTCTTTCCTTTGCTATGGGTTGAATCCAGAGCCCCCATTCACACATGCTAGGCAAGTGCTCTATTACTGAACTATAATCCCCAGGCCTCATTAAGCTATTTCAATAAATTTAAGTAATTGAACAGTACCCCTTCTTTTCCATTTCCAAAAATCCACAAGTAAACACAACATTAGAAGCTTTGAAAGCCTGATTTATTTATAGTGTAATTTTTGAAATAAAATAATACATAGAACAGCAAATGATAAACTTTCTTCACAAGGAATACACAAGAAACTAGTTTATTTTCTTTAAATGAAAAGAACCTACTGTATTTCGGTAAGTCTAAGAGTCCATTTACTAATATACACAGTTTATTTTATGTTCAATTAAAAAGAAAAACAATGCTATGAAATAAACCATATTGGTTTATTATCATTAATTTTATTTTCATTAAAACTATCAGTTTTTTGTGGAACCAACCTCGATGCCCATCAGCAGATGAATGGATAGGGAAACTTTGGTATATATACACAATGGAACACTACTCAGCACTAAAAGAGAATAAAATCATGGCATTTGCAGGTAAAGGATGGAGTTGGAGAAAATAATGCTAAGTGAAGTTACCCAATCCCAAAAAACCAAAGGTCGAATGATCTCTTTGATATGAAGATACTAACTTATAAAGGCAAGGGAGTGGGGATGAGAGGAACAAAAGAGCTTTAAATAGAACAAAGAGGGGGGAGGAAGGGTAGAGGGTATGGGGATAGAAATAATGGTAGACTGAGTTATCCATGATTACCCTAAATACATGTATGAAGACACAATTGTTGTAATAATACTTTATATAAAACCAGCAACTTGAAAAATTGTGCTCTTTATATGTAATATGAAATGAAATGTACTCTGCAAACATGTATAACAAATTAGAATAAATAAATAAATAAATATCAGCTTTAAGAAAAATCTCAAATACAGAGACAACAAAATAGGAAAAAAAGTGTCTTCCTTAAAATTGAGGAAATACAGAAATTATATGCATAAGGAACTTGGTGAACAGAAAAGTAGAGAAAGAGTGTAAGATAGTACTCTTTTGATTCTTAAGCAGTGTAAGTGAGATGGTTCTGTCCCACTCTCCATTGTATAAGGCAAAAACTGGTCTACTTACCCTTCAGCATCAGGGTCTAAAATAACAGCCAATTCTGTTAACACAAGGCCTGCCAAATAATGCTGTTGGCGGAAAGGCACAGACAATTCAAACATATTTGCAATCTTCTGGTCTTGTACATTTGTGGAAAAGCCAGAACTCTGTTGGGGAGTGAAGTAGAACAAAAGGATAACACCTACGCAACAAAACATCCTACAGTGAGAGCAGTACAACGAAGAAATGTTAGCATTATTAAAAATGAGATAAATTTTACCTGGGATAGCTTATTTTATATTAGTATTAATAGCATCACAGAAAGAAACTGCTTTTGTTTTTGGTATAGGAGACCATGATCAAATCATCTCACTAGTTTAATCATTTTATTATTGAAACTAATTAATAGAAAATTTAATTAATTTCCTTTCTCTCATACAGAAAATCTTCTATATGTTTTCTTCTTTATTCTCTAAGCCACCTAACATTTCAGTATCATATTCTCAAGGGGAAAGGGGCAAATGTTAGAGTATACACTCATCCCAGAGTACAAGACAAATATTTATAGTCAAAGCTACTGGTTTCTATAGAGAAATTCCAAATACAAAGTTATTTTTCAAAGAACATATTACCTCTACAATTTTTATCTCTTTGTGGTCTACTTACTGAGTTTCTTAAAGTTTCACTACTGTGAAATAGCATTCCTCCAAAATATATTCCATATTCAGAACCACACATGAGGCGTTTTAAAGAAAAATAATAGATTTCAGATATCTCTATAGAGAAATCATCTCCTAATAAGTATATAAAACTCTTTCAGGTTCCCCCCAAAAGAGGATGTCTGTTATTTATTAAAATTTGAAAAAAATATAGTTACATGAGAAAGTAGACAAAAATATAATAGAAGAAAAGCTATGAGAATTTTCTGGCTAAATGAGATGTTCAGTAAGGAGCCAGACACAAACAAATATGTTTCATTACAGGTTTTAGAAACTGCACCTATAATGTAGCCACATCTTTGGCAGATGATAGAAAAACAAAGTAAAAAAAATCAGTCTGATTCACTATAGAAATGATGTGCTAACCAGTTATAAAATTGCCAACAGGTTGATCCAAACTTGTTGCAAAGATAAAATGAAAAGTTGTGGGTGCTCTCTGATGTTTCCAGTCTTTCTAGGTGAAATTTAAATATTTATTTTCATCAAATTCCACTTGAGAATTTAATATCTTGAAAAGAGAATTAAGTTCAACTTTAACTTTAGACATCAAGAGCTTAAGAAAGTAGCTTGCTTACTTTCGGGAATAATGTAGCAGAAAGAGAGTTTTGCCAGGAGGGAAGAAAATCCTGACTTCTTTAGTACTAAAACTATAAAAAACCCCTTAATCTCAATCTATACGAGAGGACATATACACTAATTAGTACAATAACCCTTTTTTATATTTATTTATTTGCTTTAGTTGTACACAATGCCTTTTATTCTTACGTGGTGCTGAGGATAGAACCCAGGCCACGCCCATGCTAGGTGAGCACTCTACCTCTGAGCCACAACCCCAGCCCTAATCCTTTTTTATCTTTAGAGAAACTGCAAGCTGTTTAAATCAAGTGCTACCCACTGAAAACCTTTTATGTTCATCTAGTTTCCTTTGGGCTTTCTGAATACAAGTCAGGTGGGGCTTGGAAGGCCTACACTGCAATTTGATTTCTTTCTCAATTACACTTCATTCCTCTTCCTTTCCACAGGTATAGATCCTTACTAATCATCATGTACCCACAAAGTAGAAGTTAAGAACATGGACTCTAGAATAAATTCTTGGTTCAAAGCTGCCATGTTTTACTTAGTAAACTTTCTGTGTTTCCATTTTCTTAACTGTAAGGTGGGGATAATAATGGAACTTACCTCCTAGAGTTGTTCTAAGAATTAAAGGAGCTAACGTTCATAATGCATTGAAACTGAGCCTACTATACAGCTATTACTCAGTAAGTATTATCATTTTTCCATTGTTTAAAACCTTTTAAACAAAGGTGAACTTTATATGCATGCTTATACACTTTGCATACCTGAGATGTTGCAGAAGAAACAGAAGGTGACGGAGATGCAGGTGGAGTAAGTAAGCTACAGGGTAAGTTTAATGTAACATAGTGCTCATGGCTGCAAATGATTCGTAGAAAATCCAACCTCAAAGACACCAGGACACTTGGATTTGGTAGTGAATAAAGCTTTGAAGACACCTTGTAAGCATTGTGTAAATAAGACAACATTAATTGATATGTTATTTATCTAATACTGATATTAGAATGACAGATAAAAGAATCAAAGAAAAGTATTCAGTGAGCAGTTTTGGGTTTTATAATTCTAACAAGAGTACCAGCTTTTACCAGAGTTACAACTAAAGTTAAAAATTTAAAACTAAAGGATTTCCTGTATAAATCTATTTCACTAACCTAAAAGTAACGTTACCTTTAGCATTAATATTTCTACTTCTTGAAAATCCACTTTGTGAAGGAAAAATATGCCACCAAAATAACCTAATATCACTTCTCAAAATGTACTATCCACTCTTTTTATAGCATCTTGCATTCACCTATGTTTATAATATTTATATTTATAATATTTTTAATTGTCTATTTTCCCAGCTACATCATAAGCTATTTGGGGAGTCAGATGATAAACTGATTTAAAGGTTTTAGTAACCCTAGGGTCAAGCTCAATGTTTGGCAAGTGTAGGGGTTCATACGTCAAGAATAAGACAGGATGAGTTTTGCTTGTAATAGAACATAAAATTCTGGGGGGGAAAATAAAACAAAAACATGAAAGTTTTGCAAATATTTGCAAGTAGATCAGTGCCCAAGCATAGTTAACTCTATTAAAAGGAACAATAAAGACATCCAATAAAACAGGTCTTCAGAATTTTAAATTTCATATCGGCAAATAGAATTCTTAACCAGTAGTTCCCCCAAACTCATCTGTGGTTCATGTGGGAAGTGCTTCATATGTGCCATGTCTCACACTACCCTTGACCTCCAACTAGGATAAAAACTCCTCAATAATTCTGCGATGGGACCCAGATTAGTATAATTTTTAAAGTTCCTTTAGAAGTTACTTCTGGAACAATGACATGGCTTACAACCAAGTGCCCTGTCAGGACTAATATTTTCTAAAAAGCAGGTTCCATTAGTCAGTTCATAAAAATTTTAGAACAAAATCAGCTGTTTGTGGAAGAAGTCCAGGATGCTTTAAGTTAAGTAAAGCCAAGATAATGAATAACATTGTGGACTTTAGCAGACATCTGTCCATGATTCCAAACTCTATAAGGTCAAGGATTATAGAGTAAGAGAAATACACAGCAAAATGCAGCTACTTTAAAAAATTACTCAAAACACAAACAGTTCAGTTAGCTGTTCATGCTGTATAAATGCTGCCTCTGTCTGGTATCTTGAGGCTGCTTTACATTACTACTGATCTGGCTATCTGCTCTAAAATGGGAATTAAAGAATCATGAGTGAACCACTACAACTCAACAGGAGCCACTGTACTAATATTAAAACACACCAGAGTGCTTGTGTACTAATAAAACAAATGTACCTTTTTAAACAATATTTATTTAGTTGTAGATGAACACACAGTATCTTTATTTATTTTTACGTGGTGCTGAGGATCAAACCCAGTGCTTCATACATGTGAGGCAAGCGCTTTACCACTGAGCTGTGGCCCCAGCCCAAACAAATGTACTTTTGCCTTAGTAATAACAATACATTAGTTTGTGTTACTTTTTTGTTTTAATACAGTAAATGAATGTGCTCTTAAAGCTCCAGCTCTGGAAAAAGCTAACAGTATTTAAATTACTTTATGACTAATTACTACTTATAATATATTACCTGTTTATAGCAGGACTTTATAAGGCTAAAGACAAATCCTCTGTCCATAACAGACAACAGATCATTGAGAAAGAATGCAAGGCTTATATTGAGTCTCTCAACCATTTCTGTGTCCTAGGAAACAGAATATAAAACAAAACCAAATTAAAGTATGGTAGTTTAATCTCAGCTTGAAAGAGAGATAATGCAAAAAAGTTATCACTACCTTCTGAAATCGGGAAACTATATCACTAGCAATTGTGCTGACAAGAGCGGCAATGTCATCCATGAAACGTTCTGGAAAACGACTTTTCCTTGGAGCATCAAGTTTATCATTAAAGTATAAATGGTGCACCATACTTTTTACCTGAAAAAAGATATAAGCCATTCATTTAATTTCTTATGATTTTGCTTAACAGTTTTAATGACTCTAAACACTCAGGCTTTTTTTTTTTTTTTAATATACTATGTAATTTAATGGGTGGCTGAAATATTTTTAGCTTTTCAAATATTTTAAGTTCCCTATGATATTTTGTATATGTCAAAGAAATATCAGACACAATACAAGTCAATCACTATATTACCTTCATAAAATTATTCTGGCTTTCAACAGAAAAAACAGTCAGTATACATCAACAGAAAAAAATTCACCCTATAAGAAAATTTTAAATTAACTTTGCCATTCCATATACCCAAATTCTAAGCTTTGAAAGGTTAGAGACTCTGTCTTCACTGTAGTGTTTTCAATATCTACTATAGAGTGGCACATGGTAGGAATATAATACATATTTAATGATTAAATATTAATAATAAAATATTAGATAAAAATTAACAGTGATTTGCTTTTACAGAATGCTTTTAGATAGATTCTTTATTACAATGCTGTCATAATGATAATAAAGAGATTTAAACTTTAAATTCAAGGAAATTGAAGCTGAAGTTCTACAGTTAGTATACAACATAGCTAAGTCTTAAATTGTGGACTTTTGACTTATACATAAGAAATCTGAACACAGCAGTAAGATTTTTTTTTTTTAAAGGCCAAATTTATAATTTTTATGTTACAATAAAAGCATATGAATTATAAATTTGCTGCTTATCCTCTAGGGGGGAAAAAGAGTTTTCTGTCACTTACATATGGTTTCTTTACTACCTTCCTTCCCCCTTTCATTTCTTCAATCCCTCACTCTCCACCCCCCTTTCTGTTTTCTTTCTTCCTTTGTTGTGGTTTTGTTTCTTATTTATTTATTTATTTATTTATTTTTGTGGTACCGGGGACTGAACTCAGAGGTACTCGTCTACTGGGTCACATCCCCAGCCCTTTTTTTTGTATTTTATTTAGAGACAAGGTCTCACTGAGTCGCTAAGTGCCTCGCCACTACTAAGGCTGGCTTTGAACTCTCTTATTTATTTTTTAATATACTACTTTTTGGAAGAAAAGTTTCAATGATTTCAGCTTTATAGAGATAAGGAAAAAGAAAAGAAGTTCCTTAGTACCAGCATGCTTGTGTTTAAATCATAGTTCTACTATCTCTAAGCCTTATATATATATAGATTAAGTTACTTAAACTTTTCTATATCTTGGTAATATGCTAGCATATTCTTCAATACAAATATTGAAGATTTTTTTTAAAATTTGGTATGTATATGTTTTCTTATAACTGTATTCATTTATTAAAATATTAGTTCATTTATTTGTTTTTAATATCATTTATCGAATTAAGCAAAAGATGTTGTTTGTTTACTAGCTGTAACTGACTTTTCCCTAAGAGCTTTCTAGTTATAATAATGGTGACGGTCATTTACAATGCTCATTTTACCTTTGTTTGGTATAAAATCTACAGCACTGCTATTATACACTTGTACGTCCAGACTAGGAGAGAATATAGCACAAGTTTCCTGGAAAAAGTCTGCTAGCTTCTGCAACTATCCCTGTAAAAAGAGTTAAAATGAACCTCATTTTGGGAGTGGGGGGTGTACCAGGGATTGAACTCAGGGGCATTCAACCATTGAGCTACATCCCCAGCACTATTGTGTATTTTATTTAGAGACAGGGTCTCACTGAGTTGCTTAGCACCTCACTTTTTGCAAAGGATGGCTTTGAACTCATGATCCTCCTGCTTCAACCTCCTGAGCCACTGGGATTACAAGGCATGTAATTACCACCATGTCTGGCCATGAACCTTATTCTTTACAATTTTACCTCAAATGTGCTGAGTGTCACAGTGTTTATTCAGAAATGTAATACATGTAATTTTGTCTTGGAAGTACGTATAAGACCATAAGATGTGCAACAGAAAAATACTTCTAAGATAAAAAAATGAGCTAACTCAAAATTGTTCACCAAGGGAAAAATATTAAGAGATGTGTTTAGTTTGCTCACCATTAACTCAAAAAAGAACCAGGCTTGCTGCAAAGCTGATTCCCGAACACTGCCACTGCAAACAACCCACTGCAAAGCCAGCTCCTCGTGAAAAAGCTATCCAGAAGTAAATCCAAAGTTACTACCAAAGTCAAATCTGCTGATAACAACACCAAATAATAATAATGCAAGTACAAATGAAGATATAATGAGAATAAGCAAAATAAGGCATGTGAACCATTCAATGATGCAGTGAAGACACCCATTAACGAAACGGCTATTTATGCATGTAAGACAGTGGCATGTTGAACAGCTGAAAAAATTACATGTTATCTTGAAGTAAAATGTAATTTTCAAAGGATAGCTGGAAACTAGTCTCCTAAATTGTACCTGCAAACAGAAACTGGACCAAAAACTCACAGTTACAAATAAGATTTTGTTTGCGCCTAAAATACATATTTTAACGTACACAAATACACTCATGAACGTTGCTGGTACAATTTAGGAAGAAATACCTTTAAATTTTTAAACTTTGCTAGAAGTCATTAATTTTCAAGTGTTCAAGTGTTTAAAATCTTTTTTCAAAAAATCATAGAAAATTCCTGCCTTATAATGGATATGCATACAAAGCATTTGCAAAATAGTGTATATTAATATGAAAAAGGACTAACAAAACTGTGCAGAAAGGAAGCAAATCAACATATCTTACTAAGAGTGAAAATTTTTCTAACTCATCTTCCTTTCCCTGGAGATTTAAAACACAAAACAGAAGCAGTTACAGAAACAGAATTAAGAGTTGATACATTTTTTTGGTACTAAAATTTGATGATCAAATTTGAATTAACTAAACTCTAAATTAAACAGTCAATCCCCAAAATAAAACATTATCTTTAATTGAAAAAGTTCACATTGGAGAAGTATTGGTTAAAGGCATCAGACAAGCAGTGCTTGCTTAGATGTATTTTTAAACACAAGTCATTGTTTTAATATCTCTTATTGATTATGTAAAGAAATTTTGCATCTATATAATTGTTGGAATTATATTTCCCCCTTTATGATTTGTCTTCATATGAATCTACCTTTTTAGTTGGTAAGCGTCCCGTTAATGTTTGTAAGAAACTTGACGTCTCTGTGTGCGAAGACATACGATTACAACTTCGATCCATAGCCTATGGAGTGAAGATGAATGAATGACCAGAAAACATTAACATTGCAGTGGATGACTTTGCAGCTCAAGGATTATGCACAATTTAAAAATAGAGTTTTACTATGGTTTCAACAACCATCTATTTTATTGCTCATCTCATTTACATTATTTTAAAGTGTTTTAATAACAATGTATGATAAGTATCGAAATAGCTTCTATATATTTTTAGTTTGTAAAAAGATGAATATTTTAATGACTATTATTTAGAGTGCTGCAAAGAATGAAACTTTCATCTGTGTGATCTCTATACATGCACATATCTAGTAAAAATATATAAAAAGTAAAAACATACTTCTCAACTGGTCTCTGATCAAAAAAGAAACTAAGAATTTTGTATTCAATAAAGAAAATAAAGTTAAAATTAATTTTTCATTTTTCACTATTATCAAAACCCATTACTCAAGTATGTCATGTAGTATAGCAAATATAAATCATTTTTAATATTAAATGGAATTAAAAATTTTCTTTAAGAATAAGACTTTCCTCCAAAGCCAACACACAGGTGAGAAGTATATTTAGAGGTATCATGCAGATATTAGCTATCAAGCGACTAGTCTTAAGTAAGCAAAACCCAATTCAACTAAATTATAACATTTCATACTTTGCAACACAGTACAAATTAAAATGAATTTTTGCTTCTGTCATTAATCTTACAGCATAGGAATAATACATTGTTCACATTTAATTTCAACTTACTAGCCGTCTTTCTATTCAGTGATTGTGGAAAAAAAAAAAAAAAGATAAGATAGTGAAGGCTAAATATAAATGATACAATAATAGCTACTCTTTAAACCAAAACCAATAGGAAAACTGTTGGGTTTTCCCACAAAAACATTTAAAATTCCTACTAAAGATGTGCAACCCGTAAAGTAGAAACTGTTATAAAAGCCATCAATTGCATAAGCAGCAGGCACTGAAATATTGACAGGGAGTATAGCAAGAAGGAGAGGAGACAGGAAATAGGAAAGGAGAACATTACTGGTGCTACTGGTGGTATTCATGCATAGCAGTTGGAAATGTGCTAAGTAAACAAAAATACACACTTTAATGATTAAAAAAAAAGCAAGCCACTGAAATCATAGTATGTACTAAAAAGTAATGTTCTAAAGGGAAACATCAGCAGCCAATAAAGAAACCTCTAATGTAAACACCACCTGTGTTGATTCTGCACTTGGACTGGGGTTGGATCCCCATGGGGCAGCTTTTGGACCACCAGTGTTAACCCAGGAATTGGAGCGATCTAAACCCTAAGCATATAATAGAAAGCAGTTGGAAAGGAAAGAAATATTACATGTTGCATGCTATAAATTATTCTTAAAGAAATCCAGACCTTCCAATGCAAACATGTTTTTAATTAGTACTGTTAAAGCAATCAAAATTTTAGGCACCTATAGAGTATTAGTTCACCAAAATTATCTTATAATTTTTTTTAAAAAGATAACCAAGAATATTAAGTATAGCATTTAAAGGTAATTTCTCTTTATATAAAGGGGTTACCTCCAAATACCAACAACTAAAGTTCCCATACCATCACCCTCTCAAATTCTTAATAAAGATAGGTAGTTCAAATTAGCATCAGAAAATTTCCTCTGAACTGAACTGAGGTTTAAAGGGGAAAAATATAAGAAAAACATTTTATTCTATGCTAAAGACTAATTTAATTACATTTCTCTTCAGCTGAGAACTACTGTACAGTAATACTCCACATTTCTATTTGACCATGCCTCTTTCACTTTCTTTTAGGGACTAGGATAAATTAAGTAAAATATTATGAAGAAAATGATCCTAACATTTTTTCCTTCCTAGTAACAAAAGTAGATTTGGAGTTGTGGTCATTTTTATTATACTTGTTGTAATTAAACATAACGGGCTACTATTTTACATAAATATTATAAGGAAAAATATGCTAGATCTGTTTATAGGACTTATATATTCATCACCACCTTTGAAATTTATAGTTTTTAAATATGCTACTAATGGGTATGATTAGAAGTGAATATGTCTGTCTTTAGGTCAAAGGGGTTACTGTGATTCCTGGTGAAAGGAACTTAAGCTTTACTTTTATTTCCTAAACCTGACAGATGATCAGAATCACTTAAAAGTTTTATAAAATCAAGATTCTGGGCCCTGCCTCCCAAAATTCTGATTCAACAAACTGAAATGGGAACCTGCTAATTGGAACTGGAGCAAGCTCTAAGGAATTTTTAGAGGATTATCAGGTAATGATGATAATGATGATAATAATAATACAACCCAAGACAAGCTGACTGAAATATTAGAGCATGAGTACAGACCCAAACCAGAAAGCACCAAAGGAAGGCCAGGAAAAAGAACACACAAGAGTTGTTAACAATGGCAATCAACTTCTAGACAGTAGTGTCCTTTAGGAGGCTCAACAACAGCACCTATGTGCAGAGCTTTACTTCAGAACAATTAAGTCAGAGTTGCTGGATGTGAGGTCCTAACATCAGTATTTTTAAAATACTTCAAGAGATCTTCAAAAGATGAAGAAAAAAAAAAAAAAAAAGAAAGAAAGAAAGAACTGTAGCTATTCAGGACTTTGGTTTTAGGAGGAATATTTCCTTTGCTTTTTCTCTTTTTTTCTTTCTTTCAAATATATAGAGAAGTTGAAATATGATACAATAACCACCAATTTCTTATTTTTTGACAATGAATGTTTAAGATGGAAATGAAGATTCAATTCAGGTTCTTCTGCTTATTAACTGCAAAATCTAAGATAAAGTATGTAGTCCCTAGGAGGAATGATAGTATCTACTTCAAATTGTAAGGATCAAGTTAAATAGTGGAAGTAAATTACCAAATGCAATGTCTTGAATATAGTAAACTCTCAAAATCAGATTTAATAAAAAAAACTTTCCATACACGTTTTATTAAAAAATGCTTTGTAGCAAAATAAATTAGATATTATACAAATACCAGTAAAATTTGATAAACAATAGACTTATTAAAAATAAAATCCCTGCCTTCTCAAAACTCCTTTATAATATTTCTAGTTAAACAAGTTAACAGGCATGTATTTCAGGTAAGTTAAAACAAAGTTTTCACTATTTTCCAAAATTAGGTCTCTACTGTATAAGCCTAAGGTTGTTTCTGCCATATTAAATTTTTACAGTCATTTCTCATTTTACAAAGTAACAAAACATGAACATCTGAGTTTTGCAGAATTATAAATGTGTTCTTCTCTCCTATAAATTTCCATAAAAGAAACAACTTAACCATACCCTTCAAGTTACTTTTTAAGTCACTGCTTAATAATTATCTTATTTAAAATTAATGCATATGATAATCTATAAAGTGAGAATAAAAAAGTATCTCTTTACCATAAACTTTATTTCATGTATACAATACTGATGCTTTCAACATTTATAATTATATAGTCAAAGATGATGATGATGATGATGATGATTGGTATTGAACCCAGGGGCACTTTACTACTTAGTTACACCCCTAACACTTTTTTTTTTTTTTAATATTTATTTATTTACTTTAGTTGTACACAATGTAATGCATTTATGTTTAACGTGGTGCTGAGGATCGAACCCAGGCCGCGCACGTGCGAGGTGCGAGGCGAGCGCTCTGCCACTGAGCTACAACCCCAGCCCACCCCTAACACTTTTTATTTTTAGACAGGGTCTTGCTAAGTTGCTTAGTGACTTGCTAAGTTGCTGAGGCTGGCCTTGAACTTGTGATCCTTCTGCCTCAACCTCCTTAAGTCATTGGTATTTACAGGTGAATGCCACTGTGCTCAAGTCAAGGTTAACTATTTAAAGAAAACCTGTGGTCAATTATTTTTTAAAGCAAATAACTTCCAGGGTTACAAGGCTAATAACCACATCAAACAGCCCTAATTAAGCAAATTTTGACTGATATTTACTAATGTAACAATTTTATGTTTACAGATCCATAGTAATATAGAAAAGATAATCTTAATGTGTGCACATGCGCATGAATGTATGTGAGTGGTTTTTTTGGTTGCCAAATTCCAGTAACGTTTTTTGTTTTGGTGCTGGAGATTCAAACCAGGGCCTCAAACATGCTAGGTAAGCACTCTACCACTGAGTTGTACTCCCAGCTCTCATTTTGTCCCATAGGTATAGAAAAGTTCCTTGAGCAAGGCCCATACTGCATGTGATTTGACATCAATATTCATGTTATAACACAAAGATTTTGCCTTATATACGTAAGATCTCAGTGCCTAACATAATAGATTTTCAGTTTTTGAGAAATAAATGAAAAATTATGAGGTTATATAAGAAAACTATATCAATAATTGCACTGGCGTTTGATTAAAAGCAATAAAATTCACTCCTGATGTAACCATATGTTTACATAATTGAATGTTAAAATACTCTTGCTATGACTAAGAAAGTACAGGTAGTTTGGGCAAAATAATATAAACAAAATCTCCCATATACATGTTTACAACTACTAGAATAATAAAAGGCTATTTGTTACATAAATATTCTTAAATTTTAGATGTTCTGCATTCATTCAATATTAGGAAATGAAGTGTGATCAAAACTTTCCTAAGGTCAAATCTTTGAAGATCTTTAAATACATAATTATTCCTGATAGTAAGACAGTGAGCAAAAGCACAATTTGATTTTTTTAAGAAGTAATTTGTTCTTGCTCTGGATGCTCCATGCTTACAATCATTCATTGGATAAATATTTATTAGGCATCTTCAGTATGCTGGACATTTAGGTGCTTTAGACATGTCAGTGAACAAATGGAAAAGAAGGTAGTAGCAGAAATACTAGAGAGAATTTTTTTATAAATAAATAAATAGCATGCCTGTATATGGATGGGAATGATTCAAAATGACTGATGGTACGAGACATGCCATCATTGATGTGAACTAGAGACCACACTTTCAAAATTTTTTTAGTAACAGTGTTTAACCTTGATTAAGTAATAGAGCCACATTTCACAGGAAACTGAATTAGCACTACACTTATAAAAAAGTATGATTTCTTTAATGATGATTAATGATTATCCCAGACAACAAGAAACAGGCCATATAGTATAAGATCCAGCTAGGAAGAAACAGGGATGAGATATAGCTCAGTTGGTAGAGTGCTTTGCCCCTTGAGCACAAAGCCCTGGATTCAATCCCCAGCACCATAAAAAAAAAAAAAAAAAAAAAAAAAAAAAGTGTGTGTAAAGAAACAGATGATGCAGGAGACAAATGAAAAAACTGCTGAAGTAAACTGCAACTACAGGTAGCAGTAATAAAGGATGGGAGCTTCTCTACAAGTGGAAGGAATAAGTTTATAAAGAAGGATAGGTCATCTATATCAGATTATTAAGTAGTGAGTAGTAGATAAATCACTATGATGGTAAAAGTCTATGAAAGTTTTCTTCTGATGACTTCAGTTTTCCAGTGAAACAGGAGAAAAAATGAAAAGGAAGATGAGAAGAGAGGTATTGGGGGGTTTGAGTAACATACTATGGCATGAAATCATTTCCTGGGACAATGAATGGTGAGCAGAATATGGAATACAGGAAATAGATTCCTTACATTTTCTGAAATACAACTATACACCATTAACATTAGGAATTATAACTAACTGATAATCCAACATGAAAGTAGCTAATAAAGACTTTTCCAATAAAAAGAGGAAACAACACATAAATGGAGAAATGGAGACAAATAAATCCAGACGTTTAAAACTTTCATAGTAGTTAAAGTTAAGAGTTAAACAGGGATCCTAGAACATGTTTATTAATTTTTCTTCATATCCAAATGAACCAAATAAAATGCCAAGGAAAATAATACCTTCTTTTCCAATAGCAAAAAATAAGAAGTAGTATGGCCAAAACACATATGATTTATTGGCCTCAGTCTTTGCTTTGGTCTGTTTTGCTTAAACTCTGAGTTATATTCATACTTTACATGTAGAAATGTAATAAGTATCTGGAAGGGTGGATAATAAAGATGGATGATTTGAACAAAATATAGCTGGATCTTATACTATATGGCCTATTTCTTGTTGTCTGGGATAATCATTAATCATCATTAAAGAAATCATACTTTTTTATAAGTGTAGTGCTAATTCAGTTTCCTGTGAAATGTGGCTCTATTACTAATCAAGGTTAAACACTGTTACTAAAAAATTTTTGAAAGTGTGGTCTCTAGCTCACATCAATGATGGCATGTCTCTTACGCATCAGTCATATAGGTCCCTTTTAATTGTACAGAAATTCAATCTAGCCATTTTTCACATGATAGAGTAGGATGCAGATGACAATAAATTGTATGTAACTAGTTATCCTGGATACATTTTAGAATTTGGCAGGTTTTTCTTTCTTTCTTTTTTTTTTTTTTTTTAAGCAGAGTATACCAACCAGTTTGTACTAGCAACCATATTTGAAAGAAACATAAAACAGCGTTTTTTTTACATAATAGAAGTACAATTTCTTGCTTATTCCTAGCTCAGAATAGAAATATACAATTTCTGACTTATTCTTGCATCTAAAAATTAATAATAAATTAAAATAACTGAACATTTCTCATTTGTTCGTAAGCTGAAAACCAAATTTATAGATGCATATGGTCAGTTTACCTTACTGCCGATGATTGACCGAACTTCATCATCTGGTGATGTTGGAGTCCCAGATATATCTGGGTTACTATTACTAAGGCTTCGAGAACGATTTAAATTAAGGCTTGCAGGTCTCACAGCAGATCTAGCCATTGTGGCATAATGCACTGATCCTCCCAAACCCCCAGGACCTGGATGGATTTGCATATAAAATAGCACAAAATTAAACTAAGAAAATTATTCAGGGAAGGATCTGAAAAAATTCTCTGCCATTAATCAAAATTTCACAAAGATCATGAATTGCTTCTGTTTCTAAATGAAAAATACTATATTTTAAAAAAATATCAACAGAAATAAAAACACCCAAGAACTGACAATAGTTACACAAATATATTCCATTTTATAGCAGTTGACAAAACCAGATGAATTATAAACAAAATAACTATTTCTTCAGTGTCTCTATATTACACATTACGTGCACACACACAAAAAAGCCAAAATGAATAGGAAACACACACAAATACATTACCTTCACTTAGATATAGTTGTATCTAGGACCCCAAATGCTCCAGCTGATGTCTCTTCCTAATTTCCCCACCCTTCCTGCTCTGCCCCTTGATACAGTCACTAAAGGGAGAGCCAATTTATTACCAAAATCTCTTAAATGAGGCTATGCTTTTATTTCTTTATCTTCATCAGTCATATGAAAAATAACAAAATGGCATCTATTATATATACATACCAAAAACCTAAATTCTGAGTCCAGATTATATTAAGAAAAAAACAATAAATTCCCTTTTGCCTAATCAAAATAAAATCTGACATCACCTTCATGTTCTATAAATACAAAAATATACAGCAATTACATTGATAATCTAACTCCATTTTTCTTATTGATAGAAATTTTTCTGGGTGTCTTATTTGCAAATGATACACACCTGTCAACTAATTTAATTTATGCAATCTTTCAGGACAGCAAATAAAAAAGATGATCTGTAAAATCTGTGGAATCCTAATAGTGTACTGAAATGAAAGGGTAAATGGAGGAATATTACAGATATTCCATTATCATGCACACACTCAGATCCTCAAATTGAACAATTTAAAAATCAAAATAGGAAATTATGAACCAGAATATATGATTATGAACCTGAATATAAGTTTCAATTCCTTCTCTTTTTGCAATCTAGTAAAGAAACAGTAGGCTAAAAAAGATAAGCTGTAACAGTAGCACATGAATGTAATCTCAGCTTCTTGGGAGGCTGAAGCAGGAAGATCCTAAATTTGAGGCTAGCCTCAGCAACTGAGCAAGACCATGTCTCAAAAAAAAAAAAACTTTAAAATGGGGTGAGGGCTGGGAATTTAGTTTGGTGGTAAAGCACCCCTGAGTTAAATCCAGTATCCAAAAATTTAAAAAAAAAATTTTTTTTAAGGATTCAGATTAGTATTATAACGAATGTCATAATTATTTGCCATCATTATCAGTGTTAAGATTGCCAATAGCTGGATACAAATATTTACCATTATCACTAGCAATGAAGGATGACTCACGCAAACATGTCAGCAGGTTGAAAGTATATACATGATAATCATTACTAACTGAACAACTAAAGGGTTGTTCTAATTAAGATATTCCCCCACAACTACCACCACTATCACCAAAGTCATACAAAAGACAAGTAACTACTTGTGGCTCCAATACGCTGAAAGGCTGTTATTTTACTGATTGAGAGGGCTGGGGTTGTGGCTCAGTGGGAGATCGCTTGCCTAGCACATGTGCAGCCCGGGTTCGATCCTCAGCACCACGTAAAAATAAATAAAAGCATTGTGTAAAACTAAAATAAATAAATAAATATTTTAAAGAAAAAAAGAAGAAATGAGAACTTTTCTAGAGAATAATTTTTTATATTATTATAGGTTTCAGTGGGTTGTTAAGGAACTGTTAATCCACCATGTTTCTTCTTTAATGCCCAGCAGCATTCTGAATTGACAAATCAGGTTCTTAACAAAGAATTTTAAAATGCTTTCAGAGACATAGAAGTTATTTTCAAGGTCCATTTCTAAAAATTGTCTTAACCAAGATCTCAATTCAAATTAAAGGAATCTGTACAAATAAGACATTTAAAAGTGTAACTTATTCAACAACCTAGCATAATGAATGGTATTTAGGTTGTATCAATAAACATTTGCTATTGAATGAACACATAACACCATGGATTACAAGAATGTTTCAATCTTGCCATGAATACTTAATTTATGAAAGACAGTTTCATAATAAAAACACTAAAATACCTGGTGATGGTGAATTAGGGTAAGAATTTGGAAGGCGAAAAACATAATAGATGTATGAAGCAAGAAGGCTATTTCTACCATGCTGGTCATGATTTCCTTCCAAGTTTTTGTGAAGTCGATTTATAATTGATGCCATGGCTTCAAAAGATGCTTGACCTAGATTAACTTTTAAGAAGGAAGAAAATAGTTTAACTTTTAGAATCTAAGTTCCACAAAAACCAAGATTTTGTTATCTCTATAGGCTTTAAGTATAATGATTACACACAGCAAGTGTATAAAGACAATATTTGATAAGAATTTTAGTGATGGATTAGCTGAACCAAAAAGACTTTTGCAAACCAAATGAGAAAAAAATAATTTTACAAATTTAATATGAAACTGTATGGGTTTTATTAGTCAAAAACCAAAACATTACCCAACCGATATCTGTTATTCCATACAACATTACAAAGCACATGATAAGAAAAAGGAAAACTATCTTATATATCACCTTGAAAAGCAATTTCTCATTTTAAAGATGACTCTGAAAATCTAAATTGCATACAATGAGCACATATTACTATTAACAATATCAAGAAAAATTATTTAAACTACTAGCAATATGAAAAGAGAATAGCTGAATAAGCAACAATTGAAATGTGTGCATTTATAAAAGGATTAGAAGGGGAAACAGGGCTAGAAAAGCCGATTGACTGTATAGCATTTTAAATGCCAGGATAAGCACTACCTATATTCAGTCATTCAAGTCAGTATATCACAAGAAATTTGCAAAAGTGGGGGAATTCTGATAGCACACTGAATACCAAATAGTCATTTGGAGCAATGAGCCTCAGACATTGTAATGTATTAATCAAGACAGGAAATTATGAATAGATAATGAGGCCCAACTAAGCTTTCCTAAAAGTGGAATAATCAAATTAAATGGTCATTTAGTAAATTACTCTATATATACTGAACTAGAAGGTAAAGAGACCAGAAACAGAAACCTGAGTGGGGTTTAGCAATTCTACCTGTGTTCCTAGTTAATTCCCTTCCCTGTTTGTTTCTCATAGCAACTATTTCAAAGAATCCTCAAACCTCAGGTCTACCTTACGTCCTTCTTAGTAAATTTTGCCTATAATCTCACATAAGAAATACATAAAGCATGAAAATCCTCAAGTTTTTCTACAAATTTATCAAAAATGAAATCTACTTATATCTTTTCTCCAAAGGAAGCAGTGCCCCTTCCCTGTATGAATGATATTATGAACCTTGACTCTTACCTCACAGAATTGCTTCATCAACTAAATCCTTTCTTACTTCATATCTTATATTTTTCTCAAATATCTCCATACTTATACCCTAATATGTTCAAATATCTCCATTCTTATGCCCTAAATCAACCCTGCTTTCTCTTCCAAACTTCTTAAATGTTTTCTACCTTAAATTAGACTAAACTGTTTTTGTAAAATTTACCACTGGACACTTCTCAAATATTGAGATAAAAGTGGAGGCATTCAAGAACCTGTTGCTTGAGTTTGAATTTTAGAACTGCCATACCAGCTGAGTGACCTTAGGTAAAAAATGTAAACATTATGTCCATCATTTTACTCATTCATGAAATTATGGTAATAATAGCACCTACTACATAGGGTCATTGTGAGGATTTCATACAGTAACACAAATAAAGCACATAGCACTATTCCTGGAACATAATAAGTGCTATCCAAGTGTTTGTTATTATTGTTATTACTATATTTTAATTTATACAAACTACAACAAAGAAAACTGCTAGCCTGTTTCTTCTTAAAAGCTTTTCCTATAACTTCTGTAATAGTATCTTTGTAATCCCTTAATTGAACTTTTCTTCATCTTTTTTGTTTGGCAGGAGTTGTTTGTTTTGTTTTGCAGTGAAGTGATTGAACCCAGAACTTTGTGCTATTTTTTTTTTTTTTTGGTACCAGGGATTGAACTCAGGGGCACTCGACCACTGGGCTACATCCCCAGCCCTTTTTTGTATTTTATTTAGAGACAGGGTCTCACTGAGTTGCTAAGTGCCTAGCCATTGCTGAGGCTGGCTTTGAACTCTTGATCCTCCTGCCTCAGCCTCCCAAAGTGCTGGGATTACAGGAGTGCGCCACTGTGCCCGGCTGAACCTTGTGCTATTAATAAGGCAAATGCTCTATCACTGAGCTACATCCCCAGCCCAACCCAATCTAATAAGTTAGCTCAAGTTTCTTTCAAGCTCAACTTCTTTACAGGACTTGGGTAGAAACTGGGCAAAAGCAGAGGGTAAACTTGGCAAGGGTGAGGATAAGAAGCACCGCTCCTTCCAGAACAATGTAGAAGGAAAAGAATACAGTGATTATGAGCAAAGAAAAGAAAGAAAACCTATGTTCAATGGAGGATAGCAGATGAATGAAAATATAGATGTGGTAGATTATATGACCTGTAAAATGTAATATGATTTCTCCATTTGTCTGTTTTCTTAACTAGTCTATGGATCTTAAAGTCAGAAATCATGCCTTGGACAGCGAATATCAGTGTCTGATATATAGTAAATGCTTAATAAGTATTTGATGAATGCATAAATTAATGAGTTTCCATAATTTGAAAATAAGTCTATGGCACATTTTATACAAAAAGTGTCAATAGTTATTATTTTCTGATGATATAACCTCCCCCAATAAAAAAATCCTTATAGACAGCAAACAGGAAGCAAGGCTTCTTTTTAACAAAGTTAGAAATTTCAAATTTATAAATTTCATGTTTCATCTCCAAGCCAAAAATAAACAAATAAATTACCTATTTGGCCAGCAATGACAGGAGGTCTGACAACTAAAAGTATCAGTTTATCAAGCAGAAGATGAAGAAATCGGACCACTGGTTCCAACTGTGATGAATTAAGTGCTGAAATACTGCTCTTCAATTCATTTTCTAAGTTATTTTCCATGATTCGCATGTCCCCAATTCTAACTGGGAACATATGTTCATCCAGAGCATTGACCAGAGCAAAAAACTTGTCAAGATAAGGATCCTAAAACAAAAAATAAACAAAAGCACTAAACAATTATAACTATAAACTTCCCAATCCTAAAGGACTATAGACCACTGATATCTCATATTAATTGCTAATACAAAAAATATACATAGGTTTACCTAAACAGTTTTTCCAATTAAAAACATCTATTCTAATTATTGTAAGATAAATGCCTCCAATATTACTGGTTACTCAAGATATCTATTAATACTAATGAAGGCTCTCCTCTTTTAGTTTGAGTTGCCTTATTCATTTAGAGCTCAATTACTGTGGCAGATATCTTAGTAACCTACTTGGGCCCGTTATTAATGTATTGTCTCTCAGCTCCAAATCCACACCTTTGTCATACTGCATACTACTGGAGCCAGTTTCTTCAAACTATAGCTCTCTTTCATTAGCTGCTTGCGGTCAGGCTCAGACAGTAGAGAGTACAGGAGGCAGTCTGGAGGCTTGAGGAGTTAAAAGAGACTTTCATTCCTCTTATCTGTTTTTCAGGTGGTGGCTAGGAGATGTGAATGCTGCAGCTCAGAGGTGAGGGACATGGGAAGAAGTGGTCACCACAATAGTGGTGGTTCTCATACTTCCATGGCAGGGGCTCTCCACTAAGTTTCACTGCATAGCAATGGATGTATTCTTATAGCCATAGCATCCTCTCCTCAGAAGTCTGTCGGCCTCAGGATCCTCCTCTAGTTCCTAAGTCCTTCCTTGATGCTTTCTGTTACTATTATCTCTGTTATCATAGAATTCTCTTTTACCCCAGGTTTAGTAGTAAATCACCTTTAACCTAGTCAATAATTATTTATCTTAAATTTTCCACATTCAAATTATTGATGGATTTGTCTCCCAACTAAATCCTGACTGCTATTATTAAACCTATTTCTACACTGCTAACAGAACGAGTCTTATTTAAAGCAGTAGAAGCTTACTCTCCCAGGCTCCTTTATACCTAGAAACAACCATGTGCTATAGTTCTGACCAATGAGTTGTTAGCAAGTCTACTGAACTATGGGAAGATTTACACTTAACAGTGAAAATAAACTTCAAGAAAAGGTAGCAATGCTGCACAGCTTCACATTTAAAATTCTAATATAGTTCTATATCTATTAAAATGAATAAAAAATCTATTGAGTTCTAACTATATATTCAGTATATTCCAAAGAATTACAAAAAAAGTATAAAACATTCTAACAAATATTGTCTTCAATCAATCCTTTTAAAAAGGTTATAATATTTGATCAATTTGTTTTATTTTTTGATCAATTTTCATATCATTGCAATATTTTAAAAAATTACACATAAAGTATAAATATCATAAAAAGGCTTTATTACTTTCGATTGATCCTTTAAAAAGATTATAATAGAGGTTGTGGCTCAGTGGTAGAGTGCTTGCCTAGCACGTGTGAGGCACTGGGTTCGATCCTCAGCACCACATAAAACTAAATAAATAAAATAAAGGTATTGTGTTCATCTAAACTAAAAAATTATTTTAAAAAGGTTATAATATTTGATCTATTTGTTTTATGCAGTTTTCAAATTAATTAAATTTTTAATATTAGTTATCAGGACTGTGGGTGCCAGGACACTTGCTAAATGGTAGACAATTGCACTTTATTCTTCCCTACATTGTATAGATTCTGAACTAGATACATAATATATTTTGCCCTAAATCCTTTTCTGTCACATAAGGACAACACATAATCTGTATCCAGAGAAACAAATTTAGAAGTAAAGCACAAATGTACTGCAACTCTAAAAACACTAACAACAATTATAGAAATAGCAGAAAAATCGTCATGAAAAAGAGTGTACATGTATATTTAGAAAGATACAATGTGATATTAAGAATTCACCTATTAAAGGAAAGAATATATACAACAGTATACTATAAGGGCAATCTTTTCATAAACAAAGGAACAAGATATATAGGAAGCATAGGACACATCCACTAATATCAGAAAAGGAAAAATTCCACTGGAGTTACTCTGTTATGGGGTCTTACTTGTATACTGCTAAACAAAACCTAAAGATTACCAAAAAATTTTTCTAAACAACATAGAGATGCCATGTCTTTTTATTTTCCACTACCTCAATGTGCAGAAAAGTGTTAATATAGCAGGCTTAAGACTACTATCCTATAAAGGCCTGCTTACAAGGTTGATCTTTGGGGCGTGTCTGTGAACTTGGATTTCATGCTGGTTCCCACTGATAGGGAATAGCTCACATGCCAAAATTATTCTAATTAGGATCCCATTCTTGAGGCGCTACATGATGTGGACTCTTAATTGCTCTCCTTTCATATTATCCCAAGTTTACTCTACTTGTATTCTCTATTAGGTATGTTTTATGGTAAACACTGCCTTCCTTTGGGGAGTCTAGAATTTTAGTATGTTTTAGGCAGACTGCCTATAACACTGGCCTCCAGAAACAACCTGTTAGGTTATAAATTACCATCTACCTAGATTATAAATTTTATGATATTCAAGGTTCTTTCTAATCTGTTATCAACCTAGGCTTCTTCCTCATCTATTATGATATCCTATGCACTATAAATTCCATTTATACCAGATTACTTGCTGGTCCTTAAAGACTACTTACCATCACTTTGCACTTGTTATCTGCTCACCTGAGTTGCCACTCCTTTTCTCAGTATGGTAAATTACTTACCAATGCAACATCTCAGTCCTTAGCAGAACAGACAACTCTTTCCTCTCTACTTGAAAGGATTTAGCCAAATTATCCATACCATTAGTACCATAGTACTAATTTTATTATACTATGATTATTTTTCCACTTTCCCCTATTACAGTGTAAGGTTCTTAAACAAAAACCTCTTTTTTGAGGGAGAGGGAACAAGGGATTGAATTCAGGGGCACTCAGCCACCGAGCCACATCCCCAGCACTATTTTGTATTTTATTTAGAGACAGGGTCTCACTGAGTTGCTTAGCACCTCACTTTTGCTGAGGCTGCTTTGAACTGAAGATCCTCCTGTCTCAGCCTCTTGAGCCGCTGGGATTACAGGCGAGTGCCACCATGCCTGGTTGAATGGAAACCTCTTGACAGGTAATATCTCTAACCTCATGGAGCTTATTTACCATATATGGGGGGAAAACAATAAATATGCGTGGGATGGGGGATACACAGAGAGAATTCAAGAGAGTAAAAATACCAGAGACACATATATGCATGTACTCAGTAGGAAACACATGGTCAGCTGACACAGAGTGATGGGCTTGCTATGTCTAAATGAGTTACCAATGAATGTAACCTTTCTGAGGTAAGAAGAAACTCTGAAAGAGAAATCTAACGAATGTCAGGAGGACAAGCATTCCAGTCAAAGACTAAGGTTTAAAATCTTAGAGAAGAACTTGACGTGTTCCAGAAAGTGTAGATTTGGAGTAAATACTTCCTAAAAACTATTTCCATTTGAAATAACTAACCTATGAGAAATAAAGTAAGTTGGACAATAGTTTTTCAGCTCTTAAAACTCCATCATGTACCAAAAATTTTTTAAAAGACACTTAATTGTTCAAAATAAAGTCAATGACAATTGTTAAGCCAAATGTTTGCTTTTGTTAACCGTCAATGACATTCTGCTTATTCCTTTAAAAAACAAAACAACTTCTAAATTTTTTTTTTTTTTTTTTTTGTACCGGGGATTGAACTCAGGGGCACTCGACCACTGGGCCACATTCCCAGCCCTTTTTTGTATTTTATTAGAGACAGGGTCTCACTGAGTTGCTCAGTGCCTCGCCATTGCTGAGGCTGGCTTTGAACTCTCCATCCTCCTGCCTCAGCCTCCCAAAGTGCTGGGATTACAGGTGTGCGCCACCGCGCCTGGCCTCTAAATATTTTTAACTGACATACATTCCTATAACTCTGATGGCAGATAACAAAACTGACATAGTCTGAGATGATGTTTAATTAATTGAATAAAAGTTTATCAAATAGTTATTAAAATTCACTTACTTGTGTGTGGATAGATGAAACAGCAATGACTTCAACATTAAACACACCTTTGTGATTATCTACCCATTTCATGCCAGGTAGAGGAACCTGAAAGATCATATCACAGATGCTTTAAAAGTAAGTTATCGATTCAGGAAACAAACAAAAAAATTATAACAATTCAATGAGAAAAAAATAATGTGGAAATGTATCTTAATCAACATAATCAATTACATACTTGAATTTCATTATTACAAAATTAGTAATTTTACAAAAGAAAAACAGAAGTGCCCCAAATTTCTACCTTCCCAGAAACATCCCTTTATATCATTCCAAGTCTTCATCTTTACACATAAACCTTTCATAGTTAATGTCAAACATTATTATTTTAAAAACTATTTCTCACATACTATTCATTATGAACCTCACTTGCATCAATACATTCACATATATGATATAATTTTAAAGGCTTATAGCGTTCCCTTTTATTTTCAGTATTCCTATTATGTTTTAACTGGGCTTTAAAACACAAGCAAATAAACTCTTTTTTTTTTTTTTTGGGTACCGGGGATTGAACTTGACCACTGGGCCACATTCCCAGCCCTTTTTTGTATTTTATTAGAGACAGGGTCTCACTGAGTTGCTAAGTGCCTCACCATTGCTGAGGCTGGCTTTGAATTCATGATCCTCCTGCCTCAGCCTCCCAAGTGCTGGGATTACAGGCGTGCGCCACCACGCCTGGCTGCAAATAAACTCTTGTTCTAAGGATTATAATTTTTTTTCTGATGTATAGCTAGTAATATCAAAATTATTTCATAAAAAATCATTTTTAAAAGCAAATAAATATATTCTCTCAATTCCTCCTGCTAAGTCCTGCTAAAACCCCTGGAACATGATATATAAAATCAATAGAAAGACTGAAAAGTGCAGACGAGAATGAAGATGAACTGGAGAGCTAAGGATACAAGAAACTACAAGGCAGTATTTCGTTGGTTTTATTTTTGCCTTACATATCCAGAACCAGGTGCTAGAGAAAATGGCCATCCAGAAGTGCCAAAAGACACAGACAAGCAAAGCCCCAAGAAAAAACCTGCTCTTTATAGCCAAAACCAGCAATACTCCAGACAATCATAAGGGAACAAATCTTGGCCCACTCTATCTCCCTGAGCTGAGGGAGGGGCCCAGGCTACAAGTTAGCTACAATGAGGTACCCAAACCAACCAACACACTTGCATAGTATTTAGAAAGACACAGATGGGAGCCCATTCCCTTCTGATGATAACAAGTCCCCAATTAACCCTAGTATCAGTGGAGAACAAGCAGAGAACAGTAATAAGGCCCCCCCCACACACACACCCCACAAACAGGGAGTTGTCAGCAGAGGCCTAGCAAGGAGGCTACAATCCCATCTCCACTTCACACTGATGACCCCAACCCAACTAATCCCAGGGAGTGAAAGGAGACACAGTGGGAAATTTGGACCTTCATCTGTATCTGGTACTAGAGTCTCCATCCCCTGCTATTAAGACAAAATATTTAAACAAAATTTAGAGTCTCATAATACACAAAATGTCCATGATATCACTGAAAAGTATGCTTCATAACAAGGCTAGGAAAATCTTGACCTCAATGAGAAAAGACAATGATCAGACACAATAATAAGATAACATAGATATTGGGTAGATCTGACAAGGATTTTAAAGTAGCTACCATTTTTTTAAAAAATGATTCAAAACAAGCAATTACAAACATCCTTGAAATCAATGGGAAAAAAAAATAGACTCAGCAAAAAAGAGGGATTTCTTTCTCACGGTTTATCTTTTTTTTTAATATTTATTTTTAGTTGTACACAATGCTTTTATTTTTACGTGGTGCTGAGAATCGAACCCAGGCCGCACATGTGCTAGGCAAGCGCTCTACCGCTGAGCCACAACGTCAGCCCTATCTTTTTATATGTAGAAAGAAAACCAAATAAAGCCAGTTTCCCATTACAAATTCCATTACTAAATAAGAGATTCAATCTATCTACTGAGGCCAATAACAAAGTGTTTGAAACATTTCTGAAAAACAAAGATGCTGGAACAAGTTGAAACCTCTCAAGGCAAGAAAGAATATTAGCTCTTTCAACCCAAAACACTTGTTTTCAGCTTTAAAAAAACAAGACATAAGTAAAATGTACATATCTACTTCTTCAAAAACAACTTTCAAAGTCTGGTCAAGGAATCAGCAGCATAAATGTCATCTGGGCACTGTTAGAAATATAAATACTCAAGTTCCAACCTATATTGACTACATCAGAAACTAGGGGTAAGGTTCACAACTGGTGTTAAAACAAACCTTCTGGGTAAATCTGATGCAAGCTAAAAACAAAACTGCTATCTTGAACTACTATAACAATCAGTGGCAATAGCAATGACATAATAGTAGCAAAAACATCTAAAGCCCTTTTCATTTAACTGTCACCTTTCTAAATGCTCTCCATCATTCATTTATCAATATAATTCATTATTGTAGTATTAATTATTCTCCTCTTTTTTTACAGATGATAAAGATAAGGTGCAAAGACTTATCTTAACAAATACCATAACTAAATACCATTGGCTGGGTGGCTAAAACAACAGAAATGTATTTTCTCATAGTTCAGAAGACTGGATATCCAAGATAAGATGTCTGCATGATCAGTTTCTGGTGAGGGATCTCTCATTGGGTTGCAGGTAGCCACTTTGTTGTTTATGTCCTCACACTGGTGCGGGGAGAGATGAGGGAAGTTGTTAAGTTCTCCATATCTCTTCTAACAAGGGTACTGATCCTAGCAGGGGCACTACCCTTATGACTTCACCTAAACCTAATTATCTCCCAAAGGTTCCATGTCCAATACTATCACACTGGGGGTTAAATCGTTAACATATGAATTCTGGGGGTACAAAACTCAATACATAACACTCTGTCTTGGTTCTCTTCAAATTATCCTTCTGGAATACAATATATTTATTCCCCAAAACCCTGGCTATTTACCTCATTCCAGCATCAAGTCTAAAGTTCAAAGTTCAAAGTCTCACCTAAATATCATATAAGTCAAATATGGGTGAAAATGGAGGTGCAATTCATCCTAAGGCAAAATTCCTCTCTAGCTGTGAACCTGTGAAACCAGAGAAGACATGTGTTTCCAAACACAATGGTAGGACAAGCATGGATAGGCATTACTATTTCAAATGAAAGAAATAGAAAAGAAGGAAAGAGTGACATGTCCCAAGGGAATCTAAAACCTAACAAGGCTCCTAAAGCTCAAACATAATATTCTATCTTGTTGTTTTAAAAAATTTTTATTGTGTATGTTTAAGGTATACAATATATTATGGGATACATAAACATAATAAAATGGCTACTATAGTAAAGCAAAGTAATATTCATCATCTCGGATGCGGTGGCACACGCCTGTAATCCCAGCACTTGGGCAGCTGAGGCAGGAGGATTGCGAGTTCAAAGCCAGCCTCAGCAATGGCAAGGCACTTAGCAACTCAGTGAGACTCTGTCTCTAATAAAATACAAAAAAGGGCTGGGAATGTGGCCCAGTGGTCGAATGCCCCTGAGTTCAATCCCCAGTATATAAACTCATAGTTTTTGGTTTTTGTTTTGTTTTGCTACAATTTACTCATTTATCAAGAATCTCAAATATAGTATGGCTTTATCTTTTTTTTAATATTTATTTATTTACTTTAGTTGTACACAATGCAATGCATTTATGTTTACATGGTGCTGAGGATCGAACCCGGGCAGCGCACGTGCGAGGCGAGCGCTCTGCCGCTGAGCCACAACCCCAGCCCCTGGCTTTATCTTTATTAACTACAGTCCTCATGAAGTGAGATGAATAATTATTTTTATTCTGGGTCTGGCTTATTTCTTTTAGCATAAGTCCTTCAGACTCATCGATATTGTAGCAAATGGCAGGATCTCCTTTTTAAGGCTGAATAATATTACATTGATTTCTTTATACCCACTCATGGACACTTAGGTTTCTTCCATATTTTGGCCATTATAAATAATGTTTCAATGAACACAGGAGTGCGGATCTTTACAAGACCGGCAAATTCATTTCCTTGTGTATATGCCCAGAAGAGGGACTGGTGAGTCACATGACAGTTCCAATTTTTAGTTTCTTAGGAACCACAATATTGTTGTCTGCAAGGGCTGCACCAATTTGTATTTCCACCAAGAGTGTACAACAGTACCTTTGCCTCTACAACTTTGCTAACATTTGTTATATATAGACTTTTTTGAAAATAGCAATCCTATTGGTTATGAGATGATATTAATAGTGGTACAGACTTGTATTTCCCAAACAATTAATGATGTTAAGCCTATTTTCATATTCCTGTTGGTGATTTTTCTTCTTTGAAAAATGTCTAGAAGATCTTTTTCCCAGTTTTTAACAAGGTTAACTTTTTCTCATATTGAGTTGTAGTTCTTTAAAAATTTTAGGTATTAACACCAAATATATGATTTATAATTATAATCAAATATATATGTTACAATTATTTTCTCCCAATCCATAGGTTGCCACTTCGTTTTTGTTTTGTCATTTTGCTTAGTTAATTGTTTTGTTTGCTGTGCAAAAGATTTTCAGATCAGTATAATCTCATTTTAATTTAAAAAATTATTTATTATTTATTTTTATATTTGCTTTTATAGCTTGAGTTTTTGTTTATTGATATCCAAAATACTGCATGGCAAATGCCAAGAAGCTTTTCATCTGTGCTTCTCTTCCAGGAATTTTAAGATAGTTTTATTTCCTCTCCTGTAAAGCCCAGGAAGTCCAAGAGTCTTCCTTCATTTCATCAAACTTCATGTCCATTAGTTCAAACTGGCAGTGCGTCTGCTTATATAATCCCATAAACTCACTAAAAAAAATTAAAAATGATAAAGTTGCATGCTCAAATAAAAAAAAAATCCCATAAACTCTTTATCACATGATAAAGAGCCTTGGTGTTATCATCAAAACATGCTTTCTCAGTTTTAATAAAACAAATAGGCTAAGATTTTTATAAATGTGCCTTTGGGTTTAACAAATCCTTTTTCAATTAATTTCTCTGTTTTTGCATTTCCTCCAGTATGGAGGAACCAAGCTGCTCCTTCAACATCACTTTCCTTTAGAAATCTCTTCAGCCAAATATCCAATTTCATCATTTGTAAGTTTTACCTTTCATAAAACAAGAGAACACAGTTCAGCCAAGTTCTACGCTACTTTACGACAAGGATTATCTTTTCTCTAGTTTCTAATATCATGTTCCTTATTTCCATTGAGACCTTATCAGAATTATCTTTAATGGCCATTTTTCTAACACATACCTCCAAACTCTTCCAGCCTCTATCATTACTTAGTTTCAAATCCACTTCCACAATTTTTGGTATTTGGTACAGCAGCATTACACTTAGGATACCAAAGTCTGTATTAGCCAGCTAGGCTGTCATAAAAAATACCATAGTAGGTGGCTCAAACAACAGAAATTCATTTTCTCCCTATTCAGGAGACTGGAAATCCAAGATCAAGGTGTCAGCATGGTCAGCCTCTGGTGGATGGGTGTCTTCTTGGATTGTATACGGCCTCCTTCTTGGAGCGAAAGAAAGCAAATTCTCTGGTACCTCTCACTTTTTTTTTTTTTTTTTTTTTTTTTGTACCAGGGATTGAACTCAGGGGGACTCAACCACTGAGCCACATCTTCAGCCCTATTTTGTATTTTATTTAGAGACAGGGTCTCAATGAGTTGGTTAGCGCCTTGCAGTTGCTGAGGCTGGCTTTGAACTCACGATTCTCCTGTCTCAGCTTTCTGGCATCTCTTCTTAAAAGGGCACCAATCCCATTATGAAGGTTTCAATCTCATAACATCATCAAACCAAATTACATTCCAACGGCCACATTTCTAAATGCCATCACACTAAGGGTTATGCTTCAACATAATTTAGTCCACAATTGAGATAGATATCAACAATCTTGCCCAAGTCTCATGATTAATAGCCAGAATTGAAATCTAGAAAGTTATGCTTTCCAAAAAGCTAATTTTATAAAATTAGAAGGAAGAAGAGTATGGAATAGAGGAGGAACACATAACTGATATAAGTTATTATCAGTATTCTAACTCTTGGATTGGGTGGTAGGTGCATGAAAGCTTATTATATTATTAAATAAAATATTAAACGTAAAAGTATCTATAGGTATAACCAATATTAAGTTTAAAAACATGCCAAATACTGATCTTTGCACACCTATGCAAGTGGCTTATTTTGTTTTTCAATCAGCTACATTATATGTCTATAGTCAAATTCAAATTATCACCATATTCTTTATAAATCAGTATATTTAGCAGAGTAGCTAGAAGGAAACCATAGGTCTCCCTTTAGAAAACTAACCTTGCATTTGCACATCAACTAAGTAAAAACAAAATCTATAAATTCCACAAAAGCATATTTTCTTTTGAAAAATTTCCATTGAAATATACTATGTCTGATAAAAGACCACATTTTTATGTAAAAAGGCCATATCAAAAAGCCTTCACTAGGGGCTGGGGATGTGGCTCAGCGGTAGAGCGCTCGCCTAGCGCGTGCGCGGCCCCGGTTCAATCCTCAGCACCACATAAAGATAATGCATTGAGTACAACTAAAAGCAAATAAATAAATATTTAAAAAAAAAAAGCCTTCACTAGACCTTTGAAGATGGAAAGACCTCCCATGTTCCTGGATAGGCAGAATTTATACTGTCAAAATGGCCATACTACAAAAAGCTCTATACACTTATAATGCAATTCTCATCAAAATTCCAATGACATTCTTCACAGAACGTCACATAAAGCACTTAGGAATTTCATTTGGAAAAATAAAAGACTCAGAATAGCCAAAGCAATTCTTAGCAAGAAAAGGGAAGCAATAGGCATCATAATACCAGACCTCAAATTATATTACAGAGCTACAGTAACAAAAACAGCATGGTACTGGCACCAAAACATGCATGAAGACCTACAGAACAGAAGACACGAAGACAAACCCACATAAATACAGTTAACTGACACTAGACAAAGGTTTCAAAAACATACACTGGAGAAAAGAGAGCCTTCTTAACAAATGGTTCTGGGAAAATTGGAAATCCATATGTACTAAAATGAAATTTAACACCTATCTCTCAATGTGCACAACACTCAACTCAAAGTGGATCAAAGACCTAGGAATTAGACCAGAAACCCTGTAACTACTAGAAGAAAATGTAGGCCCAACACTCCAACATGTCAGCTCAGGAACTGACTTCCTTAACAAGACTCCTAAAGTGCAAGAAGTAAAATGAAAAATATCAAGTCTGTGGGATGGCATCAAACTAAAAAGCTTCTTCACAGCAAAGGAAACAAGAACATGAAGAGAGAGCCTACAGAATGGGAGAAAAATCTTTGCCATCTGCTCCTCAGATAGGATATCAATATGCAAATTATACAAAGAACTCAAAAAACTGAACACCAAAAAACCAAATAATCCAATCAATATATGAGCAAAGGAAATTGAAACAGACACTTTTCAAAAGAAGAAATATAAATGGTCACCAAATATATAAAAAAAGTTCAACATCCCTAGCAGCTAGAGAACTGCAAATTAAAACTACTTTGAGATTTCATTTCACTCCAGTCAGAATGGCAAGAATAAAAGTAATAAAATAATAAAAGTAATGGGCTGCGGAAGCAGGCAGGGGTTTCCATTCTCATATCAAATAAGGTAGACTTCAAGCCAAAGCTAATCAAAAGGGATAAAGATGGATATTTCTTACTACTTAAGGGAACCATTCATCAACAAGATATAACAATTATAAATCTATATGCCCCAAATAATAGAGCACCTACATTCATCAAACAAACAAACCCTTCTCAAGTTCAAGAGTAAAATAGACCACAACACAGTTATTCTAGGGGACTTCAACACACCTCTCTCACCAATGGATAGATCATACAAACAAAAGCTAAATAAAGAAACTTTAGACCTCATTAATACAATTAATAACTTAGACTTAATGACATATATAGAATATTTTATCACTCAGTGAATGAATATTAGAAATTACTTTGAAACTTATACTCTAATAAAATAGAAAATATTGAAGGCATTGTCAGATTTCTAGAGTTATACGAATTGCCCAAACTGGATCTGGAGGCTACACACAATTTAAACAATTTCAAATGAAGAAATAGAAGACGTCATCAAAAAGCTACCAACCATAAAAAGCTCAGAACCAGACAGGTTCACAGCTGAGTTCTACAAGACCTTCAAAGAAGAACTAATACCAATACTCTTCAACTTATTTCAGGAAATAGAAAAAGAAAGAGCTCTTCCAGATTCTTTCTACAAGGCCAAGATTACACTAATTCCAAAGCCAGGCAAACACACAGTCAAAAAAGAAAACTTCACTGGGCGGGGGTTGTGGCTCAGTGGCAGAGTGCTCGCCTCGCAAGTGCACGGCCCGGGTTCGATCCTCAGCACCACGTAAACATAAATGCATTGCATTGTGTACAACTAAAGTAAATAAATAAATAATAAATAAATATTTAAAAAAAAGAAAGAAAACTTCAGGCCAATATCTTTAATGAATATAGACACAAAAATCCTCAACAAAATTTTGGCAAATCAAATACAAAAACACATCAAAAAGATAGTGCACCATGATCAAGTAGGGTTTATACCAGGGATGCAAGGTTGGTTCAACATACGGAAATCAATAAACATAATACATCACATCTATAAACTTAAAGAAAAAAACCATATAATCATCTCAATAGATGCAGAAAAAGCACTCGACAAAATACAACACCCCTTTTTATGTTCAAAACACTAGAAAAACTAGGGATAACAGGAACATATCTCAACAGTATAAAAGCTATTTATGCGAAGCCCCAGGCTAACATCATCTTAAATAGAGAAAAATTGAAAGCATTCCTCTAAAAACAGGAACAAGACAGGGATGCCCCCTTTCACCACTGTTATTTAACACAGTACTTGAAATCCTGGCCAGAGCAATTAGACGAAAGAAATTAAAGGGATCCAGATAGAAAAAGAAGAGCTCAAATTAGCACTATTTGCTGATGACATGAAAATATACCTAGAAGACCCAAAAAAAATCTACCAGAAAAATTTTACAACTAGTAAATAAATTCAGCAAAGTAGCAAGATACAAAATCAATACACATAAGTCAAAGTCATTTTTGTACATCAGTGACAAATCCTCTGAAAGGGAAATGATGAAAACTACCCCATTTACAATAGCATCAAAAAAAATAAAATACCTAGGAATCAACTTAACGAAAGAAGTGAAAGACCTCTTTAAAGAAAATTATAGAACACTAAAGAAAGAAATTATAGAAGACCTCAGAAGATGGAAAGACCTTCCTTGTTCTTGGATAGGCAGAATTAATATTGTCAAAATGTCAAAATATCCATACTACCAAAATCATTATACAGATTTAATGCAATTCCAATCAAAATCCCAATGACATTCCTCAAAGAAATAGAAAAAGCAGTCATGAAATTCATCTGGAAAAATAAGAGACCCAGAATAGCTAAAGCAATCCTTAGCAAGAAAAGTAAAGCAGGGGGCATCACCATATATGAAGAAGTTTCTCACATTATAATATGAAAATCTTGCAAATTTATCTTTTCTTTGAGTTTACATTTCATATATAATCTTGGCTTTAAAATGAATATACTTATTCTTATTAAAAAAGGATTAAAGCTTCTAAGTTTCATCTAAGGGAAATAATATTACTTCCTTATCTACATACTTACAGATAGAAGAAATAGCAAGGTTTTGTTTGGTGAAAACATTTTTATAATGAATAAGCCATTACATTCAACTTGAAGAAATAGAACATGAGAGATACTGACCTCAGGAGACAGTACAGAATAAGCTTGTGGTGGTTTTTCTAGTGAGACTGGTAGGCAAAACTGGCCAGTCTTCAAACGTCCATTCTGAAGCATTGGTATCCACTTTTAAATGAAAAGTAAACAATTTTAATTTAAATGTGTTTGTTATAAAAATAATTACTATTCTAATAACTTGGTTTAGCTAAATTAATTTCCTATTACCAAACATAAGGTGTTTAATTATATAAGTAATAATTACAGATTTTCATAATTTCTCTGATGACATTTAATCAAGGAGGAGCCTCAAAACATTATTATTACTAACCATGCAATGTATAATATAGGGGGTCCTTATTTACCTAAGGAAAAGTTGGTCCCTAAAAAAGGACATGAGTGAATCAATTTTAAAAGTGTGATAAGTTTCAAAGTGAATAATGAAAGATTAATCAGCCTATGAATGCTGATAACCAAACTAAAAGTATGAACATAAATTTATTTTCTTAGAATTAACAAAATTCATGTCACCAATGCAAGAAACAAAAATAATAAATCAAATGTTTCCTCTTTTGGGTGGAAGCATGATTTTTCTGACAAAATTATGTGACAGCACATTATAATGCCAATCCTAGTTTTACCTTTGTATTTCAAAGATTTTTGAAAATTATTCAAGTTTTTAATTTCTTTGTAAGAGTTTCTTTTATTAATTTTACATTCAAACCATTTTCTCCTTATGTTGCACTGTTGGGTAAACACTCAATATTCGGGACCAAAACCTATGTGTTTATACAAGTTAACCAATTTATTGATTCATTTATTGCACTAATGAGTATTATCTTATTATAATGACTGTCTTACAAATGCAATTTATAACTGTATGGAATCAGGGAATATTTAAAGAATAAGAAACAAACTATTATCATAAGTATCATAAATATTTTAAGAGCTAAATATTTAATAAAAAGGACTTACTGTATATCCAACTGGGGTTTCAAGAGGAGTGTTTTGTTTTTGTTGACAACTAACATGATAGAAAGTAAAAAGCAAGTGATGATGATCAGTTAAAGTAGCAGGGAGTTTAATCTTGACTTCTTCATGAAAATCAGGAGACCTTCATATAAAAGAATAAAAACAAAAATCAATAATCAGTAATTTGCCCCAAATGATTATTGCATTTGTATAGCTGAGCAATTTTAAAATTAATTTTAGTATTCATGCTTTATTTTTAATCTAATCCAAAATATTTTTCCTTATTCCCATCTCCAAATAATTAAATTCTATTTCTATATGAGAACGCTATCACTGTTTCTGAAATTTCTCATCCCATTTTTATTAATGGGTGAGTAATCCTACTATTAGAAAATTCATTAATTATTACCACCTCAATACTGAGATCTATATTGCATTGGAATCTGTATGTAAAAAGAGACCTAGGCAGAGCTTTCTATATTTATGAAATCTATTCTGACACACATAGAAAAATAATATGAACTTTATAAGGGTGTATTTTAAAACCATACCATAGAAAAACATTTTTTCTTTTGTAGGAGTACCATTTCATATTAAGACTAATTGGTATCATTTTTTTTTGTAAAAAATTAAATAAAAGAGAAAAGGACATCTCTAAAGATACCCTAATATGAAGTTGGGCTCTCTGTGGAATGTCTTGCATTAATTATTCTACTGTTAACAAAATAAAAAATATTACCAAAACATGGACTAGAATTGACTTAAATAAAAACAATAGCAACAACAAAAAGATAAAATCAGGTAATGTCCACAAATTACATTTGTTCCACAGTTTAGAAGTGCTCCTACACACTATAATACAATAAATATCATGTTTCATCAAACATGTTTCATTATATTTTGTCTCAATATCCATTGAAATGGAGCATTTTTAAAGGAAAATATGGCTGTTATTCATGATATCCATTTAAAAGGGACAGAACCTTAGCATCCCAACCTTCCATACTAAGATTTATATTTATAAAAATGCAACTAAACCATATGGCTCCACCTATCTTTAAAATGAAGGCTGTCCCACCAATTAGGTTTTTCTTATAGGCTAATTGGTCAAAATCCTTCCCTTTCAACTAAGCCTCAAAAACATGTTAATAGGTACTAAGTGGATCTAGGCTTTAAATAATACTAATAAGAATGAACTGTTGCTAGCCATCTGAGAACTCAATGACTTTGGAGGGGGAAAAAGTCTATAAATCCTATTATTAATCTCACCAATTATGACTGAATTATGAAAAAGTTGAATTTACTAGCAATGTCAGACGGTACTGTCATTTTAATTCCACTAATGCTGAAAGCATGACCTAGATGAAACTGAGAAACTTTAAGAAAACCTCCTTTATCAATATCTTTCCTGGTATTAAGTGTTTTGGTTCATTTCTTCCTGAATTCACATTACATGAAGACTTCTGTGAAAAATTAAGTTCTCTACAAGAATTACTCATTCAATGGGTAGGTTTAATTTGTCTGACTTTAGGCTAAACACTGTTATTTCTCTAGTGGTCTTAAAGATGAATATAAGTAAACAATTACCCTCAGAAAGTGTTTAATTTAGTAGGAATATAAATAAGACACAGATATCAATAGCTATGCTATAAAACAGGTTTGGCAAAGTATGGTTCAAGGGCCAAATCCAGTCCCCTGCTTAGTTGTATATAGCCTGCAAATCAAGAATGGTTTTTACATTTTTAAATGGTTTTAAAAAATCAAAAGATAATATATTTCATGACATACAAAAGTTATATAAAATTCAAATTTCAGTGTCCATAAATAAAGCTTTGGAATGCAGTCACATTAATTTACGTGCAACTTTAGTGTCTATGGTTGCTTTTATGCTACAGTGGCAGAGTTCAATGGGTGCAGGGGAGGGCTTGTGGGCCTACACCTAAAACATATATCCTAAGAGCTAGGGATGCAGCTTAGTGGTAGAGTACTTGCCCAGCATGGGTGAGGCCCTGGGTTCAATCCCCAGCACTTGGGAAAAAGAAAAGAAAGAAATAAGAAAATGCTTGCCAACCCCTGGTTTAGAGCATGCAGGGTTAAGCACTTTAAGAACAGAGAAGAACAAATCACTTCAAATCTGAGATCAGGGGACTATCTACCATTGAGGAGATGTTATTTGAGATAGGCAATACAGAATGAGTAGGAGTTCAATAAACACAAGGAATTATCACCAGAACAGAAAAGAAGATCGAAGAGAGGACCAGAAACAGGACAACACAAGACATCTGCTAAGGAAGCAGAAAGATCATCAAGATGTAAGAGAGTGTTGGCTATGGGGAAATAGAAGAGGGAAAACAAAGCTGTTTTAAATTTTGAGCTGGACCAACTGGAAAAATGGTGGTACCATTAACAAAAATAGAACATCAGAGAAGGAATCAGGGACAGATACATAGAAACTGAAAAGGCAGCAGAGCACCAAAATGAATGTTTCCAGTAGGCTAATGAAAATACATGTATGTGTCTCAGAAGGAAGGTTAGGACTAAAAATAAAGAGGTGGAAACAATCCATATAAACGTCAAATTAGAAGCATTTTCATTTAATGTAACTCTGAGAAATACATATGAAAGTATTGAGGAAGAGAATATACATAGAAAAAGAGTTAAGAACAAAGCCTTAGTGTTTTGTGTAGAGTGCCTATACATACAGAATAAAGAATTATTATTACCCCCCCAAAAAAATGTTTAAAGAAGTAGAAGAAAACTGGCAAATTAGTCATAAAATAACGGTGAGAAAGAAGAAAAGTTGTAAGGAGGGCAAGGAAAACACACACTATACAATCGCACTAAAGAAAGATGTGTTATTGTTTTAAGTTAGGGAAACATATTTGAGAATAACAGCCAAAGACAATGAAACAAACACTAAATGATGTAAGAGAAGAAGAATAACTGATTGGAACTATTCTGGAAGAGGCTGGATGACCAGTGTTAGAGAACAGAGGTGGAATAATTCACATTGAGCAGGAAGTGGGCCATTACTACTTTTGAAATAGAAGGAAAGGCAGAAGAGCGTGGGAATAATTGGAGGTGAAAAGTAGAGAAGTTATGGATCTCAAGTTGGATGGTTTTCATGAACATAAGAGGAACATGGAGAATAAAGCAAAAAGAAAAGGAGGACCCAGAGGAAACTCCTGCAGCTACTCTTATGTGAGAGAGGTTAAAATAAAAAACAAAAACAGTGACAATAAAATTATGAAGGAACAATGAGTCAAAAGAAGATAAAACAAAATGAATTAATATAGCCCTATCACATGACACAATAACATCAATTTGCAATATCCTTGATTTGTGTAATTTTGTGATTTTTTTCCCCAACAGCATTCAATAATCCCCCAAAAAGAGAGCAGAAATTAAGGTTAACCAAAGTTAGCCATTTCCCAAGGAAGTAAAATGGAAAGTCATTACATCAAAGGATTATTGCATGTTGAGAATTCCAACAATTTTACTAGTGGGCTTAAGCTTAGTGAAGAGTTAAATAAAAACTAGAAAGTGCTAGGGGAACAAAACAGGGATAGATCAAAGGATCAGAGACCATAATGATAATCAACAACAGTATTGTAAAAATGCAAGGATCAGAGAATTTAATAGAAAAGATGTTTTTTGTATAAAGTCTTATATTTGAGATGTCTATGGAGAATGGCTGTGCATTTAACAGACAAAAATCATAACTTGATGTCAGCCTTAAATTTGGCACAGTCAGTGCAGCACAGCATTTAGTAAACACACTAATGTGAGTGCTAACAATGCCACTGAGAAGTGAGTAACTTTGAAAGAAATATTTTAATTCGGTACCTGTTATGATATACTACGGCTGTATAGGCTTCCTTTGAAAATTCTGAACAGCTAGATTTACCAAAGATTACCTGTAACAAATAACAGCATGTTGAAACTTTGTTGTAATAAATGCTAGATGTTTCATATCTATGTAAGAATTTGTCTGATTTAATAACTTTGAGAAAATTGGGCAAAATTGGCCCAATGAAGAACAATGTGCCTACTGGCGTTCATTAAGTTTAATTGCTTAACTATAAATTTATTTTCAATGATAGACCCATCTGACATTCAAACATTCAAAAAGTTTTCATCAATTATACTTCTATTTTCTGAGCAATAAGGTACATTTGTTTCTTTTTTTATTAAAGAAAGTGAAATCTTCATTACTAAACTGAATGTAGCATATTATCTGGAATTTATATAAGAAATATGATTCTAGAATGGTGGCATAAATCTACTATACAAATTGGTGGCTTTTTCACTGAAACAGCAGTCATTCTGAAAGTCACATATAAATATTTGTAAGTGATATAAAAATCCCATTATTAGCTCAAGCTATGTATCCTTTGCTTCTAGTATACCCTACAAGCTACTATACAATGGAAAAGCTCTGTTCTTATATTCTTACACACAAGTTAAAAATAAAACCCACTACATTAAAAAAAATACAGTATTATTTCTGGAGAAAGTTTAGAGATAAAATAATTCAGCCTTATATATCTGGCTCGTGAATTCTGACAGAAATATTGTGTGGTTAATTGGGGCAGCTGATTTCAGAAATGGCTTAAAGATATCAAGGTCGTAGCTATTACTTCTATGAGAGACCATTAGACATGCAATGTTATCTAGCCATAGATTAAAATTCTTAAGTCTGGCTAGCCATCTTTCATATGCATGAAAAGGAATGTGGACATGTCAGCACACTTCCATCAACACAAATGGTAAAACAACTCTAAGTTTATTCCTATGTAAAAGGATTAATTGGCAATCATTCTTTATTAAAGGGCATATGAGTAAGTATTCCTGCTTCTTTTTGTAACATTTTAAGCAGGTCCTTTAATTTTAAGGGTATATAAAAATAAAATAAGTATGATTCTCTTAGGAAAGCTTTATTAATGAAACACCTTAGTATGTTTTTACAAAAAATTCCAGGGAAAGAATTGTGATGCTTACAATTTTAAAATACTGACATTACGTAATCATAAAATTTCTGAGGATCCATTTGAATAGTCCTTAGCAAGCGCATGGTCATGTGTATATACTCTTTCAAGCCAGTTACTCATATAAATACAAAAGCATTATATTTCAGATGATTAATAACACACAAGTAAGTATCCCTCAGAGAAGCTATCACTTTTCACAAGATAACTTTGTAACATGAATGACATAAAGTGGAAGGTGTTCTCTTTTTTTTTTTTTTTGACCATTGAACATGTATTTTTAAGCATTCAGTAACATGGCCTGAGCATCAATTATCTACCAACCACTATGCTAGGCATCATGATACAGATATGAGTAAGACATGGTCCCTGCTCTCAAGGAGCTCACAGTCTAATGGATGAGATGAAGAAATAAACATATAATCATAGAGTGATAAGGCCTATGAAAGTGAGAAGATGCTATGGTAGCACCAGAGAGGGAGGGTCTAACTGCCAATATAGGTGGGGTACAGTAAGGGCTCTGTAGAAAAGGTCATAAATATGCTAAGACAAGAAGAATTTGTTAGGCAAACAATAAAAACATTATTTTACATAATCTACATCAGTCATGAACTCAAATTCACACAGCAATTTACATATAGGCTGATGAAGCAACTATTTTCACAGCTAGAATATTTTCATCAGTTATGATAGTACATTCATTTCTTCAGCAGAAATGGAGAGCTAATAAAGAGCGTGAAATGATAATATCAAACCTCAAAAATAAATTATACATATAGTCAACAAATATTTACCCAGCATGTATTTTATGCAATGATCTGAAATAGCTGCCATGGGAGAATACAAAGATGAATAATGTATGCTCCCTGATGTCAAGGAGATATAAAAATGGCTGATAAAAAAGGGAATAGGGAAGAAGAAAATATCTTTCCTACTAAGCAGAGACTCAAAAGAACCTGATTAAAAGACAAACAGGGCAGGATAAAATAAAATTCTTAACAATGCACCCATTCTCAGCTAAGCATTTTCATTTTATTTTGCTTCTCAAAGGGTGAACATTTATTTACTGTCATAGCATACTCCTATCTGTGTTACCAACTTCAGTTGAGCCAAAAATCTACTGTCATGGAACTTGCATCCATTAGTGTTTGCCAAATCCTAAGTGACAATTTTGGCAGTCAAGAATCTTTCCAGTCTGGCCTCTGTCTACTATTTCTGACTTAGTTCGCACTGCTCTGACTCACTGGCAACTCCTGTACTTGGCACTGTTCAGAGACACTCCTAGACCTGAACTGCTTTCTTTCCCAAACTCTCCAGACCCACTGCCATTACCTCTTTCTTGTGCTTGTTACCTCAGTAAGGCATCCTCTCCCACCTCTGAACACCTATTCTTTCGAATCCCTATACCAATCTTGCCATGATTAGCACATATTTTGGTTGTCAATATTGGCGGCAAAAGGTACACCCTGAGAAGATTTTAAAATATTGATAATTGGTTCAGATGCCCAGACTATGGTTCAATTCAAGTGAGATTCAGCCTGGTTGCCAATAAAGTTTTTTAAAGTTCCCTAGATGAATCCAATATGCAGTTAAGACAGAAGTAATACCAGTGTTTCTCAACCAAAACAGAAAGAGCTATATATACTAGAATTCCTGGGAAGCATTTTCAAACTACAATACAACATTATATACCCCCATCAACTCCCACGTCCCTTACATGGCCTTTCACTCTAAAGGAGGTTGAGGAAAATCAAAGCCACACAGGCTAGAAGTAAAGCTCTCTGTATTCTGATAGAGTGCCCTCAGTGATACAAATCTGAGCCTCTTTGAAAAGTCACTATTTTTATGTATTTGTTTTATATTCTCTAGATTCTAAAACTTATTCATCTTTGTATCTCTGGGAGTGCCTAGCACATTTAAGTCCTCAATAAATAAGTTAGACTTTAAATAAATGCATTACTATCTGTATAGAAAGTGACATAGCTAGAAATTTGGTTTAAAATATCATATTAATCTCCATTTTGGAGCTGCCAACCAAGTGATACCAAAAAATCTACTTGAATCATTTATGAAGAATAGAAATCGTAAAGAACATTTCTTACCGGCATGGCATTGCTTGGATCTTCCCCATACATAAACTGAACTTTCACTGTTATATTTCTGGCAGAACCTTGACGATTGGCAAAATTAAGACTCTGAGGGTATATGTAGAGAAGATTTCTGTGAAAGCAACATTATAAATGATAGTGAATACATAACTAATATCACTATGAATCACAAAAGAAACATAAAGATACTGAATTATTAGTATTTGTAAGCCACTGGGCTAAAAAATTTCATGTATGTTTTACTTGATCCTTAGAGCAATCATTCAAATCCCCAGCAGTCAAATATATCCTGATTTTGCAGATTAATTGAAATCCAGGTTAACTGATTTTCACACACAACTAGGTAAGTGACAAAGCTGAAATCAGAGTACAAGTCAGTCAGACTTCAAAACTCATTATCTTTCCTCTATAAGAGGCTTTTGGAAAATAAATGAGAAGGGACTAGAACTTTATTAAGAAAAGACCATTCTAATATTGCCTGAGTACCTCTAAGCAGATATAAGTAGGATGGAATTTATAAATATGGTTTTTGTAGAAATGTGATTTAAGAGGTATGATATTCCACAGTTTTGTTCAAAAATATATTACAATATAGTGGGTATAACAGAATTAGGTGATTACTGAGGCAATTGTATCGGACCCTGCATTTACTTGGCTTCTTGTCCAGTTCATGACCGTGCATATTGCAGAAACTTTTAATAGTACCTGCTGCTGTCAACATAAAGAAGAGGAATAGTTCAAGACACTAAAAGAAAGAGCTAAGTAAAAAAAAAAAAAAAAAGAGAGAGAGAGAGAGAGAGAGAGAGAGAGAGAGAGATTTTACCTGAAGACTAGTGTTTAGAGCTAATGAATAAAATTTCAAGAACAATAAAACCCTACTAATAAACTGCTGGGGCAATGAAAATAGGTCTAAATTTTCTGGAGGGTGGTAGGGCAATATAGAAATTTTAAATGGACACATAATCTTTGACTCAATGAACTCACCTCTATCCTGAGAACTATGCACACATATAAAGGGGTATCTTGAAAGTAATTCTTTACAACATTTTTCATAATTACAAATAATTATATAGAAACAGTGTTCATTAGTATGTTAAACATCCCTAATCTAAAAATCCACAATCCAAATCTGAAACTTTTCGAGCACTGACATGAACGGTTCAACATACAAAAATTTTTTTCAGGGCTGGGGTTGTGGCTCAGTGGCAGAGCGCTCGCCTCGCACGTGCACGGCCCGGGTTTGATCCTCAACACCACATAAACATAAATGCATTGCATTGTGTACAACTAAAGTAAATAAATAAATATTAAAAAAAATTTTTTTCATGCATAAAATTATGTAAAGCATTATATAAAATTACCTTCTGGCTATGTATATAAAATATGTATTAAACATAAATGAATTTCATGTTTAGACTTGGGTTCCATGCCCTAAAATATTTCATTCATGCAAATATTCTGAAATTTAAAAAAAACTGATATCTGAAACACTTCTGATTATAAGCATTTCAGATAAGGGATCCTCAATTTGTACTGAATCGGTTAATTAAGCTAAGATATATAAGTAAGAAGGGATACTATGGAGTCTTCAGAATGACAATATGTACCAATATTAATCAATGTGGAAAGAAATAGCTAGTATGATGAATGGAGGATAACAGGTCCCAGAGTAGGATGTATAGTGACATTACCCTATTTATGAAAAATTCTCTGTATGCATCTGTGTGTGATATGGCAGGGGAGGGAAAGGAAGAAAGAAAAAATGGATAAAATTATATTTTAAAAAATAATAATGATGACTTTAGTTTCTTTTTTAGTTAACAATGATAATGATGGTCTAAGTTTATTTTTCATACTTTTCCATTTCATTTAAATTGTTATACTGAAAATATATGATCTTTGCAATTAAAAAGGCAATAAAGCAAGCCGGACGCGGTGGCACACGCCTATAATCCCAGCACTTGGGAGGCTGAGGCAGGAGGATCGTGAGTTCAAAGCCAGCCTCAGCAATGGTGAGTCAATAAGCAACTCAGTGAGACCCTGTCTTTAATAAAATACAAAAAAGGGCTGAAGATGTGGTCCAGTGGTCAAGTGTCCCTGAGTTCGATCCCTGGTACCAAAATAAATAAATAAATAAATAAAGCAATCTCAGTGAAGGATGGAATTGCTTTTGACAAGAAGCATACACTCTGGGAAGTACTAGATTAAGAAGAGTCAGTTGTACTCAAAACAGTCAAAAGTGTACGGCGTCAAGAGCCGTCTATGGGTTGCTTGTGGGTCACTGCACATGGAAGCCTAGTGGATAGAAACATCTGGTGTCTGGGAATGACCAGTGGACATCTTCTCTGGTCAATTGCCCAGGGACAATGTGAATTTCTATCCTGCTCTGCAATGGCCACACAGCACCTGAGATGGGTGTGACCTGCCAAGATGTCAATCAGCCTGCTGACTGAAAGATATCACAAAGCAAGACTTCACCCTTGAAACCTTATCACTGCCTTTGATGTACCCTTTAAATAAACCACCAGAGCCATCTTTTTTTGTCTAGTTCTAGCACCCATGTGGACTAGATGTATCAGGGGATTTGCTATTGTAAATATATTTCTGGCTATGTATGTTTTGTTATTCACTAATTATTTGAAACTTCTAGTTTTAGGGTGGCTTACACCCTCCTGGGCAGGAAGAAGAACCTGGCCCCAGTGAGACGCTGGCCCCATTAAATGTAAAAGGCAAATATGGTCAGTCTGCTAATCAAAAAAATCTAGAGATCAAAGACAATTATGAGGGTCTGCAGATATAGCTCAGTTGGTAGAGTGCTTGCCTTGCATGCACAAGGCCATGAGTTCAATCCCCAGCACCACACACACACACACACACACACACACACACACACACAAAGATGATTATGACTAACAACTAAAGTCATCAAATAAAATCTGTCAGGGAACATCTGACTTCCAAATAAATGTCACACATAATATTGAGCACTAGGAAAATAAAGTAAGATTAAGAGGCCATTCCCTAGTTTTGAGGAACATACAGCCCAATGGGACAAAATTGCCTATAAATAGACTATTTCAAAACAATTAGTGTTATAAGAGATGTAGTCAGAAGCTATGGGAGGAAAAAATAAGTTCTAAGCTCTCTGAATAAAGAAGATTGGTTTGTGCCATTTTTTTCTTCCAGAACCTAGATTTTAATGACTGCATCCCTTTATTGCCATTTACCATATTCTTCTGTTTTCTATAAATAGAGAGTTGAATCTAAAGCCTTGGTCATATTTAGGTTTAATTTTTTTAGCAAGATTATACATAAAGGATTCATGTTCCTCTACCAGGAAGACATGTTTGTTCTTTCTTTTTGTGCAATTAGTGAATAGTGATGATCAATGCCTAAATCCATTAATTCACCAAGGGTTGCCAAAAGGTAATTTTCTATCATTCCTTCTTTATTTAACAGCTGTATATCTATTTAACTGCTATATTACCAATGTCCAAAATGATACTTCATATTTACTAAATGAATGAGTGAATGAATAGTAGAGAATGCACATGAAATTTAATGATTTAATATTTCTAGGAATTTAAATATCAGGGTAAAAAGGAATGAAATGAACATTATCTATAGACTATGTTTGATTTTCACCATAAGCAATGCAATTTTCAACTCAACTTATCTGAAAAAGAAAGGCATGAGACTGAATCCAGATTATTTTCCCTTTGATTAAGAACTCCACTAATAAATTCCCAGATGAACCAGTAAATCTTTACTTTATATTTCAAAATACTCCCTCAAAGTAATTTCAAATCAGCAAGGATAAGGTAGATTAAAGACAAATGTTAAAGATAGATAACTAGATGCTTACAGGAGAAAAGACAAATTCACATTGGATTCTCTCATTGCAATAAATTCCAAATTAATCAAAGGCTGAAATAACAAAATCATAAAGTAGTAGAAGAGCTTTACAGAAACCAGATGTTATGGTCAAAAAAGCCATTTCTTAGCATAACCACAAAAATCATAAAACGTGGGGCTGGGGTTGTGGCTCAGCGGTCGAGCGCTCGCCTAGCACGTGCGCGGCCCGGGTTCAATCCTCAGCACCACGTAAACATAAATGCATTCATTGCATTGTGTACAACTAAAGCAAATAAATAAATATTTAAAAAATCATAAAACAGGAGATATCTAAGATGGCAGAATAGAGGAAGTCGCATTCCTGGCTGCTCCGTGGCATGAAACCAAGAAAGCAGATAGGCAGTTTCTCCACAAGGTGGGTGAACAAAGAAGGGGCAGGGAGAACTTCACTAGAACCTAAAACTGGACATTCAAAGCAGAATGGGGACACAGGACATTAGATAAAATAAAACAAGGAAAAAAATCCCCAGCAACACAGCCACTGCCACAGCCCATCCAGATGCTCCAGCCAGAGTGGTCCCTCCATGAGCATAGTAGAGAGATAAGGGAATTAAAGGAACCTGCATTTTTTTTGGAGACCCGAAGAGTGTCTGGCTATGGAGCATTTAGAGACCAAGGACATTGCCCAACAAACCTGAAGGACTCGCTGCACAATATCCATGTGTGGGTAAAGAAGCCGCCATCTCTCCAGACAGCTGTGGAGGACAAATCATTTTGCAGCTTCAGTATGGGGGTTGGCAACTGAGGAAGCCAATTCCTGACAAACCCAAGTTTGGCCCAAAATACATGCCTAGTACACAAACTGCATGGCAAAGAGTGTGCTTAAGTGACCAGAAGAAAAATCGAACGTGTAGAGAGGTTTACACAGGGTATAATGGGTTGTGGAAACCCACCTGGCTCTACCCTCCCCCTCCAATCCAACTGCTTGCAGGACCAGCTAGAAGAGACACATTTGGCCAGAACTTAGAGGGCAGGGATCAGAGAGATTGTTTTCAGACTGAACCCAAGACCAGGAAATGTGGGGTCTAGAAGTGACTTAGGGGACTAAGAATTGGCTACCCTATCAAATGGAACCTAAGGGGATCCCAGGGGTAAATCTTCTAGCATGGACCAGCAAATACTGAACACTGAAGTTGTGCTGATTTAACATCTCCAGACCAATTAGCATTTAGCGAAGAGCCTGGAGCCCATCTAAGCCTAAACCCTGCTTCCAGGAACTCTGCCTAACTGGATTACCTCTCTAGCTCCAGCAATCCAGAGGGTGGAGCATCACACTCCAGGTGACCTCACCTACAACTGCTGAGAAGAGAAGCTGAGAATATTTCGCACTCCAAAGGAAAGAACTTCGTAACTTTTCATCAGATTTTTTTTCTTTTCTTTTCAATTCTTTTTCACTGTTTAATTTGACCTTAATGCTACATGGACATTTATACAGTTTCCTTTTTTTTTTTTTTCTTGTAACTTCTAGCATTTCTGAAGCCAGTTATTAGACATGGATTAGTTTTTTATGAAACAGGATGTTTGGTTAGTATGTTTTAGTTCTGTTTTGTATTCTTTTATTTATTTATTTTTTAATTTTTGCTTTATATATTTTTCTCCTACCTGTTTCCCTTGATTCTCTCTTTTCTTCTGCTAACAGCCAATCTCTATTGTTCTCTCTTTCACTCTTGCTTTAATCATTTACTCCTGTCTTCTCTCCTCTTCCCTTATAATCATTACATCCTGTATCACTTCTGTTCTCTCCCTGTCCACCATCTGAAAATGTAAACCCTTTTGCAAACTTGCTGTTTTTATTATAGGCAATATCTGATCATATCATTTGTTTATTGTGATAATTAACATTGTACACATCACAGTAGGAACTATTTCGTTTAATGCTGGAAATTGCTTGCATTGGTTGTTATTGTCTCCCCCTAAACATTGAGATATTGGAAACCTTCAAGGCCATTATAAGTCCACGGGATAGAAATTCATACTGTTAGATGGGTAGTCACAAAAACAACATGAAAAAGCAAGGGAACAAATTACCCAAAGCAAATCAATATACTCCAATAACAGAATCCATCAATACCACAGTGGAAAAAATGTCAGAGAAGGAGTTTAGAATGTACATAGTTAAACTGATCTGCACAGTGTGGGATGATGTAAGAGAGCAAATGCAGGTAGCAAAACATCACTTCAATAAAGACAGAGATTCAAAACAAACTAACAGAAATCCTTGAAATGAAGAAAACAATAAACCAAATTAAAATTTCAATAGAAAGCATCACCAACAAACTAGATCACTTGGAAAACAGAACCTCAGGCAATGAGGACAAAATATATAATCCTGAAAATAGAGTTGACCACAGGGAAAAGATGTTAAGAAATCATGAACAGAACTTCCAAGAATTATGGGATAACATGAAAAGACCAAATTTAAGATTTATCAGGACAGATGAAGACATGGAAATACAAACCAAAGGAATGCACAATCTTTTCAATGAAATAATATCAGAAAATTCCCCAAATCTAAAGAATGAATGGAAAATCAAATACAAGAGATTTACAAGACCTGAAATGTGCAAAGTTGCAACAGACCCACATCAAGGCACACTATAATGAAAATGTTTAGCATATAGAATATGAACAGAATTTTTAAGGCTGCAAGAAACAAACATCAGATTACACATAGGGGGAAATGAATATAAATCTCAGCTGATTTCTCAACCCAGACCCTCAAAGCTAGGAGGTCTGGAATAACCATATACCAAGCTCTGAAAGAAAATGGATGCCAACCAAGAATCCAATATCCAGCAAAATTAACTTTCAGATTTGAAGATGAAATAAAAACATTCCATGATAAACAAAAAGTAAACGAATTCACAACCAGAAAGCCTGCACTTCAGAATATTCTTGAAAAAAACATTCCATGAGGATGAAGTGAAAAACAGCAAAGGGAGAAACTACTCTAAAGGAATAGTCAATCAAAGGAGAAACTAATTCAAATTAAAAACCAGAAATAAACCAAAATGACCAGGAATACAAATCAATCTCAATAAAAACCTTGAATGTTAATGGCCTAAACTCTTGACATATATTGGCAGATTGGTTTAAAAAACAAGACCCAACAACATGCTGTCTCCAAGAGACTCACCTCATAGGCAAAGACATCCATAGACTGAAGGTGAAAGGATGGGAAAAAACACAACATTCACATAGATCACATAAACAAGCAGGGATTTCAATCCTCATATCAAATAAAGTGGACTTCAAGCCAAAGTTAGTCAGAAGGGACAAAGAAGGACATTTCATACTGCTTAAAATAATTATTAAACATCAACAAGACATAACAATCATAAATATTTATGCCCCAAACAATGCAGCATCTACATACATCAAACAAACTCTTCTCAATTTCAAGAAGCAAATAGAGCACAACACAATAATACTAGGTTTGAACATTTTTATCCAAATATATGAATACAAATATGAATAAATATGTTAAAAACATACATGAAAATATTTAAATGGATATGGATTTGTATATAGTTATTATTCTTTTGAGATGGATATTTACAATTTTGGTAAAATGCAGGATATGACTATATAACTGAATATGTATGAAAATTTATGGGTAGGATTTTGGTTGCCATTAGGGTATATACATGTATATATGAATGTATATGAACATATGGAATATAAGTGAAAAAATATGAATATTCAAACTAAAAATTTTTTTAAAAGGAAGGGCCTGAAACTGAAAAAGATAAAAGAAAATGAAAATATTTTAGTATGGAAATATTTTAGTATGAAATATTTTAGTATGGAAAAATTAGAAGGCAAAAAAATGTTTCTTGATGAAAAAGTATTTTGTCTGGTAAAGTAATATTATTGAGCTAAAGTCTAAGATGAAAGAGGAAAAAAATTTGTGAATGTCTAAGTAAGTCTAAGAAGGTTTATAGAAGGCAAACCTCAAAAAGTTTGTGTTTATGATTAAATTGGCTATAGTTTCCACAGTCAAAGTTATTTGAACTTTAATGTACTGATATGATACAAAGTCTGAAAACCTGATCTGCTCTTATCTATCAATAATTTTCTTGTATTTGTTAGGCTTTATTACTTGGGGAAACTAAGTCTTGAAGGAATTAGGGTTTGTACCTGTTTTAAAGTTTTAAATGATTATTTTGTGACTGGTTAAACAAACCAACTATTATTTAGGTTATAACAATATTGTTGACACCCAAAACATATGTAGCTAGGTATATGTATACATCTGAGAACTCTCTAAGTCTTGTCTAAGTGTTATGTAAATAAATCTATAAAAGGAAAGTTTACTGGCAGGACAACCAATATACATTGTATCTGACATTCAAAGGCCACACTGTCATTTGAAGACCTGTCTTATATCTGTTTGCCTTGACTAAGTCAATTTCTGATGATTAACACTATTTGCTAAATGTATAAGAGATTTAAGGCTATCCTTTGATTTTTTGTTAATCCATGCAGACCTATAATTATTGTTACCGTACACTCTGGATTTTAATGTGTACTTTAAAAGTTAATACAATATCATAAAGCAAAATTTAAAGCTTCTATATAGGAAGTGATACCACAAACATAAATGGAAAAAAAATAACAATGTGAAAAAAACTATTTGTTATACATAAAACAAAGAGTGTGAGCATCCATAATATGTAATTATTAAAATTAGTCAGGAAAATTTTTAAAAGGAGGGTAGGGTGTGGGAAGATTTATGTACATACCCAACTAATTTAAAAAGATTAAAAAAAATATGTGGCCAGAAAAAACAATCTAGATTTATATTTTTTTATTAGATTTATCAATTTTTTTTAATCTTTTTTCTCTCAAAGCATTGATAAAAGCATATAGAAAAGAGGAACGCTCATATTTTCCTGGCAGGGATGTAAATTGGTAGGTTCATTGTAAGGACAATCAGACAAAAGCAATTATAATTTAAAAGTCAACATCGATAGCCTATGTGAAAATATTTGTCTCCTACATAAAGACATATTTTCTATATATACTACTTATAATTAGAAAACCAGAAAGAATTTAAATGATCATTCATGGGGAAGGTGATTAAGATAGATACATCCATATGATAGAAGACTGTGTGGCAGTTAAAAAAAAATAGTATACCTTAAGGCACTTATATGGAAATAGACTTTAAATATTAAGGTCTTGAATTTTTATAAATACATATACACACACATGAAATAAGCTATATGTAAGACCCCATTTCTGTTTTTAAAAAATTATTTTTAGTCACCCAAAACATTACTAGTGAAGAGTCAGGATTTTCATTTTTTATACATTTCTAAAATATCTTCCAGCATTAAAAAAAAAAAAAAAACAAAAAAAAACTGGGCTGGAGATGTGGTTCAGTAATAGAGTGCTTGCCTAGCATGCACAAGTCCCTGAGTTCAATTCCTAGCACTACAAAAAATAAATAATTAAAAAATAACATTTATTAATAGTGAACATGAAAACAGTAAGATAAATTAAATGACTCCGTCAAACTTCTGGATCTACACTGCCTAATAACTTTTGGATCTACACTAATAAGAAAGTCTACTGAGACAACTGAGCACTTCACATGTGACTGACTCTGAGATACACTGTAACTATAAAATACACCACCAATTTTGAACACGCAGTATAAAAAATTTAAAATACCTAATTAATACTTTTACACTAATCATATGTTGAAATGATCATTTTTATATATTAGATTAACTAAAATGTTATTAAAATTAACCTGTTTCTTTAGTTTTTTTATTAATGTGGCTACCAAAAATTTTTAACTATAGATGGTCCCCAACTTAAATATAAGTAGAACCCTTATCTCTTCACTTATTGCCAGCATCACTACCCTTGTGCTTCAGGGCCATCATTAAGTAAAGTATGGGTTACTTAAACACATGCACTTAGAGAGATACCACAATAGTGGATAGGATAAACTGAGACAGCTTACGTAGCACATACAGCAGACAGTGTGCACAAAGGGATGATTCACATCCTGATGGGATGGAGTAAGCCAGCACCAGATTTCATCATGCTACTACTAAGAATGGTGTACAATTTAAACTAATGACTTGGTGATTTCTGGAATTTTTCCTTTAATATTTTTGGACCTCAGGTGATTGTGAATAATTAAAACTTAAGAAAAAATCATGTATAAAGATTACGCTACTCCTCTAATTCAAAATCAAACTTACATGACTAAAGACGAAGAAACTGAAGAAATACTATGCATAAAAAACCCAAACTACCTTGTGTTTTATCTGGAGTTCTACCTCCATAAGATTGCATAACCTGGAAAAGCAAAAGGACTTTGCTTTGCTTGGAATTTAAACAATTTAGGCTGCTAAATATCCAAAAATTCTATGTACCTAGTAAAATTTTGTACACTGATTAGAAACTACAAATCCGTAAATCAGGAACTAAGTTTGTTTATAGCATTATATTTTCTTTGACATAGAATTATTTTATTTTTATAAATTACTGGTCATATTTGATCAAGGTTCTATTTAAATAGGCACAAGTTCAAACAAAGATTAGATTCTGCCTTTAACAATGTGTAGTCAGGAGACACTGAAAGAAAGGCATAATATAATTTATAAAGTTACTATTTTCTTTACATTTTTCCATGTTGAAATGCTTCTGTAGCTTGTAATTAGGCAAATTACTTACTTTAATTACACTCAATAATTTAAGTCAATCTATTATAAGAAAAAAATCCAGATATTTCTACCTAAAAATAATATACCATAAACCAAGAATACATAACCACTACTTCTAATCTCTCCATGTAAGGAATTGTATAAATAGTACAGAAAGTATTAATACTCGTAAAGTATAACTATGGAAAAAAATTCCTCCATACAACCTTCCTTTGGTGAGCATTATACTTAAGAGCTTACAAGGGATATAAATTAAAACCAGATACAGATCTGGAAAATCAACAGCTTATTGTATAACAGAGAATAAAGTTGATCGATCTCAATTCTTTCTAGTAGAAAGTGAATGAAAATATCAGAATCTGTAGTTCTAAACCACAAAAACTGGCAGGTTAGTTAAGAAAAATTCTAAAATATGTCCTTCATGATTAATAATAACAACTAATTTTCCCTTTAAAAAGGGAGAAAGTTTTACTTTTGTTTTTATTTCTGCTACAAATATTTATATGGTTCTTTTTTTTTTTTTTTTTTTTTTTTTTTTTTTTGGTACCGGGGATTGAACTCAGGGGCATTTGACCACTGGGCCACATCCCCAGCCCTTTTTTGTATTTTATTAGAGACAGGGTCTCACTGAGTTACTAAGTGCCTCGCCATTGCTGAGGCTGGCTTTGAACTCGCGATCCTCCTGCCTCAGCCTCCCAAAGTGCTGGGATTACAGGCATGCGCCACTGCGCCCAGCTATTTATATGGTTCTGTATTGGGCATTTAAGAAAAAATATACACAGGATAATCAAATTTCCTTATCAAGGTTCAAGAAACCAAAATTCAGAAAATTTATAGATTCTAGCAAAATTTCCCAAATTCACATGACCTCAATACAGGAGTAGATCATTTTCACCAATAAAATACTATAGTGTTAGTATATCTGCATTGATTGTTTCTAATTACAAATTAGTTAATATATAACTAATGCTTACTACTCAGCAGGCAATGTTAAGTGCTTTGAAAAAACTTTTAATCTTTATACAATCCTATAAAGTAGGTATTATCTTTACTCAACAGATGAAAAAACAGAGATGCTAACTAATTTGACCAAGGGTAACAGAGCTGAAAAATAGAAGAGCCAGGATTCTAATTTAAGGAGTCCTGCTCCAGAATCACACTCTTTAATTACTTGGTATACATAGTATCTAATATATCCAATCCCTTAATACTAAATCATCAAAAGGAAAGGCCTCTATTTTACAGCAGGTAGAGGCATTTCTAAGAACAGAATTTTGGAAATGGTTCATTTTATAAAAAATTGCTTAACAACTTAAAATTTAAACTGCAATTCATTTTGTCAATATTTTTCTCTTCGTTAAAAAGCTATTAACTTTATGAAAATTTTCTTTTAGATAATTGATTACATACACACAAACATACATCAGCTAAAAGTTTCAAGTGACTTATAAATACTAACATTCTGAGTCCTTCTTATTTGCCAGACACTATTTGAAATACTCTACACTTAAAAAAAAAAAAAATTCTCATACCCCTATGAATTACATACCATAATTACCCCAACTTTACAGAAGAGGATACTAAGGTATGGGGACATTAAATAATATGTCCAAGCCCATACATCTACAGCTGGCTTTTGAACTAAAACCATAGTCTGACTTTAGAATCCACATTCTTAGCAAATTTAATCTATAAATTTATTTTCTCAAAAAGCACTTAATATGAACTCTCAATAAAGTAATGACTTACAATTAAGCATTTAATATTTTTTCTTTTAACTAACTTAGAACAGTGAAACATTTATTTTTAGACCTACTATTAATCTTTTGTTTTGGTTAAATTTATATTATCAAAATTGTTGCTAAACTCACCACAGAAAACCTGAGAAGAATTTGTGATGGGAGAATTATTACTGAATTTGGAAGAATTTAAGAGTTAATTCTAGTTTGACTTTAGAAGACTACACATATTTATTGTCAGGTACTTCAGTAGATATGTAGAAAAGAGCCTAGCACACAGAGATATAGAATATAATGGGGAAAGGAGAGAAGTGCCTTTATTGACATCTATTATGTATGGGATTTTGTCATAATACACAAAGACAATTAAGACATAGGTGAAGCAAAAAGACATACTAAAAAAATAATTATAGTAACAAATAAGACAGAATATGCAATTATATGTTAGCTTATTCAGAAATATAGCATGGAGCACCATGACACCACCTGAAGTAAATGAGGAAGGCTTCCACAGAAAGCATTTTTGGGGATGGGTGATTGCTTCTATAAGAATTAAAATACAATTTGGAAAATGCATACTTAACTCATTAATTTTTCCTCAATTTTGAGAATGAATTTACCAGTAAAAAGAGGGTTTTTAAATTTTTAAAAATATTTATTTTTTATTTACAGGTGGACACAATATCTTTATTTTATTTTCATGTGATGTTGAGGATTGAACTCAGTGTCTCATGCACGCTAGGGGAGCCACAACCCCAGCCTGGTTTTTTTTTTTTTTTTTTTTTTTTTTAATCATAAAATACTAATGTAAGCTTTTAAAAACAAGTAAGCCCCTTAACACTCAAAGTACAGTTTACAATACAGCAAAGAGTTTCAAATTACCTATTAAGTTAGTTGCTCGTTTCCTTGATTTTACTTAATATTGATCTAACTCAATGTGGAAGGTTACATTCGTGCAAGTTAACAGAGCTTAACGATTAACTATATTCCCCTGCCAACATTACTGTTTATATGGCAAATAGTGGTATATATAAAGAAGTCTAGGTATGCTTATGGGAGAAAAATAGTTCCAAATTGCTTGAAATTGAATAATTGGGATAAAAATGTACACAATTAAGTTCTTTCTTTTTATTGTTCCTCTAGTTATTTCATCCAGAATTGATCAAGACAATTCATCATTTCATTCTATATCTTCAGAGCCAAAATCAAGATTTGCTATGTTAGATGATGTAAAAATTTTAGCCAATGGCCTCCTTCAGTTGGGACATGGTCTTAAAGACTTTGTCCATAAGACTAAAGGCCAAATTAATGACATATTTCAAAAACTAAACATATTTGATCAGTCTTTTTATGATCTATCACTACAAACTAATGAAATCAAAGAAGAAGAAAAGGAACTGAGAAGAACTACATCCAAATTACAAGTCAAAAATGAAGAGGTGAAGAATATGTCACTTGAACTCAACTCAAAACTTGAAAGCCTACTAGAAGAAAAAATTCTACTACAACACAAAGTGAGATATTTGGAAGAGCAATTAACTAATTTAATTCAAAATCAACCTGAAATTCAGGAACATCCAGAAGTAACTTCACTTAAGGTAAGTTCATGATTCTTCAGTGTAGAGTTTTTTAAAAAACTCTAAGACATACTATTTTAAATACTTTGTTGCATTGTTGAAATACTTTATTTTTCTCAAGAAAAATAACACATAGAAAATAATTTTTCCCATCATAAGTTAAAGTTTCCCTACTATTATATATAAAAACTAAACTTTACATTTCATATGAAAATTACAAATGAGTTAAGTAATAAAATTTAGAACACTAGATTGTTATACTATTAACAAATTACTGGATGTAAGTAAAAAAAAAAACTGAAAAAAATTTAAATATAAAAACTGTTTTTCAGTATTCCAAAATGGAAACATGTAATACAGTCTATGGTAGATTTACTATTATTAAAATACTGTGTGTAGGAGGGTTTCTTTTAATCAAAGTAACGTTCAGAAACTCAAATTTTAGAGATGACACTTTTTTAATGTAAGAACAAAATTATGTATTATTTTCAAAAAGTATGCAAGGGAAAATGATCACCTATATTCACTTTTCTAACCCACTGGTAGTTTTTTTAAGAAATGGGCTGTGATAGTTTAACAAAAAATTTTAACAACAAAACAAAAAAAAAAAAAGAAGAAAATTTTAACTAAACTATAAACTATGTCCAGACTTTTGTAGAACAGCAAGATAACAGCATCAAAGACCTTCTCCAGACTGTGGAAGAACAATATAAACAATTAAACCAACAGCACAGTCAAATAAAAGAAATAGAAAATCAGGTAAGTCAATATTTAAATGATATGTCCAGAATCTAAGCATTCCAATATAAAGGAGAATAGTACAAAAATGTTAATCAGTAATACTCAAAAGCCAAGCATTGAGTTAAAAAAAAAATACTCAGAGAAACTGGTAAAAAAAAAAAAAAATATTTCCCAACTTTAAAAAACAAGTATCACCACAGATTTCACCTAAACAAACATCATTTTAGTAGGTAATGCTAATTTTTTAAAAAAAATTGCCAACTACTTTTAATTACCATAATTTTCTTCATATTAAATATTACTTTTTAAATTCTTTTTTACTATATCTTTTATTGTGATTCAATGAACCCTCTCACAAAAGCAAAATGGCACCATTACACAACAATATACATTCTATCTATACATTAAATACACAGTAGTGTCCTCCCCATCCCTTAGTAAACTACAGTCTAAAAATAATATTAATTTGTCTTGATTCTTTCAAAAGAAAGGCCACATTAACTTTTATTATACTATTCTTAGTTATTGTTATTAATATTCTACTGTGCTTAATTTGTAAGTTAAAATTTTTCATAGGCATGTGTATATACAGAGAAAAAATAGCATACATAGGGTGTGGTATTATCTGCCATTTCAGGCATTCATTAGGGGGTCTTAGAAGATAAGATAATGGATCTCACAGATAAAAGGGAACTTCTTTATGAAGAAATCAAAGCAAATTTCTGGTTGGAAGAAGCCCCTGATCATCTAACTTCTCAAATTATAAAATCAAAACTCAAAAACGTTAAATGACTTCAAGATCACTTTACTCAAAAGAAAAGACTAACATCCAATAATTGAATTTTCTAGCAGATTCTTACAAATTAGGTTCCAGGAAATGCCATTTATGCCAGTATCAAAAAATTAACAGTAGGGCTAGGGATGAAGTCCAGTGGTAGAGTACTTGCCTAGTATGTGAAAGGGCCCTGGGCTTGATCCCAGCACTACTCCCCACCCGCCACCTGCAAATAATAATAATGCTAAATATTATATATTCTGCTTTTCTCATCATCAATAAGAAAAGCAATAAATTGCAAACCCAGGTTTTAAATAAAATATTATATTGAAAAACATTCAAAGGTGTGCTAATCTCTACAGATGTGTTCACAGGTCAAAAACTATCCAGAGGGGGCTGGGATTGTGGCTCAGCGGTAGAGTGCTCGCCTAGCACGTGCGCGGCCCGGGTTCGATCCTCAGCACCACATAAAAATAAAGGCATTGTGTACAACTAAAGCAAATAAATAAAGATTAAAAAAAAAAAAAAAAAAAAACTATCCAGAGGGGCTGGGGTTATAGCTCAGTGGTAGAGCATTTGCCTAGCATGTGTGAGGCACTGGGTTCGATTCTCAGCACCACATAAAAATAAATTTAATGAAAGGTATTGTGTCCATCTACAACTTTAAAAAAAAAAAAAAATCTATCCAGAGCTGGGTGCAGTGGTGCATGCCTGTAATGCCAGCAGCTAAGGCAGGAGGATCACAAGTTCAAAGCCAGCCTCAGCAACTTGGCAAGGCCCTAAGCAACTTAGTGAGACCCTGTCTCTAAATAAAATATTTTTTTAAAAAAGGTCTGAAAATGTGGCTCAGTGGCTCAGCATCCTTGGGTTCAATCCCCAGTACCAAAACTATCCAGAAAGCAGTATTGTGTAGTCTTTTTCAAATTATGTGTTATGTCTTTCTGACAGATCTGAGACTCAATTATACTTACAACTGAGAATGATTAAATTTAAAATATATCTGTGTTAATGAATAGAATATTAAGTATATTTTCATGTAAATAAAGAGAATATATTCAAATATTTTAAGCAGAGCTTCTGGCCTTCCTGTTTTTGTTCATTTTTTTTTTTTAATGCATGCCTGGGGGGGGGGTTGTTATTTTTCTTTTTGTTTTGCCTGTTTTATTTTTTAACTAATTAATGTCTGATAAAACATTGTGAGAACAGATAATCTGTATAATCTGGATAGCATTGTTTATTTCTCTTGACATCAAAAGCCATAACACTGTAAACTGAAAGACAAATAAATTATACTTTTGATATCCTTAGTTCAGATTTATCCTAATTATATATTCAGTATCATTTTTTAAAAGTGAATTCCTATTATTTTATCAGCTCAGAAGGACTGGAATTCAAGAACCAACAGAAAATTCGCTTTCTTCCAAATCAAGAGCACCAAGAACTGCTCCCCCTCTTCAGCTGAATGAAACGAAAAATACAGAACAAGATGGTAAGATCATTTGGTGGGTTTTCTTCTTGAAGCCATTATCATCAAAATCCTTATCTCAGGCCTGATCTAGACTAAGAGTAGAAGGCATACCCTCCAAATACAAAACACCAACTTAAATTGGCTCCTGAGTTTTTCTAACACTATAAAAGAAATTCTTAGGCCAATCACCAAAATATAAATATGAACTTGATATAAGATCATATGGCATGATTATCTTAGATGTGATTATGGTATTACAATTATGAAAAGAATAACTTCAATTTCACATTTAAGAGATGTATGCTCAGATATTTAAGGGATAAAGAGTTATGATGTTTGAAAACTACATTCAAATAGCAAAAACAAAATACATGGTGCGCGCGCGTGCGTGCGTGTGTGTGTGTGTGTGTGTGTGTGTGTGTGTGTGAAGCATACATGGTACGATGTTACCAAGAGCTGGACACAAATAAGAGTATGGTGTTTTCTTCAATAATTCTTCACTTTCCTTTTTGCTTGAAAAATTTCATAAGAAAAACAAAAGTTGAAGAGAACAAAGTTTCCATTCCCATCCAAACTTCAACAAAATGATATATTTATGATATACTCCCTGATATGGTATTTTATTTTGTTTTGTTTTGTTTTGTTTTGAGACAGGGTCTTGCTAAATTGCCCAGGTTGGGCTCAAATTCACAATCCTACAGCCTCAGCTTTCTCAGTAAGTGGAATTATAGGCATGTGCCACCACATCAGACTCAAAACAATATATTATCAAAACACTTATTTATTTTATTTTATTTTATTTTTGTAGTTGTAGATAGACAGCATGCCTTTATTTCATTTGTTTACTTTTTTTTGTGTGTGTGTGTGGTGCCGAGGATCAAACCCAGTGTCTCACACATACAAGGCAAGCACTCTGCCACTGAGCTACAACCCCAACTTTCAAAACATTCATCTTTTTATGTAACTCGCTTAGGAAAAAAAGGTCTATGTTGCTAATTTTTTCCATTAAAGTTCACTCCACATATATCTGCTAACTACCTGCTATTCACCAAACAGGTACTAAGTTTCTGTACTTAGTTTCATGTGTATTTCTGCCACCTAATATTCATACCATGTCTGATGTTGTTGACGATGATGATGATAATATTTGCTTAAAATTCTCATTTTGTCACATTTCTTTTAAAAAACTCAGGTTGGTAATAATATTTTTATATTTTTTGCATAACATGGCCATCTGTAAAAATGCCTTAGCATCCACATTACTGAAAAAAACTACAGTCACTATGATTCCATGAAATTTCAAGTAAAATCTCAAGTCCCAAAGATATTCCTCTTACTAAATCTTCTATAACATTTTGTTGATTCTAGGCATTCCTGCTGATTGTTCTGCCATTTATAACAGAGGTGAACATACAAGTGGCATGTATACCATTAGACCAAGCAACTCGCAACCTTTTGATGTCTACTGTGAAGTTAAATCAGGTAAAACCTGCCTAAGGAGAAAGTAGACAGTAGTAAGTTCAAGTTATTCATTATCTATTATAAAGACTAAGCCTGTTCTATCTGTGCTGAATACGTATAATACAACTATATGTTACTTATACCTACCTTATTTATTTATGTATTTATTCGATATTCTCCATTTCCTACTTTAAAAGAATCTGAAGTGACTACTGTCAATAAATTTACTAAGAAAAAATTCATTAGATGCTCTTCATTTAACTGTTTGGGACCATAATAAATAATATAAAGTGTCTTACCATACACTTACCATACATTACCACATTAATAAGTTAACTTACAAAGCCACCAATTAAAACCAAACGCAAAAGATATTTTTTATATCTGTCAACATCAATCTACTAAATATACTCTATTTCATTCATTATACTTAGGTAGTCCATGGACCTTAATTCAACATCGAATAGATGGATCACAAAACTTCAATGAAACGTGGGAGAACTACAGAAATGGTTTTGGGAGACTTGATGGTAAGATGATTTCATTCAATCATTCATTCACTTGTTAATTTAGAAATACTTTTTAAGAAGCTATTACAGACTAGGCACTAAAAATAGAGCAATAAAAAGTAACTGTTCCAGTCTTCATAAAACTTATTAACAAATAATTACACATTTGTTACTAATTATATTTATTATAACTGTCATTATTTAAATTAGTTATCACAATTACATGTCTGTTCTTAATTATTCTTATCAGAACTTAATTTGATGGCTTATAATCATCATAATTGTAATTATTAGAGAAAAATTTGATTAAGTGCTATGTGCTTTAATAAGTGGTGCTTATAAATGAGTTGCAAAGATAACTACTCCTAGCACTAGTTACTATATTCTTTCATTAACATTTTCATTATTAATTAATTAAAAATTAGAAGAGGACTGGGGGATTAGCTCAGTGGAAGAGTACTTGCCTAACATGCATGAGATCCTGGGTGTGATCCCAGCACTACAAAACACCATATTAATAAAACAAACAAGGGGACAGAAAACTGTCAGATATGCAGTATGAATTTTTAAATTCTAATTATTTAAATATTATAAATATATACTATGGAATGTGATTTAAATTAATTTTGTTAACTCAATGTTTAATTATTCTATTTTGATCACAGGACAATATAAAATCAGCAAAAGTAACAGATGTTAAAAATCCTAAAAGTACATTATAAAAATCTATGAATAATATATAAGTGCCCACTTATAAACTGGAAAACAAACTGGGCGTGGTGGCGCACACCTGTAATCCCAATAACTTGGGAGGCTGAGACAGGAGGATCGCCAAGTTCAAAGCCAGCCTCAGCAACTTAGCAAAGCCCTAAGCAACTCTGTGTGGACCCTGTCTCTAAATAAAACATACAAAAAAAGAGCTGGGATGTGGCTCAGTGGTCGAGTGCCCCTGAGTTCAATCCCCAGTACCAAAAAGAAAAAAGAAGAAGAAGAAAAAGTGGAAAACAAATATTATTATATCAAATTTTAAAATACTCAGTACTATTTGACCATTTAAAAATTTTTATATTCAAAGTGCCAATTAAATCTTTAACTAGAAGGTATATTCAATAGTAAGTTTTATAGCTCCAATTCTTCAAAGAGTGAATGTAACCCAAATGTAAAGACGAATGGTTAAGGCCAGAATGCTTATTTATTTCTGATGAGAAAGTAAGCCATTTGTACTTGTATTTACAATGCTGAAATGAAGCTTTCTACTAACTCAATACCAGTAAGGAAACATAGACTTTTTAGATTAAATAATTTCATAAGGATTTTGATAAAAATAATCTATTAATAGTTATGCTACATTTTAAATTCCAAATAAAAATATATTTTTCATTACAGAGAAAAGATGTGTGAGGCCCTAGGTTCAATCTCTAGTACCACCAAAGTGGGGGGGGGGGGTACATTCTTCTTTTCTATGAAGAAAACATTTATCAAGCAAATACCACAGGCCCAGTTTATATCTGAGAAAAATGGCATAATTGTATTATCCAAGTCCAAGAATACTTAACAAGCCTCTTGACTACGTGGGCATTAATAAAGAGCTAAGAGTAAAGTTGGTGGAACAATTTAGACGTACAATATTACTCTACCAATGACCAAACCTAAAAAATATTAGACAATTATAGAATAGTCTCATATGTGTCAGATGTGAAACATCTGACAATATCCATTTTAGAAAGGATAACCAGACTTGAAGCAGATCTATATATATTTTAACATGTTTAGTGTACAAACTATATTCAATAAAATTGTTTTAAAAGAAATACTTTGAAAGACTCTAGAAAAAAGGCATTCAGGACTAAAACCACTTATTCAATTAACACCAGTTTAAAACATTTTTAAAAAATCTGTCAAGGCTAACAATTCACAGAGTTTTAAAACTCTTCTTTTCAGGAGAATTTTGGTTGGGCCTAGAGAAAATATATTCCATAGTGAAAACATCTAATTACATCTTACAAATTGAGCTAGAAGACTGGAAAGACAACAAGCATTATATTGAGTATTCTTTTCACTTGGGAAATCATGAAACCAACTACAAACTACATCTAGTTGAGATTGCTGGAAATGTCCCCAAGTCACTCCCAGAACACAAGGATTTGATGTTTTCTACGTGGGATCACAAAGCAAAAGGACACTTCAACTGTCCAGAAATGTATTCAGGTAGCATTTTTTTTAATATCAATACTTAATTTTCACATCTCCAAAAGATGTTCCTATGGTTTTAGCTATTATCCATAATGTCACAACTCTTTCAAATCTAAACCATTACCCCCCAAAAAGTATTAATTTAGTTCAACTAGGTAGTTTACCTCTAATATCTTAGGAGACTTAGATATTCTTTTTGGTGTTATAATGAAAGTTATACAATTATTTAAAATCAGGATATATGCATCTACAACACTGTAATGTTTATAAGAAACGAAGATTGATATATGGAGAAATATAAAACCAGTATATACATGTTTGTATCCATTTAATTGCATATCTATCTTCTTTAGGAGGCTGGTGGTGGCATGACGTATGTGGAGAAAACAACCCAAATGGCAAATATAATAAACCAAGAGCAAAATCTAAGCCAGAGAAGAGAAGAGGAATATGCTGGAGGTCTCAAAATGGAAGGTTATACTCTATCAAATCAACCAAAATGTTAATCCATCCAGTAGATTCAGAAAGCTTTGAATGAACTGAAGCAAATTCAAAAAGCCAATAAATTAAACATTAAACTCATCCCAAGTTACTGTGGTTTAATAATCTGGTATTAAATTCATAATGGAAGCCTTGAGAAATTTTTCATTTTAAAGTCACTATCAATTTAAATTAAACATCATCACATCACTCAAAGAATAATGCTTACTTTTCTCAACCAAAATTCTTATGATCCTGTTTGTTCATATATTTTGTGATGTGGGAATAAAACGTAGATGGTTAAATCATAAATAGTGGATGAAATTTTAAATAGCATTTTAAAATTAATTATAAAAATCATAGGATAATTTCACAATTTCCCCAAGTAAGAAAAAATAGTTTTCTTATTAAATTCTAATCATGGATAAATACAAAACACTGATAGAGTTCTTAAATATGATACTGTTAATTTCAAAACTAAAATTCAGTCACAGTACATGTGAAAATATGTAATGTAAATGATAAAACTGATGCTTTATTTTTCTACAAAATAACTTGGAGTTAATGTTTAATATGGTTTACTTAACCAAGATAAAAAACTGCATTAAAACAGGCTCAATGTGTTTTACAAATGCAGTAGATAACTATAACTAAGTCACGTTGACTTTAACATCAGGCATCATTATATCTTAACATATTTGTTAACTTATCTATACTGTACGTATTTCATATATTTTAACACTTAATACTGTGAAAACCAATAATTGTAAGTGGATTTTATCAGAACACAATAAGAATGAATGCCTTTGAGGCATTAAGTTAAACTTTAATAATAATGTATTCCCCCAGACATGCTATGAGTCTAATATGCTTGTGTAGATTTTAAGCTGAATTGACAATCATAACACATTGTGGAATGTTAAAATAGCATGAAAAGCATGTATGTATGTTTAAATTTTAATAAAGACTCAGTCCCTAAATAATAGAAATTTAAATTCTTGTAGTTTTTTAATTGACATTATAATAAACATAGGATTAAGATATTTCTAACTTAAATAATTTAAAATCTAAATCCCCAAGGATTACTAGATACATTTTTTGATCATAATATCACTTGTCAGAATTTATTTTTAAATAAGTGTTTTTTTTAAAAACCTACCAAAGAAAATGGATGACGTTGGAGAATACAATGCTAAGTGAAGTTAGCCAATTCCAAAAAGCCAAATGTTTTCTCTGATATAAGGGGACTAATTCACAGTGGGGTTGGAATGGGGAACATAGGAGGATTAGAGGAACACTAGAATGGCCAATGGAGAGGGATGGGAAGGGAGGGGGTAAAAGAGTGAAAGAAGAAGAAGAAGAGGAGGAGGAGGAGGAGAAGAAGGAGGAGGAGGAGGAGGAGGAAGAAGAGGAGGAAGAGGAGGAGGAGATGGTAGAATGAGATGGATATCATTACCCTAAGGGCATGTATGAAGTCATGAATGGTGTGAATATACTTTGTATACAACCAGAAATATGTAAAAATGTGCTATATAAGTATAATATGAAATGTAATACATTCTGCTGTCATTTCTAACAACTTAGAATAAAAATTAAATAAATTTTTTTAAAAACCTATCAAGGAGAATTAAAATTTTGAATTAAACCCAGTTTTTAAAGAAGATGGTACCTAAATTATATGGTGATTTAGCATAGGCAATATTCAGCATTATATATTTTAAATTATTCAATAAATGTCATATTTTTATGTCACATAGTAAAAGCTGTATCTATGTGGATCCTACATAAATATCTGCCTCTAAAAAAACACAAAAGAATAAAGGAAAGCATAGGCTATAATTTTCAGAACTGCAGCCCAAGCTATCAACATTTACATTGTTTTTTGAGCCAAAATACCAAAATGGTTCTCCCACCACCACTAAAATGGAAAGCTTTCAAATGCAAAATAAAGCATTATGTAATATGCTAGTTGCTTCCTCAGTTTTCCTCTTTTTAAAATTCTCATACAGTATGCTTCATTTTGTTCCTTTTAGGAGTACTAGATTGGATTTTTTTTCCATAGAAAGCTCAGATTGAGAGATAATTATGGTAGAGAAAGAGAAAGGAGTTTCTTCATTATGGTTCATAAAATGATGTCCTTCTGTCCTCCCTACTTTGCCAAAAAGGTTTGCATTTCACCACAAACAGCTATCTAACCTAATGGCCTTTCTCAGCCTACTTTCCTTTTGATATCTCTAGAACTTACTAATAATAATATCCTCTTTTTGTTATTCTATCCTTCATTTTGCTTCCAGAATATCATTATGCACTCCATTGATAATCTTATACCTGGATCCATCTTCATAACCCTACTCCTTCCTTGTATTTAGTACTGTGGACCAATATACAACCTTTAATTTTAATCATCTTTTCTAGTCTAACCCTCAGACATTCTATCTACCTTCATAGGTTCACCTATTTTCCAAGAACAAACTTGAAAATCTACATATCCATACTGTTGGGACTCATGTCTGCCAAGGGGAAGGACTTTGGCTGCTTACCACGCCCTAGTAGGACCAGGGCTAAGCAAAGGGGTGTGGCTATGACATAGCGTGAGAGACCGAACCGCCCTGCTGGCTGATTGGTTAGTTCTAGGCCTATTTAAGTTCAGTGCCTGGTCAATAAATCCGAGTTTTTGGCTTCTCGCTTGCTATACAAAACTCCCTGGGTGTGGCGTGGTTTCTGTCCATCAGGCAGAGGAAGGCACTCAGTTATTTTTGTCCTTAAGCCCACCTCCGCCGGGTAAGTTGTTTTCTTTCTGCGGGCAGAAAGAAAACCCCCTTTAGGGCCCAAAAGGGGGGTAGCTTAGACCTCGGCCCCATTCATAACTCAGCAGCCCTGGCAGGTTGGCGCCCAACACGTGGGGCACGAAAATTATCGGTGGGCTTAACACGGTTAGAGACGCAGCGTCTCTTTCTCTGGCAAATATACCCTCTATTATGGGGCAAGCATTAACATTTAGAAAATCTCAAGACCCAGCCCTCGAGGCATGCGCGATGTACTTTAAGAAAGCAAGGTCTCCAAATATCTGATAGCCCAGCGGAAGTGATTTGGAATTCATTAATGTGGGCGGCTCCCTGGCTCCCAAAGTCTGATTTTAATTCTTGGAAAACGTGGTGTGAAGTGGAACAAATTTTAAGAGAGCAAGAACATGAATATGGGGAAATTCCGCCTCCGGGAGTTTATCCAACTTTATCTGCCCTAAAAACATGCTCTCTCTTGGAGACAGCAAAAGAATCTGCAGAGGCCACAGAGCAGGCACCTCAGATCATACGAGTTGAGGTAACAGAACAGGCCCTGCGGGAGAATAAAATATCTAATCTTTCCCGGTCCGGAGAATTAAACAGCCCCTCCTGGGCCGCGGATCTGGAGAAGCCTAACCAATCCCTAAAAACAAAGAAATCTCGCTCCGGGGAATTAGAAAAAATTACAGCCCCTCCCTTAGAGAGCTCTAACAAATTCCCTGAGGACAAAGGCCACTGAACACATGGCTCACCACCTTGTGAGCGGGATCCACCATTTTATGAGCCAGCCCCTGCTGAGCCTTCTGCCCCACCGCTTTACCAAGAGGCGCCAATATCACAGCAGCTGCTAGCGACCTCTGGTGGGCTTTCACCTGTAATGGCATTTCCAGTTAATTTAACAAAGCCTCCTATAGCTAGAGTCACTCAAAAAACTAATAAAGATCTGGCCACATTTATTGAGAGAGTGAAAAAAAGCCTTCAAAGGAAACTTCCACCTGGTGACCAATTTGCAAAAATGTTAGTTTGGGAAGGAATGACCGCAAATCACAAGCTGGCCTGTGCTGGGTTAAAAGATAGATCTATGGGGAGATGGATTATTGCCACCAAAGATGTGGGTTCAACAACTCACCAATCTCAGATATTGACCACTGCCCTTAGTGCCCACACTGAGGTATTAGCAACAGTTTTAAATGGAAAAGGAGCCTGTTTTAAGTGTGGACGACAAGGCCATTTTAAAAAAGACTGCCCCAAAGGCCCTGGTCGGCCTCCAGAATGCTCCCCTGGCCAGACTCAAAGTCCAGCTGCCCCTAGAACACTTTGTCCTAGATGTAAAAGAGGATATCAGACCTGCAAAAGGATTGCAGGTCTAAATTTGATATTCAGGGGAAACCTTTAAACTCCTGAAGGGGCAGCCTCCAGCCCCGTTACACCAAGGAGGTTCCCCTGCTCACAGTCCCCCTAAGGTCCATTGGACAGTTCCTATTGTTCCAGGGATTAGACCAAAGATGGATATTTATATATCAGGAAAGAAATTTCGTTGCTTAATTGATACTGGGGCAGATCATACTATACTAAGGAAGGAAGAGATTCCACCCCAATGGGAACTAATTCCAGGGCCTCAGTTACTTGGAGTAGGTGGAAACATTCAGAAGAGACCAGAAATTGGCTTAAATGGAGAGATATAGATGGAAACCAAGGGGAAGTTCGTCCCCTTGTGACCCTTAGATTAACTTCTAATTTATTAGGCCAAGACATCTTAGGAGAAGCAGAGGCTTACATTACTACAACCCATAGAGAGCTTCAAAATGATATATCAACTAAAGATACGGAGAGAAAAACTTCCAATCATCAAATAGGGTCTCACCCCCAATCCTAAGGGCCACTGCTCCCCAAGTTCCTGCCATTCAATGGCGAGATGGCCCCCCCAATCTGGGTCGAGCAGTGGCCCCTTCCTACTGAAAAACTAAACCATTTGAGGGCAATTGTCCAAAAACAGTTAGCCCTAGGACACATTAGACCTTCTCTTAGCCCATGGAACAGTCCTGTTTTTGTTATACAAAAGGCCACAGGGAAATGGAGGATATTACAAGACCTCCGAAAAATTAATGATAGGATGTTCCTTGTTGGCACGCCTCTGCGTGGCCTCCCCTGGATCCCTTCTATCTCAAGAGATTTAACCTTAATTGTTATTGATATTAAAGATTGTTATTTTTCAATACCTCTTCATCCAGATGATTATGAAAAGTTTGCATTCTCTGTCCCCTCAGTCAATTTCCAAAAACCAGATGAGCGATATGAATGGATAGTTCTCCCTTAAGGTATGGCTAACAGCCCAGCCTTTTGTCAATATTATGTTTCATGTCTTCTGTCACCATTAATGAAAAAATCACAGCTCACCCTATATGTTTATATGGATGACATCATCCTGGGAGCTGCTGATGTCCAACAACTAAACTCACCTTACCTAACCCTTCGAGAGCTCTTAGAAAAAGGAGGGTTGCACATATCCAATGATAAGATACAAACTATTCCTCCCTTTAAAATATTGGGGACAAAACTTAGCCTAGACTCAGTTTGTCCTCTCAAACCTCAACTAGTCATTCAAAAATCTTATTCCTTGGCAGAGTTACAAAAGCTATTAGGAGAGCTAAACTGATTAAGACCATGGCTTCATATCTCTACTGAGGATTTATTACCTCTCTTTGAGTTGCTACGGGGAAAATCCCCCTCTGATGTGATTTTACTAGAAGAAAGTCATCTGTCAATATTACAAAAAGTCCAAGATGCCCTCAATTCAACCCAATTGGCTCAATACCAACCAAAGCAACCTCTACATCTGTGGATTTTCTCAGGTGCTAAGCTCCTTACAGCTGTGCTCACCCAGATGGGAAATCCCTTAGAGTGGATACATTCCTCTGTGGGAGGAGCACCTCGAGTTTATTCCCAATTAGATCAATTAGCAGATCTTATAATAAAAGGGAGAGATACATCATTGAGGCATTATGGAAAAGACCCAGATATTTTAACAATTCCTTACCGTTTGTCAGACTTTGAGTGGATACGGAGAAACAACCCTAGAGTCTCCTATACTTTAGAAGGAGTTCTAGGAAAAGTTGACTGTCATTACGGGTCAACCATATGGACCTCTTCTTTTCCCAAACTGGAGTGGACCCCCCCGCATCCTTTTTTCCATCAAGCCACTCCCCAAGGCAGTAAATGTCTTCACAGATGGAGGAAAAGAAGGGTCAGCAGTTGTAGTATTTCACCCATCCTCAGGCCAAAGGACACAATACTTTGAAGCAGTTACTGGTTCTGCTCAATTTAAAGAATTATATGCTGTTGCATTAGCCTTGACCCATGTCCAAGAGCCTATGAATCTTTTCTCAGATAGTTTATATGTAATTAACCTATTACCTACTCTAAATGCCTCATATATAAAGATAGATAATAATCCTATCACCCCTCTGATGATTCAGGTTCGATCCCTGTTAAAGGGGCGTAATGAACCTGTGTTCCTCCAACATCTTAGGGGACATCAAGGCTTATCTGGACCCCTCTCTGAGGGAAATCAGGCCGCTGACCGTTTGGCCACCACAGGTGTATTAACAGTTACAGTCCCATATCAACAAGACCTTCAGTTAGCCCAAGGTCTTCACGACCTTACTCATTTAAATTGGAGAGGTCTACATCATAAGTTTCCTTTAGTTCCTATAAAAGATTTAAAAAAGATTGTAAAGACATGTAAGTCCTATTTGCCCTTCTTACAGGTCCCACCTCTCCAGTCCCCTGGGGTAAATCCCAGAGGCCTACGGCCCAACGCTATCTGGCAGACTGATGTAACCCATTATGTGCCATTTGGAAAATTAAAATATATATTTATGTCCATAGATACTTATTCACATGCTTGTTGGGCCACGGCACACTCTGGAGAAAGGGCTAAACATGCTGAAAGTCACTTTTTACAATGCTTTGCTATTCTTGGATTGCCAAAACAAGTTAAAACCGATAATGGACCCTGTTTTGTGAGCAAATCATTACAAAAGATCTTCCAAACTTAGCATATTAAGCATACCACAGGGATCCCATATAACCCAAAAGGACAAGCCATCATAGAGAGACATAATAAAACCCTAAAAGACCAATTAATAAAACAAAATGGGGGAAGCAACCCCCATGACCAGTTGAAAACAGCTATGCTTAACTTTAAATATTTTAAATTTTTCCAAACAGCAGCCTCTGTCTGCGTTTCAAAGACACTGGTCTAACCAAACGCCTTATGTAAAAGTTGAGGTCCAATGGAAAGACCCATTAACTGGAGTCTGGAGAGGTCCTGATCCGTTAATAAGTGCTGACAGAGGTTTTGGATGTGTCTTCCCAATGGGAGAACAAAACCCTATATGGGTGCCTGCCAGAGATCTCAAATACTGCCAATCCGACCAAAATGACTACCCAGGAGCACAAGCTCTTGAGGAGTGATCCTTTCTTTTTTCCACAGAAATGAAAACACCGTGACAAATCTCCTGTCCTGCTGTGATTAAACTTCTCCTCACATCCATTCCAAAATTCATCAAAAACACTATCTTGGACTCCTTCTTTGTCAGTATCTCAACCCTCTGCAATGAGAGAAGACAGACTGTGCCATTCCTGTAACAATTATCTGGACTTTGTGCTAGACGGCTTCCTTCGGACTCTAAGAGTCCCATTCCTGTGACAATTGCTCGGACTTTATGCCAAAAGACTTCCTTTAAACTAAGCTAAATGGATGGACTTTCTCCCTTGGATAAAATCCCTGCTAATTGGGTGGACTTTCTCTTTTTGGTGAAATCCCTGATTGTCATTGTCTTTGTGTACACTCTTAGCCCTATAGAACTAGCCAGATTGATACAGCTGGATGGTCTGCTGTCACGCTGAGCTATAGCCCTACAGGCTTGGCCACGGTCCTTAACGGGATGCAGAGGTTTGCCATCCAGTCAAGCATTCCCAAAGGTGACTTTCATGTCCCGTGTGCTCCCCTTGGCCACCTGCTGGCCCTAGGTATGTCCACCTAAAGTGCTAGAGTGATAGCCAATGACGGGTAAGATTTTTCCCAGAGAGGAGATATCAACCTAGACAGGCACACTCTCAAATGAGTTGGACACCCTACAAGATGGGACATCCCATTTTTAAAATATAAAATGGAGAGACCCCATTTTAAATAAAACAAAAAAGGGGAATTGTTGGGACTCATGTCTGCCAAGGGGAAGGACTTTGGCTGCTTACCACCCCCTAGTAGGACCGGGGCTAAGCAAAGGGGTGTGGCTATGACATAGCGTGAGAGACCGAACCACCCTGCTGGCTGATTGGTTAGTTCTAGGCCTATTTAAGTTCAGTGCCTGGTCAATAAATCCGAGTTTTTGGCTTCTCGCTTGCTATACAAAACTCCCTGGGTGTGGCGTGGTTTCTGTCCATCAGGCAGAGGAAGGCACTCAGCTATTTTTGTCCTTAAGCCCATCTCCACCGGGTAAGTTGTTTTCTTTCTGCGGGCAGAAAGAAAACCCCCTTTAGGGCCCAAAAGGCGGGTAGCTTAGACCTCGGCCCCATTCATAACTCAGCAGCCCCGGCACCATACCAGGTCTCTTTCCAGTTTCTCTTCTTAAATTGTCTACCTGCTATTTCTCCCTTTGATATTCTATAGTCTCCTCAAATTCAACATATCAAATAAATTCACCAGTCACTTACTGTCTCTGTGATCCCCTTCAACCTTTTCTTTCTTCCTTTGTACACTTCACACTCTTCTCCTAACTTCTTTATTTCCATTAATATTTCTACCATGTTCTCAGGACTTTTCACTTAACTTTGTAAACAATGTATACCATAAGCCACCAAGTCCAATACAATCTTCTTTGGAAATGTCTCTTAATCTGATCAAAACTTTTTCTCAAGGACTGTCCTTATTCTGAGTCCTAGATTATCTAAATAGTTGTTCCTGACCTCCTAATTTTATGTCTCTCCCCTGAATCTTCCTAAAACAATAAAAACCAACTAATTTGACTTGTGTTTTTCAAGCTTGTCTGCTAAAGAAGTACAACAGCTAAGGATAATAAAGATACATCCTTAAAGGTTTTGTAGTTATAGGATAAAATGGCTTGCCATAAGCATAAATTTCTTTTAGAATCTGTTTCAGTCAGCCTTTTCATACTGTGACCAAAATACCCAACAATAACAACTCAGAAAAAGAAAAGCTTATTAGGGGCTCATGGTTTCAGAGGTCTCAGCTCACAGACAGCCAAATCCATTGCTCCAAGGTGTGTTGCCTCACCCTTGGGCTCCTAAGATTTAAGGCAAGATCCTAATAAGATTCTGTTCTGGTTTGGATAAGAGGTGCCACCAAAAGCTCCTGTTAATGCAGGAACACTCAGATTAGATAAGAGCTAAAAACAAATCAGCACATCCGAGTTTGAATGAAGCCCAAGGTAAGGAATCACATCATGGGAGAAGGGTACAGTGGAAGGAAGCTACTCCCTACTTGGCATCCTGGAAGCAGAGAAAGAGAAAGAGAAATGGGGAATGGGCAACAGGGAAGATGCACCCTTCCAGTGCATGCACCCAGGGCTTCACCTCCTCCAGCCATGCTCAACATGCCTACAATTACCACCCACTCAGTCCTTATATCCAAACCATAAAAGAAATCTATTATGATTTTACCTTAAATCTTATTAGGGTCTTATCTTAAACTTGCATATGAATTGTGTCTTATACTCCATAAATCTATCTTCAATAAAAATAGTTATTTTCCCCTAACATCTTTTAAAATGTGATACTCCTACAAGATGAATCACTTTTATTCTACTGACTTGCAGATCCTATATAGCTATACACTCCTAAGAACATATATCCCAATTAGAAGATCACAGCTCATATAACAAAATCCAAATTCCTTCCAAGTATTCTTGGGGTAATTCAACCCCAGTTACCTCTTTAACAATCTTTTTCCAACACAAACCCTTTGCTCTAATCAAAATGATCTACTTTTAAACCTTCCCTCTATACTTTCCTAATGCGTTCCATTAGTCTTAATGCCTCCCCACTCTTTTCTGATTGGGTAGGTCTAATTTATACTTTAAGGGGCAAATAATTTTATTTCTTCCAAAAATATCCATGTAAATGGGGGTTCCTTCCTCTATAACTGTGTAGCAGTAGTTCGCCTCAATGGTACTTATTAAGTGAAGAAGAGAAAGTAAACCTGAAAAATCATAATAAAAATTATGAAAAATAGTAACAAAAACTCCAAAAGCATCAAACATAGTTAATCTGCTTGTTTTTAGAGAATTACTAGAAATTTTCTATACCAAAAGTTTACTCTGAAACAGTATGAATTCTGAGAACAAGTACATACATTTCTCATTTCAGAGTCACCGTTTATAATTTATACACTTTCTCATCCTACAATCAACACGTTTTCATGCTTATATCTTTTTTTTTCCAATAACATAACTCATGGTAGTCAATTAACTCATTCATTCTTCAAAAATGTATTCATTAACCAATACTTATTGAATGCCTCTTTTACAAAACTTATCCCAGCCCAGTGGCTCAGGAGGCTGAGGCAGAAGGATCGAGAGTTCAAAGCCAGCCTCAACAATTTACAGAGGCACTAAGCAACTCAACAAGACCCTGTCTCAAAATAAAAATAAAAAAGGGCTGGAGATGTGGTTCAGTGATTAAGCACCTCTGGGTTCAATCCCAAGTAACCCCCCCCCCCCCCGAAAAAAAAGCATCCCAAATTATATTCCAATATAATCATATATTCTCCCTTCTGTTATAGGATAATTAAATTACCTTTTGTATTTTCCCATCACTAATAATCACAAGCATTGCATTTATGCATGTACTACTGAGTGATTATCCAACACTGCAGCTTTCAAAACTGCAAAGAAAGGGATCAACTGGCACTTTTATCAAAGTCCAAAGTATTCTCAGCACAAATCAACTAGGGAAAAATTACTCAATTGGTGCAAAATGTGGAGTTCAAGGTCATGAAAGTAGAACTAACAATCTCCCATAATAAGCCTTTGTTAGATGAGGTGTCAACATTTTAGAAAATACAAAATGTAATTAAGGATTCCATCTAAAACATAACCCATGTTTTTCTAAATTCATATTTTTAGCACTAAAAACAATAAAATAGCTAATAAAATAATAAGGTTTATTTGAAAGAGCAATAAGCTACAATCTTAAAGAGTAAGGTCACTGCTGTTCATCTTCAAATAAACAACCAGCCTCAGTTTGTACATCCAAAACATAATAATAATAATGACCTGCCAAATCTATTTCATGTAGTTTTAATCAATTCTGATACTGTATTTTAATGATTTATGAACTATTATGTTTTAAACTTATGTACATATTTTTAAAAACTGGGTCTTAGGTATCACCACATTACTTTAAGGAAATAATATGTAAAATACTCTTAATTCTTAGAAAAGCTGAACAAAACTGTTCTTTTCAGTCTGCTGTTTCTGGAACTTTACTCTTTCCTCTGAGACTCCACCATCTATGAGATACCTTCACAGGCAAGCCCCTAAAAACTCCTGAGTGGTCATGTTAAAATGTTAGGAAACAGCTCTCAACTCAAGAGTTTCTCTAGTTAAACTAGAACCAATTAGATAAAAGAATGGTATATCTAGGGCAAAATCAAAAACAGCAGAGTGTGACATTAGTTAAGAGATATCTACAAATACTAAAAGTAAAAACAAAAACCAATATTCTCTAAAACAGGGAACTATACATTTAAATGGGGAAAACAATGTTCCTTAATTTTTAGTAACAATCAGATGAAGTTTGTGCTTCCTTAAATTAAGAATGTAAGAAACAAATAACCACAGCAGTATTTAGCAGTACATAAGACTTTACCATGAATAAAAATCACACATTTTTATATCAAAACTATTGCAAATATCTCAAAATGTTGTTGTGATATATTTAGAAAATATTTTTTACATCTGAAGCTATATATTATTATTTAATTCACTAATAAAGATCACAACTTTTATATTTTGACATTAACTCAGCATAATATCTTTTGTTATCCTATGAATTTTATTTTATGCACTTAAAAACTTTATTCCAAAAATAAAGATCACAGGATTCAAATAAATAAATAAATAAATTAGGAAATAGGCTCCAAACCTAGTATAACAACCTAGTTTCCGAAACATGAATCACATGGTTCTCACTCTGACTGGTCAAACTAGAATTTTAGGTTAAAAAGCTCAATTAGTCTATAATGAGCTTATTAAACTACTTCAGAAAAAACGGAGAATAATAAATCCATAAAGAGATCATAAAGCTTTTCATTTGTTATTATGGCTAAAATTTTTTTTTTTTTTTTTTTTTTTTTTTTTGGTACTGGGGATTGAACTCAGGGGCACTCAACCACTAGGCCACATCCCCAGCCCTTTTTTTGTATTTTATTAGAGACAGGGTCTCACTGAGTTGCTAAGTGCCTCGCCATTGCTGAGGCTGGCTTTGAACTTGAGATTCTCCTGCCTCAGCCTCACAAGTGCTGGGATTACAGGTGTGCGCCACCATGCCCGGCTTATTATGTCTAATTTTTAAAAAGTATCTGTTAGAGACACATACTGCAGGACTTACAAATGAAATGCTATGATGTTGAGGCTTAGTTTTCAAGTATGACTAGAGGGGAAAAAAAGGATAAGTAACACGTGAAACAGTTGGACATCAATACACTAAGTGCATGTATAAAAACTCAAATGGAAGCAGGCACGGTGGCACACGCCTGTAATTCCAGCACCTGGGAGGCTGAGGCAGGAGGATCACAAGTTCAAAGCCAGCCTCAGCAATGGCGAGGCACTTAGCAACTCAGTGAGACCCTGTCTCTAATAAAAAATACAAAAAAAGGGCTGGAGATGTGGCTCAGTGGTCAAGTGCCCCTGAGTTCAATCCCTGGTACCAAAAAAAAAAAAAAAAAAAAAAAGCAAAGTATTCTTTAAAAAAAAAAAAAAAAAAACTCAAATGGTGTAAAAATACTTTGTGTAAAACCAGTGACTTGGAAAACTGTGCTCTTTATATGTAATATAAAAGGAACTGCACTATGCAAGCATGTATAACAAATTAAAAAAAAAAAAAAAAGAATGACAAGTTGGGCCAGGCACAGTAGCACATGCCTGTAATCCCAGCAATTTGGGAAGTTGAGGCAGGAGGATCACGAGTTCAAAGCCAGCCCTATCTCAGAAAGGTCTAGGGAGGGCTGAGGTTGTGTCTAAGTGGTAGAGTACCTATCTATCACACAGGAGGCACTGGTTCAATTCTCAGCACCACTTAAAAATAAATTTAAAGGTGTTATTTTGTTTTGTTTTGTTTTGTTTTTATAAAGGTCTAGAGATGTGGTTTAATGGTTAAGCACTCCTGGGTTCAATCCCTGGTACAAAAAAAGAATGACAATGGTAACAGTAATTAACTACATTTTTCTCTTTATTTGTATATATTTGGAATTTTTATTTATTTATTTATTTTAGTTGTTGATGAACCTTTATTTTATTCATTTATTTATATGCAATGTTGAGAATCGAACCCAGTGCCTCACACATGTGAGGCAAGCACTCTACCACTGAGCCACAACCCCAGCCCTATATTTGGAATTTTATACAACAAAAAGTTTAAAATATGTTCAAATTAGTTCACAGAAAATAGATTTACTAAGGTTTATTAAGAGATACTCCTTTGAGGGTCAGGAACATCAATACCACATTTTTTTATTTTGTTTCTCACACTGATAGTTATCATGTTTATAACACTTTATTCTTATACTCTTGGTAATATTTTCTAGCCATAGTCTCCTCCAACAACAACAACAAAAAAAAAATGGGTAGAAAAACAGGAATAACAAAAGTTCAACAGATTTGATTACACCTAGGCTATCATTGGGAAAGAGAGTAACTAAAAAATCCTGCCAAGAATATCATGTGCTCTGTGGACACATCTCTTAAAAAACTAGATGTCAATAAAAACACATAAGCCTTTGCTCAATTAGATGTACCTTGATCTGTACAACTCAAATGCAAGAGTGTTGGCCAAGTAACAATTTGGCACGTAAGTAACACTGCACAGGATCTACTATCTAATTTTCAGATGATTTAAGATATTCCATAAAGAATATTTTTTTCTTGCCAGTAAGAAAGGGCTTGTTGTTTGGTTATGGTAATGTAACAGTCCCATTTCTATCTTTTCTATGATACTGTGATAGTATTTCATTGATAAACGAATCATTTGATGTAAACCTCACTTATTTGGTTCAATAAGAAATATGTCATTTATTTCTTGATTGCTAGAAAGGACTATATATCTATTTATCCTCATTTACCATGGTAAAGGATTTGGAAAGACCATGTCCTCCTGGGTTAACCTCATCTAAAAATAAGTGACCAACTGCATGGAGAAAAAAAATGTCACTTTGTTACTTAAATGTAAGAATCTCTAATGAAATTCCAATAATGTCTTTAAAAGCATATTTTAAATATATATTATAACTAAAATACATTAAAATATAGTTTAAATTGACAGTACACACAAAAACTGGAAGTGAAAATATTAAATAATGGGTTAATAAATTAACAATTAAACAAATGAAAAATATTAAATATTAAATAATATTAAATAAACCTGTCACTTTCAGAATATAGTTCTTTTTCTTGTGGTTTTTCATTTCAACTTAGTCAAATGTTTGATTCAATTATGTCCATTTATTCACATGAGAATTTTAAAATCATTTTTACCCCTTGAGACACTTTATAATCCTTTTAAGTTTCTTACTAAAATGAAATACTAGGTGATATTTCTATCTATGGGAGGTTTTCTACATATGCTAAAGATTTTTTTTAAATAAACTATAAATCCTTTCCATGAGACTAAATCTTTCTAATGGTATAAAGTAGAATAAGCATTGCACATGATTTGGTTTTCAGGCATCATGAGCACTAAACATTCAAATAACAATACAAAGTAGATCAATGCTGACTTTGATAATCTCCCTTTTTAAACCATTCTCTTTTATGTATACCTTAAAAGCCCAGAAACCTTGTGCTTTTCAAACCAATCTCTCTCAAGTTCTATAATGCAGGGGTAAATGTAATCTAATGATGACAATAACAACTAACTTCTATAGAGCACTTAATATGTGCCAGCACTTTACATGTATCTAATCCTCAAAAATTTCTAATACATAGGTAATTTTATTATCACCATATTAAAAGAAGGAAAACTAGTTAATCTTACTTTTTAAGAAATTATTTTTTAAAATGAAATGGCATTATAAAATATGGGTTATAGGTGTTTATCTCCCAATTTTTCATAGGCTATCCAGTTTCAAGCAACACAAAAATAATTATTTCTTTATATAATGTAGAAAATGACATTTTAAAAGGGCACAGTCAACTTATAATCACTGTGGTTTTTTTAAAAAGATTTTTTAAGATGGACACAATATCTTTATTTATTTTTATGTGGTGCTGAGGATCGAACCCACATGTGCGAGGTAAGTGCTCTACTGCTGAGCTATAATCCCAGCCCTCGCACCATCTTTTCAAAAAGAGAAAGGAACTTCAAGCAAAACAGTAGTAACAACAAAAAAAGCCAACAAAATATAGTAACCACAATGCTACTTCTGTATTTTCATGAATTTAATTTTTTTATTTCCCTGAAGATATCCTTATACTAGAAAATTACAAATCTCTTTTTTAAACAAAATAATACATCTTTCTTGCTTCAACAGCTCTCACTGATAAAATATTACTAACAGAGTACTACGATCATCTCCATAAATAAGAAATTTAATGAGCCGGGCGCAGTGGCGGACGCCTATAATCCCAGCACTCAGGAGGCTGAGGCAGGAGGATTGCGAGTTCAAAGCCAGCCTCAGCAATGGCGAGACACTTAGCAACTCAGTGAGACACTGTTTCTAAATAAAATACCAAAAAGGGCTGGGGATGTGGCCTAGTGGTCGAGTGCCCCTGAGTTCAATCCCTGGTACCAAAAAAAAAAAAAAAAAAAGGAAGAAAAAAATAAAAGAAAAAGAAAAAGAAATTTAATGACTCTGATATACTGTCTTGCAATTTATCAATGTCAGTTAATAAGCTAAAGCACTGTACATGAGTTCCTTATAAACTGTATATAAGTGGAATAAGGTTATAAAAAACTCTATCTAAATCCAATTTATTTTGATGAAAAATATTAACACTTAAAGCAGTATTCATTACCCCACAATGAATCTCCACATCATGTACAACCACAAGAATGTGATTCTAAATAGAATAAGTTATACTCCATGTATGTATATATCAAAATACACTCTGTCATATATGTCTAAAAAGAATGAAAAAATAAATTCACTTAAAAAAATAAAACAGTATTCATATTCAATACATGTTAAATAGGAATGTCCAGTGCTCCTAATGAGCTTAGCTAATTCTATATTCTCTAGAAATAAACTGTTCACTCCTGAGAGAAGAAAAATTCTTACACATTTAATGAATTGTTTTTTAAAAAAAGCTTTTTACCTAGAATATTATTTGTAATAATATTGTAGAATGAGTATCAACTCTGGAATTAATAGAGTATTTAGATAGTCCAAACTAAAGGCCCCAAGATATAGTCAACAATCTCTCAGGATCATTCCCAACCTAATATGCTATGATTCATTCCTTTGCCAGAAAAGTTTACTCTAAGAATAGAAACTAATTCTAGTTTATAAACTACCAACTAACCTTACCAATCCAATCCAAATGGTAAAGCATTTATCAAAGAAACCAACAGCAAAATCAAATAAACAAGTTATCTTAAACAGCTACTAAGAAACTTATACAATCTGTGTAAACTCAAAACAAAACCATAGTAACTTATAATTTATAAAACCATTAAGATCTTTTGGTGTTACTTTTCATCTCCTCTAAGAGAGGATAATATGCTAAAACTAGACACATACTGAAGAGCAAACAATGTGCAAGAAGATATTATTTAGCAAGATATTTTCCCACTTGATATGAGCTCTCTCTACTCAACTCCCATTTAAGTCCTATGAGATGATTTTCTACATTGGCCTTTGCTTCTATCAATTCATAGACATGATGCTCTAGATTGCCATTTATATCAAGCATTATACTTAGGTCGACTGTTAAGACATTAAAAAATAACTAAACAAAGACAAATAATGATATATATTTTGAGGCAAATATAAGAGTGATTCTTGCCTGCTGTAATAGAAATAGAGCAATTATCTAGCAAGTAAATTTTTAATTTTATTCATATTGAATATAATTACAAACATAGGATGTCCTATTACCTTTTTGAGGGTGGGGGCTACCAAGGACTTAACCCAGAAATGCTTTACCACTAAGCTACATCCCATAGCCCTTTTTATTTTTGAATTATGAAACAGGATCTCACTAAGTTGCTTAAGGAAGGGCATCCCTAAATTGCTGAGTCTGGCCTTAAAATTGCAAACCTCTGTCTCAGCCTCCCAAGTTGCTGGGTTTACAGGTGTGTGCCACCATGCCCAGCTGTCCTATCATCTTGAAGAATGAAGAATGTGGAAAAGGAAATAAGACGACCTGGGTATGACCAGGTATGGTGGCGCACACCTGCAATCCCAGCAACTCAGAAGACTGAGGCAGGAGAATGGCAAGTTCAAGGGTAGCCCTGGCAACTTAGTGAGACCCTGTCTCTAAACAAAAAATAAAAAGGATTGGGAATGTAGTTCAGTGGCAGTGCATCCCTGAGTTCAATCTTCAGTACTGCAAAACAAACAAACAAACAAACAAACAAAAAACAACAACAACAACTAAAAAGAAGATGAGCTGGGTTCAAGTCCAAATAAGTCTAAATCTCAGCTTTATTTTTCTCACCTATAAATGGGAATGATAACATTGCCAGAATTATTTAAATTTTATAAGATTTCTATGAGATGAAATAAACTAAATTAAAACAACATAAATACTATAAAGACTAACTAAACTTATCACTTATACTAAATGCTATTAACCGAATTTTGTGAACATAAAGGATAAAGAAAATAAAAAGCCTTCAGAGTTAAATTGAGACACAAAGGATTAGAAAATAGAATATCAGACTACTCAAAACTATTACTTTTTTTTAATATTTTTATTTATATGCTTTAGTTGTACACAATGTGTTTTATTCAATGCGTTTTATTTGTATGTGGTGCTGAGATTGAACCCGGGCCGCCCACGTGCTAGGCGAGCGCTCCACCGCTGAGCCACAATCCCAGCCCCTCAAAACTATTACTTAAAGGCAGAAAAGTACCCATATTTTTAAGCTTCTGACAGAAAATTATTTATTAACTTATAAGTGTGTGCCTAGCAAAACTATCAATGTGTGAATAAGGACAATAAAGATACAGAGCTAAGCACTCAGATGCACATCTGTAGTCCCAGCAAGTCAAAAGACTGAGGCCAGAGGTTCTTCTGAGCTCAGGAGTTCAAGACCAGGATGGGCAACATAGCAACACCCCATCTCAAACAAATTTGAATTAATACCGTCACACATAAATATCTCAAAAAAATTTACATTCCATATATCCTATCTTAGGAAGATGCTGAAACTTTCAGAAAAATTAGTAAACTGGGGCTGGGGCTATGGCTCAGCGGTAGAGTGCTCGTCTCACATGTGTGAAGCCCTGGGTTGGATCCTCAGCACCACATAAATAAAATAGAGGTATGTGTCTGCCTACAACTAAAAAAATATTAAAAAGAAAAATTAGTAAACCAAGAAAGAAAAACATGGGAACCAGGACTCCACTGCAAAAGAAATGCAAACAGAAATTCCAGAATAATGGTTGAAAGGCTCCAAGATGGCAACCATATAGTAAGACCAGGAAGTCTGAAAAACTTCTCTACAAGGAAGTTGCAAAAGGGAAAATGATTCATTATCTGGCATATTTCACTGTACTGCAAGAAGTTTTACAGAGTCTTAGTGATATCACAGAGAAAAGTAGAAAAGCAAGACAATGTAACTACTTAATGGGGGGGGGATCTATATAAAACAAATGAAGGAATAACAATCACAGTATTCTATGTATAGCTTTGTTGTGAAAACAGTTACATAATAATCAGAAAGATAACAGTTAACATTTATTTAATGAAAACAGATTTATTTGGGAGGTGAAGATATGACAAGTATATATATATTATTTGTAGAGGAAAATAAAAGTGCTTCATCTTCTATAACAGTCAACAGACATTATTTAAAACTATATAAGTAAAAAATGATCAAGAAATAGCAGCATAAACCAGGCACGGTGGCACATGCCAGTAATCTCAGCGGCTCAGGAGCCTGAGGCAGGAGGATCTCAAGTTCAAAACCAGCCTCAGCAACTCAGCAAGGCCCTAAGCAACTCATCAATACCCTGTCTCAAAATAAAAATAAAAAAGGGCTGAGGATATGGCCAGTGGTTAAAGCTCCCCTGGGTTCAATCCCTGGTACCAAAAAAGAAAACGAAATAGCAGAATAAAGCTGGTGATGTAGAAGAGTGATAGAGCACTTGTCTAGGGATACATAAATACCACACACACACACACACACACACACAAAAGAAAAAAAGAAAGAAGGAAAAAGAAAAGATAGTGCAGCATAAACACATTGTTTAGAAATAAGGAGTAAAGAGTTATCAGTGCTTGATGCTGAAGATTAGACATTAGAGTGAGGAAAGGATGGCAGGAGCAGGAGATGAAAGATCTCTGTTTATAATGTCTCATTCTATGAACTTTAAGTACACTCATAATTCTTTTGAAAGTATAATTACATAAATAATGATGATTAGAAGGAAAATGAAAGAAAAGATAACTCAAAGTTCCCAATTTCCATTTTCTCTGCATCTGAAATAATTCAAGCAAAAGCAAGACAGATAAACAAAAGGTGGGGATGCTTTAGCAGAAACGCCTCACTAGATAAGAAGTAGGAGTTGAGGACCTCTAAATTGTCCAATATAAATCTTGGATTATATAATTCTTCTAATTCCATGTCCTTGTAAATAGGCATATATACAACTTGTAGAATAGTTTGTACTACTTTCTTTTTTTTTTTATTTTTTTAAGTTGTAGATGGACACAATAACTGTATTTTATTTATTTATTTTTTTAATGTGGTACTGAGGATCGAACCCAGTGCTTCACACATGTGCTCTACCACTGAGCCACAACCCCAGCCCCTACTTTGTTTCTTTCTTTTCTTTTTCTTTTTTTGGTACAGGAAATTGAATTCAGGGGCACTCGACCACTGAGCCACATCCCCAGCCCAATTTTGTATTTTATTTAGAGACAGGGTCTCACTGAGTTGCTTAGTGCCTCACATTTAAATTGCTGAGGCTGTCTTTGAACTTGCAATCCTCCTGCTTCTGCCTCTTGAGCAGCTGGGATTACAGACATGCGCCACTACACCCAGCATTTTATTTATTTTTAAATCTACATAAATAAGTATATACACACACATACACACACACACACACACACAAAAACAATTTTTTCCTTTATCATATCTTCTTGTTTAGGTTGCAAGCTCCAGGAATTTAACTCACATTATCAGTTACGTGGAAGGTTTTGTGCTCTGCAATCATCCAAAAGAAAACGGGCATTATTAGCACATCTTATTAATATGAAAACAGAGTGGCCAATAAAGTAATTTTCCTTAAGTTGCCAGGAGCAACCTGTGATATGTTCATGAACCCAATCAGCATGGAAGTCACTGGTAGGAAAGTCTGGTATCTGGGAAATCCCAGTGGCATCCCTGCTGGTTTGAGACTGCCCAGTACATGTAACTTTCTATTCAGCTCTGCCACAGGTTCTGCACAGCACCAGAGATGGGTGTGGCTTGCCAAGTTGCCGATCAACCTGGTTTGTTGCAAGTCCCCTGCCACACGAAGAAGCAAGAATCCTCCTGCTGAAACCTTGTCCCTGCCTTTGATGTAGTCTCCCTTAAATAAAGGACCGAAGCCATTTTTCTAGTTGTTCCAGCTCCTAAGTGGACTGGAGGACCTATCAGGAGCTTCCCTTTTTCGAACCTCTCTGGCTCTTATTTCTTTACTAAACATTTCAGACTTTCTTTTTCTCAGGTGGTTCATGACCTCCTGAGCAGGAAACTACCCTGGCAGGGTGCTGGCTGCCCCACAACACTAAGTTATCCAAATAGACATCTGTATGATTTTAAACCCCATTCTTCTACCACTCTACAGTGTCTAATATTTTTTAATTGATAGAATAAATATTTACTGGATACTTTCTATGAGGTAGAACACCATTCTAGCCTTTGGAAATATAGTGGTAAATAAGATAAACAAGACCCTGCCCTTTTCAGTAATTACACTCAATTGAGAAAAACAAGAAAACACTGGATCTTTTTAGTTAGAATGATAAGGAAAAGTCTCTCTAAAAAGTGATATGTAAGTAGTTGCATGACTGATAAGGAAACAAGTCATGTGAAAATATAAAGAAAACAAAAATGTCAGAGTAAAATGCAAATGGGAAATATCTTATGCAGAATGGAATTGTTTGTTCAAGGATGGACAGAAAGGCCACTGTGGTGAAAACAACAGAAGTAAAGCAGAGTAACAATACATGAAATTAGGTAAAGGAGCCAAATCAAGTAATCTTATAGACTATTATTTAAAAAAACCCTTTTTGCTTTTAGCGGAAATCACTTCAGAGTTATAGAGAAATGAATAAACTTGTAACCTTTAAAGATCTCTTCAGCTGCAATATTGAGAACTGACTGAGTTGGGGATAGAAATAAAATAGCTATTCAATACGGTAGCTTCTAGTCCTGAGTGGCTATTAAACATTTGAAATGTGGATCATCTGAACTGAAATGTACTTTAAGTATAAAACATACACCAGATTTCAAAAACTTTTACTAGGAAAGAAAAGTAAAATACCATCTTTTTACATTTATTACACATTGAAGTGAAAGCGATAATATTTTTATACACTAGGTTGAACAACATAATTAAAACTAATTTGACTTGATTCTTTTTTTAATGTAGCAACTATAAAATTTTAAATTTCAAATATGGTTCCCATTGTTTTTCTACCTGACCAGTAGTGCTGATCTACCAGTGCCTTAGACTAGAATTTTTAAAAGGTGGAAGTAATAAGAAGTATTGGATTCAGGATATATTTTGAAAGTAGAGCTTACATAACTCGGCTGAATAAATAAATATTGGGGTAAGGAAAAGACAGAAATTGTAATTTAAAATTTTTTTCTTCAGGAATTTGGTAATTGGTAGTAAAATATATTAGAATGGGGAAATCTGGAATGAAACTCAAAAAAAGTTCTGTTTCAGAATGAGCTGCCCTGTTGGATATCTCAATAGATGTACAGGGTCATGGTCTCAGCATTCACAAACAAAGGGAGCATCATTCATCAGGAGTATATGGAAACGGTACTCCTCACGTTGTATAGTGTTCTCCCTGAAAAGTTATATTCAACAACTTTGTGTCTAGTATTCTCTAGGTAGTATGCACTCAACAAATATCTTTGGCTAATTGTTCGACAATAATGTAAGTATGCAAATTTGATTCACATGTAATACTAGATTCTGCTAATAATAAACATTTGAGAAATTATATAAATTAGGAATTCAAATGTTTTAGCCTACCAGCCCAGGAATCAAATGCCAGCCACCACTGTACTGAAGTATGGTGCTCAGCAATATTTTTAAACCCTCTATCCCTTGGTTTATTCACCTTTAAAATGAAGGTAACACCTACACAAAGTATGAAGATTAAATAATTAATGCATTTAAGGTAATTAACATTATACCTGGTACAACTTAATACACAACAGCTATTAACCAAAATTGTGCAGTGAGTGATGGAATAAGTAACAAAGCTACACAAGTTCCTAGGACAGTTTCTTTCTAGCTTTACTTTAGTACATGTAATATAATGCTTTAGAATATATAATACCTTATCTCAGAAGTCTCCAAAAAATCTATTACCTGTAAGTAGTATTTGGAACATAGACATCCCTGGCAGGAAACTCCAAAATTTCTCTGGTAGGTCTGACTCTACTATCAGGATAAAGCTTCACTTGAAGCAGCTCCGGAGTTAGGCAATAATGAGGATTTTCGGGTGCAGGAGAAATGTCTATCTTCAGCTGAGCTACACATCAAAATGTAAGAACAATATAATCATAATAAATAAAAATTCAATGATTGGCATATTTTGGATCTGAAGTGTCCCCCAAAGGCTCTTGTGTTAAAGAGCTGATGGCCAGCATGTGGCACTACTGGGATTGGTGGAATCTTTAGGAGGTGGGGCTTAGTGAAAGAAGTTAGGTCATTGGTGGTGGGCCCCTGAAGAAGACATTGCTTTATAGTTGCAATGAGGTAAGCAGATTTGCTCCACTACACGTTTCCCACCATAATGTGCTGCCTCACAACAGTATAAAAGCAACAAAGCCAATCAACCATAGACCAAAACCTCTGAAACTCAAAGACAAAATAAATCTGTCTTCCTTTTAAGTTCATTTTTCTCAAATAATCTGTCACAGTGATAGAAAGCTGACTATCACAATGATAAAAATGATTTTGAAAGAACTGAGAACCTATTTTGCAGAAAGTCTGAGAAGAATACTACAAAAGCCAAATTACTATCATCTCAGACCTTTAAATCATTTTATTGAGTCTCAAACTTGAAAATTATAAATACATGCATAAGCTGGGCACAGTGGCACATGCCTGTAATCCCAGCACTTGGGAGGCTGAGGCAGGAGGATCGCGAGTTCAAAGCCAGCCTCAGCAATGGCGAGGCACTTAGCAACTCAGTGAGATCCTGTCTCTAATAAAAACACAAAAAAGGGCGGGGGATGTGGCCCAGTGGTCGGTCGAGTGCCCCTGAGTTCAATCCCTGGTACCAAAAAAAAAAAAAAAAAAAAAAAAAAAGCATAAATGTATATAACATTAAAAATGCTTTCTGAATGATGAATGGGAAGAAGTGAACATGAATTTTTAAAAGGAAAACATCATACAGGAATAAGCCAACGGTTCAAGGTTAATTATTTTGGCTTAGTAGATTTCAAGACAGCTTTACTCTGGAATGGTTTATTCCAACCATAACATATGTTTCTAAATATTTAGCATTCCATGTGCACTTTTTTCCCCTCTAGAAAATAATTTTAAGCCAGAATGTTACTCATCATTTTCATTTTAGAACTCAAATTAACAAAGGTGCTAAATGCTACATGTAAATCATTAGAGCACATGATAGTTAATAAGATGAAGAAGACTGACAATTTTTGAGTATAGAAATATATATGGGCCAAATAAGTGAAAATAAGGAATGTATAATTGTAAATAATATATTAGTGATGACAACAGTTGTAACCAAACATACCCAAATATTTGAAAATACCTGTAATAGGTCTCAGTCGCCGTAAGACAGAAGACGGCCTTCTCATATCAGCAAGGAATTTATACAGATCTTCATCACTTAAACGGTCTCCTTCCTGATTTCAATGATAGAGATAAAAGTACTTGGTAAAACAAATATAGTAGACAAAAATACACTTACACTGCTTGCTAATAAGCATGCAATTCTTCTATAATGTAGTCAGAATGAAAAATTCAATTAATAAGTATAAATATCCCAATTTATTTTCTTTTCTGTTGTGCTTTCAAATTTTACTAAGATTTGTGATAGTATTATCTTTCTTATTTACTTATAGTCCATTATCTATACCTACAAAGTACTGTAAAATGCTATAAAATAAAGAAAACCAATACAAGTTAGAGGTAGATAAAAAGAAAAAAAGGAATACAGATATAAAACAGAACCAATAAGCAATGTAATGAAAAATGTAAAAATATATGACAGTCTTATAAATTTGTTACACTTGAGTTCATATTTGTCTTTTCAACTTTATATTACCTAATTTCACAAATGCAAAATCTACAGATTGGTTAAACTTTTTATATAAGAAAACAACAATAAAACTGCTGTTAAGGAAAAGCATAACTATCCTGATACTAAGACCGGGGGGGGGACACACTTCCAAAATGATCTCAATCAATAAGAGACAAAAAGTGGGCAAAAATCTAAATAATATAAAAATTTCAATTTAACGTTAATACTTTCTTTTTTCTTATAATTAAAATAGCTCGGGTTGATTTTTTTCCTTTACTAAGAGTCAGTATTTAATCCAATCCAGCTGCTGTTGACATTTTATTGTCTTATTTGTATATTTTCTTATTTGTATATTGTCCTGTATTTTATGTAAGACTACTTTGTTACTGTGAGCTTACCTAGAGACATTTTCCATTACTTCATTATTATATTCCAAATGGGGACAGAATAGATCTTCTTTTATCCCATTATTTGGGAAATTATTTTTAATTTCTAAGTGATTATAGTTTTTTTGTTAGTACCTTTAAAACAGTTTTTACGCTCATTTGGGTTATGGTTGGAGAATTTGATTATATATAAAGTTTTTTCAGTGATCTAAGATAAAGATTCATTAGTTACTGAAAGAATAAATTCTCTCCTTATGACTACGAATTAATATAGATGGTTAAATAGTCCTTATTCATAATATATTCAGATTATCTCTAGACTAAATTACTTCTGTTTACTTAACCTATAAAATTATATTACTGGACTCTTCCCTTTATGTCCTATTTCTGTCCCTTTTGATGGTTGTGACATAATTCCTTCCTCTAGATTTGGCCATGTGCTTTTCTTTGGCCAATAAGCAAATATGTGCAAAAGAGACTAGAAAGCATTTGCACAATTTAGCTTGCCCTCTCTCTCTTGAAGTTCTGGCACTGCTGTGAGAACTTGACCAAGCTAACCTGCTAGAAGATAAGAGCAGAAGTTCAGAGTCATGGAACAGAGCTGAGTCATTTCAGTATAACCAGCAGAAGTCAGGCTAAATCAGCTGATACCAGCCAACTTTCAGACATTTGCTGGAGTAATCTATCTGACACTCAACCCCTCATCAATGCTTGTTCATTGTTGTGTACTCCTTCAGCTACAGATAACTCATGAAGCTATCAAAGTATAGATAAATGTCTCTAAAACAAATGTGTGAGTTCAATTTTGTTTTAAAAATCTTCATATACTTCTAACAGTTTTGGCTTGAAACATTTTAAATCCCTATATAAACACTCTTGATTATTATATCATCCCAACTATAGATAGTAATCTCTTATAAAGTAGAGAGGAAACTGCTTTCTGTGTCTCATTTAAGGGAAATTTGTGCCTTGAATTCTTATTTGCTAAAATTGTACCTCTGCTTTTTACTTAATTTGCATTTGTGTAATGTATAATTTTCTAGCTAGTTAAAAAATACTTATAATAAATAGTACATGCTCATGACTAAAAAAATTTAGTACAGAATTTCAGAAAATAAACTGCAAAACTTTCCTTTCTTTGCTCCAAGTTTCTACTAATCATTTAAGTTTTCAGAAGTACTTAGTGCTAATTTCCAGTTACCAATATTTAAAATAGTGTCTACCAGTGTGCTATATTGCTCAGTGGAGTGATTATAGATAACAATAATCACATTTCAAAAATAATTATAAGTTTTCACAATCAAGAAAAGAACAATATTTGAGGAGGAAAACACTTTAACTTCATTTAAAGATATTACACTGTATACATAAAATGAAATACCATATTATCCCCATTAATATGTATATTTTTGTTTTTATATACAAATTTTAAAATAAATCCAATTTAATTTTAAAAAATAGAGTCTGTTACATGGTGAATGCTCCAAATATAGTCATTGGCTAAACAGGAGAGGGTAGTTGGCTTATTGATTTTACTGCACCAGTTCAATGATATAGCAGGTTGATGAAATAAAAAGAAAGCTGTGTAAACAGTAGCAGAAATGATACAGCAGCTAAAGTAGAAAGAGAAAGAAGCATCATATCTCCAAGATTGTGTTATTATATCAGATTAATCTACTGTCCTGGTTTCTACCTGTATTTGGCCTATCACTTCATTCAGGCAACACTCAGCTGTAGCCTTCTCTAGCTGCTTTCTTTCATTACTATCCATAATAACAAGACCCTTACCACTTTAGATGTTTATCGTCTGCTTTTTCTCCATTAGAATGTCTCAGAGGAGTCACCTATGAATACTAGTGACCTGTTTCAGAGAAGGGAGCTTCAAGTAGACTGCTGTCAATTCAGTGTATATTCTGCCCTTGTCCTCTCAAATTATAATTAGAGAATTCCTTAAAATAACACTTCAAGGGCTGGGATTGTAGCTCAGCAGTAGAGCACTTGCCTCGCATGTGTGAGGCACTGGGTTCCATCTTAGCACCACATAAAAATAAACAAAGATATAAAAGAAAAAGAAAAGAAAAAAAATAACACTTCAGAATGAAAAAGTTTGAGATAATTCTCAGCTTTTTCCTTCAATCTAAGTTTTCTCTCCATTCTTAGGTGGGTCAACTCATCTTGTCAATTAGGACAAAAACTTTCAAAATTTGCTGATCTTGATTGTAATGTAAAAATCCATTTTACATCACAACCCAGCATACTCATATATACAAAAATGCACTCACACAAACACTGGGGTACAAATGGCTCCCTAAGCAATATTTAACCACAGGATGCACAACACACTATGATTTTTTCTGCTGGGTATTAACTCCTAAACTGGTTTCCAATACCACTAATGGGTCATGTTTGGCATGTGAAAAATACTGATTTGATTTGAAGTGGAAGGAACAGCTTTACAAAGAAAATATCCTTAAAGAAAAAACAATCTTGGAAATATAAATTCATATCTTAAAATACTGACTACAATTTAGCACAGAAATGAACTAGGCAATCCCAAATGTTTTATTCCACATACTGTAGATCAAAATCTTTCAAGGTCAGAAAAATTGAGGGGAGGGGGGAGGGACAGGGACAGACAGAAAAAAGAACACATTCACTCTAAGAAAATTCATAAGTCATCAATGCTTAAGATAAGTTATATCATCACAAATGAGAAATAAGATATAGGCATAAAAGATTCATTTTGATGCATTAGTCAACATTTATATAACTATAATAATAAAACAACAGACAGAAATTGTTTCTTATTCTTATAGGTTTTACTTTTATTATTTTTTAAATTTTTATTATTTATTAAAATTGGGCTGGGGATATGACTCAGAGGTAGGGTTCCTGCCTAACATGTACAAGGCCCTGGAGAGCCGGGCGCGGTGGTGCATGCCTGTAATCCCAGCACTTTGGGAGGCTGAGGCAGGAGGATCAGAGTTCAAAGCCAGTCTCAGCAATGGCAAGGCACTTAGCGACTCAGTGAGACCCTGTCTCTAAATAAAATACAAAAAAGGGCTGGGGATGTGGCCCAGTGGTCGAGTGCCCCTGAGTTCAATACCTGGAACCAAAAAAAAAAAGAAACTACAAGGCCCTGGTTCAATCCACACTACCCCCATTAAAAATAAATAAATAAATAGAAGTTCTTGGAATCACACTCATGTATATGTATGGTACAATTACTACTTTTCTGAACTAAAACTAAAAGAAATTTACATACAAACATCTTCCCAGAATTCCTACATGACAGAACAATACCTGCTTAAAAAAATTGGTCACTGTGAGAGTAGCAGGTCGAAAGCTGGTCAAGTTGCAAGAATCATCTCCACTTGTTGTCCTTTCAAGTGATCGTCTGCCAACAATACTAGAATTCCTCCTTTCTGACCAGGACCCTTTTCGTTCTACCAAGGGGAAAAAAAAAATAAGACTCATTTTCATAAAATTTTAAAGTTAAAGCAGCTTTCCAAATACAGGGAAGAATCCACTAATACACTAAAATTGAAAACTGTAGCATATTGGAGAGATAATAAAGAAATCTCTTGAATCTTTTGGCTCTCTTTGTACAATTGCACTAGAGTAAAAAAAAAAAAAAAAAGTCTATAACACACAAGGAGTTATGTGTATGACCAAAGTTATACTACAAAAAGCAGCTATGGAGGAGCTACACATTTATATGACATATTCACCAAAATGGAAATTTTAGTCACATGTAATGGTCCTACAGTCTTAACATTTGAGTTTGAAACAGAACTGAAGAGAACGTCAAAATCTTCACAAGATAATTCTTTTTCCTTGTGGGGCTAAAGTTCCAACCCAGGGCCTCATGTATATAAGATAATTCTGCTATTTAAAACAAATAAAACAATCATATTGAAGATCAATAATGAAACAGAATACCTGAACAAAACTATAAACATACTAGACCAAATAGACATTTATTTTAGACTTTACTAAGCAAGAGCAGAATTACATATTCTTCTCAAGCACTTATAAAGCATTCTCCAAGACAGTCTGTATAATAAAACATAAGATACAATAAATCCAAAAGAATCAAAATCATATGGCTGGGCGCGGTGGCGCATGCCTGTAATCCCAGCACTTGGGAGGCCGAGGCAGGAGGATCGCGAGTTCAAAGCCAGCCTCAGCAATCGCAAGGTACGTAGCAACTCAGTGAGACCCTGTCTCTAATAAAATACAAAAAGGACTGGGGATGTGGCCCAGTGGTCAAGTGCCCCTGAGTTCAATCCCCGGTACCAAAAAAAAAAAAAAAAATCATATAAAATATGTCCTCCAAAAACAATGGAATTTGGGGCTGAGGTTGTAGCTCAGTAGAAGAGAACTTGCCTAGTATATGCGAGGCACTGGGTTCAATCCCCAGCACCACATAAAAATAAAAAAAGAAAATACAGGTATTGTGTCCAACTACAACTTAAAAAGAAATATTTTTTTAAAAAATGAATTAAGGTGGAAGGGAAGAGGATACAACTCAGCGGTAGAGCCTAGCTGAAGCTGGCTTTGAACTCATGATCCTCTTGCCTCAGCCTCCCAACCTGCTGGGATTACAGGCATGTACCAATGCCTAGCTTGCATGAGTTTCTTTTTTTTTCAGTCTTTGATGGACCTTTATTTTATTTATTTATATGCAGTGCTGAGAATCAAACCCAGTGCCTCACACATGCCAGGCAAGTGTGCTACCGCTGAGCCTCAGCCCCAGCCCTGACATGATCTTTAATGTAGCAAACTCTGTCACAGATTCTAACCCAAGGGGGAAAAAAAAAAAAACCTATCAAAACTAATAAGTAAAATCAACAAATTGCAGGTTACCAAAATGACACATTAATAATGAGGAATCACACAAAAAAAATTAAGAAAACAATTCCATTTATAACAACGTTAAAAAGAATAAAATATTTAGAAGAAAACATAACCAAGAAAGTGAAAAATTTATAAGCAGAAATGAAAGTAGATACAAATAAATGTAAATATATCCCATGTACATGCACTGAAAGACTTAATAACATTAGGATGCCAATAATACCCAAAGTGATCTATTGTTAATAAAAACCCTATCAAAATTTGATGAAGTTTTTTGCAGAAATAGAAAAACCCATCTTAATATTCAGAGGAATCTCAAAAGAATCTGAATCATCAAAAAAAAAAAAAACCTAAAAAATTTTTTAAAAACAATGGAATTAAACTATAAATCAATAACAAGAAAATTTGAGGAATTCACAATTGGAAGTGAAATAGTACTTGGGAATAGCCAATGGGAAAAGAAGGGACTATACACAGGAAATTATAAAGTAAGATGTATGAAAATAAAAATGAAACAAGTGGAATATTGCTAAAGCAGTGCTCAGAGGAAAATGTATAGCTATAAATGCTTATATTAAAAAGAAACATCTCAAATCAGTAACATAATCTCATACTTCAAGGAACTAGCAAAGAGAAACTAAGACCAAAGAGAGCTGGATACAGAAAAGACAATATCAGAGTAGAAACAGGTGAAATAGAAACTAGATAAACAATGGAGAAAAATTAATAAAACCAAAAATTGTTTCTTCAAAAAGAAAATATTCACAAACCTTCAACTAAATTAATGAAGAAAAATGGAAAAGCTTACTATAAGGGGTATTACTACTGAATCTACTGGTTAAAAGGAATACATATCAATATTATAAACAATTAGAGGTCAATGCTTAGATAATAATTCAAACTTAGATGAAATGTACAAATTTCCAGAAAGTTACAAGGCACTAATAAATCTGACTTGAGATAAAAGAGAAAAGTTGAATACAACTAAAACAAATGAAGAGGTCTAATTAGTATAGAAGAACTCACCACAAAGAAGACCAGGCCAAGAAAGCTTTACTGGTGAATTCTTCCAATTTTGAAAGAAGAACTAATACCAATCCTCCAAGAACTCTTCCAAAACACTATCAGGCCAGTATTACCCTGACACCAAAACCAGACAGAGGCATCACAAGAAAGAAAAACTACAGACCTACAAAGTAAATTATATGAATAAAGACGCAAAATTCCTGAACAAAATACTAGCAAACAGACTCCACTAACATGTGGAAAAGACTATATGCCATAACCAAACAGGACTTTCCCAAGAATTTAAAGTTAATTTAACATCCCCAAAAAACAATAAATCAATGCAATAGGGCAAAACATAAAAATAATTTCAAGAGGCAGAAAAAAAAATTAGATAAAATTCAATCATCTTTCATGATAAAAGCACACACACACAAAAAAAAAATTAGGAATAAAAGGGAACTCCCTCAACCTACTAAAGGACATCTGCAAAAATCCTACTATAATCTGGGACATAGCTAAGTGATACAGCATATGCTTAGCCTGGGCCCAATCCCCGGCACCAAAAGAGAAAGAAAGAAAAGAAAATCCTACAGCAAACATAGTACTTAATGGTAAAAGACTGAATGAATATGTCCTAAGATCAGGAGTGAAACAAGGATATTCACTCTTGCCACTTCTACTTATCTTTGTTTGGAGATTCTAGTCAAGACAATTAGAAAAGAAAAAATTTTAAATGCATCCAGATTAGAGCAGCAAACCTATTTTTATTTGCAAATGACTTAATTTTGCATATAGAAAATCCCAAGGAATCTAGGGAAAAACAAACAATAACAATTAGAATTTATAAATTTAAAAAATGTTTCACAGCACAAGATCAATATGCAAAAGTCAAGTGTATTTTTATACACTAGAAATGGTCATTCTGAAAACTAAATCAAGAATATAATTCCATTTAAAATAGTATCAAAATGCAATAAAATACTTGGGTATAAATGTAATAAGGGCAAAAGATACACTGAAAACTATACAACATTGCTGAAAAAAACTAACAAATCTAAATAAATGGGGAAAAACATCCCATGTTTCTGAAGTCAAAGACTTAATATCATTAAGATGGCAATAATCTATAAATTGATCTACAGATTCAGTGAAAGCCCTATCAGAATCCTAGCAGTCTTTCTACAGAAATTGACAACTAGTCCAAAATTTCATATAAAAATACAAGGAATCCAAAATAGCCAAAATAATCTTGAGAAAAGCTAACAAAGTTAGAGACCCAGTCTTTTCAATTTCACAATTTGCTAAAAGCACTAAGGTTAGACATCTAGATCAGTGGAATAGAATTGAGAGTCCAGAAATAAACCCACACATCTATAATCAATACATTTTTGACAAGTATGCTAAGACTATTATTCAATGGGTAAAAAATAGCCTTTTCAACAAATGGTGCAGGGACAAACAAAAAAATAATAAAGTTGGACCCTTATCTTGTATTGTGTATAAAAATTACCTGAAAACTGATCATAAGCCTAAGTGTAAGAGCTAAAACTACAAAAGAATTATAATAAAACATAACTAATCTTGGGTTAGGTATCAGTTTCTTAGATACAACACCAAAATCACAGTGACAAAAGTAAATAGAAAAATTGGATTTCACCAAAATTCAGAACTTCTGTACTACAAACAATACCACCAAGAAAAGAGAATCCAAAATAAGAGAAAATATTTTCAAATCATATATTAGATATGGGAATTTGTATCCAGAACATATAAAGAACTCTTACAACTCAAAGAAGATAAAAATCCCATTTAAAAATAAGGCATCAATTAAATAATAAAAATTCAACAAAGCCATTAAAAAATGGACAAAGGATAATAATCTATATTATTCAAAAAAGATACACAAAAAGCCAATAACACAAAATGATGCTTAATAGCATTAGTTATCAGGGAAAGGCAAATCTAAACCATGATGAGATGCCACTTCACCTGAGCTAGGTTGGTTATAATCAAAGAACAGATAACCAAGTACTGGCGAAGATTTTGGAAAAATTGGAACTTTCATAAATTGCTAGCAAGATTTTTACAAGTGCAGTCACATTGGAAAATAATGTGATAATACCTCAAAAGGTTAAACAGAATTATCATGACCCAGCAATTTAGCTCCTAGGTATATATTTAAGAAAAATAAATATATATGTGTACACAAAAGCTTGTATACGAATGGTCATTACAGCATTTATTCATAATAATCAAACAGTGGAAACAACCCATATTGCCATCAATAACAGATAAAAACAAAGCATAGTATATTAATACAATGGATTATCATGGGAAAAAAAAGCAGTGACACATGCTACAAATGGAATGAACCTTATGAAGAAATGATAAGCTAGCCACAAAAGAACACATATTGTAAAACTGCCTGTGTATGAAATGCCTGGCATAAGAAAATCCAAAAAGATGAGAAAGTGTATTAGTGATTATTTAGAGCCGGGTTTGGGAATTAGAGGGGAATGAGGCATAACTACTAATGAGTATAAAAATGTTTCAAAGTCAGATTGTGCTGATGGTTGCAGAACACTGAATATAGCAAAAACCATTGTATTATACTCTATAAATGGGTGAATTGCATGATATTCAAATTTTACTTCAATAAAACTGCTAAATGAAAGACAAAAAATTACTTCTATGCCAACCTGTACAGTATATAAATAAGACTAAATGAGAAAAAAAATAATTATATATTTTGAAATATTTTATATAAAACATGCTTACCTCCAGTACTGATTTCTACTTCTGTAGAGTCTCTTTCTAAACTCCCAGCACTGCTAACAATATTCATCAAATGGATGGCAGTCCAAGCAAAAGGCATGCGATACTTCCCAAGTCTTTGGCAAAACTGATCAGCCTGACTTTTCAGCTTCTCCAATTTTTCCTTATTCTGCAAAACAGAACTTCAAACATGATTAAGCTGAAAAGAAATCAATTAAGTGTTATTTAATATTATATAAAAGGTTAAGATATATAAAAGGTTAAGAGTTTTCAATTCTCAACAAATATAGAAAGGCGATTTATACTTTTCAGAAATCAAGTAACAATGTATTATCTTAACCACTGAAGAATCTCAATTCATTCTACAAAGATATCCCCTGAAACAAATATTAAGTTGGCTTGCAAGAGCTAACCAATGGTCTAAGATTGAAAACCTCTCTAACATACTCTTTTCATATAGGATCTAGGATTGACAGTATCTTACCTTAGAAATTAGGGCTGGAAATAGATGGAAAGAGAAATAAAGGGATGACAAAGGGAAACAAAGAAAAAGGAAGAGCTGGGGGTTGTGGCGCACACCTGAAATCCCAGCAACTTGAGAGGCTGAGGCAGGAGGAAGGCAAGTTTGAGGCCAGCTTCAGCAACTTATCGTGGCCCTATCTCAAAATTTTAAAAAATAAATAGAAAGGGCTAGGGATGTAGCTCAGTGGTTAAGCACCTCTGGATTAAATTCTCAGTCTCCCTGATCCCCCAAAAAGGAAACAAGTAAATAGGATGATGATGATGACAACAACTAAAAATGACATAGTAGTGAAATTCTTTAATATGTTTTGTATTTACTGTCCCAAATTACAATAGTAATAATGTGAGGGGGAACAACATTCTACCTTGGTGGCATCTGCTTCTTTGAAAATCATATATGGTTCTGCACACTCTCCAATGTCTCCTTGCTGTAGGACTTTTTCTAGCTATAAAAGGGGAAAACGTAAAGATTAATTAAGCTTAAAAAAGAATAAAGGTCAGTCTAAAAACTGCAAGGATAGTTCAATATACAAAAAAAATCAGTCTAATACATTAACAAAATGACAGCAGAAAATATATATGATCATCTCAATTAATACAGAAAAAGCAGTAGATAAAAGTTAACACCCTTTCCTGATAGAAACATTCAACAAACAAGGAATACAAGGAAAGTGCCTCAACATAATAAAGGCAATATATGAAAAACCCACAACTAACATTGTAATCAATGGTGAAAGACTGAAAGCTTTCCCTCTAAACCCGAGAACAAAACAAAGATGCCCACCCTTGCCTCTTCTACTCAAATAATACTGAAAGTCAAAGCCAGAGCAATTTGTTAAGAAAATGAAATAAAAGGCATCTGAACTGGAAAGGAAAAATTAAAATGATCTCTGCAGATGACATGATCTTTTCTTCAATATTTTTTTTAGTTGTTGATGGACCTTTATTTTATTTATTTATATGCAGTGCTGAGAATCAAACCCAGTGCCTCACACATGCCAGGCAAGTGTGCTACCACTGAGCCTCAGCCCCAGCCCTGACATGATCTTTAATGTAGCAAACTCTGTCACAGATTCGACCCCCCCCCAAAAAAATATCAAAACTAATAAGTAAATTAAACAAATTGCAGGTTACCAAAATGACACATTAACAATGAGGAATCGCAATAAATAAATAAATAAATAAGAAAACAATTCCATTTATAACAACAATAAAAAGAACAAAATATTTAGGAGAAAATATAACCAAGAAAGTGAAAAATTTATAAGCGGAAATGAAAGTAGACACAAATAAATGTAAAGATATCCCATGTACATGCACTGAAAGACTTAATAACATTAGGATGCCAATAATACCCAAAGTGATCTATTGTTAATGAAATCCCTATCAAAATTTGATGAAGTTTTTTGCAGAAATAGAAAAACCCATCTTAATATTCAGAAGAATCTCAAAAGAATCTGAATCATTAAAAAATAAAAACTCGGGAAAAATAAAAAAAGAAAAAGTTGAAGGTCTTACATTTCCAGACATGAAAATTTATTATAAATCTAGAATAATCAAAACAGTATGGTACTAGAATAAAGATAGACAGACAATGGAATAAAATAAAGTTCTGATATAAACTTCATACATATGGTCAAATGATTTTAGATAACAGTGCCAAACTCAATAGAAAAAAGATAATTTACATTTTCAACAAATATTGTGGAAAGCTGGGTATCCAAATGTGAAAGAATAAAAGGTGGACCCTTACCTTACACCATAATTACCTTACACCAAAATTAAGTCAAAATGCTAAATTATGCCATGTGCATGTACAAATATGTCACAATGAACCCCACTATATTTATGTACCAATATAAAACTAACAACAAAAAAAGAAAATCTCAATGACTTTGTCATATAAGTTAGAGATCAATATCACAATAAAATGAATATATACATGTCACTATATGATTGGAAAGTGAATGTGCTTTTGAGAACTTAGTGTAATAGACAATGAAATGTAATGAAGTCAGTAAATTTTGCCAGTCGCCAGATACTACATGGCCTCATAAAATAAACAGTGTGGGATTTACCCTGACACTGTTATGGGCATTTTGAAGGAAACCTGTTTTTCATAATAGAAAATGAGTTCATATATTTTAAAATATATTTTCTCAATAAAGTTCTGGGTACTTAACAATCCCACCCTTTCGCTTAAGCCTATATAGATAAAACAAATTGTTCTACTTAAGGAGTTTCTATCAAGTACTACAAAAGCAATACCAAAATATTAAGTCAAATGGATCAAATACTTAAAATATTAGATTTAAAACCAAGCTAGGCATGGTGGTGCACATCTATAATCCCAGTGGCTTGGAAGGCTAAGGCAGGAGGACTGCAACTTCAAAGCCAGCCTCCGCAACTTAGCAAGACCCTGTCTTAAAATAAAAACTTTTTCAAAAAAGGGCTCAGTGTATGGCTTAAGCCCTTAAAAAAAGGACTGGATGTACCCTGGATTCAATCCCTGGTAGCAAAAAAAAGAAAAGACTTTAAGCCATAAAGACCCTATAATAAAACACAGGGGGAAACTTCATAACATCAGACTTGCAAATAATTTCTTAAAATATGACACAAAAAGCACAAACAATACAAATAGGTATAGGTAGATAAATTGGACAACATTGAAATTTACATTTACTATATCAAATGCCAAGATAAACAGAATGAAAAGGCAATGTATCTGTACAGCATACATCTGACAAGAAGTTAATTTCAACAATATATAAAAAATACTCCTACAACTCAACAACAAAAACTTGATAAACCTACAGGCAAAGGACTTGAATAGATATTTTTCCAAAGAATTTACACAAATGGTCAACAAACATATGGAAACATGCTCAACATCACACATTAGAGAGATGTAAATCACAATGAGATTATCATCTCACATCCATCAGGATGGCAGCTAACAAAAACAGGAGTGAGGATGTGGAGAAAATTAAACACTTGTGCATTGTTGGTAGGAATGTAAAATGGCAAAGTCACTATGAAAAGCAGTATGGAGTCTCCTTAAAAAATTAAAAATTGAGTTAATATAGTAATTTTATTTGCAGGCATAGATTTAAAAGAATTGAAAGCAAGGACTCAAACAGATAATTATATACCAATATTCATAAGGGCATTAGTCACTATAGCCATATAGCAGAAGCAAAGTATCTATCAAAATAGATGAATGAATTAGAATGCAATATCTCTACATATAATCTATATGTATGTAGATATATGTACATACATAGATATATATACTCATATATATTTACAATGAAAAATTATTCAGTCTTTTAAAAAGGAAGGAAATCCTAACATACATTACAACCTACAGGAACCTTGAAAACATCATGTTAAGTAAAATAAGCCAGTCACAAAAGGACAAATACTGCATGATTCCACTTATATGAGGTAGCTAGAGTAGTCAAATTCATAAAAACAGAAAGTAAAATGTGGTTGGCAGGGGCTGGGGAAGATCATCTAACAGGGAGTTATTAAATGAGTTTCAGTTTTGCAAAACAAAAACCTTCTGGAGATGGTTGCACAACAATGTGAAAATAGTTAATACTGACCCACACATTAAGAAATAGTTAACATGATAAATTTTATGTTACGTGTACTTTTCCACAATTAAAAATGTTTTTAAAAGCAGTCAGTCAAAATTTATTTCCAGTTAATATATCAAAATGAAAAATCCCAATTTAAAAACTACAACTCACAGTGGCTAATATATGTTACCACTTACCATATTGCTCTAAAATGTCTCATTGTCCCCCAGTAGAATTTTTCAAGTTAAAAAAATAAAAACTTGTAAATAAATAGCACAAAATCTGATTATAGCAAGTGTTAAGAAGGAATTGGAGCAACTTAAATTCTGAAACACGCTGATGGGACTATAATTTGAACTAACCATGCTAGGAAACTAGCTGCTTTCTAATTAAACTGAAGATATAAATACACTATGTTCCAGTAACATATCAATAATCCCAATAGAAATGCAACATATTTGCACCAAAAATTATGTAGAAGAATAAGAAGAAAAGCTAAATGACAGTGAAAGAAGTCAAAGTACAAGTTATCTGGTGGAAGAGGGGGATACTCACTAGAAAGAAACAAGAGAACCCTCCAGGGTGATGAACATACATAACTTAGGCTCAACAACAATTATACGGATAAATACATGTATAACAATTCATCATGTTGTTTGCCTCAAATATGTATACTACTCAGACCTCAATGTACTTTGTATTTCAATTAAAATTGATTAATACCAAGTTCAATAACTGAAACTCTTATTCATTATTGGTAGGAAGGCAATTATCACAGAGACTTTGGAAACTTGTTTGGCAGCATCTACCGAAGCTGATATACAAACATCCTATGACACAGCCCTTCTACTCCTAGAAATATACTAATTAGAAATTAGTAAAAATATGTATTTTCATAGACTGAAAATATTCACAGAATTACCAATAGAAGACAAAAACTTAAATGAACCAAAATGTCCATCACCAATAAAGTGGATAAATTGTGATACATACAGTCCATAAAATACTACAAAGCAATGAAAAGTAATTTTAAAACTGTTGCATACATAACATGGACTAATCACACTTTGTTCCCATTAATAACAGTGCTCACACCAGACACAAGCTTTGGAAGAAGGAGGAAGCAGTAAATGGAACATAGGATGGTTTCTGAAATTCTGCCAATGTTTTATTTCTAAACATGGCTGGTTGGTCACAAGTGTATTCGTTTGGGGATAATTAATCAAGTTATATATTTATAACTTCTATGATTACGTCTTAATTCAAAAATATTTAATTAAACAATTTTAAGTGAACATTATGAAAATTTCCTTACTGTAATCCAAGTTTTTGTCTATTTGTGGTATTCTTTCAGTGTGTTTTATATTTTTGCTTCACCAAAATGGAAAGTGTACATTAAAAAAAATCCAACATAGTGGTATAACCCCTTCACATATTTGCCAGAAAGTAACTGTACTAATAAAAGGAACATAAAAATAAGCAAGGAACCAAATAATTCTGGCTGAGCCAGAACCTCAATATCCTAGACAGCAACAGACTGTACTAGTAGTCCCAATTCTTCACCCTTTTTTCTCTCCCTTTGCTATATGACACTGCAGTTTTCTCCTTATAATGAGACCAAGTACATATCCCAATTCCTCGAACTCATGTTGTTATGTGACCTGCCTTTGGTCAATGGAATGTCAATTGTCGCCATGTGACCAAAGACTTGAAAAGTGCTCATGCAACTGAGTCTGCTCTGACCAGAATATCTTGCTGGAAAAGAAGACATCCAAAGAACACCACCAGCCAAATCAACCGATTCTCAGCCAACATGAAGACATTGAAAGAACACAACCACCTAGAAAGAGTACAGCCTAGATGAGCTCACCAGCAGACAACTCAGATATGTGAACTATACAAATGTTTATTGTTGTATCCCACTGGAGCACTATCTTTTTGTTCTTGTACAGTAGTAACTATCCAATACACATGCCAGGTTAATTTTTCTTTCAAGAAACAAAAAACATCCTGATGAGTCACAAATGATAAAAAGAAAATCTCCTAAATACATTTCCTTTAAATTTAAATAATAATTTCACTCATTTTTTCTGAAATTAGAGAAAAGTCTTTATACATACACACAAGATTGTACTCTACATAGTTTTGTACCATGCTGATTTTTTATTAAATGTTATTTCATTATACATTTCTGTAGCACTAAAAGTTCTTCCAAATTGTGGTTTTAATGACCGTAGTATTACATAATATGAATGTACAATGATTTAAGTACCTATTTCCTTATATTGCACATTTACATACAATTTTTTTATTCTTAATCCTATGTAAGCCATTCATTCCCATGATGACAACAAATCTTGTCACTAATCTCATTTTCAGGCAACAAATATTTCAACCAATATCTATCTCTATATTACCAGCTCACTTTTGCTGTGTAAATAACTGTATATATTTTTCATATATTATAAATCTTTACTCACAGTACTGTTCATTATAACTAAAATTTATTTTAACCTGAATTCATAGGAATGTACCAACAAATTAGGACATTATTCCTCTGGGTAAAAAGAATTCATTTCATGAAAATCCACTGCATAACCTTATTATAAAATTCATTACCTTTTTATGATAATTTTATATAAATACAGATAAAGTGATTAAGGAATATATTTTAGGCTACTCTCAAGTCAAGGTCAAGTTAAAGTAAATTATTCTTTAAGTTATACAAAGCTAAGTAGCTTAGGAACTTCTAGACTTCAGAATTTGTAACCCTTATTCTTCATCAGCTGACACTCAAATCATAATGCTCCTTGACATGATTTAGCTTTCAATATTAATACGACTTACAAACTGACAAACTTATAGTATGGCTCCTGTGATGGTTAATTTTATGTGCCAATTTGGCTAAGGTTTGATGCTCAGTTGTTTGGTCAAACACCAGTCTAAATGTTGCTATGAAGGCATTTTTTAAAGAAGTTGATTAACATTTAAAGCAGTAGACAGAGTAAAGCAGTTTGTTGTATGGGTGGGCCTCATCTAAGCAGTTGAAGGGCTTATAAGCAAAGACAATTGTGAATTGTGGTGCTATAAATATGGGTATGGGGACTGGGGCTATGGCTCAGCTGTAGAGAGTTCACTTAGCATATGCAAGGCACTGGGTTCGATCCTCAGCACCACATAAAAATAAATAAATAAAATAAACATATTATGTCCATCTACAACTAAAAAAAATTTTTTTTAAATGGGTATGCATGGGTATCACTATAGTGTGATGACTTTAATTCTTTTAATCCTTTTTGGTTGGTTTTTTTATTATATACATTGGGATTCATTTTGACATAATTATAAAGGTATGGAATATAATTTTCTCTAATTCACTCTTTGGTATTTCCCCTTTTCCTCCCTGATGACTTTAATTCTTTAGGATAAATACCAAGGAGTGGCATAGCTGGGTCAAACAGTGGTTTCATGACTAGTCTTTTGAGTAACCTTCACAATGATTCCCATAATGATTGTACTAATTTGCAATCCACCAACGGTGTAGAAGTGTTCCTTTTTCTCCACATCCTCTCCAACATGTATTACTATTTGGATTATTATTATTTGTACCAGGGATTGAACCCAGGAGCACTTAATCACTGAGTCACATTCCCAGTCCTTTTTTTTATTTTATTTTTTATTTTGAGACAGAGTCTCACTGGGTGGTTGACAGTCTTGCTAAATTGCTGAGGCTGACTTCAAACCTGCAATCCTCCTGCCTCAGCCTGCAGAGCTCCTGGGATAACAGGCGTGCACCACTGCACCCAGCTATTGTTTGGACTCTTGATGACTGCCATTCTGACTTGTGTAAAATGAAATCTCAGTGTAGTTTAGATTTTCATTTCCTTAATTGCTAGTGATACTGAACATTTTTTCATATATTTATTGGCCACTTGTATTTCTTCTTTTGAGAAGTATCTGTTTAATTCATCTGCCCATTTATTAATTGGATTGTTTGATTTTTTGGTATAAAATTTTTGAGTTTTTTACATATTTTGAATATCAATCCTCTGTCAGAAGAGTAGTTAGCAAAGATTTTCTCCCATTCTATACTGTCTCTCTTCATGTTCCTAATTATTTTCTTTGCTACACAGAAGCTTTTTAATTTGACAGCATCCCATTTATAAATTCTTGGCATTATTTCCTGAGGTTTAGGGGTCCTACTGAGAAAGATACTGCCTGGGCCTATATGCTGGAGTGTTGGCCCTATGTTTTTTTTATCTAGGAATTGCATAGTTTCTGGCCTATTTCCTAGGTCTTTGACCCATTTTGACTTGAAAATCAACTCAATTTTTACCTTAATTTCAGTTTGCCCACCTGCCACATTAATTACAATCTTATCAATCCCCCATGATGGTGTGAGACAATTCCTTAAAATGTATCCAGTTCCATTTGTCAGAGAACCCTAATAGAGGTCTCCATTCAAGAAAATCTAGATAAGCCAGGCACAGTGGCCCACGCCTGTAATCCCAGTGGATCAGGAGACTGAGGCAGGAAGATCATTAGTTCAAAGCCAGCCTCAGCAACTTACAGAGGCCCTAAGCAACTCAGCAAGACCCTGTCTCTAAATAAAATTTTAAAAAGAGCTGGGATGTGGCTCAGTGAGGTTCAATCTCTGGTACCAAAAAAAGAAAAGAAAGACAGCACCTATAGTGTATATCCACATTGTGTTATGGAATATCAAGATGGAAAAAAATAATAAGTAAAAAGTCAAATCTATGCCCTTAAAAAGTTTGCAATATTGATAAAAAGAAAAGTATATAAACATTATATAATAAACAAATATATCTAACATTATTCTTACCTTTATTACAAGAAAAACATCTTGGGAGGGATAAGTTATAGAAAAAATAGCTGATCGTGCCAGAGTGGTGATGGCAGCAGGTGGTACATGTGGACGTAACAATCCTTTCATCTGCTCAGAATTAAGGTCAAAATAAAAGTTTTCTGAAATCTAAAAAATACATTCACATATTAAAATTTAAAATTTCTGTTTTTTAAAAACTCAGAATAATCATATATACTGTCTTAAAATATTACAGACATTAATCAGAACATTATACTCTACCCTACAGTTTTATCTTGTGTTACTGAGACTAATCTTTACATTGAATCAAAGCAAAAGAAATGGAAAATATTTGGAAAATAGAATAAACATTCTAAAAATTCTATAATTCCAAAGAATCATACCACAAACTCTTTGGATTAAAAATATAGCCTCTAAATTATCATTGAGAGGAATGACTTCAAGCTGGGTTTTTAAAAAACAACATGAACACAGGCTGGGGTTGTGGCTCAGCAGTAGAGCACTCGCCTGGCACGTGCGCGGCCCGGGTTCGATCCTCAGTACCATGTAAAAATAAAGGCTTTGTGTACAACTAAAACAAATAAATAAATACTTTAAAAAAACATGAATAATGTATCAGCAGTTTTGATTGAGATAAAAGTTGCTGGAGCAGAGTTCTGCTTTAAAAAATGCTTATGTCATATGTTCACTGAAGAAGTCAGAGCCTTAGCTCTTAAGATTTCTACTATACATTATGCTTATAATATTAAATTAGGAAATGCTGCTGAGTGTGGTGTGCATGCTTATAATCCCAGCAGCTAGGATGGCTAAGGCAGAATGATGGCAAGATTGAGGCCAATCTGAAGAATTAGTGAGTCCCAGGCTGAAGCTGGAGCTCAGTGGCAGAGCACTTGCCTAGCACATGTGAGGCACTGGGTTCAATCCTTAGTACCACATAAAAATAAACAAATAAAATAAAAGCATGCTGTCCATCTACAACTGCAAATGAAAAATTTTTTAAAAAGAATTAATGACACGCTATCTAAAAAAAAACGTAAAAGGGCTGGTGATATGAATCAGTGGTAGAGTACTCTTTCCTAGCATGTGGCAAGGCCCTGGGTTCAATCTCCAGTATAGTCAAAAGAGATAAAAAAAGGAAATGCTGTATGAGCATTTCTGAAATTTTCGATATGTAATAAAGATACAATAGTAAAACAAAGAGTATTACTTATGATAGAATATTTAGGGCAGGGGTTGCAGCTCAGTGTTAAAGTGCTTGCCTAGCATATGCGAGGCTCTGGGTTCAATCCCTAGCACTGAAAAAAAGAACATTCTTAGCTGGCAAGAATAAGAACATTATGTCAAAATTTGAATCATTATCATTCTTATGTTTTATATACCATCCACCTAAAATGCTTTTCTTTTATTGTCTATTTCTTTAATTAAAAGAAACTTGCTTCTGCTACTTGCTTTAAAAACTCTGCATGAAACAAACCAGTTTTCAACTAAAGTATTTTATAATTAGAAAATATTTAAGGGCTGGACCTGTAGCTCAGTGGCAGAGTGCTTGCCTAGCTGGCATTAGGTACTGAGTTCGATCCTTAGCACCACATAAAAGTAAACCAATAAAATAAAGGCATTCTGTCCATCTACAACTACAAAAAAAAAAATTGTTTTTAAAGAAAATATTTAAGTAATCTTGATAAGTTTCTATTTCCTTCTTCAAAAGATACATGTTAATAATTTTTTTAAAACTTACTTATTCACCTTCTAAAAAAAACCTTAAAAACAGGCTACAGTCAAACTTATATAACCTTACCTTTTTCTTTTCCTTGACATCATATAAAGCCAAACTTGCAAAAATGGGTTCAATTTCAATCTCAAATCTTTATGAAGAGAAAGGATAAAATAACTTTAAAATACATATAGGAGACATAGCTACAGAGAAATTCTGATTCCAAAACTAAATTATCTTAATACACTGCACATTACTATATCTGTACCTATGCCTACACTACACCTTCTTCCTAAAATACACTTTTCCATGCTTGTTTTTCAGTTTAAATCAATCATTATTTACTCTACATAATCCTCCCTAATTTCTCAGCTACAACTAATCTTAAACTTCCTAAAAGCCTCATGGCATATTATGTCCATTTTGTGTCAATAATCACTTTCTAACCTGTAATCTGGTTTACATATAAACATGTAAATTAAAATATATGTAAATATGTTCATTTTTTTGAAATATTTAAAACTAAAGACCTAATGTTTCTTTTTCAGGTTATGAATCATATATTGAATGCAAAACACTTTAAAAAGACTTAAAAACTTCAGAGTAAAATAAGAGTATCCAAAATTCCACAATGTGGAAAGAGCCATAATTAGTAGTTTAGTACTTAATCCACCCAGACTTTTCCTTTAAACAAAGAGTGTCAGAGTATAGATAATATTTAATAGTTTGATTTTTTTAACCTAACATTTTTAATTTATTAATTTTAATGAGGTACATATGATAGCAGAATGCATTTTGATTCATTGTACACAACTGTAGCACAGCTTTTTATTTCTCTTATTGGAAGTGATGTAGTGTTGCACCATACGTGCAATCATACATGTACTTAGGATAATGATGTACATCCTATTGCACCATCTTTCCTACCCTCACCTCTCCCACCCCTTTGTCCAAAGTTCCTTCATTATTCCCATGCCCCTCCTCCCATTATGGATCAGCATCCACCTATCAGAGACAACATTCGGCCTTTGGTTTTATTGGGATTGGCTTACTTCGCTTAGGCAAATTTTCATGTCAATAATATTAATCTTATTTTTAATGCTGGTATAGTAATTCCCATTTTATATCTATATCAAAATTTATTTTAACTATATGCTTGAGATGTTTAATTCATTTCCAAGAACAATTGCTTACACAAAGTAAACACTGAGTAAATATTTATTGATTGAAATAATATATAAGGTGAGGTTAATCAAACTAGAGAAATAGTTCTCAACAAAGGACAAATTTGACACCAAAGGATGTCTGGAGATATTTTTTTGTTATCACAACTACAGGAGCAGTTATTACTGGCATTTAGCAAGGGGAAGCCTATTTATGTGACTAAACATTCTACATCATAGAGTAGATGCTGAACAAAGAACTATCCTGACAGAAATGTCAATAGTGCTGAAGTTGTAATAACTCTGCATTACATTGTTTTTGAATTATAAGAATATCAGTTGAGGTCATTGTAGGAAACAGGCAACATATTCATATAGGGCTGAATCTAAAAAAGGCCATTTAAAAGGTTTGGATAAATCTAGGGAAAAACAACACAGAGTGTTATCCCCTGGGACTAGCAACAGTGGGAATCATCACCAACTCAGGGCTGAAAGAGAACTTGGAAGAGGTAACAAAAAAAAAAAAAAAAAAAAAAAAAAAAAAAAAAAAAAAAAAAAAAAAAAAACTAGCTGAATAGAGGGACCTTCATAGAAACTATGAGAAGGAAGAAACAAATCAAAGTGACTCAGCAGAGGAGAATAAGAGGAATGAATACCTCACATGATCTACTCTCTTCCACCCTCTAACTTCCTGTTAATGTCTCTGTTAGTAAAACCCAACCAGAAACCAAAAGTAAAGGGACCTTTGCCAGATGTGGGGGCACATGCCTATAATCTCAGCTACTTAGAGATAGAGGCAGGATGATTGCCAATTCCAGGTCAGCCTCAGCAACTCTGCAAGATGCCCTCTCAAAATAAAAATATAAAAAGGACTGGAGATGTTGCTCAGTGTTAGAGCACTCCTGGGTTCAATCCCAGTACTACAAAATAATAATAATAATAAAATTAAAGAAAAGGAAACCTGATAATCCTGTCCACATGTGTCAGCCTCTACAAAACCTACTCTGCATCCTCTACACGTGATACTGTCACTGCAGCAGCTAAGTGGTATTGCACTAGATTTTTTCCTACGTCTTTTCACATATTTATTAACCATTCAGATACTTTCTTTTTAAAAAAATATATTTTTAGTTGTCAATGGACCTTTTATTTTTATTTACTTATTTGTATGCAGTGCTGAGAATCGCTAGGCAAGCACCATACACTGAGCTACAACCCCAGCCCAGGTATTCTTTTGATACATTTTTTTATTTATTATTTAACTTTCTCCTCAGCAATGGATAGTTCTTCGTATATTCTGAATATCAGCACACTGTCCAGAGTATGTATGGAAACATTTTCTCCCTTTTTTTGGCTTGTCTTCACTCTCTGGTGTCTTTTGATGAACAAAGTCAGTTTTAATGAAGTAAAAAGTATCAAGGCTTTCCTCCAAGGGTAATGCTTTCTTCATCATATTAAAGAATTCCTTCCTTTCATGAAGCTACCCTTATATGTTTTTCTAGAAAGCTTACTGTTTACCTTTCAGGTTTAGGTCTCAATCTATGAATAACTTTTTGGAAATGGGAAGAAGTAGTGGTCAAGTTTACTTTTGTCACATACCACACCACACACACACATACACATGCACACACACACACACATACAAACGGTGATGAAAGTATTCTTAAGGTTCTTGTGGTAAGTTTCACAGACCTGTGAACATAACAAAACCCACTGACTTGTATAGTTAATGAATGATGTGAATACACTGGTGACCTGTACACTGGACAAACACTGGGTAAACTACTTAAAAGGGGATTTTATCTCAATAAAGCTGTTTGTTTGTTTTAGTGGAAACACCTCTAAACTGTGTTGATAAACAAAATGAGGTATAGCCATGCAGCAGAATACTGTTCAGCACTATAAAGGATACATGGATGAAGCATGAAAACATATGCTATGTTAAGAAGCCTATGCACAAAGTCTATACACAAAAAGCCACATATTGTATACTTCTATTTACATGAAAGATCCCAGAAACAGAAAGCAATGTAGTGATTTGCAGAGGCTAAGGGGAAGAAGGAAAGTGGGTGACATTATTAATCTCCCTAGAACTTATGTTAGAGCCTTAACACCAAAGTAACTGTAGTTGATGATAGGGCCTTTTAGGAGGTAATTTACATTAAACGAAATCCTAAGATGGTACACTAATCCCATGGAACTGGTGTCCTTACAAAAGAAGGAAACACCAGAGACCTCTCTTTCTGTGCATAAAGGACAGAAAGGCATGTGAAGACACAGAGAAAAGGCAGCTATATGCGAGCCAGGAAGTAAGGCCTCACTGAAAACCAGCCCACTGGTTGTTCAAGTTCAAACGTCCAGCCTCCAGAACTGTGACAATAAATTTCTGCTGGATAAGCCACCCAGTTTATGGTATTCATATGGCAGCCCAAGCTGATGAATACAGGTATGGAGTTTCTTTGGGGTGATGAATATGTACTAGAATTAGACAATAGTAATAATAGTTGCACAATACTATGAGTATATACTATTGATTTGTACACTTTAAAAGGGTAAATTTTGTTGGGGCTGGGGCTGTGACTCAGTGGTAGAGCACTTGCCTTGCACGTGTGAGGCACTGGGTTCAATCCTCAGCACCACATAAAAACAAATAAACAAAACAAAAGGTAAAAATAATTTTGGAAAAAAAGGGTAAATTTTGTGATATACAAAGTATACTGCAGAAAAGCTGTTAAAGAAAGATTATAAATTTGATACAGTGTTAGGCATCCAGATATTTAAAACACTCAACATACTTAATCTTACAGGTTTCTAGATAATTTAACTAAATATATGAAGACTTAGCTTTCGAGGAAAGAAAATTGCCAAAATTACACACAAAAGTAATCTGTCACTATAAGTTGCTGCTTTTAGAAATCTCTATGAATTAATTTAAACATTTTTCCTTAAGTCAGAACTAATTTAATTTATAATATGAATGTATTATAATGAAAAGAATATGGAGTTTGTTTTCCAGATTGCCCAATATTGATCATGCCAGTTAACCTCTGCTAATCCTTTTGAATCCAGAATTCCTCATTTGTAAAATGAAGAAAATAATATCTACCTTATAGAATTACTCTGAAGACAGCATGAAATAAAATAAGAGAAAGCACTTTGTAAAGCAGAATATGAATGTAAGATGTCACCTCAATGTCACATAATTTTTTAAATAAGTTAAAAATATATACTTCCTAATTAGAATAAATAAATTAAAATTAAAAATACATAAAATATATATACCTCCAAATACACACACACACACACACATGTGTGTATACATATATATATATATATATATATATATATATATATACATACACACATATATATTTCCAAGCCTTCAAATAAATAAAGCCTACCATGTAACAAATATAAAATTAACTCTTTAAGGAAAAAAAATAGTTTGTCTTTATATACCTCAATCAAGAACAGTGTCAAATAAATACTAAAGATTTCAGTGAACGTTTTTCCAAATTTTAAAACTAATTGTACAACTAAGGCTAAGAGCTACCTCCACCTCAAAACCAAAAATGCTCTAAAGCTTAACTTCAGATATACGTATGAAGGCTGAATAGCATTTAAAATTATATATAGGACAATACTTCTCAAAAGGACATACATACGTGTATAAAATCTACTAAGATTTTGTTATGCTAGTAGCCATAATATCAAAATATTGCCCCAAAAAGCTATATAGTAAAAGAAATTAATACTCACTTAAGTGATAAACATTTCACAAGAAGTCTTTGACCAAAATGTTCTTTGGGTACATCAGGAATACTAAGTCGTTCTATTGGTTCTTCCTACAAATTGACATGCAACACCAAAATAAACATCTTTATCATATTTCAACCCCTTGCAATTTATATTTTAAGAACTTAATTTACTAATCTAATACTTTTAGTCTTCACAATTTAATATAAAAAATAATAATTTCTTTGTCCATAAACAGAAGTGTATGCTTGATTCAAAAAAATTATTCATTGAGAATTTTCACCATTGGGGGTGTATATAGCTCAGTGGTAGAGCATCTGCCTTGCATGTGCTAGACCCTGGTTTCAATTCCCAGCACAACCATCAAAAAAAAAAAAAAAAAAAAAGCACAAATTCAATAGTGTAAAAGTATATTTCATTTATAAAAATCATAAGTGGGTTTCTAGGTTTTATTTCCTACATTATTGTAATTCTACTTATAAATCCCACTCCAAAAATATCTACTTTAATACTCATTTACTTTTTTATATGTAAACATCTATACCTCATCTGGTGACGGGTGCAAAGCAAAGAGTTCTTTGTGACGGTTTGATTTCCTTTGGTCATCATTCTGGCGGTCTATTTCTTCATTTGGAGTTCGATCGAGTAAATTAGGAAGCAAAGCATCAGGAAGTGAATTTTTCAAGTCAAAGATACTGCAGGCCCAGCTACCCCTTGGAGTATCATCTATTGACATTGAACGTCTTTTAAGATCATCCTGTCATACAAAATGTTAAATATGAATATATTAATTAATAAGTTATTTTAAAATAATTTCTTACAATTATTTAAGAATAAAATTATTACTTGTTCATCCTGGTAGTTATTGCCATCTGGAGCTTCATCAGATTCAAAGACCTGTTTAGGCAAACCTTTTTGCCTTTCTTTCTGTTTATCCAATGTATTAGGATTAAATCCTGTTCCCAGCTTATGGTATCTATTCAAAACAAAACAAACATATATCAATTTTAAATTTTTTTTCACTTTTTCAGCATCATTATGTAATAAGCCAAATGTTCTTGTTATTTCTTCACATAAAGATCTATTGTTGCAGTTTTGAGTATTTATATATTTAATCAGAGGTTCAATAAAATTTCCAATCAAGGTTTCTTTAATCCAAGAGCAGATGATGAATTTCCAAAAGGAAATCAAATTTTCCTTCTTTCCATGCCAATCATGTGCATATAATTTAAATTGTACTTCTAGTCTAAAGACTTGGTCAGTAAAAAGCTGAGAAACCAGATTAAAGAATAAAATGGGAAAGTAGAAATATACATTATATCACTAATAATATAAACTTTAAAAGTGTTTCATGTATATATGAAACACTGAATTTATTCATAAAGATTTTGCCATATCTTATTATGTAGAAAAAAATTTGAACTAAAGCTATAAACCTGTAAAATGAAAAATAGCAAAATCTGCACACCTCTATACATCTATCTTATTTATTAATTATATATACACAGAGCACATGCTAAGAATAACTCTTAAATTAATGTAAATTTCTTTCCTGTCAATTAAAAACAACCTATATCAAAGCATATCAAATAAGAACCAATAAAAAATTAATTTTTACTAATGATTCTATACTACATGAAGTCAAAGTTTTGGTGAAATATATAAATTGGAACAAAACAATTATAATTACCAGCAGATAGTGTGGTTCCTGCTATCAACTAATTTGTGAAATAATAAAAATTCATATTTGATATGATTCACATCCTGCCTTGCTGTTACAGTTATGAAAAGGGCAGTTACATGATGTTCACAATATAACCACAAAATAATAGAAAGCATTTCTCTAGAAGAGCTAAAATAAAGATACTTAGTATAATAACATGAAAGGTCTATTCAGCAGGAGAATCTTTATCATTCATGAAATGTTTCAAGTCCTTCAATTTGTGAAGTTGGATATGTAAAGTGCTTTGATAAATCAAAACAGTCTTTCATTCTGTCTTTAAAAATGGACAGTATGAAATTGAAGAAAGCTGCAAATGATTCATAATCAACACTCTTCTTTATCATCTTGTCCTCTAGTCAGTTGTTATTATGAGGCTCTACACAATTATCCATCCGACCCCACACAACACCATTTTTCTGACCTCATTTCTTAGCATTCTTACCCTCATTTTTTCTGCTCCAGCCACAATGACTTCTTTGTTCTTCCTTGAATATTTCTAGCATGCTTCCAATATGTGGTTTTCACATGTGGTTTTTTTCCCTCTGCCTAAAAACACTTCTCCCAGCTATCCATAGGACTCATTCTCATTTCCTTCATTTGAGCTCAAAAGAAGCATTCTATCCTGAGCTATCTCACATATCAAAACTTTAAACAAGAAAAGTACAAAGTGCCTAATAAACGCCCAACACACAATAAGTCCTCATAAATGTTAATTCCCTTACCCTCTTATTTAAACCAACCTTAGCAACACTATGATTAGAAGAGGCCATGATTCTGAGACCAATGTGTTTTACAACTAACCTATTAAGACTTTGGATTATAGGCTCCCAACATATATGCATAGAAATAAAGACTTTTGAATTATCTCACAGAGAAAGTATTTTCTTCAGTAACATCTAAAATTTGACTACTAGAATATTTACCAATATTTTAAGTTAACAAAAAGAGTTCTTCTACATAAAGGGTAGCAGGCTTTTATTAGGTCATACTAAAACAAAAAAGCATGTCATCAGTAACCTCTAGAATGATACTTAGCACAATATCAAGCCCATAGAAATAAGACAGTAGCTATGATGATAAAATATGCAATAGATACATCACTTCTGCTGATACTCTCTGGTATAGATTCCTTGATTTGTGAAAACTATGATGCCATAACAAATTCTCTACTACTGGTTATTACATGTCCTTTAAAAATAAAATAGGGCTAAAAAGATTCAGTATGAAGACCCTACTTCATTATGCAAACTGGCAAGGAAAAGTAATTGTGTTTTTTTTTTTTTTTTTTTTTTTTTTTGTGTGGTACCGGGGATTGAACTCAGGGGCACTTGACCACTGGGCCACATCTCCAGCCCTTTTTTTGTATTTTATTAGAGACAGGGTCTCACTGAGTTGCTAAGTGCCTCGCCATTGCTGAGGCTGGCTTTGAACTCGTGATCCTCCTGCCTCAGCCTCCCAAAGTGCTGGGATTACAGGCGTGCGCCACCGCGCCCGGCTTGTGTTTTGTTTCTTAACTTGAATTGGTATTTTGAATACAGTCCCTTACAAAAATAAATTATGTGGTAGAACAAAACATTTATTCACCAACATTTACCTGTGTGGATGTATATGTCAAGGACCTGTAAATATTTAGATAGTTTATAAAGAGCAGAGATCTTTCAAATAGCTAGATCTGGAAAACTGGCCATTAAGCTTAACTATAAAACTTTCACTAAATTGGAATCTTATTAAAAAAAAATCCAGATTATTCATTAATATCTACCCATGATTTCATAAAAGAATTATACTTACAAAATCATTATGATTACATATTATTAGTTCTTAATGATTTATGATAATATAGAAATACCATTCCCACAAACCAAACATAGGAAAGTAAACAGAAGTAATTAAAAAATTCCAAAGGAGAAAGTGTTTTTATACAAGACACTTTCTTTTGTTTCATTGGCTATTTTGTTATGAATTCTCGAGCTTCATAATTATTAATCTACCTTAATCAATTTACAAATCCTACTCAATATTTTTAAATGTTATAATAAACATACAACTTACTTTCTGATCACAACTGCCCAGTCTTCTGTATAACTTCTTATACAATCTCTAACATGAGGATCCATTTCACTGTTTTAAGAAAGAAAAATTATTTGCAATTTAGATAGGAAAGCAATAAAAAACTTGGTTGCTATCCTCCTTGTTGTTATAATAGAAAGTGAAACTACCAAAAGAAATAGAATCTTGCCGGGCATGGTGGCGCATGCCTGTAATCCCAGCACTTGGGAGGCTGAGGCAGGAGGATCGCGAGTTCAAAGCCAGCCTCAGCAATGGCGAGGCACTTAGCAACTCAGTGAGACCCTGGCTCTAATAAAAATACAAAAAGGGCTGGGGATGTGGCCCAGTGGTCGAGTGCCTCTGAGTTCAATCCCTGGTACCAAAAAAAAAAAAAAAAAAAAAAAGAAAAGAAAAGAAAAGAAATAGAATCTAAATAAAATAATAAAAGAGAGGCTTTTCTATTACACTAAAGCCCAAAATAGGTGTCTTCTTACCTTTCTTCAGGTACAGCTGAAACAAGGGTTCTACAGTCCCTGGGACTATAAACAACTTCAATATCATCTGGAGGAAATTCAATTAAATCCCGTAAAGGCCCAGAATCCACAGCTAAAGGGTGAGTAATGAGGTAATCTTCCAAATCCACTGGATCCACTGCTTCAGTAAGCGGCACCTTTATAAAGAGGAGTGACAATGAGAGGTGGACACACTGGAAGAGGTAAATATAAGAATTTTAAAACTTTCCACAAAGGAAAATCATTTTTTTAAACACAAAATGCTTTAATCTAGTTCTTTCTACAATTTCAACAGATGGTCAGCCAGAGGTTCCACGGAAGCCACAAAGCATTGGTCTTACACTCCTTTATGCTTTTGGTCATACCCTCTTTAACCTTCTTGCTTAGACTTTGCCCATAACTCTCAAATAAAAAACAGTAATAATAATTCACAGTAATGTTAAACTTTACAGTTGTCAAAGTACTCTTGGGAATGATTCTTTTTTTATATCTTTGGAGCTTTTATTGCTAAGTTTCTAAACAGTCCTCTTACATTATTTGTTGTTATTGTTGATTGCTCTTGTAAAAACATGACCAGACTGTGGTTTGGAGCACAATATTGATACAAAAATTCTCTACATCCTAAACCATGACTCTGTACATACTAATTTGCATGTAAAACAAAGTAAAATAAAAAAGTCTCTGCATATGTGATTAAGGACCTTAAAATAAGGACATTATTATGGATTACCTGGGTGGGCCCCAATGGAATCATATGTGTTCTTATAGTAAGACAGAGGGAGATTTGGTCAGATAAACGGTGAAAGAAGCCAAATGAAGATGGATCTGAGAAAAAATTTGAAGATTCTAGCCTTAAAGACAAGTCAAAAGTCAAAGAATGCCAGAAGCCTCCAGAATCTGGAAGAGACAAGGAAACGAATCTCTCTAGAACTTCTGAAGGGAGTGTGGCCCTGAAAAAAAAACCTCGATTTTAGTCCAGTGATACTAATTTCAGATTTCTGTCTGAAATACTGAGAGAATAATCTTCTATTACTATAAGCCATCTAGTTTGCAGTAATTTTTTTATAGTAGCCATAAAAAAAAAAAATACACAAAGCCCACTAAAAGTATTTACTGAGCTGAGGACATAGCTAAGTGGTAGAGTACTTGCCTAGCATGTACAAGGCCCTGGGTTCAATCCCCAGCAGAAAGAAAGAAAAATGGAAGAAAGGAAGGCAGGCAGGGTGGCTGGCTGGCTGGATGGCCAAACAAAACAAGCATCTATCAAGTAAGATTATGAGACCAGTGATAGAACTCAACTTATTGGCTCTTATCTTTCCACTACTTTTGCATGGTCTTGTCAGTAATGTGCCTGTAACACATGCTACTTACTGTGGTGTGATGGGATATATTGCCAACAATGTTGAGGTTTTTCAGCAGTTGAGGAGAACCACTGTACTGTCCAGAGATCTGTTTCCTAACTTCAGCTGCCACAGTTCTAAAACAAAAAAAGCAAATATATTCTATACATTTTTTTTATTTAAATAGGAGGAAGTACATTGAAGATTCATTTAAAGAACAATTAAAGTCTCAGCATATTAATGCCTATAAATTTAAAAATATTACAGGAATATATAATTACCTAAATAATACAATTACATAAAAACATTTTTATTATGCTGTTACAGGATAAAAAGTTACAGCCAACTTATATAAAGCTTTTTTCAATATGGCATTTTATGGAACATATTCTATTTTTACTTATCTAATAATGCCCAACATTAATAGTTTTCCATATTCTGAACATAATTTACTTCTTCAACCTTTCAGGTCCTTTCCAAATTCCTGTCAATGAACATAAACTGCTTCCTAGAATACTGTTTCCCTCCTATATTGACTAACCCAATTTTTAACCAGTTTTAAGGGTAAAACACAAATACCAAGACCATCATGTAAATTTATTACAGAGTATAGCCAAAAATACTACACTTATATAAACTCTTCAAACATGTACCAAAACCTAACTTGTATTTTCTTCCTTCCCAGTTATTTTCTCCGTTTCCTGTAATGCTCTATTAAAAATAGAGGCAGTGGTTGCATTCATCTTTTTTCCTTCAATATATTTAACATATGATACTCAAAAACAAATGAATGTTAAAGCCCTATGAAACTGTATAGTACTACTAACAAACTAAGCAAACTACAAAGGCACTACCATAATTTAAAAATAAATCTTGCTGACTGTGGTGGCGCGCAACTCAAGAAGCTGAGGCAGGACAATCCCAAGTTCAAGGCCAGCCTCAGCAATTTAGCAAGGCCCTAAGCAACTTAGTAAAACCCTGTCTCAAAATAAAACATAAAAAAGGGCTAAGGATGTGGTTCAGTGATTGAGAGCTTCTAGGGTACTTCCCAGTACTCCCCCCATAAAAAGGATAAATCTTTATATGGAAGATTTAAAACTCTTTATTTGGAAAATAAAGATTAGGGTTTAGATTCCCAAGATTTCAAGGTAGTTACTGACTCTTAGGGGTATATTAGCATTTCAATATACTTAAATAAATAGCATTTCTAAAACAAAAATATTTTAGATATTCAAAAGGATTTATAAGTCATTATTCTCTATACTCCTCAAATTCCACCCAACTATAAACCAAAATATTCAGCGATTCCTAAATCCTGTAATAATGTCCTCCATTATATTAGTTAGAGTTTTATTAAGCAGACCATGTGACTTATGAATACAAAACAAAAACTAACATCTATGGATTTTGTGCAATTATATTCCTGATGTCAATATCTAATTTCTACCCTGTATTCATCAGGCAAACATTTCTCTATTTTATAAAATTTGTCTTCTCTTCTTTTTTCCCAAAAATAAACCCTACTTTCTTCCAATCATTCCATGTACATAAAATGATACAGACTCAAATGCCTAGTTTCTGGGCCAGTTTGGTGACATTTGTTTTGGAGCGTTCTTAAGCTAATGGTTGAATTCAGAGCCCTGAACATTAGAATTTCCAAGTAAGTGTCAAGTGAAGGAGCCCCAATTAGGGAGATGGCTATTGCGGTCAGCTGGAAGCCATAAGTTCCACCAGATAATAAGTATGTATGTGACGCACCTGTAAATGCACGTGAGACACCCACAAAGCTAAAGGTATATAACCGGGTGAAAGCGGTCGGAGTAAAGAGAAGAATGAATTCATTCAGTCAGTCATGCAGTCGCTCGGTCGGAAGAAGAGTTCGGGTCGGAGAAGAAGAAAAGAATCAGAACGGCCAGAACGTAGGCAGAGCGGTTACAAAAGAGAAACCAGATAAAAGAAGTAATTGCTGGTGAGAGTCAGGCAGAGGCTCCAGAGAAAGAGAGAAGAAAGAAGAAAGAAGCTCTAAAAGCTAAGCTCTCTCTCTCTCTCTCTAAAAAAGAAATCTCTCTCTTTCAAGCTCTCTCTTTCTCTCTAAGCTCTAAGAAGAAAAGCTCTATCTTTCTCTCTAAGCTCTAAAAAAAAGAAGAAAAAGCTATCTCTAATCTTTCTCTCTAAGCTCTTTCTAAGAAGAAAAAAAATCTTTCTTTCTCTCTCTAAGCTCTAAGAAAGTAGAAGTAAAAGTAGTAGTATCTTTACTCTGCCTCCGAGAGTTTTCCTCCCGTGGCGTTGTGGCTGGCCATGACAGGCAGCTTACAGTCAAGAAAACCTCAATTTTTAAAACTTATCCAGATTTAATATATAATCTTTCCCCCCTACTTCTCATTAATATCTTCTTCTTCCTTCTTTTACATTTAATCATTCCACACACATTTACTGTGCACTGTTATAAGCTGAATATGCAATTAGAAGTTTTTGATTCAAAGATAAAAGTTATCATTCCTTAAGGTTCAAGATACTGAATTAGGGGCTGGGGTTGTGGCTCAGCGGCAGAGCGCTCGCCTCGCACATGCACGGCCCGGGTTCGATCCTCAGCACTACGTAAACATAAATGCATTGCACTGTGTACAACTAAAATAAATAAATAAATATTTTTTAAAAAAAAAAGATACTGAATTAGGCCGGGCGCAGTGGTGCACGCCTGTAATCCCAGCACTTGGGAGGCTGAGGCAGGAGGATTGCAAGTTCAAAGCCAGCCTCAGCAATGATGAGGCACTTAGCAACTCAGTAAGACCCTGTCTCTAAATAAAATACAAAAAAGGGGCCGGGCGCGGTGGCGCACGCCTGTAATCCCAGCACTTGGGAGGCCGAGGCAGGAGGATCGTGAGTTCAAAGCCAGCCTCAGCCATGGTGAGGCACTTAGCAACTCAGTGAGACCCTGTCTCTAATAAAAAATACAAAAAAGGGCTGGGGGTGTGGCCCAGTGGTCGAGTGCCCCTGAGTTAAATCCCCGGTACCAAAAAAAATATATATATATACAAAAAAGGGCTGGGGATGTGACCCAGTGGTCAAGTGCCCCTTAGTTCAATCCCCTGTACCACACACAAAAAAATACTGAATTAGCTCAACTTTTTCTTTTATAGGTGACTTGAGGGTCATCAGATCACATCTATGTTTTAAAAGGCTAAATCATTATTCATAATGCCAAAACTCAGAAGCAATCAATCTGTCCTTTCGTAAGTGATCAACAAATTGTGGTATATCCATACAAAAGAATATTATTCAGCAATATAAAGAAATGAGCTTTCCAGTTGAATTTACAATAGCTAAGCTATGGAACCAACCTAGGTGCCCTTTAACAGATGAATGAATAAAGAAAATGTGGTACATATACACAACAGAATAGTACTCAGTCATAAAGAAGAATGAAATTGTGGCATATGCTGGTAAATGGATGGAGCTAGAGACCATCATGCTAAATGAAATAAGCCAATACTAAAAAACCAAAGGCCAAATGTTCTCTCTGATATGCGGATGCTAACTCACAATGGGGAGAGAGGGGTGGAGGTTCACTGGATTGCAGGGGGAAAGGTAGGATGGGAATGGGAAAAACAATAGAATGAATCAGACATAACATTCCTATGTTCATATATGAATACACAACCACTGTTAATGCCATGTCATGTACAACCACAAAAACGGGAAGTTATACTCTGTATATGTATGATATATCAAAATACATTCCACTGTCATGTATAACTAAAAAGAACAAATTAAAAAATTAAAGCGAAAAAAGAAAAAGAAATGAGCTTTCATGAAAAGAATATTACTAAGTGAAAGAAGCCAATCTGAAAAGGATTTCTATGATTCCAACTATATGACATAATGGAAAAGGCAAGTCTATGAAGAAAGAAAGGAAAACAGTGATTGTCGGGGGTTGGAGGGGGAAGAAGAAAGGATTAATGAATAAGTAGAAAGCAAGGTATATTTAAAGCAGTAAAACTATTCTGTATAATACTGTAATGATAGATACAGGCCATTATATGTTTGTCAAAACCCATAGAATGTACAACACAAAGAGTGAACCCTAATGTAATCTATGGACTTTAGTTAATAATAACATATATTAATATTGGCTCATCATTTACAACAGGGAGGGAGTCTACACTTTACATTCATTTTTCCACGAACCTAAATGTGCTCCCCAGAAAATCTATTAAGTAAAAAATAAATAAATAACATCAATAAAGGGGAATAAAGGCAAGGGAGAGGGGACAGGAATAGGAAAGACGATGGAATGATTCTGACATAACTTTTTCGCATATGCCACAGTGAATCTCTACATCATGTACTACCACAAGACTGGGATCCTTTTTTTTTTTTTTAGTGCTGGGGATTGAACTCAGGGGCACTCGGTACCACTGGGCCACAATCCTCAGCCCTTTTTTGTATTTTATTAGAGTCAGGGTCTTACTGAGTTGCTAAGTGCCTCATCATTGCTGAGGCTGGCTTTGAACTTACGATCCTCCTGCCTCAGCCTCCCAAGTGCTGGGATTACAGGCGTGCGCCACCATGCCTGGCTGGGATCCTAGTTGGAATAAAATGTACTCCATGTTTTTTAAAAAAAATCTCAAATTATACTGTGCTGTCATGTATAGCTAAAAAGAACACAAATAAATATTTTTTTTTTAATAAAAACAAGGCTAACTCCGAACAAGGGAAGAAGGAAGAACATGGAAAAAACAATTAGAGCTGAGATATAGCACATGATAGAGCACTTTCCTAGTATGCTGGGTTGATCCCCAGCACCACAAAAAAAAAAAAAAGAAAAAGAAGACAAATAGAGGTTAGAGTTGAAAACTGGAAAGGAAATTAATTCTTTGAGAGGGAGAATAGATTGAGAAGAGGGTAAAGGGCAAATTGTATAAAGCTTCTGTGTGAAAAGACAGAAACATTCACTTTATTGAGGCCATTAAATCTTTTAATGAAGCCCCTTTAAGTATTCGTTTATGTTAAAGTCCATGTTACATATCCTGATCCTTTCGAAACTCATCAAAACCGAGATGAGAATACAAAAAAAAAAAAAAAAAGCCTTTAAAAGAAGAGAGAATATTATAGAATTTGCTCTTTGTCCTCTTCTCTATTCTATTCTCCCTCTCAAAGATTTAATTCCCTCTCCAGCTTTCATAGAATAATTCTACTCTATGTCTACTTCAATGCTACTCAACTCAGTCTACCAATCTCTGTAATGCCTCAAGTGTTTTGGGGCTAAATCATGAGTAATCTGAATATCAAACTGCTGTACCTTATCAAATTCAAGATATCATCAATTGTTAAGACAGGACATTATACCATAAACAGTTAAGAAAGCAAAACCTTGCCAATTAGCCATAACACCATCAATTAATTGATGATTTAATTAAAGTGAGAAACATAAAATAAAGTTACTTCATATTTGCTTAATAATAAAAGTGCCAAAGATAATCCTAACTTTATAAATATGTCTTGGTACTATATGACAGAATGTCCTAAAAAAAGGAAAATCAGTAATAATTTAAAAATAAAATATATTAATGCAACAAGAACCATTTCCAAAATGACCTATGTCTGCAACCCAGATAATGGAGGTATTTATACTGACAAAATCTGAAAAGATGTCATGGAATAGTAATGAGGAAATCTTTCTAAATAAAAATAAACACTATCTCTTAAACATATCATGATACAAAGTATGAAAGAAAGAAACGTGATTACAATAAATACAGGTTCTGATAGCAGTTGAAATCCTCTATCACAGATTCCTTTTTCCCACAGTAATTTTTTTCCTGCTTTTAATGATGGATCACAGAGTAAAGCAAAACAAGAAAGACTCTTTTTTTTTTTTTTTTTTAACTTCTAGTAAGCTATTAATTGTAACTGCAAAGCAAAAAAAGAATAGGTCAAAAATTCTGTAGTTACTTATGCTCCTAAACTAATCTTGAAAACAACTTCTTCCCCTCCCAAGAAAACATGATCCAATATTTGACTATTCTCTCCTTTCCACAAGCTCCCTCATTATGTTAATACTCATTACAGTTTTCACAAAAGAAAGCACTCGCTCATGCCATTTACCATAGAATGCTGGAAACAACCAGCAAAGGTCCCACACCCTGGGGGAAATTATGTTCAATCAGACCTCTCCTCTAAGTGAATTCCACTCTTGGATGCCCCATCTAGCCAAAATTTCCACAATCACACAAGAAAGGAAAGGCCTATCTAGATCTACCTCTCTCATTTGTAGTCATTCTTGATGGACAGAAGTAAAATGGGTAAGGAGAATTCAGCCTAAACTTTCCTAATAATTTGGTTGAGCTACTCCTCCTATTAAGTCATAAAAAATAGTTGTAATGCAATAGTTCAACAAGATCTCTTAAAACTGGTACTACAGGTTGAGTATCCCCATACATTCAAGGAAACACGGCTTCCAAGGGCCTCATTCAGACAGGCAGCAGGTTAGCCACCAAATATGAAAAACCTTGTTCTGCTGCGTTGAGCTTTTTTTTTTAAAGCCTGATATTTTTATTTTTTATTTTTAAAATTTGCTCTAATTAGTTATACATGCCAGCAAAATGCATTTCGATTGATTGTACACAAATGGTGCACAGCTTTTCATTTCTCTGATTGTACACAATGTGGAGTCACACCATTGCACAGTCATACCTGTACCTAGGGTAATGATGTCAATCTCATTCCATCATCTTTCCTGCCCTCATACCCCCTCCCCTTCCTCCATCCCATTTACCAAAAGTTCCTCCATTCTCCCCATGCTCCACCCCCCATTATGGATCAGCATCCACTTATCAGAGAGAATATTCGACCTTCGGTTTTTTGGGATTGGCTTACTTTGCTTAGCATGATATTCTCCAACTCCATCCATTTTTCTGCAAATTCCATAAATTTTATTCTCTTTTAATGCTGAGTAATAGTCCATTGTGTATGTGTATCACAGTTTCTTTATCCATTCATCTGTTGAAAGGCATCTAGGTTGGTTCCACAGTTTAGCCATTGTGAATAGAGCTGCTATGAACATTGATGTGGCTGTGTCACTATAGTAAGATGATTTTAAGTCCTTTGGGTATAGAATGAATAGTGGGATAGCTGGGTCAAATGGTGGTTCCATTCTAAGTTTTCTAAGGAATCTCCATACTGCTTTTCAATAGTGGTTGCATCAATTTGCAGTGCCACCAGCAATGTATGAGTGTACCTTTTTCTCCACATTCTTGTCAACACTTATTATTGCTTGTATTCTTAATAATTGCCATTCTGACTAGAGTGAGATGAAATCTTTTTTTTTTTTTTTTTTTTTTTTTTTTTTTTTTTTTTTGTGGCACCAGGGATTGAACTCAGGGGCACTCACCCACTGGGCCATATCCCCAGCCCTTTTTTGTATTTTTTATTTGGAGACAGTGTCTCACTGAGTTGCTAAGTGCCTCACCATTGCTGAGGCTGGCTTTGAACTCGCCATCCTCCTGTCTCAGCCTCCCAAAGTGCTGGGATTACAGGCGTGCGCCACCGCGCCCGGTGAGATGAAATCTTAAGAGTAGTTTTGATTTGCATTTCTCTAATTACTAGAAAAGTTGAACATTTTTTCATATATTTGTTAATCAATTGGATAAATTCTTCTGAGAAGTGTCTGTTCAGCTCCTCAGCCCATTTATTGACTGGGTTATTTATTTTTTTAGCGTCAAGTTTTTTGAGTTCTTTATATATCCTGGAGATTAGTGCTCTATATGGTGTGCACGTAGTAAATATGTTCTCCCACTCTGTGGGCACTCCCTTCACATTACTGTTTCCTTTGCTGAAAAGAAACTTTTTAGTTTGAATCCACCCCATTTATTAATTATTGATTTTATTTCTTGCACTTTAGGAGGAGTCTGGTTAAGGAAGTCAAGACCTAATCCGACATGATGAAGATTTGGGCCTACTTTTTCTTGTATTAGATGCAAGTCTCTGGTTTAATTCCTAGGTCCTTGATCCTGCACTGAGTTTGATTTCAGTGACAGAGAAGCCCAATGTTTGTAAACATTCGCTTTGATAAAACATAAAAATTGAAAACTAGGCTCCCCTGGAATAGCAGTAACACAATCACCAAATATAAAAATATGGTGGGAAATATAGTAGAGTATCAAAAATTTGGCTTCTCTGGGGCTGGGGTTGTGGCTCAGCGGCAGAGCGCTCGCCTCGCACACGCGCAGCCCGGGTTCGATCCTCAGCACCACGTAAACATAAATGCTATTGCATTGTGTACAACTAAAGTAAATAAATAAATATTTAAAAAAAAAAATTTGGCTTCTCGTGTCTGGCACTTACTCTTCAAAACCTCCTTGAGGAATTAGCAAGGACAAGGAAACCTCACTGGGCTGGGGTTGTAGCTCAGTGGTAGAGCGCTTGCCTCGCATGTGTGAAGCACTGGGTTCAATCCTCAATAAAGGTATCGTGTCCATCTACAACTAAAAAAATATATATAAAAGAAAACTACACCAGGTGTGGTGGTGCACACCTGTAATCCTAGTGGCTCAGGAGGCTAAGGCAGGAGGATCACGAGTTCAAAGCCAGCCTCAGCAACAGCAAAGCACTAAGCAACTCAGTGACACCCTTTCTCTATAAACAAAATACAAAATAGGGCTGGGGATGTGGCTCAGTGGTAGAGTGCCCCTGAGTTCAATCCCCAGTACTCAAAGAAAAAGAAAACCTCACCTCTGACTGGGGTTTGCTATGCTATCTTGTATAAATGTCTCAAAACAAGTTAATTTCTGCCGTTAAATAATACGTTTTCTAACTCTCATGGGTTGTTTTTTTGTTTTGTTTTGTTTTGTTTTGTTGTAGATAGACACAATACCTTTATTTATTTTTATGCAGTGCTGAGGATCTACCAGTGAACTACAACCCTAGCCCCTGGTGGTATTTTTCTATCAAAAATTACCTTAGTGTGATTCCTAAACAAAATACTTCAGTTACAGCAACTATGTTTATTTATCTCCCTGAAAGGAACTAAAATAATTAAAAGGCAGAACTTCATATTATTTACCTTTGCATCCTCTACCGGAATGCCTAGCACATATAAGATACCTAATAAATGTTTATACAGACGAAGGGGGAAATGGAAACAAAAGACAGAAATTCGTAATTCCTTTCCCCTAAAAGTAGTTGAAAAAGAATATCAGGATGAAACAACTAATGTGAGCTCCTTGAAGGCAGGGACCATATCTTACTAATCTTTACATTCTCAAAGTCTAAACAATGGGGCAGAGAGAGAGAAATGGAGAAATAGGTCTAAAAGTGGAGAGAGAGGGAGCAAGGCAGCATATAAGAATGAACTTAGACACTACCTAGCATATGAACTTTCAAAATTCTTCCAGAGCAGGGCGGGGTGGCATAGGCCTATAATCCCAGCAGCTCAGGAAGCTGAGGCAGGAGGATCTTGAGTTCAAAGCCAGCCTCACCAATGGGGAGGCACTAAGCAACTCAGTGAGACCCTGTCTCTAAAAAAAATACAAATAGGGCTGGGGATGTGGCTCAGAGGTTGAGTGCCCCTGAGTTCAATCACCAGTAGCTCCCCCACCACAAAAAAAAAAAAAAAAAATTTCGCCTTTCCGGCAGTGACAACCTCCCCAGGAGAACATGCCTCTCGCAAAGGATCTCCTTCATCCCTCTCCAGAAGAGGAGAAGAGGAAACACAAGAAGAAGCGCCTGGTGCAGAGCCCCAATTCCTATTTCATGGATGTGAAATTCCCAGGATGCTATAAAATCACCACAGTTTTTAGCCATGCACAAACAGTAGTTTTGTGTGTTGGCTGCTCCACTGTCTTCTGCCAGCCTACGGGAGAAAAAGCAAGACTTACAGAAGGATGTTCCTTCAGGAGGAAGCAGCACTAAAAGCAGCCTGAAATCAAGATGAGTGGGAAAACATCCCAATAAACACATTTTGGATTAAAAAAAAAAAAAAAAATTTCTTCCAGAGTAAACCTATCTGTAAATGTTGTTGGTTTATGATTGAATGGAAAGGGAAGAGAAAATTATGTGTTTTTATTGATTGTTATAAAATAGGTTAATATTTGCTGGCGGTGGGAATCTCAATCTATAGAACAGTCTAAATTGGACGAACTTTTCTTTAGGAGCCTAGTCAACATCATCATCCCATTTGTTTACTTAGTAAGATTTAAAAACTACTATTGAAACACAATACTTCCCTATTCAATGTGAAACTTTTTAAAAAGAATTTGTATAAGGTAAATAATTTGTTCACTTATCTCAGAATAGTCTCTAACATATCTTTGGCATATCTACAAAGGACTAGTTCCAGAAGTGCTTTCAAGCTCTACTATTGTGTAAATAAAATTACTATAAGAAACATAGGCAGTAAGATTTACCAATATGAAGAAGACAAAACTAAACAACTACAAAACCCTGATTTAATGAAGGAGTCTTTAAACAAAACAAATAAAATGAATACGTGCATGGCATTAAAAAATCCAAATTTCACAAAGAGGTAAAAACAAAAGGTACATCTCTCTACTACTTTCAATCCCCAATCATAGTAGTCCTCAAATGTAATCACTTAATATTTTCCTGGGAATGCTTCAGGAAAAAGATGTATATACGTCAGCATAAGAAATCCTTATTTTTTTTAATGTCCATACATGGCACCTAACAATAATCTTTTCTTGATACTTTACATCATTTGTAATAATAGATCTTGGAAATCTTTCTCTATTAGTATATAAAACTAATAATAATACTAGCAACATTTGTAAAGTATTTACAGAATGCCATTTGCTAAACATCATTTAATTTTCAGAAAAAAAAATCCTCTGAAATGGGTATTATATAAGGATACTGAAGCTTCAAGAGGTCATTATGGTCACATATCTAATAAGGAATAAAGCCCAGGTCTGAATATAGAGACTCTATGTTTAACCACTGATCCCCTTTTTATCTGCTATAGAGCTCATGCTATTAATAAAGTGGAATTTATTTAACCAGTCTCTCCTGATGGACACTATGATTATTTCTAGTTTTTACAAAGACTATCACTAGAATGTAAGCACCAGGAAGACAGAATTTTGTCTGAATGGAGAATTACGGGTGATTTTATTTTCTCTACCAGGCCTTCTGTATTCCAAACTTACCATAACACTATTATTTTATAATGAAAAAAAACAGATCTTTTAGATAAATTTTAAAAATAAAGTAACTTGCCTGACCTTATGAAATGTAGAGGAAGGGTTTGAATTCATATCTAGATACCTAAGGTCTCTTTCCATGGAAGTAAGCTTCCAAAGATAAATGGTTCTAATTATATTCTCTATTTTCCAAGTCTAGCCTATGAGGTCAATTAAAGATACCCACTGAGGGCTGGGGCCATGGCTCAGTGGTAGAAGTGCCTGCCTCGCAGTGTGAGGCACTGGGTTCCATCCTCAGCACCACATAAAAATAAATAAATAAAGATATTGTGTCCATCTACAACTAAAAAAAAATTTTTTTAACAAAATGCCCAGTGAAAATGCTTATTGTATATACTAACATATTATTAATAGGAATATTACAATGACTATCACCACTGTTATGATCTGTCTACTATCTTTCATGGATGGCTAATTAAAACTCAGATTTGAGGGATTAATTTTGTGTCACTTGTCAGCTAGAGCTCTGGTTAAAGTCTTCACATACATGGAGAACTGGACCAGAGTAACCACTAAAGGCTCAAGAAAACAGAAATTTATACAGGTTGACATATAAAACGAAAGAATAATAATAGACCTTCTAGGGCTGGGGTTGTGGCTCAGTGGTAGAACACTTGCCTAGCGCATGTGAAGCACTGGGTTCAATCCTCAGTACATAAAGATAAATGAACAAAACAAAAAATACTGTGTCTATCTATAACTAAAAACTTTTAAAAAGAAATAATAGATCCTCTACATAACATTGTAACATTTAAAAAACAGCTCCTTTCCTGAGGGACATAAAAAAGAAAAGGTTATCAGATGTCTCGTGTATCCCATTTGACACTATTTTTAGGATAAAGTTTAAGTTAAAGATTTATAAAGCGGGCTGGGGTTGTGGCTCAGCGGCAGAGCGCTTGCCTGGCGCGTGCGCAGCCCGGGTTCGATCCTCAGCACCACGTAAACATAGATGCATTATTTCATTGTGTACAACTAGAGTAAATAGATAAATATTTAAAGAAAAAAAAGATTTATAAAGCACTGTATTAGGGAAACTTAAACATCTTCAACATAGCGAATTCACTCTACCTCAATTTCCTCAACTGACACATGGTAATAATATTATTTCATACTTCATGTAATATATTAAATTAAAATTACAAAAATGTTCAAAAATTTAGCATCTGGGAATGGTTTTTTTTTGTTTTGTTTTGTTTTGTTTTTGGTACCAGGGACTGAACTCGGGGGCACTTGACCACTGAGCCACATCCCCAACCCTTTTTGTTTTTTATTAGAGACAGGGTCTCACTAAGTTGCTAAGCATTGCTGAGGCTGGCTTTGAACTCGTGATCCTCCTGCCTCAGCCTCCCAAATGCTATGATTACAGGCGTGCACCACTGCGCCCAGCTGGGAATGTTAACACTGACCTAAAACTGGCAACCAAAAACAGAAGGAAAAATCTTCTACTGTAAGAAGTTAATACTCCCAAAAGGAGATAAATTTATCTTTAATTCTACCTTATTTCATAAAAATAAATCCAGAATTTTCATACCCACAAACACAAATTGAATCTTGATACAAACTGTATATAGTTAGTTACAAAGTCCTATTTATTTTAACTCTTAAATACTTCTCAAATCTGTTCTCTCCTTTCTTTTCCTACAACACCCGCCTACAAATAACACCATACTTAATGGCAAATGTCTGAATGTTTTCCACCTTAGATCAGGAGGAAAGCAAGGATGTCTCATCTTACTACCTTTACTCATAGACAAAATTATCCCATATACAGAAAATTCTAAAGAATGCACAAAAACTACTATAATTAATATACAAGTTCAGTAAGGCTAGAGGATATAAGTTCAATGTTCAAAAATCAATAGTATTTACAATTACTAGCAATGAACAAACCAATTCTTTGAAAATTTCATTCATGATACATCTAAAACAAATATACAGAAATAAATTCCACAAAAGAAGTACAAGCCTATATACTGAAAACTTCAGAATATTATCAAGATAAATTAAATAAGATCTAAATAAATGAACAGAAACTCCATTTCCATGAACTGAAAGCCTCAATTTTGTTCAGAGAGCAGTCTCTCCAAACTGATTGACAGATTGATGCAACCTCTATCAAAACTCCAACAAGATTTTTGTAGAAACTGGAAAACTTTATATTGATATTGATACTAAAATGTATATAGAAATGAAAAAAAAATCCAGAATAGCCAAAACAAATTTGAAATATAAGTTATAAGTTGGAGAAATCAACATATTTCAAAACTCACTATAAAGCAACAGTAATCAGAACAGTTATAGTACAGGCATACAGATCAACAAAATAGAATGTCAAGAAATATTCTCTTACATTTATGTCAACTGATTTTTTTTTAACTAAATACACATATACATTGTGGAAATGCAAAAAAAAAAAAAAAAAAAAAAAAAAAAAAAAATCCCGAATGATCAAACCAGGATAATTAGGATTTCAATCTCCTTAAACATTTACTATTTCTTTGTGTTGGGAACCTTCAAACTTCTCTCTTCTAGTTCTTTACAAAATGTGTTATAAATTGTTGTGAGCTACAATCACTGTAGAAAATTAGAACCTATTCCTTCTGTGTAACTGTATTTTGGTACTTGTTGGGGTAAATATAAGTCAGTGTTAGAAGGCTCAGTGTTCCTGAAGGTGAACTAAGAAGGATTCCCAGGAAGGGGGCGGGGGGCGAGGAGGGAAATTGGCCACTTCCATAATCATCAGCGTGTAGGTGGCATCAAAGCAGAAAGACTTTGGTTGTGAAGTAAAGTCAGGAACTCATAAAACATTTGACCAAAATGTTTGACCAGTCAGCATGTGATCTATCCCATATACATTCTCCCTGCTCATAGATGTAGGGCAGCCCTCCATTTTGTCCCAGCCTGCTGCCACAAAGCGTGTGATAATATAAAATGTCCAAATCCTCTCCACTGAGTCCCCAAGTTCTTTCTTTGGGTTCAAGAAACAGAACCCTGGGGTTCTTTGCAGCCCTGGGGTTGAACAGTATAGGTTATCCAACCCACCTCTACCCGCCACCTCGTTTCCCCTATTGACCATATTCTATTCTTCACTTCTTTGAAATCAACTTTTTTCACTTCCATGAGTGAGAACATATAGTACCCAAAATATACAAAGAACTCAAAAAAACTTAACAGAACAACAAATAACCTAATCAATAAATGGGCAAAAGAACTACACAGAAACTTCTCAACAGAAGAAACACAAAAGGCCAAAAAAATACATGAAAAAATATTCAACATCTCTAGCAATCAGGGAAACGCAAACCGAAACTATATTTCATCTCACTCTAGTCCAAATAGCAATGATCAAAAATATGAACAACAATAAATGCTGGCAAAGTTGTGGGAAGAAAGGAACACTTGTACATTGTTGGTGGGACTGCAGACTAGTACAACCACTCTGAAAAGCAGTTTGGAGATTCCGTAGAAAACTAGGGATGGAACCACCATATGACCCAGCTATCCCACTCCTGAGTATTTTCCCAAAAGATTTTAAATTGGCATACTAAAGCAACACAGCCACATCAATTCACAATAGTTAAATTATGGAATCCACCCAGATGCCTGTCAATAGATAAATGGTTTAAGAAATTGTGATAAACACACACACACACACACACACACACACACACACACACACACGGAATTCTACTTAGCCATAAAAAAGAATGAAATTATGGCATTTGCCAGTAAATGGATAGAAATGGAAAATATCATGCTAAGTGAAATTAGCCAAACTCAGAAATTTAAAGGTCGAATGTTTTCTCTCATGCAGAAACTAGAGAAACAGGGAGGAAAGGATAAGATAACAAAAAGAAACAAATACAAATTAATAGATAAGCAAAAGAAGGTGTAGTAGAGCACAGGAAGAAGAGGGGAAGGAGGAATGGAGGGAAAAAGGAATGACAAAAGGGAAGAGTGATAAATGGAAATCAATTTCCATGCAAGTATGAGTTTGTCAGGATGAATCCAAATACTATGTATAACAATAAAGCTCTAAAAAAAAAAAAAAAAGCATTAAAAAAGAACTCTTGCAATGTGGAATCAAGATAAGTAATCCAATTTTAAAATAAGCAAAAACCTGATAGTTATTTCAGCAAAGAAGATATGTGAACAGCCAATAAGCACATAAAAATATGACTGGTCAATAGGGAAATGCATAATGAAATACCACTTCATACCCTTTAGACTATCTATAATCAAAAAAGGACAGCCAGGCATGGTTGGGCACGCCTGTAATCCTAGCAGTTCAGAAGGCTGAAGCTGGGAGGATCACAAGTTCAAAGCCAGCCTCAGCAACTTAGTGAAGCCCTAAGCAACTTGACAAGACCCTGTCTCAAAAAAAGAAAAAAAAAAAAAAAATTTTAAGGGGCTGGGAATGTGGCTCAGTGGTTAAGTGTCCCTGGATTCAATCTCTAGTACCAAAAATTAAAAAAAAAAAAAAAAAAATTAAAAAGGGCTTAGGGACTGAGGTTGTGGCTCAGTGGTTGAGAGCTTGCCTAGCACATGTGAGGCACTTAGTTCAATCCTTGGTACCACATAAAAAATAAATAAATAAAGTTATTTTGCCCATTTACAACTAAAACTATTTGGGGGGGGAGGGGTGTACTTGGGATGTGGCTCAGTGTTAAGTGCCTATGGGTTCAATCCCTGATACCAAAATTTTAAAAATATTTTTTAAAGAGCAATAATAAAAGTACACAAAGATATAGAGAAATAAGAATCCTCATATACTGCTGATAGAAATGTAAATTGGTACAGTCATTATTAAATACTTTGGCAGTTCCTCAAAAAATTAAACATAAAATTACCATGTGACCCAGCAATTCCGTTCCTATGTACATATCCACAAGAACTGAAAACAAGTGTTTGAACAAAAGTCTGCAAACAAATGTTCACAGAAGTACTATTCACAATAGCCTAAGGCAGATACAGTCTAAATGTCCATCAGCTGATGAATAAACAAAATGTGCTATATACAGTGGAATATTATTTAGTCATAAAAAGAATGAAGTATAGATACATGCTACATTATAGATGAACCCTAAAAACAGTATGCTAAGTGAAAGAAATCAGACACAAAAAGCTACATATCATATGACTCCATTTACATGAAATGTTCAAAAAAGGAAAATCTAGAAAGAAACAAAGTAAATTAGTGGGTTACCTAAGGCTTGTGGTAGAAATGAGGAACTGCCACAAACCAACACAAAGGATTTGGGGAGAGGTGGTAGAAATGGTCTAAAACTAAACTGGGTTTTGGATGATGGGTCTATAATTATAAACTCACTAAAAATCACTTAATTGTATATTTTAAGTGAATGAATTTTATGGTAAATAAAATATACCTCAGTAAAGATGTATTTTGTTTTCTTTTCTTTTTTTTTTTTTTTAAAGAACCTGAGTATAGTTGGGATTTTTCTGTGTAGATAAGGTAAAAAAAATGTATATTAGTTAAAGAAAGAACCATGGTGAAAGAGCTACAAAGAAGAGAGGTGGGGTGGAGACACTGAGAAAAATTTTGTATCCTGAAACTCTGCACCACAATCCCTGTATCATTAGCAAAAATTATGAAAATCATTAAATCCTTCATATGAGTGAAGGAATTAGTTCAGTTTTTTGGTGTCATGAACACAGATGCAGAAGAAAGCATGAGAATGCCAAAATTCAAATAAAATACTGGCAGATGTACTTGGGAAGGCTATGACCTAGCATTAAGGTCTGAGCTAAACTTTAAAAAAAAAAATTAGGGAACAGGGAATCCACAACCAGCTTTCATCAAGTAATACTGTATTGTATTCCACCAGCTCTATTTAAATTACAGATAGGACAGCTAGCTATATAGCCATAGATTTAAATAATTATAGCAATGTAGAACTTAAAATGACTGATTTTAAAGAACATCATTGTTTTGGTGTGACCAGAATACTCATCTTCCTCTTTACATTAGAAATCCTTTCATTCTGGTAACAAACTCATTCCTTGAGATTTGGTAGGGGATGACCCAATCACATCTCCCTCCCAACTTGTAGAGAAGGTCATGAGACTTAGGACTGACCAGATACTCTAGATTCCTGAACACAGTGACTAGTTTAAGGAAGACGTGACCCAAGGCAGACCAATAATTGAGCCTTGGGATCTTTTCTGCTGGTAGGATTAGAACCCAGGACTGACAGTCAAATCTTGAAATATAATCATTTCATGCAAAATCTATCCCAAAAAAATGAAGATCACAGGCCTGTTGACATCATTTGTACCACTAAACCCAAAGTATTCAGCCATATGAGCAAACACTTTTGGGTGTAAATTAATCTGAGTTGTCATCAATGCACCAAAAAACAAAAAATCCCCTTGATAAAAAAGATATTGAAAAAGTAGTGAGACATCCAGAGCGACTGCCAAAGGGATCCAAATGATGCAACACAGAAGTAAGGGGAGTTAACTCCCTGGAGAGATTGAATTGACTGTAATACAGGAGAAAAGCAGGCAAATAAATTCCCTCTTTTTCCATACTCCTATAAACAAATCTGAGGAATTATTCCTTTTTCCAGAGGTAGACTGTGTGGCCAGGCATGCACACCTGCCAAGCAATCTCTCTCTTGCTCTTTGTGAAGCAGTGGCCAAAAACGTAAGGAATTGCCTTACCTTGTTTCCCATCTTTCTCTATCTCACTTCCCTTTTCAATCATTCCAGATGCCCTGGGATTGTACTTCCCAAATAAAGAATCAATTCTTAAGCCTTATCTCAGGCTCTTTTTCTAGGGAATCCAGACTGAAAGTACCGAATTCCCTAAAATCTATCAAAAACTCTCAGCAATCATAAGCTTAGTAGCGAAACATAAAAAGTTTTCCTTTTAAGATCATAAACAAGGGAGGGAAAGGGGTAAGGGGATAGAAACAATGGCAGAAGGAGTTGGACATCAATATACTAAGTGCATGTATAAAAACTCAAATGGTATGAAAATACTTTGTGTAAAACCAATGACTTGGAAAACTGTGCTCTTTATATGCAATATGAACGGAATTGCACTTTAAAAGCATGTATAACAAATTAAATTAAATTTCTTTAAAAAAAGATCATAAACAAAAAAGAACACTCAATATAAATATAATGTTGAGGGCTGGGGTTGTGGCTCAGCAGTAGAGTGCTCGCCTAGCACGTGTGCGGCCCCGGGGTTTGATCCTCAACACCATGTAAAAAACAAAGGCATTGTGTACAACTAAAACAAATAAATAAATATTTTAAATATATATATATATATAAAATGTTGAATAGAAATGGCAATAATTTGCACAGTAATACAAGTTCAGAGTGTGTTGAATTTCCATCACTAAAAAAAAAAAAATACCTGAGATAATCAACTTATAAAGAAAAAAGATTTGTTTTGGTCCACAGTTTTAGAAGTTCTAGTCCATGATCAGTTGGAACTATCAGGTTTTTGGTTTTTGTTTTGTTTTTTTTTTTTTTTTTTTTTTTTTCTGGTATATTCTAAAATCTACATAGATATTCAAAGGGCTAAGAGCAGCCAAGATGCTTTTTTAAAAGTGGGGGAGGAGTTGGTCTACTAAATCTCAAACCTGACAATAATTGAGGTCAGTTATAACTGGTGAAAAGACATAAAACCAGACTAGTGGAACAAAATACACAGCCCAGAAAAGACCCACAAATAAGAACACTTTATAACAGAGGTAACAGTTCTGTAAAAGTTTAGCATCACTAAATAAACTTGATGATAAGTAAACTGTTATGATGAGCAATAAGTATCCATGGCCCAGCAATTCCACAGTTGGGTACACCCTAGAGAAACTCATGCATATGCATATATGTATTGCAATATTCATAAGAATATTATTTCTAATAGTCAAAAACTATAAACAGGGATGGGCATGTAGCTCAGTGGTACAGCACTTGCCTAGTATGTGAGGGACCCTGAGCACAATCCACAGCACCACAGGGGGGGAAAGGGGGGAGCAGCGGCTAATCCAAATGTTCATCTACTGTAGAACAGATAAATTGTGGTATATTTATACAACAAAATATTGTAATTTCAACTAGTCACAATATAATGAATGTATCTTGTAAATATAACTTTGAGCAAAGAAGCAAGACAGAAAACATACAAATGTGCAATATAATTCTGTTCAAATACCCCTAAAACCAGAAAAAAATTATATTGCTTAGAAATGCATTCATAGGTGGTAAATACAAATGAGATGATTATTCCAAAAGTCAGGACAGTCTAAAGAATGGGCAATACATTAAAAAGAAGAAAGCTATATCACAAAGAAAGAATAGCAGAAGAGTTATAGTAACATAAATGAGCACAGCATTTATGCGGGTACAATGAAAATACCAGTCTGACTGGAGGAGAAAGTATAAACTAAAGAATAAGCCTACAAGAGAAAGACCAGATTGTGGATTACCTCAAAATACAAGCAAGAGTTAGATTTGACACTACAAGAAACCACTCTTTTCCTGAAGAAAAGGCCATGATGAAAGCCACATTGGAGGAAGACTATGCAACACACCTGAATTGGAGGATGGTGAAACCAGATTAGCTAATGAAACGTGCCCCAAAGTAACAGTGGGCATTCATTCAAACACTTCTTTTTTTTTTTTTTCTAATATTTATTTTTTTAATTTTAGGTGAACACAACATATCTATTTTATTTTTTATGTGTTGCTGAGGATTGAACCCAGTGCCTTATATATGCTAGGCGAGCACTTTACCACTGAGCCACAACCCCAGTCCTCAAACACTTCTTATTTATTTAGTATCCACAAGACTCTTCTAAGCTCTAGAGATAAAAAGTCAAGACCTAGGGGGCTGGAGTTCTGGCTCAGTGGTAGAGCGCTTGCCTAACATGTGAAGCACTGGGTTTGATTCGCAACACCACATATAAATAAATAAAAATAAAGGTCCATCAACAACAACAAAAAAATTATTTAGAAAAAAAAAGTCAAGACCTAGACCTGCCATCAAAGACCTCTCAAAAGTAGTATTAAAATGGGGGTGCAGGCAGTAGAGAGAACAAGAGATAATTTTCTTTAAAAATTATCTCATGAAATCAGTGATAAGGAAAAAAGTCAAAGATTCTCAACCCTCAAGAGTTCTATAACTCAAACATACATCCATATGGTACAAGGATGTATGAGGAGGAAAATAAACAGCAAGTAGTCATGAATGTACCATATACATAGGAGCAATGTGACTAGAAAAGAAAAAAGAATGACTGGTTGGCAGTTCTTTGTTTTAGAAAGAGAAAGGTCTGATAATTCTTATGATTTAAGGGAACGGTCCATTAGAGGAATAGATTAAAGAGGCTAAAAAGTGGGGTGGGTGTGTAGTTCAGCAGTAGAACAAGAGTTCAGCATGCAAGGCCCCAGGTTTCATCCCGAGCAAAACACATGCATGCATACACACATGTGCGCACACGTATGTGCAATTCAAAAAAGGAGAAAATGTAAGCTGCCTGTCACGGCCAGCCACGGCGCCGCCACGGGAGGAAAATTCTCGGAGGCAGAGTTAAGCTTTTACTACTTTTTACTTCTACTTTCTTAGAGCTTAGAGAGGGAAAGAAAGATTTTTCTTCTTAGCTTAGAGTAGAGTAGCTTAGAGTAAAGAAAGATAGAGCTTAGCTTTTCTTCTTAGCTTAGAGTAGAGTAAAGAAAGATAAAGAAAGATAGAGCTTAGCTTAGAGAAAGACTAGAGCTTCTTTCTTCTCTCTTCTTTCTTCCTTCTTCTGTCTTCTGTCTTCTGTCTTCCTCGGGAGCCTCGGCCTTACTCTGACCAGTCCTCTGGAGCCTCGGCCTAACTCTGGCCAGTCATTACTTCTTCTATCTGGTTTCTCTTCTGTAACCGCTCTGCCTACGTTCTGGCCGCTCTGATTCTTCTGACCGACCGAGTGACTGCCCGGCTGACTGAATTCTCCGTTCTCCTAACTCGGACCGCTTTCACCCGGTTATATACCTTCAGGTTTGCGGGTGCCTACAGGTGCGTCACATACATATCAGGTGGAACCCATGGCTTCCAGCTAGCTACAACAGCCCTTCCTAATTAGGGCTCCTTCAAGAAAATACAGAATCAAGGTTCTTTTTTTTTTATAAATATTTTTTAAATACTTTATTTACTTTAGTTGTACACAATGTGTTTTTATTTGTACGTGGTGCTGAGGATTGAACCCAGGGCGCGCACGTGCGAGGTGAGCGCAATACCGCTGAGCCACAATCCCAGCCCCAGAATCAAGGTTCTTTAGGAAGTGGCAATGAAAAGGTTTCAAAGTCCAAAAAATAATGAGTAAATTTTAGGGAGAAGAGATCTTTCAGATTCAAGGGAATGATGATTAAATGACAGATTGAGACAGTAGGATGCTTAGGTTAAAATGAACAACTTGTTTTAAACTCAAAACTTTTCAGTAAAAGATAAGGTAGGGAAACAAAAAATGATATGGAGTGAACCTCATTCAAAATAAGACATTAATTAATAAAAGGTCAACTCTGAACTGTTCTAGTCTCCCTCTGATACTACTATGTAGCTCAAGAGTAAAAAATATGTTAGGCAACATTCAGCACTACAAATCAGTGATATAAGGGCTGGGGGGTGTGGCACAGTGGTAGAGCACTTGCTTGGCAGAAGTGAGGTTCTGGGTTTGATCCCCTGCATCACCTAAAAAAAAAAAAAAAAAAAAAAAGTAAAATCAATATGAAGGAGGTCCACTCCATTTTGTCCCTCTCTGATTCCATTTGCTTCTAAACTTTTTTCTTCCGAGCCACTTTCTTCCGCCTTTACCTTGGATTCCAGGAACCACAAATCTGATTGATAAGCTACTCATAAGTAACAGGGAACCTAAGCAGAACAGACCACTCTGAGATTGCCGGCCTATGCAGAAGCAACTACCCTATCACTGAACCAAAGCTGCCTCCCTAAGCAAGGGCAATCTTCTCACTCAGGGAACCAAATCACACCCTCAAGTGATGATGACCTTCCCAGAGCTTCACAGAAGCAGTCCTGAGATAATAATCAACCAGACTATGTCTGGACCAAGATGACCTACTCTGCCAACTATACAAACCCTGACTCGTGCAAGCCCCCGATTTTTACCTTTTTCTTTGTCAGTGCCTTTAGGAAAGATCTTTGGTCACTGAACTCCCAGATCTGTTCTTCCTGGTGTGGCTCCTAATTAAAGCTCCTTTCTTGCCCTTCACCACTGCTCATCTTTGATTGGCATATTGGAACAGGTAGCCCAGCATGGTCTTTTGAGACCCCAGAAGCTAGGCAGGGCCTCCACCCAAGGACTCCAGTATCACGTACAACAAAAAACCAGGGAAGGCTAAGCTTGTGGCTCAGCATTAGAATGCTCGCCTTGCATGTGCATGACCCGGGTTCAATCCTCAGCACCACGTAAGAATAAAGGCATTGTGTATGACTAAAAATAAATAAATATAAATAAATAAATATTTTTAAAAAAGAAAAAAACAGGGAGTTGCATCATGTGTCCAAATAGAAAAACAGGCAGCAATGAAGCAGTTGATAATATATAGAACTATGAATTTTTTTTTTTTTGGTACCAGGGATTGAACTTAGGGGCACTCGACCACTGGGCCACGTCCCCAACCCTTTTTTTTGTATTTTATTTAGAGACAGGGTCTCACTGAGTTGCTAAGTGCCTCGCTATTGCTGAGGCTGGCTTTGAACTCACAATCCTCCTGCCTCAGCCTCCCAAGTGCTGGGATTACAGGCGTGCACCACTGCGCCCAGCTAGAACTATGAATTGAACAAAGTAGATTCTGCAGACTGAAAGACTAGGTCCATCCAGCCAGTTATTAACAGCTACAAGACTGAAAGCTGAGTTAAATAAAGCTCATCAGAAATGAAGACCTAACCCAAAAAAAATTCATAAATTCTGCTTCTTAGGCAGCAAAACAATAATCAACAAACGGAAGACTAAGAATAAAAGCATAACCTTTGGGATGCTAACAGTCATACTGTTAAAAACCTGAAACTACCATGGAAAATGTGTTACAGAAAGAAAATATAGTCAAATAAAATAAGAGCATAATATCTGAAATCCAAAGACTAAAGTTTGAGTACCAATTTAGGCAAATAAAATCATTCTTTAAAGGCCTTAATTCCTGATGTGGAACATGGTAGTAGTTACAATAGCAAATAATATAGGCATAATAATAGCAGTAGCTAAGATTTTTTTAATGCTTATGTACCAGGGACAGTTACAAGTGTTCTAAGTATTTCATTCAATCCTAACCTTAATTTTATGGAGGTTTTTAATCCCCATTTTTCTGATGAGGAAATCAAGACAGAGAGATTAGATCACCTGCTCAGAAATACACAACTATTTTTGGTATAAGCAGAATTTTAACTTGTGCAATCTGACCCCAGAGCCCATATTCTTCACTATGTACTTCTGCCTCGCTGGGTTATGAAGATGAAAAGGTAGTAAAAAGTGCATTCGTGGATACCAATGGTCATCCTCCTGTTGAATATAAAGTGATAAGATAGAATCATCCAAACAAAATCCTAGGTTATTAATCTACAAACAGTCAACATAAATGAATGGGCGGGCCTTAACCTCAAAAAGCAGAGACAGACAAAAAGGCAATCACCTGATATGCTCCTTACTATGAGGAGCTGAGGTAAGCAGTATCATTAGCAATACATGAATAAAGAACATTCAGAAATCACCAAATCAGACTCAAAAAATAATAGCATTAAATGCAAAGTGTTTAAAAAAACTGAGCCAGAAAAGAGATCAGTATATTTCTTTTTAAAGTACAGGTTTCTGGATAATTATGAAGCTTTATTAAAAAAAAAAAAAAAAAGTTTCAAACAGCAACAGGCTACTCACAGAACAACAATAAACGATTTCCACTTCCAAGAAAAGGTCCCAAACCACATTATAAATATTATAATTTTAAAAACTCAATACTTAGTAAACTCAATACTTGGTACTTATTATGTACAAACACTGATATAATCTATATACTTTAGAGGTGTTTTACTTCTTTAATCCTCACAAAAATCTTGAGATAAGGAAAATGAGGCAGGAGTCAAGTAATTTGTCCAAGTTTATTCAGTGAGTGGCAGTGCCAGTCTATCAAAAACAGGTTATCTCCAGAATTTATGCTATGTTCCCTCTAGTAGGAAAATCAGAAGCAGAATGAGAATGTATTCAGAAATGTCATTCAACCATATTTGGTAACAAGGAGGAAAGTACCTTTTATTCATAATGAGCAGATAATCATTATCTACTATAGTTCTCTCCTTGGTCTTCCCCCCCAAATAACGTCTGCACATTCTCCCAGAGCAATCTCATTGGCTCCCTTGGCCTCAACTACAATCTACTTGCTAAAGATTCCCAATCTAGATCTCTGGCCCAATCTCCTGTGCCTTAAACCACACCAATAACCTAATAGATGTTTCTCTTTAAATGATTCACAAGCCCCTCAAAACCAACATGTTTATTGTCCAAGTTTATTCAATGAGTGGCAGTGTCAGTCTATCTGTTTATCTGTTTTTAAATCATCATTTCCATCCAACCTCATTTCCCATTCTCAAATCCCTTCTTCCTCCTGTACTCCCTTACCTCAATGACTGCCTCTATCATCCACCTGGTTGCCCAAGTTAAAAACCTGGATGTCTCCTCAGTCTTCCACACCTTCAATATCCAATCAATCATTAATCACTGCCATGTATACACCCTAAGTGTCTCTCTAATCAGTGCCTATCTCTATATCCCCATTGCCTTAATTTTATAACTTTATAAGGCAATCCTCATTTGCATTTGGGGCTATTTTGCACAACTGATTATCTTTTTTTCTTGGCGTTGCTCCTATCCCACCTGATGACAAACTTCATTAATAGAGCACAGACATTGTATATATTTAATATCTTACTCTCTAATGTGCATTTACTTGATCAGCACAATGTTTTCAGAGATAAACTTTGGTTCTACTAAAGAAAAACTAATATAAAAAAGTGTCAGTTAATGAAATCTTTTTTTTTAATGGCATTGCCTTCAGAAGCAAAAACCAGTTATGTTATGAAAACAAAACTAAAGTAATGATTTGCTATACCAACTTTCTAGGGTATACTATTACAAGTATTCAAAGACAGCTGGTATAGGCCATACTCTATGCTAAGACACTTCATAGAAATTACACTTTTTTTTTTTTTTTTTTTTTTTTTTTTGACTAGAGATTGAACCCAGTGGTGCTCTACCACTGAGCTACATCCCCAGTCCTTTTTATTTTTGAGACAGGGTATCAGTAAATTCCTGAGCCTGGCCTGGACTTGATTGTCCTTCTTCAGCCTCTGGAAACTGGGATTATAAGCATTCATAGCAATCTTCATATTAGACCATTTAATGCTCACAGTAACCCTATGAGTTGGGTACTATTATTATTCCCATTTTTCAGATGAAGAAACTAAAACTTAATAGAGTTCCTCAACTTGGACAAGATCCCAAGTTAGAAAATGACAGGACTTTGAACCCATGTCAGTGTATGACAGTAGATCATGCTCCTCTTAAGTACTTCATATTTTTCCAAAGAAGAAAATTAAATGTTTTAAAATTTGAAAAACAAAAAAGCATAAAGCTTATATAAAAAAAAAGATGTTAGCTTTAAATGAAAAACATGCCAAAAGAGAGTTAACATTACAGAGGTCAAGTAGTTTTCTTAGGTCTTTTTCGATTGTTCAGTGGTGGAGCTCTTGCCTAGCATGTGTGAGGCACTGGATTCGATCTTCAGCACCACATAAAAATAAACAAATAAAATAAAGGTATAGTGTCCCTCTACAACTAAAACAAATATTTTTTAAAAACCTTTAGGAAATGTAAGCAAACCAAAAAGATTCAGAGCCACAGAAAAAATGTTCAAAATAAAAAACGTATTTTATTAGCATGTTTCCTTTCTTGGAACATCATAATCCACAAAAATATGATTTTATTAAAATAAAAAATGTCTAGTGCCTGATACATAAGTACATTCCACAATGAAATTCTACAAATATTAGACTCCTCCCACCATAATTCAATTTCAATTTTCGGTGGAAAGAAAAGTGGCAACCAACCCACTACAAGCAGGTAAATGCTTGGAAGCCTCAACCTTGATCACTTGCTTCCTTCCAGACTCCTATAGTAAAGAGTGCAAGGCCAACGTCCGAAGCACACTGCCTATCATCCATCTTCTCTGAGGCTATGAGAAACACGGGCGCATATTTAAATTCACATGCTAACTAATAACATTGTCCAGGAGCGGGGGCTGCACACCGAATCCTCAACTTTTCACTGCAGCCCCACGTCTGAAATCTGGGTGCACAAACCCACTGTGAACTGAGCCCCTGCGCCCAGGGGCGGTTCCTGTCAGATTTCCCTAGCTGGGTGCGAGGCGTGAAGGAGCAGCGGCCTCCCACCCGCCCGGCCGCCGCGCTGCTCCTTTTGTTGGGGTGGAGGAGGGCGGACCCCGCACCCTCCGGGACCTACGGAGGGCTGGCGGAGAGAGGGGAGGGGGCCAAACGCGGCAGAGGCCCCCCCGGCAGTCCGGGGGTGGGGACACAAAGAATTTGGGCAGCGCCGGCGGTCGGACGCCGAGCTCCCCCACCCGCCCTCCATGAACCGCCGCGAAACTCCAGGCCCGCGCGGCCGCGAAGCCGGCAGAGGCGAGCGCGCCTTCCCCCGCCTCTGCGGCCAGCGCGGGCCCGGGCTGAAGGCCAGGGTCGCAGGGCGTCGGGAGGCCTCGGCGGCGCCCGAGCAGCCCGCGACCCCTCAGCCCTCCGCCAGCCCGGCCGGGCCGCGGGATCCCCGCGCTGGCGCCGGCGTCCGCGTCGCCACACCCACCCTCCTCCTAGGCCCGGCCGGGAGGGCTCTGCGCCTCTTCGTCCGACCGCCGCGGCGCTCCCCACGCCCGGGATGTACCTGCTGATCTTCTGGGCGAAGGCGCGGCGCTCGGCCATGGCTGCTGAGGCGGCGGCGACGGCTGGGCGCGGGCCTCCTCGCTCGCGCTCCCTCCCTCGCGGCCTCCGCCAGTCCCGGCTCCGGACCCTGGAGGCTGGGGCTGGCGGCCGGAGCCTGGAACGAGTCCTGCCGTAATGCTCCTTAGAGGCGCGCACTGACAAACCGCTCCTCCCCCAGCGCGTCAATCCCGGCGGGAGCCCGGGCTTCGGTGGGCGGCTGCGGCCGGCAGGAGCCGAGGGCAAGAAGGGGGCGTGGAGGGACCCGGACGCCGGCCCCCGCCGCCTCACTGTCTCTGGGCCGCAGGGTTGGGAGGACGCCGAGAGAAGCCAGAGGGGGCAGCGACCTTGCGAGGCAGGAAAATAAGATAACCAAAAGCGTGGGGGGTGTGGGGGAGGGAGCTTGGCTTTCCCGAAAAGGAAGGGAAGGAAATGGAAGATGGGCTTTGCCGAGGGGCTGTGCTTTGCCGCTCGGGATGGCTGGATCTGTGTTCCTGCAGCGCCCATCTCCCAGCACGTCAAAGCACTTTTGTGCCTCGACCGCTTGAGTGGGGTCTAACTGGAGGAACAATGGTTTTTCTTGTAGAAAAGGGGCCAGAAGAGACTTTCCTCCTGCAGAGGTAACAATTGTAATAGTTGACTTGTGGTGTATAGCCAGGCACCAGATCAAAGTTTTATATGCATGGTTTTACCTGTCTTCACAACAGGGCTTTGATGTAGATTGTTATTATCCCCATTTTAGAAGGAAATTGGCTCAGAGAAGCTAAATGACTGGCCCTAGGTGGCACAGATAGTAAACTCTTCCACTGAGACACTGAGGTTCAAACACAACCCAAAACCCAAGTTTTTTTTTTTTTTTTTTTTTTAAGGATAGTTTGTTTCTATGTTACTTCTCCTGAGTTCATTACTAACTCCTTTCAGTGTCATTAAATATCTATCTGTTCGTCTCCAGAGGAGCTTTCATGTTCTTCACCATTTTGCTGTTCTATTAAATAATCTCAGTGTTTACCATTGAAACTGACTTTGTCCATAATATCCTATAAAATAGATAATGGTCTCTTACACCCTTATAATCCCATAGTGTCCAGAATGATTGGTTCCAAATGCATATTCACTGATTACTGAAATTATGATGAAACTAAGAAAAATACCTTGGTTTATTGTGGTAGTGTTCCTCTTAAATATTGCAAGAATTTAGTATGTGTATTGATTTATTGTTATTATATCCCCAGTGTGTCCTTATGGCACATGTTGGTACAGTTCCCTCTCTTTTTAAAATCTGTAGCTTGAAGCCATTAGGTCACTTGCCCAGTCATACACTGAGTCAGAGGTGAAAGCCTCCATTACTCAGGTCCATAACTTCCTGCTCTACTTGGCTGGAAGAGTTTATTTGTATAGCACTGCTCATTCTAGTGCACTGCTTTAAACATACTTAAATACTGGGGGAAAACGGTCTATTCAAAGAGGACACATATTTAGCTTCTTCCTAAGGATAGAGCCCATCTAGATGTTCTAAAGAGTACAGATAACAGTTCTGCTTTCAGAAATTTCACGTCCATGGAGAACAATGAACTAGCTACTCAAAGATCTATAAGTCTAGATTAATACTGTACCTAACCTTTAAGACCCTCCATGATGGGAACTCAGTCCTATTCTGCCACTTTCTTGCTATGTGACCTTGGGCAAATTACTTAACCTCATCTCTAAAATGGGAGAAATACTACTCAAAAGGTGTTTGTGAAAATTCATTCATTGAGTTAATTCATATAAAGTTCTTAAAGCATGACACATGATAAATACTAATTGATCAGCTGCCATTATTATTATCATTGTGCATCCTACACTTAAACTTGTCCTGGATGCTTGATAGTCCCTGAATCAGTTGTCTGCACTCATGCTCCCAGCCAGATGTTGTAGGCCTTTATCTCTGCTCGACAAACATCTTTTCAGTACTCTCTTAGAGACTGACCACATTTTGCTTTGAATAGTTCTTTGTATACATGACTTGCTAGTTGCCAAAGTGTCTGAAAGGACATTGCATGCACTGTGAAGCTTACTGGAAACATTCAGAGCAGGAAGAGGACAAGCAGGAGCCAGCTGTAAACTGGGTAGACAGAGTCTAAAGAGCATTCCAAGCAGAAGGTGTGGCACCCACCTCTGAGGAAAAGCTGGCATTCACTGACCAAGTCCAGTGTGAGGTTGTATCCATGCCACACAGAGGACAAGTCACAGGGAAAGGCATAGGTAGAACTCAGCAATGGGAGTGAAAGTAGAGTTGCTGTGACTGACCAACGTGGACACAATAGACAAGCTCCCCCACACCACACCTACACACACACACCAGTCTCAATTCACCGTACTTCTGAGGAACTGATTCCCTCCCCACCAGTTTCAAGGGTGAGCATGTGACCTAGGCCTGACCTAGCAGACTAGCACATCCCCCTGACTTCAGTGTCTGTTTTAGGGACAAGCATATGAATGGAGCCCAATTGGGCCCAATCAGAACTAAAAATTGCATTTGCTGAACACAGGGACTCCATATGAAGAAGGCCTACCCAATAGTGAAGCCAAATGCACGAAGGAGGAAAGCAAAAAAAAAAAAAAAAAAAATGAAAAAGATGAGCTCCTTATAGCATGACATATGAGCCTTAGACTTTTCTGTTTAGGGTGGGATTTTGTCTGTTTTTTAAGCTACCTTGAGTTGAGATTTCTGCCATTAACAATTGATAAGTCTTACCTGATACAAGCCTTCATTCAACTGATATTCATGAATATATACAGTACTAGGCCCTGTCCTCCAGGAGTTGAGTCTGGTTGAAAAGACAAATACACAGTCTGTTAAGTGTTGAGAAGGGAAAACTTTAGCTATTTGAGTATAATTAAGTTCTAGATAACATCAGCTTTAGCACCTGGTAAAGACTAGATTATCAGCAGAGTGTTTATTTGATATGCAGTGGTAAGAACTGGATGCAGTTTAGCCCTCTTTAAACCTTTGCCAAAAGGTGGTCAGAACTCTGGAAACATCAGTGGCCCCACCACTGGATGGGATTCAGGATCCAAGTTCCCCATTGATAGGAAGAAACTAGCAAAATAGCATACCAGGGCCCAGGACTAGTTTGGCAGAGTAACCTCAAAACAGTAATTTTTAGGTTAGAAAACCTTGGGATGATATTTTCATTAGACATGCAAGTGTTCTAAATTTCCTAATGCAGAACACTTAGGGGTATGGCAGGAAACAGAAAAGGACAAAGGAGGGAAAGTCATATGAGTTCACATTCCAACCTTTATCAAGCTCAAGTTGTCCTCTTCACTGTAGTACTAAGAAGGATTATATCTGGGGCACAGTCAAGGTTCCAAGGCAACAATATAAAGGAGTAAAAGTGTGTCATGAGGGATAACTTGGGTCATAAGAGAACTTTTTCTGGCTTTGCAGTCAGAATGTGTTCTCTTTCAGGATTTGGGGGGGCATAAAGAATGTTTTCCTTTTTCAAGCTTGGCCTTTAGGAAGTACCACTGATCAACATAGATATCCCTTCACAAGAAGCCTCTAGCAAGGCCAAATGAGTGTGGCCCAGAGGAAGGGAGGACTAGGGCATCCCACTTGGGTTTACTTTAATCCAAAACTAAGTTTAGGAGTTGGGAACTAAATCCAAGCTAGGGATGCTTTTGCCTGACATTGTCATCTGTCCTCACAACCTCTCTTAATACCTAGCAAATGTGATTTTTTGCAAGGGACAATTCAGGGATCTTAACCCTTGCCATACTTCACAACTAATAGAACCCATGTTTACTCTATTGCAAAACTCACTACAATATATAATACAACACTGTTCATTTACAACCTATTAATCTATGTACCCTGATCCTCTTCATCACTGAATTTCTCACATCTAATACACTGCCTAATCCACTGCAATGTCTCAGTAAATGTTTTTGGGTGGACAGCCACAAACTAAATTATTTTCAGATCTTGCCTTAACTTACATTTTGACCCCACAAAAGGACTTGGATACAAGTAATACACTGGGAAGTATTACTAAGAAGCTAGAATGATGGAGTGGAGAGAGTGGAACAGAGGAGGCAAAGCCAGTAAATGGTGTATTTTTGAGATGTTACCACTGTGGGTAACCAAGGCTTTCCTGTCTGAGGTTAAGAATGCACCTCAAAAATGTCTTTCTGATGCTAGATATGCAGCTAATGACTTCTAGACTCCTTGGTTAAAGGCTTACACTGGGGACATTAATCAACCCCATATTTCATGCTGCAAAAATCCAAAAGATGTGGGTGTTTCAGGTGGGAAGCCATCAGTGTGCATGAAAATGGTCTATCACAGCTGCAACTAAAATCAGAGAGATTCGTGGATGAAGTATGGGGCATCATAGAACATAATGCTACTTACAACAAATAGAACCTCATGGTTCTGCTGCTTTGCAGAGTTGAAAAGAGTCAAAAGGCCAGGACACCCCAGCCAAAATGGCCCACAGTCCGGCTCAGTCCCCATAATGTCTTCCTTCCTTCCTTTCTTTCTTTTTTTTATTTTTATTTTTATTTTTATTTTTCAGTTGTAGATGGACACAATACCTTTATTTTATTTATTTATTTTTATGTGATGCTGAGGATGGAACCCAGTGCCTCACACATGCTGGTGAGTACTCTACCACTGAGCCACAACCCCAGCCCCCATAGATAAGGGAAAATTCTTTGACTTCTAGCTAAGAAACGTAAACCCTGATGAAACAATGAATCTAGACCTCTACAATCCAATACAATAACCACTAGTCACATGTGGACACTTAAATGAAATTTCAAATTTAATGTTCAGCTGGGCGCAGTGACACACGCCTGTAATCCTAGCACTTGGGAGGCTGATGCGGAAGGATGATGAGTTCAAAGCCAGCTTCAGCAATGGCGAGGCACTTAGCAACTCAGTGAGACCCTGTCTCTAATAAAATACAAAAAAGGGCTAGGGATGTGGCCCAGTGGTCTAGTGCCCCTGAGTTCAATCCCCAGTACCCCCCCCAAAAAAAAATCCATTTTCAGTTGTATTAGGCATATTCCACACGTGGGTAGAGGCTACTACATTGCACAGTGCACAGACTGAACATTTTCATTGTCATAAAAGTTCTATTGGACAGCACAGACCCATGTGTTATAGTTGCTAAACCATTAGGTAATAGGCTCTTAGGTAAGTTTAAATGGATGGGTTAGGCTGGTAAGATTAGGAGTTTCTGATGAACACACATACACACTGAGTCCCCAGTCGCCGTATGTCTGCTCATGTGAAGTAAAGGGATGTGTAGGACGTGTATAGAAAAACTCATGAAATACACTTGGCAGAAATCTGAGCATAAATTTGGTCAAGCCTCTAAATCTAATTATCAGTTTATAGAAAATGCTAGAAAGGGAGAGAGAAACATAGTAAACAACACCCTCAAATTATGATCAGCAAAATTCAGAATATGGGAAATTCTGCAGGACGTGATGAGATTCATGAATGAAACATGGGGCATCATAGAACATATATTCAAGAAATAATGGCTGTATAACTCATTAGAACAAATAAAATAAATAAATGGCAAGGAATTTTTTTAATTAATAATAGAAGAACACATAAGTAAAGGTTATTTAGATGGCATCAAAATTTAAAGCTTTTGTGCTTCAAAAGACAATTTCAAGAAGTGAAGAGACAATACAGGATAAGAAAATTTGTGCAGATCACTAATCTGATAAGAGAGCAGTATCTAGAATCTGTGAAGAACTCTTACATGTCAGGAATCAAAAAGTAATGACACAATTTTAAAATGGGAAAACTATGAATAGACATTTCTCCAAAGAAGATATGCATATGGCCAAGACATATATAAGATGATGATCAATGCCATTAGGTAAATGCAAATCAAAACCACAGAGAGCCTCTAGGATGACTGGAATCCAAAGGATGAAGATGTGAAATTGTAACCCTCATATCCTGCTGGGAATGTGTTTCTGTGCAACTACTTTGAAAATCTGGCAGTTCCTCAAAAGATGAAACAGAATTATCAAATAACTGAGTAATTCCTTTCCTAGGTAGGCATCCAAGAGAAATGTGGATACAATGTCTACACAAAAACTTGTACATGCTTGTTTTTAATAGCTAAATACTAGAAACACCCCAGATATTGGCAAATGGATAGGTAGAATGTGGTATGTCCAACAGTGGCAGTATACTATTCAACAATAAAAAGAAAGTACTGAAACATTGCAATATGAAATGACCCTAACGCTAAGTAAAATAGTCCAGACACAATGTTTTTGTGTAAAAAGCATAGAATTTTGTTTATATGAAATGTCTAGAATAGACAAATCCAATAAGACAGAAAGTAGATTAATAGTTCCCAAGAGCTGGGAAGAGGTAGGAATGGGAAGTTGGGAGTGATGAAAATATTCTAAAATTAATTGTTCTGGTCATATAACTCTCAACGTACTAAAAACTATGAACTGTGCACTTAAAGTGTTTCAGTTGCATGTTATATGAAATATATCTCAATAAAGCTGTTATTCAAATAAATAGAATAAAATAGACTTTAGAGGCATATTATATATGGTTCTCCAGAGAAAATTGTGTGGTATGTCTGTGTGTAGACATTCACAGAGATATTTTTTTTTAAATATTTATTTATTTACGTTAATTGTACACAATGAATGCATTTATGTTTACGTGGTGCTGAGGATCGAACCCGGGCCGCACACGTGCGAGGCGAGCGCTCTGCCCCTGAGCCACTATCCCAGCCCGATATTTATTATAAGTATAACTGGCTTATGGAATTATGGAGGCCAAGTCCCAAAACCCTGCAAGTCTGCAAGTTGGAGACCCAGTAGAACCTTTGATATAGTTTTAGTACAAATCTGAGGCCTGAAAAGCAGGAGACCAATTGTATAATTTCAGTCCAAAGGCTAGCAGACTTATGTTAGTCAGTCACAGTGGTGCAAGTCTATAATCCCAGCTACTTAGGAAGCTGAAGCAGGAGGATGATGAGTTCAGGCCAGCCTAGGTAACATAGAAAGAACTCATCTCGTTAAAAAAGTAAAAAAAAAATAAAACGAATAAGAGAGAGAGAGAATTAAAATATAATAATAATGAGGGGCTGAGGTTGTAGCTCAGTGGTAGAGTGCTTGCCTAGCATATGTGAGGCACAGGGTTCAATCCTCAGCACCACATAAAAATAAAGAAAGGAAATACAGGTATTGTATCCATCTACAACTAAAAAAAAAATTACAAAAACAAGAGAGAAAGAGACATGATGGTTATGCAAAGAGGGGAGAGAGACAGAATCCTTTATTCTTTGCAGATGCATACTGAAGTATTTATGAATGAAATTATATAAAATCTGGTATCTACTTTAATAATAATCCAACATGGGCTTGGACCTAAGTTGGTAATTGTTGGAGCTGCATGATGGGAACATGGGAATTCATTAAATCATTCTTTCTAAGAAAAAAAAAGGCTCCCAAATGAAATTGATTTCAGAAGGGGCAAGACAAAGAGACAACGAAAGAAAGAGTGTTGAAAGCTCAGAGAATGAACAAATCATGTAGCCAGACTTAGAAGATTTAAGCAGCAAGGGGTTAAGGAAACAAAGCAAGTAGAGGAATTATTGGGTCTAGGACCTGTTTGACACCAATGCCAGTGGCACCCTATTGTCCTGTTCTCATTCCATTTCACAGGGCTAAAAACCACAGACCTTCAGGGCATTGGGGCAGAGCTGAACCCAGCATCCTGTAGGAGCAGTAGGGCAGATCTGAAATAAGTAGATCTGACTCAAAGAAAGGAAAGAAGCACAGAGTTCAAAAGAGTTAGAAAAGTTCTATCAGGTGGAGATGCTCTATGTGTTTGTAGGGTGTAGGCAAGAACTCAAAGGCGAGAGTAAATGTGAAAATATAAGACACTTTTGACAATCTTGAGGAGACAGAGCTAGCTTCCATCCACTGACTCAGGAGGGAGGAAGAAGATGGAAAAACCCACAGCATTTTAGAAGTAGAAATAAGAGAAGTTGAGGGAGCTACATTTGCATAACATTTAATTGCCTCACTAAGCATATTTAAAGATACTTTGTTGGGCTTCTAAAATCACATGATCAAGGTTGACAATTCCCTTTGTCATATAATGTAACATCTCCTCATATCTATAAGTCCCGCCCAAATGAAAGCAGAGAGGTTAAACAGAACATATACACCAGGGACAGGAACCTTGGAGACTGTTATGGAATTCTCCCTGTCACAGCCAGGAAACAATCAGAATGTTGAATGTATGGAATAATTGCTATAATTTATTTAGTCTGTGAACTAAAAGTTAAGGCCTGGTAAGGTGATCTAGGGACCATATTGAAAACTAACCAGATTCATGGAGACTTGAATGAGGAAGGTGCCCACTATGAAAATTCCTCTTGATAAAACTGGATCATGGAATGGTGTTTTAGTTCTACTTCAGTCACAGTCTCTCTATGTGACTAAGCAAATCTCAAACTTTCTGGGCCTCACTTTTATCACTTATAAAATAAAGGTGGTGCCACCAGATGATTGCTAAGGTAAATAAAAAATTATATTATAAGCATCACATAACATTGAGACAAATATGAAATTGTAGAATTTTTTTCCCAAAATACTTAAAAAAATGCATAATTTGCCCATTTGGGGATTACTTATATATAACCTTGTTTATAGGTAGAGAAAAGGTAAACTGTTACCCCTCAAGAATGCTTCCAAACACACAATTATGGATCTAGACTGGATTATTGTCTTATACCTTACTTTGATATTTGCTATTTTACTGTATCTGCAGTTTGTTTTAGTTCACTGCTTTTTTTATTCTTTATTTTTTTTAGTTGTAGTTGGACACACTACCTTTATTTTTTATTTATTTATTTTTATGTGGTACTGAGGATTGAACCCAGTGCCTCATACTTGCTAGGCGAATGCTCTACCGATGAGCCACACCCCAGTCCCTCACTGCTTTCTTTTGTGATTTAGCTCCTCACTGCTTTCTTTTGTGATTTAGCTCTTTAGCAAGACTTTTATAGATGGTGAAATATTCTATCAAGTCAATTCTGAATCAGATTCTGACTCTGCTTCAGTCCCTACTTCTGACTTAAATAAGTTGCCTAATATCACTTAGATTTACCTTCTTCTTGCCAGGTATGGTGGCGCACGTCTGTAATCCCAGCACTTGTGAGGCTGAGGCAGGAGGATTGCAAGTTCAAAGCCAGCCTCAGCAATGGCAATGGCGAGACACTTAGCAACTCAGTGAGGCAGGGTCTCTAATAAAATACAAAAAAGGGCTGGGGATGTGGCCCAGTGGTCAAGTGCCCCTGAGTTCAATCCCTGGTACAAAAAAAAAAAAAAAAAAAAAAAAAAAAAAAAAAAACAAAAAAAAAAAACAAAAAAAACACCACCAAAGATTTTCCTTCTCTACTTTTCAAATAGAGATTATGTTAGATATTTGTGAAAGATTTTGTAAAAATAATTGTACAAAATAGCTCTAAAAGCTTTAAGTAAAAAGAACTTAAATGTTGCTATAAAGGTTCATTTTTATTTGACATGTTTTTTCAAAAGACAGTTTTATATACAAGAAATTCTAGCCAATCCTTTAAATTTGTCTGCTCTGTAAATTTGCATATTTTTAGCTTCCTGTAGTATATAAGCTTATAAATCATAGATCTGGAGAGAACCTGAGAGCTTATCTGGATCAATTCAAGTGAAATGAAATGATTTCACCTAAAATCATCCAGAAATCATAGAATCAGGTACAAAACTTAAGCCTCTATGTTCCACTTCAATGCTATTTTCATGACTCCATGGAATCCACATAGCCATTGACTTACTCACTAAATAAATATTTTTAAAGGGTTACTCTGTGCCAAGGTTTTTGCTAGGGTCTGGTGATATACCTATGAATGAGAGAATAGTTCTTGGTATCTTGGAAGTAATGAGTGATGGGGGAGATGAGGAGGGAAGTAAACAGGCAATTCTTTGATAAATGCATGCAAAGAACACTTTGAGAATACAAAAGGATACTAATAGCTGATCCTGCAGTGGTCACAAAAGAGTTCCAAAAGGAGGTGATCTGAATCCTAAAGGAAAGTAGAAACTATCCAGGCAGGGAAACTAGCCAGGGTGGGGAATGGGCATTCTGGGCAGAGCAAACAGCTTGTACAGATGCACTAAGATTCGAGGGCTTGGCTTATTCTGTGAAACTGCAAATGGTTCTGTGTGGTAGGAGCTTAGAGTATAAGGTAGGGGGTGATTAGAAGTGAAACTGGAAAGATAAAAACAGAGGCCAGTTTATGAAGGGTTTGGTTTGCCAGGCTAAGGAATATAAAGTACACACTCAAGGAAATGGTATGGGAAATGAGGGATGGCAGTGTACAATACAATCAGATTTGAATTTGGCAATGATTACCCTGACTTTAATGAAGGAAATAGATTGTGCAGATTGCAGAGGAGTTCAAATTGGAGCAAGAAGTCCAATCAGAAGGCTGCTGCATTCATCCAAGGGTATTAGTCTACAGCACTGGTTACTGTAACTGAAACCCAAATAACAGTGTTTGGCACAAAAATAAAGCTCTTTCCTCACCTAACAACCTGAGAATGTGCAATCTAGGGCTAGTTCAAGGTCATGGACCCTGAGATGTTGCCCTCATATGCATGTTCCAACTTGGTTCACCACCACCACATATGCATTACAACATAAGAGAAAGAAAAAGGGCATAGGGGTGCACACCTACAATCCCAGCAGCTTGGATGGCTGAGGAAGGAGCATCACAAGTTCAAAGTCAACCTCAGCAAACTTAGCAAGGCCCTAAGCAACTTAGCAAGATCCTGTCTCAAAATAAAAAATAAAAAGGAATGGGGTTATAGCCCAGTGATAGAACAATTAACAAAAAGCAGACTAATATGCTGAAAGAGCTTACCAGAGGGAGAAGAGATTTAGGGAGTAAGTGAAGAATATAATTCAGTTTTGTGCAAGTCAAGTTTGAAGTATATGTAGGACATTCAGATAGAAAGTTCCAGTAGACTGAATTTGAAATCATCAACATCTACAGGGAAATTTAAAGTATGAGAGGAGATGTTATTTGAGGTGTGAGAGAAGAGAGAATGTGTCAGGTGAGAAAAAGAGGAAAGTCTGAAGACAGAAAGCAGGTGTTCAAAGAAAAAGGTGGAGAAGGAATAGTGAGGAAGAAAAGGAGGAAAGAAAGGACAATGGAAGTGAGAGAAGAATGAAGTGATGTGTTGTCAGAGAAGTCAAGGAAAGAGAGTTCTTCAAGAAGAATGAATAATAAAATGATTCAGAGACACTGTGGAAAATATTCCCAAGGGAAATGATGAGCAAGCCAGAGATTTCTTACAGTAGGATAGCCAAAGAAACCTAAATGTCATAGGTTGTTGGGAGGATAAAGCTAAATCATTCAGGCACTTGGATCATAGCAAGAACTCAAAGATTAGCTATCTGTCTTACTGTTTACATACTTAGTACTATTTTGAAAGCCATCTGATAACTACCTATTCTTCACTTCCTATTCCCTATTCCTTCCTCCTCCTCCCCCTTCTTTATTTCTCACCAAATATATCTCTGTGAATAATACCTAGTATTTTAAGAGCACTGAAAAATAGCTAAACTCTTTCATTTTCAGTCTTTTGAGTATGGTCAAGTCTGCAGAGTGGGCTATAATACAAACTTAGATTGGCCAAGCAGATTCTAGCCATTTAAATTTTTTTTCTCTACTGTGTTCTAGTTCTTTCTGCATTTAGACATAGATTTACTGTGGGTCTCCTTATAGCATGTTTATTTTTTTTTTAAGACTTTACACTTAACCAGAGGAGGGCTGGTAGTGTCACTTAGTGGGGGAACACTTGACTAGCATGCACAGGGTCTTGGGCTCAATCCCCAGCCTGGCAAAAAAATAATAATAATAATTCAGTTTTGCCCAAGTTTGAAGTATATGTAAGACATTCAGATAGAAAGGTCCAGTAGACTGATTTGAAATCATCAGCATCTACAGGGAAATTCAAAGTATGAGAGCAGATGTTATTTGAGATATGAGAGAAGAGAGAATGTGTCAACTAAGAAAAAGAGGAAAGGCTGAGGACAGAACAATCACCTTAGGAACGTCATTTAATGTTACATAAGTTCAGTCACATGCTCTGTAGTATGAAAATTACAATAATATTAGAGGTGGTAGCATTACGATATTATTATGTGTATTAAATAAATGTGTATCTGAAGTATTTACCACAGTGTCAGCCAGTACAAATGTTAGCTTCTGTAACTACTCTGATTCTAGCCTCCCAAATTCTCATCCTCATTCCAGTGCTTTTCTCTTTTGGAGTCACTGTTCTGTTTACTAAGTTTCAAATCAACCCCCTTCCCCACTCCTGTCACTTTGGTTACAGTGCTAGAAATTGACCCAGAGTCTTGCACATATGAGGCAAGCACTCAACCACTGAGCTACATCCCCAGCACCATTTCTAATCTCAAAAAAAAAAAAAAAAAAAGTTTCCCAAGGGTTCTTCAACTCAGAACAAATATAAAGAATGTTTTTTCCCACCAAATGTCTGGAAGAACATGAATGAGAGTAAAAGGAAGATGTTGAAATCTTAACCTCTGTGTGGATCAGTAACTGTGAATTCTCCCTTGTTGGTAATGATGACTTTATATTGGTGTGTCCACTATTTCCCTTACTAAGTTTATCATAAAAGGACATGTTTGAATACCCATTATGTGCCTAGTATTTTTCTTTATGCTAGGGATTTAGCAGTAAAAAAGGCTAAATAGGGAAGAAGATATATAAATTGAAAGAAAACTAGGGTTTAGGTGAACCTGGATGTTGAGGCTAGGGAGTCAGTCCCTCTCTTCTCTGGTGAATAACTCTGCTATGTTCCATGATCAGCAGCTGCTCTCTAGTCTCTTCATGACTTGGTGTAGCAAATCACTTCTCCGAGCCTCCAGATATATATTGAAAATAGAATCCTGCATGTACAGGATGAATGAAAAATCAAGGATAAATCTAAGCTCAGTTTTCTTATCTACAAAATAAAAATAGTAATATCTTATAAAGGGCCCTTTTCTCTTTATAAGTGTATTACCTTAGGCATTTTGTTAGAGTGATGAAAAGTTGACTAATATAGGTTCTATTCTGCAACATTAACCATAGTAGTGAAAAAGTTGAAACCTTCTAAATGTCCAACAAAATAATTCACTGGAGGTGTTTGAAAAGGAATATTTTATGACATGTCATTTGAAGTTTTGGAGTATCTCTGTAAGAACATCCCTCTATTTGCATTCTGACAACAGCCTCTCTTAAATAAAAAATGACAGAATTAAAGTCTGTGCTACTGTTTACACATGGATATTTGTCTCTTAAAGAAATGCCATCTTACTTCTTAGGAAAATTGCTTCCTTGCTCCAGATTAGTCCTTTTAAATTGTTATCTGAGAAATGAATCTGGGCTCTGTAAATATATTTCCCTGTAACAGTTGATCCTGTAGTCTTGTCAGTAGAGGATGATGATGGTAAGACATTGCAGGAGGAAATGGGTTTTTCCTTCCTTGCCCATGAGCTCCCTCAGCAGGCCCTATATCACTCTCAGCTTCCCCACTGCCTGGCTTCTGCAGTGTGTGGTGGCCAGCAGCATCTAGCAGTCATGAACTTCCCCCATCACTGTCTTTGGGTCCAGCACCTCTGGTAAACAGTTTTCCCAGAAACCCAGAGGGTGGATGTCTGGCAGTAAGTTCCATCCCACCAGCACAACACCACAATGAATTATTTGCCATCCAGTGAACCACACCCATGCCCTCTCCAAGATCAATAGCTTAGCCCTGTGGGATGAGAGTGAAATTGTTCTTGGCACTTTATCAGTCCTAGCAGAAGCTCCCTATATTTGCTATTTCTATTTTATTTAGAATTCCCTTTACTTCTTACAAGCTAATCCCACATTACTTTCATTACCTTCTTTATATCACATTTTTATTGAACTTACTCTCCTCAAATTGCTGTGTGATTTTTCCTCTTCTGATCGGATCCAGAATGATACATCAGCTCTAGGTAAAGCTGTTTTTATATTAGGAAAATCGTAGGTAAGAAGCAAGAAATAGAATGCTCTTGCAATATAAGGGTCTTCTGAAGTGATCATTTTGTGGATAGGTTATTGATCTGGAGGAAGGTAATTGGAGGTGTTGCCACCTGGAGCTAAAAACTGCTAGAGTCGCTTAGATATTCAGAGAATAGTGAAGACTGAAGCTGGCTGACCAGCAGTTGTCTCTGTTCTGCCCACATGGTTCCTCTCCCTAATATCCCCTTCAAGGCTTCCTTTGGCATTGCAAACATTTAGTGTTTGCCATTCTCAGAAGTATTACCATGATCACAAGGTCACTCTACTCAAAAGAGTGTCTTTACACTCCTGTTCACCCACATCTCCTCGGAAACGAGAAGTCAATTTGACCCTGGATCACAGATGATACAACTCTTCTCCCCCCTAGGATGCATCCTGGGCAAGCACCAATCTTATCCCTCCTCTATAATAGAAACGCAAGTGTCATTTCAGATTTATCTAATTAATGTTCTTGGAGTTAAGTGGATTGCAGAGTCATTCCATTGACTGGGAAGTGACTCAAAGAGACAAAGTCTAACAGAAAGTACAAAAGAAAGCTGGTAATTTAAAGGGTGGGCTTTTAAAAGGTGGCCTTTTATTCATTCGCTTCTTTCTTTCTTTCTTTCTTTACTTCTTTCTATTTTTCTTGGTATTGGGATTGAACTCGGGGTGCTTAACCACTGAGCCACATCCCCAGTCCCTTTTTTTTTTTTTTTTAATATTTATTTATTTGTTTTAGTTGTACACAATGCCTTTACTTTCTTTATTTTTATGTGGTGCTGAGGATTGAACCCAGGCTGCGCACGTGCTAGGCCGGCACTCTACCGATGAGCCGCAACCCCAGCCCCACATCTCCAATCCTTTTTATTTTTGGTTTTGAGGCATGGTCTTCTAAGTTGCTGAGAGCCTTGCTAAATTGCTGAGGCTGGCCTCGAACTTGTGATCCTTTTGCCTCAGCTTCCCAAATTGCTGGGATTACAGGTGTGCACCGCCACACCCATCCAGATGTGGGCTTTTCTAGAGACAATATCCCAAAACATCTTAACTAATACTTAGGTAACAGAGTTAGTCTCCTCCTTTCTGTTTCTACTTATATCCATACCCAACCTTTCTGAGAGTTCCTCTTTTTAAAATCTCTCTTGATGTATATCCCCATTTAATTGGTCTTCCCCCAAGACCCCTTTTCTTTCAGGTGATTGGAGAGAGGTTGAATAAGGAACCATGGGATTTTTCCCCTGGCCATTCCTCTAAGGATAACCTTAGCTGTATGAAAGGTATATTAATAAATTCAGAGCTACTCATCTTATTCTTTCATGTGGTGGGAGACTGAATATAATAGATATAGTGAGTATAGTGAGCTTTGGGCTATCTGGCATTGATCCTTCTGATAGCATCACACTTATTTCTTTGGAGAGGCTGTCCCTCAATCTCTAGCCTACTTTTAGCCCAGAAATTGTGAGAAGATCTGACCAATCTAAGTGCCATATTTCCTGGTCACGGTTATTGATGATTGGTTCAAAGAGAATCACATGATACAGTACAGACCGATGAATATCAAAATCAACTATTGGGCGGAAAATGCTCTTTCACTCTTTTTTTTTTTCTTTTTTGGTACCAGGGATTGAACTCAGGGGCACTCAACCGCTGGGCCACATCCCCAGCCCCCTTTTTTTTTTTTTTGTATTTTATTATAGACAGGGTCTCACTGAGTTGCTAAGTGCCTCGCCATTGCTGAAGCTGGCTTTGAACTCACAATCCTCCTGTCTCAGCCTCCCAAGTGCTGGGATTACAGGTGTGCACCACTGTGCCCCGGCTTCACTCTATTTTTTAAGCTGATAGGCTGTAAGTGGAAAGCTGACGGTAGACATTTCGCCTATCTATGGGTGAAGCCAACAAAAGGAAAGCAGAGTGTAACAAAGGGGAGAATATTTTCCCAATGCATTGCTTTAGTTTGTACTGTCCAATATGGCAGCCACTAGCCACTGTGGCTGTTGAGCACTTGAAATCTGGCTAGTATAAACTGAGTGTGCTATAAGTTTAAAATCACGCTATTTTTGTTTGCTTGTTTTTTTTGTGGTGCATTAAACCCAGGATCTTCTGCATGTTAGGTAAGCACTCTACCCTAAGCTACATCACCAGCCCCTCACATTGGGTTGTAAAATTTTATTAAGAATAAAAGAAGCCGGGCGCGGTGGCGCACGCCTGTAATCCCAGCACTTTGGGAGGCTGAGGCAGGAGGATTGCGAGTTCAAAGCCAGCCTCAGCAATGGCGAGGCACTTAGCAACTCAGCGAGACCCTGTCTCCAAATAAAATACAAAAAAGGGCTGGGGATATGGCCCAGTGGTCAAGTGCCCCTGAGTTCAATCCCCGGTACCACAAAAAAAAAAAAAAAAAAAAAAAAAAAAAAAGAATAAAAGAGGTTGGGGTTGTGGCTCAGCGGTAGAGTGCTCACCTAGCACATGCGCAGCCTGGGTTCGATCCTCAGCACCACGTAAAAATAAAGGCATTGTGTACAACTAAAACAAATAAATAAATATTTAAAAAAAAAAAAAAGAATAAAAGAAGGTGAGCCAGAGTTGGGGCTCAGTGGTGGAGCACTTGCCTAGTATGTGTGAGGCACTGGGTTCAATCCCTGGCACCACATAAAAATAAACAAATAAAATAAAGGCATTGTGTCCATCTACAACTGAAAAAAAAATTTTTTTAAAAAGAATAAAAAAGTGTGCTGGGCCAGGTGGAGCATGCCGGTAATCCCAACAGCTAGGGAGGCTGAGGTAGGAGGATTGTGAGTTCAAAGCCAGCCTCAGCAATGGTGAGGCACTTAGCAATTCAGTGAGACCCTGTCTCTAATAAAATACAAAAAAGGGCTGGGGATGTGACTCAGTGGTCGAGTGACCCTGAGTTTAATCCCTGGTACCAAAAAAAGAAAAAATTTTAAATATGGTTCATATCTGTGGCTTGTATTATATCCATATTGAATAGCATTGGTTTGAGTAGTTGGATACAACCATACCTAAATTTATTATAACTCTGGACTAATCTAAGTCAGTAAATTCATGATTTTGCTTAAGTCATTTCAAGTTGAGTCTTTGGTATGTTCCACTGAAAGAGTTATAATTAATATATTAGTTAAAATAATTAGTTCAGCAAATATGTTGTCCTTCAACTATTTTCTCTATCATAGGGAGAAGATGAACTAAAAAGAAACTAAAAGATTCTAAAGACAAAGCAGTGAGAAAACCTGACTCCTTGGAAGCCAAGAAGAGAGTGTATGCTTAGAAATAGAAAAAAAAAAATCACTTGATTGTATTATACTACTGTCAGAAATCAAACTGAATTCTTATTAAAATACCTCTAGATGTCTGGATCTATGTATGTATTCTCATGCATTATGGGTAAGAGCTCCCCTCCAAAAGAATTCCCTCTGCTAAGGCTGGTTCCTTATATGAACCCTCCATAATAAAATATTAAAGCATGAGTTCTTTTTTTTAATATTTATTTATTTAGTTGTACACAATGCCATTATTTATTTTTACGTGGTGCTGAGGATCAAACCCCGGCCGCGCTCGTGCTAGGCGAGCACTTTACCGCTTAGCCACAACCCCAACCCAAAGCATGAGTTCTTATAATCCACACTCATTAGTGCTTTGCAAAAATACAGTTTCCACTTGTAAGCATGAAAGTATTATTTTAGTTTTGGTTCTTTCACTGTAGTTTTACCTGTGTTCTTGCTGATGTGTAATTTTAATGAAGAATGATATGAACTATGAAAACATTAATTGGAAAAAAATAAAAAAGACCCTTGCATACTTTACACCTAAAACATCTGCAGAGAAAATATTCTAAATGTCAAGTTCCAAGACAGAAAAAAAAGTGAAGAGAATGTCCTCATAATAAATAACATAATCTAAATTAAATCAATGTATGTTGTTTTTCAGTAGAGTTATGGGTCACAAATTGATATAGGTATTTTTCATTTATTTGAGCTAAATGTGAAAATCTCTAAACCTAATGGACCTTGGCAAGCATACATCAGATAAATAATGGAAACATACCTGTATTATTTTCATAAATCTGTTATCTAGTTACAAAATACTACACACCTTTGTCAATGGTGAATTAAAATCAGCAATAAAGGACAGAGGTGATAAAATTGTGTTCAGGAAGATGTCTATGGGGTGGGGAAATGCAGATACATTGACTTACAATTTTATATGCAACATGAACTTTAAAAATGAGGGAATGCAAAGAGTCTACCAAAGAAAGAATGATTTGTGTTATCTCAGCATTCATCACCTCTGACTTAAAGAGAAACCTTATAACCATCAAGGTTTTTCTCGAGGATAATCAAAGGATAATAAACTGGAAATGATTACTTTTACTTCGGTTTTCCTCATAACTCCCCTAAATTCCAAAGAAAAACTTTGGTTATTGTTCTTATTATAGTTTTGTGGTGCTGGGGAACAGCAAAGAACTTTTTGAATGACCAAATTTGAAGACATAACGTGTTTTATATGAGAGATGTAATTTTTAGGTAGTTGGTGAGTATTTTTTTTTTACTTGTTCTTTTTAGATGTACATGACAGAGTGTATTTGACATATTATACATACATGGAGTATAACTAATTCTAATTAGGATCCTATTCTTGTGGTTGTACATGATTGATGTGGATATGCTCTGGTCGTGTATTCATATATAAGGATAGGAAAATTATGTCTGATTCCTTCTACTGTGTATCCTATTCCCATTCCTTACCTTCCCTTCATCCCCCTTTGTCTAATCCAATGAATTTTTACTCTTTCCCTCCCAAACCTTGTTTTTTGTGGGTTAGCATCCACATATCAGAGAGAACATTTGGCTTTTGGTTTTGGGGGACTGACTTAATTCACTTAGCATGATATTCTCCAGCTCCATCCATTTACCAGAAAATGTCATAATTTCATTCTTCTTTAAGGAGGAGTAATATTTTATTGTGTATATATGCCACATTTTCTTTATCCATTCATCTGTTGAAGAGTGCCTACGTTGTTTCCATAGCTTGGCTATATGGTTGTGTTACTATAGTATGCTGATTGTAAGTCCTTTGAGTATAAACCAAGAAGTGGGATAACTGGATCAAATGGTGGTTTTATTCCAATTTTTCTGAGAAATGTCCATACTGCTTTCCATCATGGTTGGTTGCACCAATTTGCAGTCACACCAGCAATGTCTGAGTGAACCTTTTCCCCCATATCCTCACCAATGTTTATTATTACTAGCATTCTTTTTTTAAAAAAATGTTTTTTAATTGTAAGTGAACACAATACATTATTTTATTTATTTATTTATTTTATTTGTAGGTGGACACAATACCTTTATTTCATTTATGTGGTGCTGAGGATCAAACCCAGGGCCTCACACAATGCGAGACGAGCGTTTTACCACTGCGCCATAGCCCCAGCCCCTCTTATTTTATTTTTATGTGGTGCTGAGGATTGAACCCAGTGCCTTACAAGTGCAAGGCAAGCGCTCTACCACTGAGCTACAACTGCAACCCCTGAATTCTTGATAATTGGCATTTTGACTGGAGTTAGATGAAATTTCAGTGTAGTTTCAATTTGCATTACTCTAACTACTAAAACGTTGAACATTTGCTGACCATTTCTTTTTCTGTGAAGTGCCTGTTAAGTTCCTTTGCTCATTTATTGATTGGGTTATTTGTGGATTTTTGTTTTGTTTTGGTGTTAAGTTTTTTTGAATTATTTGTATATCCTAGAGATTAATGCTCTGAGGTGCTGGTTGTAAAAATTTTCTCCAATTCTGTAGGCTTTCTATTCGCATTCTTGATTTTTTTCCTTTGCTGTGAAAAAGTTTTTTAGTTTAATACCATCCCATTTATTGATTATTGATTTTACTTCTTGTGCTTTAAGAGTCCTATTGAAGAAGTTGGTTCCGAAGCTGACATGATGGAGAGTTGGGCTTACTTTTTCTTCCAATAGGCACAGGTTCTCTGGTCTAATGCCTAGGTCTAATGCCTAAATTGTACTACAGAGCTATAGTAACAAAAACAACATGATATTGGCACAAAATAGACATGAAGACAAATGGAGCAGAACAGAAGACACAGAGACAAACTCACATAAATACAGTTATCTCATACTAGACAACAGCACCAAAGACATACATTGGAGAAAAGACAGACTTTTCAACAAATGATGCTGGGAAAACTGGAAATCCATATGTAGCAAAATGAAATTAAACACCTATCTCTCACCCTGCACAAAACTCAACTCCAAGTGGATCAAGGAATTAGGCACTAGAGCAGAGACTTTGTGCATAATAAAAGAAAAAGTAGGCCCAAGTCTCCACCATGTCGGTTTAGGAACTGACTTCCCTAACAGGACTCCTAAAGCACAAGAAGTAAAATCAAGAATCAATTAATGGGCCAGATGGGTGCATGCCTGTAATCCCAGAGACTTGGGAGGCTGAGGCAGGAGGATTGCCAATTCAAAGCCAGCTGCAGCAAAAGCAAGGTGCTAAACAATTCAGTGAGACCCTGTGTCTAAATAAAATACAAAATAGGGTGGGGGATGTGATCCAGTGATTGAGTGTCCCTGAGTTCAATCCTGAGTTAAAAAAACAAAACAAAACAAAAAACAGAATCAATAAATGGGAGGGGATCAAACTAAAAAGCTTCTTCATAGCAATGGAAGCAATAATGTGAAGAGAGAGCAGAATGGGAGAAAATCTGTACCACATGCACCTCAGAGCATTAATTTTCAGGATATATAAAGAACTCAAAAAACTTAACACCAAATCAAATAACCCAATCAATAAATGAGCTAAGGAACTGAATAGGCACTTCACAGAAGAAGAAATACAATTGATCAACAGATACGTGAAAAAATGTTCAACATCTCTAGCAATTAAAGAAATGTAAATCAAATCTACACTGAGATTTTATCTCACTCCAGTCAAAATGGCAGTTATCAAGAATATAAGCAACAATAAATGTTAGCAAGGATGTGGGGGAAAAGGTTCACTCAGACATTGCTGGTGTGACTGCAAATTGGTGCAACCACTGTGGAAAGCAGTATGGACATTTCTCAGAAAACTTGGAATAAAACCACCATTTGACCCAGTTATCCCACTCCTTGGTTTATACCCAAACGACTTAAAATCAGCATACTACAGTGACGCAATATGCTATAAACACATCAATGTTTCTAGCAGCTCAATTCACAATACCTAAACTATGGTGCCCTTCAAAAGATGAATGGATAAAGAAAATGTTGTATATATACACAATGGAATATTACTCAAGCATAATAAAGAATGAAATTATGGCATTTTCTGATAAATGGATGGAACTGGAGAATATCATGCTAAGTGAAATAAGACACAGTGAAAGGAAAGACTAGCAAGCCGGGTGTGATGGCACACGCCTGTAATCCCAGCACTTGGGAGGCTGAGGCAGGAGGATCGCAAGTTCAAAGCCAGCCTCAGCAATGGTGAAGCATTTAGCAACTCAATGAAACCCTGTCTCTAATAAAATACAAAAGGGGGCTAGGGATGGGGCCTAGTTGTCGAATGCCCCTGAGTTCAATCCCCAGTACCAAAAAAAAAAAAAAAAAAAAAAAAAAAAAAAATTAAGAAGGTTCTGCATAGCAAAGGAAACAATTAAGAATGGAAGCAAGTACCTAAAGAATGAGAGAGAATCTTTGCTAATTAGTCTTCAGATAGAGAATTAATATCCAGAATATATGAAGAATTAAAAAAACTTAACATCAAAAAACCAAGTAACCCAATTAATAAATTGGCAAATCAATTAAACAGACACTTCTCAAAACAAAAGGCCAACAAATATATGTAAAAATGTTCAACATAATTAGCAATTAGGTAATACAAACAAAAACCATAGATTTCATCTGCCTCCAGTTAGAATGGCAACCACCAAGAATACAAACCAGGCTTCATGGCGCATGTCTGTAATCCAAGCGACTCAGGAGGCAGCAGGATCACAAACTTGAGGCCAACCTCAGCAATTTAGCAAGGATCTAAGCAACTTAGCAAGATGCTGTCTCAAAATAAAAAATAAAAAAGTCTGTCGGTGATAGAATGCCCATGGGTTCAATCCCTGGTACCAAAAAAATAAAAAATAAAAAATGAAAAAGTACAAACACTGATAAATGCTGGGGAGGATGTGAAGAGCTTGGATCTTTCCACTTAACTTTATGTTTTATTTATGTAATTGTTGGGAAAATCTTTATTTAATTTGAAAGACCAGTAGCTAGCCCCTTTTCTCACTGATCTGAATCAATGAAAAAACAAGACATAAAAGTAAGGCAGGTGGAACCAAAATAAATTGTCTTTATAATAGATAAAGCTTTGCTTGGGGAGTTGATGTCTGAGCAAGTAAGCTTTATTTTGCTTTGTTTTGTTTTTGGTACTGGGGATTGAACTCAGGGGCACTGGACCACATCCCCAGCCCTTTTTTGTATTTTATTAGAGACCCTGCCTCACTGAGTTGCTAAGTGCCTCGCCACTGCTGAGGCTGGCTTTGAACTCATGATCCTCCTGCCTCAGCCTTCCAAGTGCTGGGATTACAGGTGTGCGTCACCATGCCTGACCTGAGCAAGTAAGCTTTGTAATAGTGAGTTCAGAGTTATTTGGATGTACCTACCCAGTTGTAGGCAGTGCTGGAACTAAGCAGACCCATCCTTTACCACCAGTGCCTGTTCCTACAGGAGCATAAGAAAAAGCATGTGCTTGCTCTCTTCAGCCATATGAGAGAGAAAAAGAGGCTAAGCTGTTCATGTCCAGTTTCCTTTTTCAAACCCGCTGATCACCCCCATGGTGGAATGAGTGCAACACTGGCAGAAGATCAGGAGCACAATACTAATAGATACACTAATGGGCTTCTGTCAAAAGGAAGAAGCATCAAGAACAGGAAAGAAGTATCTAGTGGCACTAATAGCATACTCACAGGTTAAATACATCTCTTTGTCTAAAGGGTCCCGACGGATTGATGGATAGCTCTTTCTAATATTCTTGATAAAAATTTATTTTTCCAATGCCTTATAAAGTTCAAGAAATTACCCTGACTATACTCAGAGTTTTAATAGTATCATCATTTTATCATTACAAAGCAATTATACTAAGCACCTACCTGTATGTAACCTTGGGATAGATACCTTAATCTGCCATTGTGCCACTTCTATGATTTCAAGAGAGGACATTTATTTTAATAGATTATGAAACATGAGCGTATAGATGAGTTCAGTGCTAATGAAAGTTCCCAAAGCCCATTATCTATCATTCAGCACTACTCCTAAGTTTAGTGACCAGCACATAAAGGGTCTCAATAAATGTTTTGGGGAGGGTAAGAGAATAAATGACTGTATTTTCCCCAATCCACACACTTACTTTGGTATTCCATATCTAAGTTAGTGTTTATAGGAAGGTCTTACTATTTTCAGAGAAAAATGTTCTGGAAGATTTTCAAATGGGAAAAAATTTGGTACTGTGTGTATGACTTAAAGGGAAGAGTGAAGAAGAGAAAAAGCAGTTTTAGTATAGCCAGTCGTGGTGATGACACTGTAATCCCAGCTACATGGGAGGCTGAGGCAGGAAAATCACAAGTTCCAGGCCAGTCTGGAAACTTAGCAAGACCCTAGCTCAAGGTAATAAAAAGGGCTGGGGATATAGCTCAGTGATAGAGTATGCCCCTGGGTCCAATTCCCAATAACCCCACAAATGAAAAATACATTGATCTTTTTTGCACATATTATTCTCTCCAGAGCAGTTTTTCATCTCCAGTTTCCCCTCCTCTTTTTTCCCTTTTCATCTTTTTCTTCCAGAGCTTATTTCCTTCCTATCCTTCTTCTCTTCCTTTCTTTCTCACCAAAAGAGGAACAGATATTATACAAGAAAGAACTAAATCAATTTAGAAGGTCCCATATGCACTAAAGGAGTTTGTGGTGCTCTGACCTGGGGGTTTGAGCAGATTGGAGAAGACTAAAATCTGCAGTTTTCAAAAACCAATAGCAGTATCAATAGATCTTGGCATACACCTTGCTCTCTAATGCTAAGGAATTATGTTTGGTTAGCAGTGAGTCCTATGAGTATGACAGGCAAAACTACAAAGTAGGCAAAGTTTAGTGGCTCCCATTTAGTATCACATCTGCTTCTTCATTCCTTTTTCTTCGAGGACTCCTGGTCTTTATGTTGCTGTCCTCTTGATCAAAGTTCTCCATCCTGCTTCAGGCTTGTCTTTCCCAACGCACCATGTATAAAATGCTTCCTCTTCCTCCCTGTTTCCATGTTAGTCAATAGTATCAGAGAGAAAGTGTAGGAATATGTTCTGCTAGTTTAAGCAGAAAACAAATTTACTAAAAGGCATTATCACTGGCTTGCTTTATTAGTAATTCTAGACCAGGAACACCCCACATACACACCCCAGAAAGGAGGGTGTGAAACTTCTGCTTGCATGCACAGGAGAGTGGCAAGTTCCTGGACCTTCATTCTCAGCTTACTCCAGTGATAATTCCAGCACTACAATCTCTCTGTCATCAAGAATACGAGGGACAGCACTTTCTGTGCTTTCTCCCCTTGATTGTTCCCAATGTCAATTTCTGCAATCTCTTGTCACAGGAAGACTAGGAGGCCTCTGCATGCTCAAAAGGGAAAGTGAGCATTCCCTGTGACTCCTAGCTTGATTTGTTTCAATGATAATCCTGGCTCTGCAATCTCGCCTTGGAAAGAGGTTGTGGGCCACTGTCAAGAAAAAAAAAAAAAAAAAAAAAAAAAAACCCAAAAACAAAGAAAGGCTCTCCTTGTGCCTTCTCTTCTGGCTGACCTTAGAGATAAATGCCTGAAATTTTTTATTAGAAGTAGGCAGAGGGAAAAAAATAAAGAAGAAGAAGAAGCAGGCAGAGGGACCTGTCTGTGCCTGTCAGGGAAAGTGAGTACTTCCTGCCGTTTGCTCCAGCTCGCTTCAGTGATAACTCCATACAAGAAGTCTTGCTAGGAGGGTGATGCTTCTGCTTGCTTAAGCAGGAGAATGAGCACTTTCTGCACTTTTTACCTAGTTTACTCCAACAGTAAATCCAGATCTACAGACTCCTGCATGCAGTGTCTGCACACCTCAAGCACTACAAATTTGGCATCCTTCACCTAAGGGACTGGCTCCTAAATTGCCCAATTCTTGGAGTTGATGGAACTGTGTATTTCTGAGTCTCCTAGAAAATGAAAAGGTGATTTTTAAATCTGCAAACCATAAATGGTTATCTCCCCACATTCAAAGGAAGCAATTTGATCAAATGTACAGACATCTGCCTCAGACCCTGTTCTTGGTGTAGGACAGAATTAATGGGAGATAAACTTTGGCTCTCAGCTTTTCTGTAAGGCAAGATGAAACTGGAACACATGTCTGACACCCCAAATTCTTAAGCCAAAACACAAGGGATTAGTTTCACACCTCTCAAGGCAATAGCATGACTTGAGACTCTGTAATTTGAGGGTAGAACATTTAGAACAAAAACAGTAGGTTGGACAAGTACAAAAAGTTTAGAATCACTGAGGTTCTCTGGCAAGACTGATTGGGAGGAACATCTCCTCTATAAGACTCTTACAGGAGTTAGGTAGACTTAGGTAGTTCTTTTATCTAACAAATACAGGCAAACAAGGAAAGTGAAAAAGAGGAAATATATTCCAAATAGAACAAGATAATTCTGTAGAAGTCAACCCTAATGAAATAGAGATACATGATTTACCTGGAAAGGAATTTTTTAAAAAAGTCATAAATATGCTTATCAAAGTCAGGCAAAATGCATGGACAAACTGATAACTTCAACAAAGAGCATAAGAATACATTAACTGAACTCAAAGATTCAAGAGAAGGATCAAACAGCAAACTAGATCAAGCAGAAGAAAGGACCGATGACCTGCTTAAAGGCAGGTCACTGGAAATCAACCAATTTGAGCATAAAAAGAAAACAATACAAATGAGAGAAGAGACTTACAGGGACACCATCAAATGGAATAAGTATACACATTATCAGTGTACCAGAAGGAGAAAAGAGAGAAAGGGACAGAAAAAATATTCAAAAAAATAATGACAGAATTTCCTAAGTCTAGGGAAGGAAAAAGAAATCCAGATCTAGGAATCTCAATAAACACCTAATATGATGAATCCAAAGACTCTCACACCAAGACCAAGTCACGTTATAAACAAATTGTCAAAAACTAAAGACAGAGAATATTGAAATCTGCAAGGGAAAACTGATTAGTTACATACAAGTCAGTTAGACATAATATCAGCAGATTTTTCAGCAGAAACCCTGCAGGTCAGAAGAGAATGGGATGATTAATTTAAAAAGCTGGAAGAGCAAAACTTCCCACCAAGAACACCAAACGCAGCAAATGAAATAAAAACTTTTTCAGACAAAGAAAAGCTGAAGGAATTTACCACCTTACAAAAAGGGCTAAAAGCTGAAGGAAAAGATCACTAAGTTGAAACATGAAAACATAAAACTCACCAACAAAGTAAGTAGATAGCCAAATTCAGAGCACTCATAGTGTAATGGTGATGTGAGAATCAATTATACCTCTAGTGTGAAGAGTAAAAGATAAAACTGTTATCAACAACTATAAACTGGGCATGGTGGCACTTGCCTGCAATCTCAGGTACTCAGGAAATTGAGGCAGGAGGATCACGAGTTGGATGCCAGCCTTGGCAACTTAGCAACACCCTGTCTCAAAATAAATAAAAAATAAATAAATAAATAAAATAAATAAATAAATAGGACTGGGGATGTAGTTTAGTGATAGAGCACTCCTGGGTTCAATCCCTGGTATAATTAATTAATGAACTAAAATTTTAGGTATAATAATTTTTAAAAGACACAAACTGTAAAAGATACAAAACATGTCAACAAAATTAAATTGTTCAGAGGGAGTAAAAGTGTAGTTTGTGTAAGTGATCAAAGTTATTATCAGATTAAGCTAGCCAATTATTAATGTAAGATGTTTTATGGTAACCCCAAAGCAAAAGTTTTTGGTAGATAACACAAAAGATAAAAAGAAAAGGATTCAAAGTTCATCACTACAGAGGATTATGAAACCACAAAGGAAGACAGCAACAGAAGAACAGAGGAACAAGGATCTACAGACTATCCAGAAAACAAGTAAGAAAATGGTAATAATAAGTCCTTACTTATCAATAATTACTTTATAAGCAGATGAAATTCTTCAATCAAAAGGTATTGAGGGAGCTGGGCACGGTGGCGCACGCCTGTAATCCCAGCACTTTGGGAGGCTGAGGCAGGAGGATCGCGAGTTCAAAGCCAGCCTCAGCAATGGCGAGGCACTTAGCAACTCAGTGGGACCCTGTCTCTAAATAAAATACAAAAAAGGGCTGGGGATGTGGCCCAGTGGTCGAATGCCCCTGAGTTCAATCCCTGGTAACCACACACACACACACACAAAAAAAAGGTATTGAGGGGGCTGGGATTGTGGCTCAGCAGTAGAGCGCTCGCCTAGCACGTGCGCGGCCTGGGTTCGATCCTCAGCACCGCATAAAAATAAATGCATTGTGTACAACTAAAGCAAATAAATAAATATTTTAAAAAAAAGGTATTGAGGGCTAGGGCTATAGTTGAGTGGTAGAGCACTTGCCTGGCATGTGTAAAGGCACAGGGTTCAATTTTCAGCACCACATATAAATAGATCCATGAACACCTAAAAAAATATATTTAAAAAGGTATTGAGTGGCTAAATAGATTTGAAAAACAAGGTAAAAATATATGTTGCCTATAGGAGACTCACTTCACCTCTAAAGACACAGAGAGACCAAAAATATACATATGAGAAAAGGGAGCCCATGCAAACAGAAACCAAAAGAGAGTGGGAATAGCTAGTCTTATATCAGGAAAAACAAAACAAAACAACGTTAAGTTGAAAACTGCAAAAAGAGACAAAGAATGTCAGTATACAATAATAAAGGTGTTAATTCATCAAGATAATAATTTTAAACATATATGGTGCCCCAAAACAGGGCACCTAAATGAAAATGTAATACAACATAGCAAAACCTATGGGATGCAGCAAAAGCCATTCTGAAAGGGAAGTTTATGGTCATAATGTCTACATCAAAAAGAAGACTTTTGAGATGATTAATATGTTAATTATCCTAGTTTGATTATTGCATAATATATACATGCATTGAAGTACCACATTGTACCACAAAAATATGTTCAATTATTGTGTCAATCTTTTAAAATGACAAAAAAAAAAGAAGAAAGATATCACATAAGTAACCAATGAAAAGCCTCTAGGAATTAGGAAAAAAAGTACACAGCGGGAAGAAAATAGATCAGAGCAGAAATAAACAAACTAGAGACTTTAAAAACAATACAAAAGATCAATGAGACTAAACACTGGTCTTTGAAAAGAAACAAAATTGACAAACCTTTAGCTAGACAGAGGGAGAGAAGACTCAAATAAAATGAAAGAGGAGAGATATTATGACTGATATCACAGAAATACAAAGGATCATAAGAGAGAAACATGCATAATTATATACCAACAAATTAGATACCCTAAAGGAAATGGATGAATTCCTAGAAACATGCAACCTCCAAAGACATGAATCAGGAAGAAATAGGAATTAAACAGATTGATAATGAATAAGGAGATTGAATCAGTAACAAAAAGTCTCCTATCAAAGAAAAACCCAAGGGGCTGGGGTTGTGGCTCAGCTGTAGAGCACTTGCCTCGAACATGTGAGGCACTGGATTCGATCCTCAGCACCACATAAAAATAAATTAATTAATTAAATAAAGATATTGTGTCCATCTTAAAATCTTAAAAAAAAAAAAAAGAAAGAAAGAAAGAAAAAGAAAAGTCTAAGATATGATGGGCTTACTGATGAACACTACCAAACATTTCAAGAACTAGCATCAATCCTTTCCAAACTCTTCCAAAAAATTGGAAAGGAGGAAATACTTTCAAACTCATTTTATAAGGTCAATATTACCCTGATACCAAAACCAAACAAGGTCACTACAAGAAAAGAGAACAGCAGACCAAAATCCATGATGAACACAGAGGCAGAAATCCTCAACAAAATAATAGCAAACTGAATTCAAAATTACATTAAAAAGATCATCCTCCATGATCAAGAGGAATTCATCCCAAGAAAGCAAGGATGGTTCAACATATATAAATTAATAAATGTGATACACCATATTAACATAAAGAAGGGCAAAACCCACATGGTCACTGCAGTAGATGCAGGAAAAAAATTTTGACAAAATTCAACATTCATTCATATTGAAAGACTTTCATAAAATAGGAATAGAAGGAATGTATATGTTACTCAAAGGTGAAAGCGGAACACATTTACTGTTAAGATCAGGAACAGGGGCTGGGGCTATGGCTCAGCAGTAGAGCGCTCGTCTTGCATGTGTGAGGCCCTGGGTTTGATCCTCAGCATCACAAAAATAAAATAAAGGTATTGTGTCCACCTACAATTAAAATACATATATATTTAAAAAAAAAAAAAAGATCAGAAACAAAACAAGGATGACCACTCTCACCACTTCTATTCAACATAATACTGAAGTCCTGGTCAGAGCAATTGACAATAAAAAGAGAAGTCATACTTATTGGGAAAGAAGAAATGAAATTGTCTCTGCTGATGACATGATCTTATATATAAAAAGCCTTGAACACATCACAAAAAACTGTTAGAATGGATAAATAAATTCAGTAAAGTTGCAGGTTACACATCCAGTATATAAAGATCAGTAGCATTTCTAAACACAAACAATAAACTATATGAAAAATAAATTTCATACTATTGTAAATCCAATTTACAATAGTATGAAAAAATAAAAGAGTTAAGAGTAAATTTAACCAAGGAAGTGAAAGATCTGTACACTGAAAACTATAATATTGATGAAAGAAATTGAAGAAGATATAGTTATATGGAAAGATACCCAATGATCATGTACTGAAAGAATTAATATTGTTAGTATGTCCAGGATATAGGTGATCTATAGGTGCAATACAATTTCTATTAAAATTCTAATGTAATTTTTTACAAAAATAGAAAAAGAAAATCTTAAAGTTCATATGGAACCATAATATACCCTGGATAGAAAAGAAAATCTTGAGCAAAAAGAACAAAGCTTAAAACATCACACTCTCTGATTTCAACATATATCCAACTATTGCAATTGAAACAGTCTGACATTAGATTAAAAATAAACATATCAACCAGTGGAATGGGATAGAAAGTCTAGAAATAAACCCAAGTATTTACTGTCAATTGACTTTTGAAAAAAGAGCCAAGAACACCCAATGGGGAAAAACAGACACCTCAATAAATTGTGAAAAATGGATATTCACATACCAAAGAATGAAATTGAACCCTTTTCTCACACCACATACACAAATCAACTAAAAATGGATATAAGATTTAAACAAAAGATCTGAAACCATAAAGCTGCTAGAAGAAAACAAGGAAAATGGATCCATGATGTTGGTCGGGGCAGTTTCTTGAACAGTACTTGAAAGGACTGGCAACAATAAAAGAGACAAGACTGTATAAATGAAAAGCTGCTGCACGGCAAAGGAAACAACAGAGCAAAGAGACTCCCTGCCAACTGGAAGAAAATACTGACAGACTATACAGCTGGTAAGAGGGCTAATATCTAAAATAGATAAGGAACTCTTACAATTCAATAGCAAGAAAACAAATTTAAAAATGGACAAAGGATAGGGACAGACATTTCTTGAAATAAGAACTATGAATGGCCATCAATATATTTAAAAAAATGCTCAACGCTCTAATCATCAAGGAATGCAAATTAAAACCACAATCAAATATACCTCCTACCTGATAGAATGGCTTTTATCAATAAGATAAATGATAACAAATGTTGGCACAGATGCAGAGAAAACAATGCTTGTATACTATGGGTTGGAATATAAGTACAGCCAAGTTATGATCCAGCAATTTCCCTTCTGGCCATGTATCAAGTTTTTTTTTTTTTTTTTTTTTTACTGTGGATTGAACCCAGAAGCACTTTATCACTGACCACATCCCCCAGTCCTTTTTCTTTCTTTCTTTCTTTTTTTTTGTTTTTGTTTTGAGAAAGTGTCTCACTGAGTTGCTTAGGGCCTCATTAAGTTGCTGGGACTGATCTTGAATTTGTGATCCTCCTGCCTAAGCCTCCCAAGTGGCTAGGATTACAGGCCTACACCACTGCACCTCGCCTAATTGTGTATCTAAAGGAACTTAAATTAATTCATTAAAGAGAATCCACATTCCCATGTTCATTAGAACATTGGTCACCAGAGCCAGGATATGGAAACTACCTAAGTGTCCATCAGTGGATGAAAAGACAAAGAAAATGGGGAGATCTATCTATCTATCTATCTATCTATCTATCTATCTATCTATCTATCTTATTTGTCTATCTAATCTGCCTACTATACTACAGAGCTTAACAAATAAGAAGATTCTGTCATTTGTGATAAAATAAGTGTAACTGGAGGACAGTAATAAAATAAGCCAGGCACAGACAAATTCTGTATAATCTCACTACACGTGGAATCTAAAAAAGATGAGCTCAGAAACAGAGTAGAAAGGTGGCTACTAGAGGCTAGGGAAAAGGGGAAGAGATGGAGAAATGGAATATGTTGAACAAAGGATACAAAGTTTCAGTTAGACTGGAGGAATAACTTTTAGCAATCTATTGTGCTGCATGATACCCCAGTTAATAATAATGTATTGTATATTTTGAAATTGCTAAAATAGGTTTTTTATATTCTCACTACAAAAAAATGATAAATTGTTGAGGTGACAAATGTGTTAATTAGCCTGAAGTTTTATGTAACATGTACATAGATCAAAACATCATATTGTACCCCATAAATATACACAATTATTATGTTTATTAAAACTTAAATGGAAGGGAGGAAGAAAGAAGGAAAGAGAGAGAGAAGGAGGGAGGTAAGGAGGGAGGAAGGAAGGAAGGAAGGAAGGAGGGAAAGAAGGAAAGGAACCTTAGGTATTTTACAAAATCTCCTGAAAATTGGAAGAACCAGTCTTGAAAACAGTGCCCAAATCAGATTGCAGAACTCCACAGGGAAATGTCACTGCCTGTATCACTGACTAATGTGGGGCATGGATCCTGCCAATAGAACCTCTACTATGTTTCCTGGGAGACTGGAAGCACCTGCCTCACTCTGGCTGGCCTGGGTATTGCCTGCTTTTTAATCTCTTTAACCTCCACTTCAAAGTCCTGTACAAATGTATCTGATTACAGGTGTGTAACTGCAAGGAGACTGAGAAAGTTTGGCTTCTATTCAATGTAGTAGAGAAATATATATATTCATACCTATATATATATATATATATATATATCTTTATATATGTGTGGATGGATAAATAGATATAAACTCTCAACTCCTATTGATCTGAACCTAGTATTCAGCAGATTGAAGTAATTCACGGTGATGTATGAATAAGTGATGGTTTCAACACCTCTTTGAGAATTAAGGAAGAGCTCATTAACCTAAATAAACCCTTGGTTGTGGAAATATGTATATGGAGTGAAATGATTCTACTGCAAGTATTTCTACTATTCCTTTTATTTCTTTTTTGAAATTGTGTGTTAGTTTCCTTCTTGTAAAAACCACTTTATCGAGGTAAGGATGACATGAAAAAAACTGTACATAACTGAAGTACACAACTTTGATGAATCTTTTGTTTCTTCATTGAAAACATATTTTACAGAGCTTACAGGGCACCACACAGTAAGCTAGGTAAACTTGAGGACAGCAGACCTGGTCCAAGCCCTTAGAATTCAATAATCTCATTTGAGATAAAGAAAAGTTAAATATAAATTAACACAGTAAATGTAGAAAATAGTGATCATGAGGGTATTATGCACATGTGTATATAGAAAGTATTCCTATAATGTTTACATTTAGGAATATGCATTCCCAAAATATATATCCTATTTATAGGATATTACTATACATTTTATGGGGTGCAATCGGGAGTGTTTCCTGGAGAACAACTTAAGCAGACATAAAAGAGAAATAATCTGGAAATGAAACAGAGGGAGGAGATGTATATGGTGGGAGACTCATGCAATTTGGTTTTACTAGAGGAAAACTAGCAGGCAACATGGGATGAAAGATGAAATGGGGGGGGCTGCCTCAGTAGATGAGTGGATAAAGAAAATATGGTATATATACAAAATGAATTTTACTCAGCAATAAGAGAGAATAAAATAATGGCATTTGCAGGTAAATGGATGAAGTTGGAGAATATAATGCTAAGTGAAATTAGTCAATCTCAAAAATCCAAGTACCGAATGTTTTCTCTGATATAAGGAGGCTGGTTCACAGAGTTGTTGGAAGGGGGTACATAGGATCAGAGGAACACTAGAATGGTCAACGGAAAGGGAGGGGAGGGAGGGAGTAAGGGGGGGGTTGGAAAAAAAATTGGTGGTTGAATGAGATGGATATCATTATCCTAAATGCATGATTGAAGATCTGAATGGTACTTATATACTTTGTATACAAGCAGTTGTATGTAAAAAGATACTATACTTGTGCATGATGAATAAGTAAATAAATAATAAAAAAATAAAAAAAAAAAAAAAGAAATGGGGGGGCTGGGGTTGTGGCTCAGCGGTAGAGCGCTGGCCTAGAATATGCGCGGCCCGGGTTCGATCCTCAGCACCACGTAAAAATAAATGCATTGTATACAACTAAAGCAAATAAATAAATATTTAAAAAACTGTACTCATAAAAAATCATTTAAAAAAAAGATGAAATGGGAGAGGTAGGCTAGAGGAAGATCAAAAATCACCTTCTTAACTAGAGTGTAAGATTTTAATGATCTTACACTCTAATTAAGAGAAAAACTTTAAGAATTCCAGTGGGGCCTAGTGTGGTGGTACACACCTTGTAACCTTAGCTTCTCAGAAGGCTGAGGCAGGAGGATTTCAAATTTGAAGCCAGTCTAGGCAACTAGTGAGTCCCTATCTCAAAATAAAAAATATGAAGGGCTGAAGATGTAGCTCCATGGTAAAGCATTTGCCTAGCATGCGTGAGGTCCTAGGTTCAATCCCCAATAAATCCTCTTTCCCCAAAAAAAGAATTTGAGAAGGTGATATAAGATGATCAAATTTTTTTAGGTAAATTGTTCTGGCTGGTGGGTGGAAGAAGGATTTGAAGGGGTTCAACACCAGAGATCTGGAGAATGTGTTGTTGGAAGTCATGTAGCCAAAAAATTCTGAGGCCCTGAGCTGTAGTAGTAATTTTAGGAACAGAACAAAGGGGACATGGGGGCTGGGGTTGTGGCTCAGTGGTAGAGCACTCACCTAGCATGTGTGAGGCCCTGGGTTCAATCCTCAGCACCACATATAAATAAAATAAAATAAAGGTATTGTGTCCATCTACAACTTAAAATATATATATATAATTTATAAAAAATATATAAATATATATACGTGTATATATATGTATATATATGTATACGTTATATATATATATATATATATAGAGAGAGAGAGAGAGAGAGAGAGAGAGAGAAGGGGACATGGCTAATAAATGGTGTCATCTTGGTTTTGAATAGTGACTAGTAGTCAACCAGGCAGAGAGTCAAAGAAGGACATTCATCAGACAGAGAGAAAGGGAGGTGTGGAAAAGCAAGGAGTGTTTTGAGAAATGGAGAATAATTTAGTGCGGTTGGAATACAGGATCACTACAGGGGAGGAGACTGAAGGAAATGCTGGCTTGGTTGTCAAGAGCCAGTTGATGAAGGATATTTTGTATAAAGCATAGGAGTTTAGACTCCTTGGTGGCTTATGCTTGCATACCCTCCACACCCACCCTTTTCTCCTTTGAAAGATTTAGGCTTCAAACTCCATGGGGTGCAATAAAAATCAAGCAATCATTGGTAGGAGAGTCACCACCCCTCCAGAAGTACTCAGAAACATAATCAAGAATCCTCAAACTGAGAGAGGCCCTGTAGTTCCTTTATAAACCACATTTCAATCCTGCAAACCTCCCCTCCTAAATTACCACTGTGTTACCTGAATACAGGCTGCCCTTGAAGTCCCTAATTTCATCGCATTGACTGAAGCTTTGGTGAGTCTATTATTGGAAAAGGAAGCATTTGTGCTTCAAGTACAGGAAATCACCAAACAATTAACTTCCGTGGACTCCTGGGCCTGGGTCAAATGCCTGAGTGTGATTATCTTTGTTTCATGTCAGACTATTGAGGAAGTGTTTTACAGGTTGGAATCTTGGCTTTTCTTGGTTGTTTTGAGTCAATGGAGTCCACCGTGAGACCTTAAATATGACAACTATCTACAGCAAAATGGGAATATAACAGAAAGAGGTGAACTGCAAGAAGGGAGATTTTTTAGAGAGGGTGGAAAGCTCTCTCTAAAATAATCCATAATTTGGGTATTCAGAGTCAGGAAGGGCCACTTATGCTGCCTGGAGAGAAATTAGCATGGAAAGAAAAGGAAATGGAAATAGTTATTACATGCTGTGGTCAGGAAGACTAGCCTCTCAGAGGCAGGGGAGTAGGTGTGGGTTGGACGCAGGGCTGGTATTATGGGCAGACAGGGCAGTTGGAAAACTTTCCTGATCCAGAATATGCCTCAAAGGGAAGTGCCAAAGTAACCCCTAAAAGGAAAACAAAAAATCATAAAATGAAATGAGATGACAAGAATGAACTTCCCCAATGCCACAGTATTTTTCCAATAATCCATTTTGAATGAATCATATTGCTGATTGTGGGAAACTATTCAAACCCTGGGACAATGTTATATATTAAAGTGGTACACTGGGTGTATGGCTCAGTGAAAGACCACTCACTTAGCATGCTCGAAGCCCTGGGTTCAATTCCTGGAACTGTAAAAAAAGTAAGTGGAAACTCATTATTATTATTTTTAATGAAGAAGGGAATATGAGATAAGGGTACATACAGGCCCAGTTTAGACCGATGGGAGTCTTATTTGTCCTCGTCACATAGTAACTGCTCAGCAAATGTATTTGAATGAATGAATTATCATTCCCATTTTTCAAATGAGAAAAGTGCTACCAGAGATGTTAAGCAACTTGTCCAAAATGACACACTAAACCTTCTCATTAATTGGTTTCTTTGCTTCCTCTTTTGACAATTTCTCTCCCCATCCTATTCTCTTTAGCAACCATAGTGATTGCTCTCAAATCACTAGTGGCTTTGGTTCACAGAGCAAGCAGCTTTTGGCTGTAGTCTACAGAGCCCTATTCAATCTGACCCCTGGCTACCTCTCCTCCTGATTTCCCACCATTATTCTTCTTGATCATTGTGCTTCAGCTGCTCAAACCTTCTTCCTATTCCTTAGTTTATGAACTTTTCCTGTTTCTGAGCGTTGTATTTTCCTGGAACACTTTTTCTTTAAATATTTGAAGGATCAGCTTCTTTAAGTTTCTGCACCAATTTCTTCTCTGAAGTGCCATTTAGACGGCCCTATATAAAAATAAAAATACTGTCACTCTGACTTTGTTCTACTTTAATTTTCTTCAAGGGCCTGGGATTGTGGTTCAGTGGAAGAGTGCTTGCCTAGAACATGTGGGACACTGGGTTCGATCCTCAGCACCACATTAAAAAAATAAATAAATAAATAAATTTTCTTCAAAGTATCTATCAATATCTAACATTATAAGACTTATCAGTTTCTTATCTATTTTTTCCACAAGCCTCATCAAAAGAGCTTTCAAATTATTGCTAATCTGATATATGTTTATATACCAGTGAGTTTTAATTTGCATTTCTTACTACGAGTAAAGTTGAAAATCACAGAAATACCCTTCATAACTATTTAGTAGAAATTTGTTTTTTCCTCATTTTAGTAAATATTACATATTACGTACTTTAGATCCTATCTTCTCCTTTTAGTGTTACTTTCATATTAAGTATTTTAAGTATATTTATTTTATTTGTATCTCCCCCCCCCCTTTTCTTTTCTTTTCTTTTTTCCTTTTTGAGGTGCTGGGGATCAACCCCAGGGCCTCCCACATGCCAGGCAAGCACTCTACCAGTGAGCCACATTCCCAGCCCCTATCCACCTCTCTTTTTTTTTTTTTTTTTTTAATATTTATTTATTTGCTTTAGTTGTATACAATGTGGTTTTAGTTTTACATGGTGCTGAGAATTGAACCCGGGCCGCGCACGTGCTAGGCGAGCGCTCTACCGCTGAGCCACAATCCCAGCCCCCTATCCACCTCTTTTTTTTTTTTTTTTTTGTGGTACCAGGGATTGAACTCAGGGGCACTTGTCCACTGGGTCACAGCCCCAGCCCTTTTTTTTTTTTTTTTTTAAATATTTATTTATTTACTTTAGTTGTACACAATGCAATGCATTTATGTTTACGTGGTGCTGAGGATCGAACCCAGGCCGCGCACAGTGTGAGGCGGGCGCTCTGCCGCTGAGCCACAACCCCAGCCCCCCCAGCCCATTTTTGTATTTTATTTAGAGACAGGGTCTCACTGAGTTGCTAAGTGCCTCGCCATTGCTGAGGCTGGCTTTGAACTCACAATCCTCCTGCCTCAGCCTCCCAAAGTGCTGGGATTACAGGCGTGCACCACCACGCCCGGCTTCCACCTCTTTTTGCAAAAGATTTGAGAAGTTTAAGAGACGCAAAAAATAAAGCAGTAAATTATAAATGAAAGAAGAAAATAGGCTGAGAAAAAGATGAATACTAATGTGAGATAGTAGTAATGAGCAATGGAACTCATACCAATAATGTGTCAAGGTCACAGGTTTTCTTTAAATTACTTTTCAGGCAAATGAATAATCAAATTAACTTATAGAAAAATAACAGGCATACACACCTTGAGAATGAACAGGTGGAAATGAAGGGAGCCAATCATGAAGTACTTTGAGAAAGAAAGATCAGTGGGACTAACTGCTGACAGGGTCAATGGGGGTCATCCTAAAGTTAGGATTTATGGCCATAGGTTTCTCAATGTATTTCAGAAGAGAAATTTCTTTATCAGCCACAGGCACATTAAAGTAAAATTTGTCGCTAGCCGGGCACGGTGGCACACGCCTGTAATCCCAGCACTTTGGGAGGCTGAGGCAGGAGGATTGCGAGTTCAAAGCCAGCCTCAGCCATGGCGAGGCACTTAGGAACTCAGTGAGACCCTGTCTCCAAATAAAATACAAAAAAGGGCTGGGGATGTGGCCCAGTGGTCGAGTGCCCCTGAGTTCAATCCCCGGTACCACAAAAAAAAAAAAAAAAAAAAAAAGTAAAATTTGTCCAGTCACTAACCTTATACCCACATTAACACAGGATTGACTTGTACATGAAGACCCCCCTGAGTAGGATGGCCACCAAGACAATTACAGAGAGGACCAACTAGGGTCAAAAACTCCCTTGCCCTACATGAAGGAGATAAACATCTGATCAGTAAAGACTGCAGAAGGTGGAACCCAATTCTGCTGGGAACATCAAACAGCAACAATTTTGGAAGCATCATTGTTTCATTCTGAGACACCCCATTCCCCCTACCTCTCCTGTGTTCTTCACTTGAGCCTTACTTTGCCTTCTCTTATAATGAAGTTCTCTTGCTGGACTTTTCATGTCTAACTTTAAATTTTCTTTCATCAGGACACAAAGAACCGAGTCTTGGAGGTTCAACTCCCCATTCTCCTATGACACTCACATGATAACCATTGTAAATTATTGTAATTAAGTTATAATTTTCCCCACAAACTTCTTAGTATTAACCAATATAAAATTATTTGATAATTTATGTTATAAATACAAAGATGGCCCTACATTATCCTTGGTTCCTAGTATTTATGCCCTTATATATGCACCTGTCTTTGAATATGGGTAGGACCTGTGGCTTGCTTCTAACCAATGGAATATGACAAAGATGATGATACGTCTGTGCATGATTGCGTAATGTAAGATTGTAACTTTGATCTTGCTAGTGGACTCTATGAACTCACCGGTGCTCTGATGAAGCAAGTCACCATAAGCAAAGACTTACGTGGCAGGGAATTGAAGGCTGCCTCCATTCCATTGTGGAGGACCTGAGGGTCTCCGTCGAACATCCTGCAAGAAAGTAAATGCTGCCCACAGCATGTGAGCTTGGAAGGATGGCCTTCCTCCATGAAACCCTAAATGAGACCCCATCCTCGACTGACATGTGACTAAAGCCTTATGAGAGACCTTGAAGCAGAGGACTAAGTGAAATCATGCCCAGATTCACAACTCAGAGAAATTATGAGACAACAAATACTGTTTTGTTTTGTTTTGTTTTTTTGGTACCGGGGATTGAACTCAGGGGCACTCGACCCCTGGGCCATATCCCCAGCCCTTTTTTGTATTTTATTAGAGACAGGGTTTCACTGAGTTGCTAAGTGCCTCGCCATTGCTGAGGCTGGCTTTGAACTTGCGATCCTCCTGCCTCAGCCTTCCAAGTGCTGGGATTACAGGCGTGTGCCACCGTGCTTGGCAACAAATACTGTTTTAAGCCATTCAGTTCATGGTAATATTGTTACACAGCAACAGAAAGCTAGTACAATTAAAATGTAGGAGATATCACATTTCATTATTTTCCTATGTTAAATTCAATTCATTGAACCTATTAAGTGATAATTTAACCTGTAATCTTTAGAGGGCTCTACCTTATCCTTCATAAAAGAAACTTACATAATTTAAGAACACCAATAGACAGGAGTGTGAAGAGAGTCCTTAATCCATTTCTTTGCTGATGAGAGGCACATTATCCAAATTATTGATGCAATCCATTTAAAGGTAAAGCTAACATCTACTCCCTCTTGGCCAAATTCAGCAACTGGGACTTCACTCAAGAGGGAAGGCTGCAGCTTAGGGTTCAGATGCACACAAAACCATGTCCCTAAAAACTCCTGCTAGTTATAGGCCTGTGAGGAAGCCCAGTGTTGATCCCCACAGCAGGAGGACCTATGACAGCCCTTTTTCCTACTCTAGAAATCATCTGTAACCCAGTCCCTTCTCTCTTAACTCCAGAAGATTTTATCCTGAAGGTCAATCCAGCAAGTCTCCAAGACCCTGGATTTAAAAAACAATGTTTTCTTAACTCAGTGAAGGGAGCCTGGACCTCACTAAACAGAATACAAAGTCCTAGCTACCCTATTCTAAGAAAGAGGGGGAAATGATCTCTCATTCTTTTGTGATGATTCCTCAGCAACTAGAAGTCGTTTAATGTGTCGCTGAAGTTACTAACCGCACAGTCGGCCAAGGCAAGATGAAAACACATGCTCAATCATGAAGTCCTAATTATTGTGAAAGATTCCATTTCCTCAAGAAAAACAAGACTAGTTCTAAATCCTACCGGGAATCTTTCATTTTAAAAACTAAAAGGGCAGCAGTTCTAAGGTTTGTAAATTATAATCTACATAAAACCCAGATGTAGATGAAATCCATGCTAGTGACCCTGGGCTTAGGCTAGTTGGGGCACAGGATACCCCAAAACATTTGTAGGTAGGAGAGGATTGGATATGTGGTAGGAAACTGTTTGGTGAAGGGGCTTGAAGACATTGTAAAGGAGATATATTTAAAAAAAAACAAAAATAGATTTTTTTTTTTTTTTTTTTTTTTTTTTTTTTTTTGCCAGTGCCAAGGATCAAATGCAGGGCCTTGCACATGTCAGGCAAGTATTTTGAGCTGCACTCTCCAGTCAAATGTAGACATTTATGTTTACAAACTTTAAAAAATAATTTATACTGTTTACCACTGTGGTCTTATCTTATTATAATTTCTGAGGCTCTTCTTTTTTTGTTCTTTTTAAGTATATTAGAAAACATTCCATATTATCTATTAAACCAAATCCAGTTTTTTTCACAAAAATATGAATTTAGTTTTACAGCAGTTCAAAAAAATGCCCCTCCCCTTTTTCCCCTTGGCCATTTTTTCTGATAATGCTGTATTATTCCTCCCACTCAAAAGCCAAGAATGACATTCAACTACTTCCTCCCCCTACATACTTACAGGAAAGAATAGAAACAATTCTGTCAACTCCAGCTGGGGCAGCACAAATGCAAGGAAGCTTTTCTTAGAATTTTGAATCCTGCATGATTCTCAGTGTAGGTGCTTTCCAACAATTTGGTTTTATTTTTCTTGAATTTTGTTCTTGCTGCAGAAACCCTCAATTGTCTAACACTGGTGGCATTTAGTAATCTTTGCCAAGCTGAATTCCAGTGCAGTTGCTTGGAAGGTTTTAATGACCAAGAAAGAAGGTTTTGTAAACCTCCTTGTTTGGTGCAATGGGAATTTGCTCAGGAAGCATGAGTCAGGCTCCCTCGATACCTCTCAGCAAAATAAGTTGATCTATTTCCTTTAAACTGAAGGCAGGACAACAAATATGACCATCATACTTGTCCCCACCCTTGTACAAGTTAAATCTGCAGCATTACAGGAAGCAGTGTTTGCCTTAGGAAGTGTATGTATTTCTGATTGCACTCACGGTCATTTTGGTGGTAAGCAAACAAAAATGTTTAATTTTAATAATTATGCATCTATTTTAATACGTATTAGAATAATATTGCAACATGTCAATCCATAAATTCCATGGATGTTATTGCCTAAGGTTTGGCTAAATAATAACAAAAGAAGTCCAAGGAAAATAGGAAGTAAATGATAATATAATTGGCATGCAGATATAGTCAAATCCTAAATAATGATGTATGAACAGCCAATGTTTTAGAAACACTGTCCAACTAAAATATACTGGGATTTGTCTCAAGGTAGAACTATTTTGAATTCATAGTCTTGCTACTGAATAATTGTGTGCTTTAAACAAATTCACAAACCTCTCTAACCCTCAATATCTTCATTATATAAGGATAACTCTTACCTTATAGAGTTGTAAAGCAAACTTACTTGTATTAAATCTAGTTTTTAAAATAAGCATAGTGTGTGCTAATTAAAAGGTAGACATTGATAGTTTCTTATCTGATTCTTCTTGACTCTGTTTATTGTCATTTATCTTAAATAAAAAATCTTGTAGCTTTAAAGCAAGTAACTAGTTCTCCTGTCCAACACTGGTGTCAGAAAATGCTGGTACATCTGAGAAACAGAGAATCTAATGAATAGGGCACTGTTTTAGGAAAAAGGAGATCTGACTTTCTCCTTGAACTTCCTGCAACAAGTGACTTAACTTACAAAGCAACAACGAAAGTAAGCATGTGACTATCTGCTTTGGGCCTGAAAAAATAAACCATCTCACTCTTTTTCGTGATGTGTGTGTTTGATTGTCATGGGATTGTTTTCTGAATTAGGAGGCTATGATTCAAATTCAGTTCAGGTCAGCAAACACTTTTTTTTCAGGACTTAATATGTATCAGGCACAGTGCTAATTCTCTGACATAAAAATTAAAAAGGCAAGGTTTCTGAGCTTTACACATTCAATAAATATTTATGAGGTACCTACTGAGTAACAGAAACTGTGAGTCTTGGGGAATCAAACAGAAACACTCATGGAATTATTGCACTCACACTCAGGTAATTTATAGTATGGAGATGATTATTAGTCAGTGTTGTATTGATAAGGGTTTAGCAACCAGTTCTCAAAAAATAAATAAAAACTACTAATAAACATGTGCCCGTGTGCACCATATTTTACTAATATAAATGCACAAAATATATAAATAATAATATATATAAAATAATCTTTATTGTAAAATCATTATGACCAATTGATTCTCATGGAATGATTTCTTTTTTTTAATATTTATTTATTTGCTTTAGTTGTATACAATGTGTTTTTAGTTTTACGTGGTGCTGAGAATCGAACCCTGGGCTGCACACATGCTAGGCGAGCGCTCTACCACTGAGCCACAATCCCAGCCCGATTTTATTGGTTTTTGCTGAATTCTGGCATCTATAGTTACAACCGACAAATGAGTGTGGTTTGTCAATGAATGCTGGTTGATATTTTCATTTAAGTTTAAGTATAAAATGAAAGTGAAAAAAGAAAAAGGAAAGGCAGAGCTTCACATGTCTGTCAGAGCCCAAGTGATCTCTTCACTAAATGCTGTAATAGTTTTTGAATGCTGAAGATTTTCTTCATTTTTTGTGCTACTCACAGTCTATACATACATACTTCTAAGTTTAATTTGTATCATTAATATTTTCTCCATTACTTTCTAGACAGTGAAAAGAACAACAATGATTCTTTATGTGTAGTACTTTCTTATTTCCATGGTGTAAACATTCCCACTATTGACACTTTTAAGCTACAAATATGCCTTCTTTAAATATAAAGGGGGAAGAGATAAGGCACACCACTAATAGTTCCACTATAAAGATACTGTAGATGTAACTAACCTGAAGAATATAGATATTAGGGGCTGGGGTTGTGGCTCAGTGGTAGAGTGTTTGCCTAGCATGTGTGAGGCACTGGGTTCGATCCTCAGCACCACACAAAAATTAATATAAATAAAATTAATAAGAGGTATTGTGTTCATCCACAACTAAAAAATATTTTTAAAAAAGAATATAGATACTAGTAAGTTCACCAAAATAATTAGGAAGTGATGAGTACCTTTGTCTTTAATATAATTTATTTCATTGTAAGTTGTAATAAACATGGTGAATTTATTTAATTTTTTTTTTTTTTTTTTTTTTTTTTTTTTTTTTTTTGTGGTACCGGGGATTGAACTCAGGGGCACTCAACCACTGGGCCACATCCCCAGCCCTTTTTTGTATTTTATTAGAGACAGGGTCTCACTGAGTTACTAAGTGCCTCGCCATTGCTGAGGCTGGCTTTGAACTCGCGATCCTCCTGCCTCAGCCTCCCAAAGTGCTGGGATTACAGGCGTGCGCCACCACGCCCGGCTTATTTAATTTTTAATAATTTTTTAACAACTGACTCACAAAATTCCTGAAAAATAAAACCATCTACTCTTGTGACCCAGTAGGAGCTGGCTCCAGCACTAATGTTATAAAATCTTGAAATATTAACATTTGTATGTTTTCTTCTCTGTACTTTAACTTTTTGCCCGTAGCTCAGAGGTATCCATGCTGCCTTGAGAAGAAGTATGACTGCTATTGTGAGAACAAAAACATCCAAAATCTAAGGTCCCACCACACAGTAGATCTAACACATGCATTCACCACAAGGTGTCTTTCCAAAATCCTAGTAAACTGACCCAAGAAAAGACATAAGCCAAGAAGGACTGAGAGAATGAGAAAGGAGACAACACAATAATGTGGGAGCAGGTGAATAAATAAGAACAAATATTTCAGTCTTGGGAAAATTCAAATCTCAATTTAAAGAGAAGGGAGGTAAGCTGTTAAAATAAAATTTTTATTTTTATTTTTAGTTAAACATGACAGGACAGTATATTTTGACATATAATACATACATGGAGTATAACTTCCCATTCTTTTTTTTAAAATATTTTTTGTAGTTGTAGATAGACAGAATGCCTTTATTTTACTTGTCTATTTTATTTGTTTTAAAAATATTTTTTAGTTGTAGTTGGACACAATACCTTTATTTTATTTATTTATTTTTATGTGGTGCTGAGGATCGAACCCAGGGCTTCACACCTGCTAGGCAAGTGCTCTGCCACTGAGCTACAGCCCCAGCTCCAACTTCCCATTCTGTGGTTGTACACTGTCATGTTAAAATAAAATTTTCAAAAAAGGGGAGGTAGTAACTAGTTGATTCATGCTGTGAAACGAATCCCTCGTCTCTCTCTCTCTCTCTCTCTCTCTCTCTCACACACACACACACACACACACACACACAGAGATCTCTCTCACACACACACACAAACAAAGAGAGAGAGAGAGAGAGGGAGAGAGAGTGCTAAGGAAGTGGTGGAATGAAAAGATAACATTGAGGGAAATCTCTTAGAAAGTAGAACCAAAAAATAAAAATGAAAGCTAAAAAGAGATGGAAAACCAAAAAGAAAATTGAAAACTTAGTTTACCATCTAAATAATAAAGGAAAGAATAGAGAAAATAAAGGGGAGGTGACTCTCAAATTCAGGAAAATTTCCCTCAACTGAAAGACAAGACTTTCTTTCTTTCTTTCTTTCTTTTTTGTACCAGGGATTGAACTCAGGGGCACTCGACCACTGGGCCACATCCCCAGCCCTTTTTTGTATTTTTATTAGAGACAGGGTCTCACTTTTTTAGTTGTAGTTGGACACAATACCTTTATTTTATTTATTTATTTTTATGTGGTGCTGAGGATCGAACCCAGGGCTTCACACCTGCTAGGCAAGTGCTCTGCCACTGAGCTACAGCCCCAGCTCCAACTTCCCATTCTGTGGTTGTACACTGTCATGTTAAAATAAAATTTTCAAAAAAGGGGAGGTAGTAACTAGTTGATTCATGCTGTGAAACGAATCCCTCGTCTCTCTCTCTCTCTCTCTCTCTCTCTCTCACACACACACACACACACACACACACACACAGAGATCTCTCTCACACACACACACAAACAAAGAGAGAGAGAGAGAGAGGGAGAGAGAGTGCTAAGGAAGTGGTGGAATGAAAAGATAACATTGAGGGAAATCTCTTAGAAAGTAGAACCAAAAAATAAAAATGAAAGCTAAAAAGAGATGGAAAACCAAAAAGAAAATTGAAAACTTAGTTTACCATCTAAATAATAAAGGAAAGAATAGAGAAAATAAAGGGGAGGTGACTCTCAAATTCAGGAAAATTTCCCTCAACTGAAAGACAAGACTTTCTTTCTTTCTTTCTTTCTTTTTTGTACCAGGGATTGAACTCAGGGGCACTCGACCACTGGGCCACATCCCCAGCCCTTTTTTGTATTTTTATTAGAGACAGGGTCTCACTGAGTTGCTAAGTGCCTCGCCATTGCTGAAGCTGCTTTGAACTTGTGATCCTCCTGCCTCAGCCTCCCAAGTGCTGGGATTACAGGCGTGCTTCACCACGCCTGGCTAAAGACAAGATTTTCTAGAGTGAGAGGACCCACAAATGCTCAGCACACTAGATCTGAAAAGACCCACACCAAGACACCTCATGAAAAATTTTACTTATTTATTTATTTTTTAAAGTTGTAGGTGGATATAATACCTTTACTTTATTTATGTGGTGCTGAGGATCGAACCCGGGCCTCACACATGTACTCTACTGCTAAGCCATAGCCCCATCCTGGAGAAATTTTGTTTACTAGGGACAAAAAGGAGTTCCTAACCATTTCTAAAAAAAAAAAAAAAAAAAAAAAAAAGGTGGGGGCAGGGGGGTGAAAAAGAGGCCTGAAAGAACTAGAATTACAAGGAATTGACTCTTTATCAGCAATGTTTCATGCAAGACGACAATGGAACTATGTCCAGAATTCCAAGGAAAAGGGATTCCACCTAGAATTCTATATTCAGCAAAACTTTCATTCAAGTGTGATGATAGAATAAAGACATTTACAGATGTTCATGCTCTTAAAATTGTTCTGAACATTCTTAAAAACCATTGGAAGGTATGTTCCACAAAGCAAGGAAACAAAACAAGAAAGAGAGATAGGATGCAGAAAATAGAATATGCAGCCCAAGGAGAAGAAAGGAATCCCCAAGCTAAGCATAAAGGAGATAAGAGAGTGACTCCTATACCTATTTCTAGAAAGCAACCTGTTCTTGTTGGGGCAGGAAAACAGAGGGCTTGAAGAGGGGTGTTGATCCAACATGAATAAATAGAAGAAACAATCTGAAGTATTTGAACATTACAAGAGAAAAGTTATTAATACTGGAGGAATGCTTTGGGATAAATTAGTTATAGGTGTGCAAATGATAAAGAGTGATGATTATTAGTTCCAGAAAAAAAATTTACAAGGAAGGAAATGTAATCATTGTTCCCTGTCTGGTCATATTGAGTTAACAAAGAGTTGCAGAATAATATTATCATAGAAGGAGATATGGAGTAGAAGAATTTATGAGAATATGTATGTAGTGAGGAATGGGGTGAATTGTAAGCTTAATCTTCATGCTCCACAGGAGGAAGCCAAGGATATAAAACAGCAATCTCCAAGTAGCAACAATACAAGAATGTTCCTTTCAACCACAAGAATGGCATCAAAATTTTAAAGGGTTGCACCCCATGTATGTACAATATGTCAAAATACACCCTACTGTCATATATATCTACAAACAACAGATTTTAAAAAATGTTCTTTAGGAAGACAGAAGCCTATACTAACAGAACCGTTAATACAGTTAATACAATTAAAAAATATATACATGTTGCCTTTTAGTGGGGCCTGGAGGTAGAAAAGGAGGAATGGTGTATTGCTTTTTTTTTTTTTTTTTTTTTTTTTTAATTACAAGCCTTATTTGAAAACTCTTTACAAATATAAATTATTGTTTTAAATGAAGAAACAATCAGCATTTATTTTCCTTTTTTTCTCAAGTCATCTTTTGAAAATAAATGGAATGCTGCGAGGAAACTGATGGTATGTAAAGAAAGTCTCAGCCTTAATCATTATGTAGGACTGAGGGTGGTAATTGCCAACCTCATTACAGAAATAATTATACCCATGATCATTATGAAGGAAAACCATAGCGAATTGTGGACATATAATAAGGGAACTCAATCTCATCTGGGGTTTGTGGAGGGGTTTTTTGCAGAAACTTACAGTTTACTCAAAGAGAAAGGGTATAAGTAATTTCAACACAAATGCAACACATAGATAGAAGTCTCCAATAGGGTGCTGGGAATACATAGGAGGGGCATTGAGCCCAGCATGGATGGATCAGGCACTTGCTGGAATAAAGAATAGCAAAGGATGTGGAGGAGATTACTGGAGGATTTAGAACAATAATCAGGTGTTTCAGGAAGGTTTTGAGCCTTTACATTCATAGGTCAAGAGTTTCAAGACAAAATTTGTTTTTAATATTTATTTGTTTTGTTTTAGTTGTACACAATGCCTTTATTTTTTTTAATGTTTATTTATTTGTTTTAGTTGTACACTCTGTGTTTCTTTTTATGTGGTGCTGAGGATCGAACCAGGCCGCGCATGCGCTAGGCGAGCACTGAGCCACAATCCCAGGCCTCAAGACAAATTTTTTTTTTTTTTTTTTTTTGGTACCCGGGGATTGAACTCAAGGGCACTCGACCACTGGGCCACATCCTCAGCCCTTTTTTTGGTCTCACTGAGTTGCTTTTTGCCTTGCCATTGCTGAGGCTGGCTTTGAACTCCCGATCCTCCTGCCTCAGCCTCCCAAGTGCTGGGATTACAGGCGTGCGCCACCGCACCTGGCAAGACAAATGTTTTTCACTCAATAATTTGAATCATATTTTGGGCCCTTGGGGCAGGGGGGAATACTGGGGATTGATCACAGGACCTCACACAGCTAAGCAGATACACTACCACTGAGCTACATCCTAGCTCCTTGTATCTTTTTTTTTTTTTTTTTTAAAAAACAGCTATTTTTAAAGTACTGATGTAGAAAAACGATTTATTTGGGTCCTAGTGTATTTTTTTGTAATTGATATCCCTTCTCTTGCCCTAGAGGGAGTATTAAAAAATATTCACCTTAATCCTCTCTCTACCTCTATCTCTCACTCTTTAAACTTTAATGCATTTATTTCAAATCCACTCATTTTTTTTTTTTTTTTTACAACAAGAGTATGTATTATTCACTGGTAAATGCTTTATGCTTTAAATTTACAAGTATCACATTTACAGACTTGAAAACATTTCAATTAAATGAAAAAAGTACAAAATCTTATTTCTTTTTTGTCTTTTCATTCAAAGTATTTAACATTTTTACAGCCATCCAGACTTTTAACCTAAACAGTCACAACTGCAGTCTCATAAGTTTAATAACACAGCCACTTCCTAAGTTTAATTATTTTAACAACCCTGACTCTTTAAACTACTCTGAACCAAGAGTTGAATGATGTTAGCCAATAAAGACCAAGTTCCAAAGATGGTGGAATGAGATGGACATCATTACCCTAGGTACATGTGTGACTGCACACATGGTGCCATGCTACTTTGTGTGCAACCAGGGAAATAAAAAGTTGCACTGCAATTGTGTACAATGAATCAAAATGCATTCAACCTAATTAGAATTTTTTTTTTTTTTTAAAGACCAAGTAAGTTCCAGCAATGCCATTCTTGTTGCCAGTTATTGCCAATCCCAAGACTCTCCAGGCTTGCTCCAGTCTGGCTCTTCGATCATTTATCCAGCAGCTTCTGGGCTTTGTTTCCTCTTCTAGTCATGTGTCTCCTTGCCTCCTAGATTTGATGACATTTGCTTTCTTCTCTTTTGACTCTTGACCCAGAATCTTACCTTCCCCAGAGAGATTTCATGGGGGCTGGGAAAGATTTCAAAGATGAGACTTCATTCTGCAGATTAAAGTTTTTGTAGACATTATTTAGGGTCTGTAAAACCATAGTTCACTAACTATTCTCTGTGCAGTGGTACGGTTGGTGATTCTTGTTCTTTTCTTCTTGTTCTAATTTTTCTCTAATAAACACAAGAAGCAGCAAGAATAACAGTAAATTTGTAGGAAGTGCTTCTGCTTTTCTTCCATAGTAAAATTTCGGGTTTTTAAATTTTTAATTTTTTTTGTTAAATATTTATTTATTTGTTTTAGTTGTACACAATGTCTTTATATTTTTTTTATGTGGTGCTGAGGATCGAACCCAGGCCGCGCTCGCTAGGCGAGCACTCTACCGCTGAGCCACAACCCCAGCCCCTCATTTTATTTTTTATCTTCGATTAACATGTAACAATTGCATATATTTATAGGGCATGGTGTAGTATTTCAACACATGTATACAGACCACATTGATCAACTTAGGGTCGTTAACATTTCCTTCTTGATCATTTCTTTATATTTGGAGTCTTTTACCTCTGTTCTTCTAGTTCTTCACAAAATATATAAAAAGTTATTGTGAATTATAGTCATCCATTGTACCATGGAACACTGTAACTTGTTCCATATATTTAGCTGTGTTTTGGTACCCATTATCCAACCTCCCTCCATCTTCCTTCTCCCCAGCCTTTCTCAACCTATCTAGTAGTAATATTTTATTTTAACAAAAGAGTCTATGGCAAAAACGAACAAGTACTTTTCAAATTCCTTATACATTCAGTATTTCATTTAATCCTCAAAACAACAAAGATCACTTTTTAAAATTCCATTTGAGAAATAAGGATATGATAGCCACAGTATATTGACTGAACCTCTTTTAAATACTAGTTCATGTTACTTAAGGAACTAGAATTCAAGATCAGGCATACTTTTGATGCAAATTTGGGAATTCAAGGTTGTAATTTCTTATGGTTACTAAAATTTGAGCCCCAATTACATTTTTATTTTGACAACATTCATATCTCTCCCTGATCTCTGTGACCACCAGTATCACATTACTCTTCCTGAGGATTAATTTTTCTAACCGTGGGCCAAGAGTTAAAAAGAAGAAGGCAAATGTCATAAAATCTTTTCTAAATTAAAAATTGAGATTTTTAATCTAGCAAAAAAGTCCTTTTTTTTTTTTTTTTTTTTTTTTTTCTTATTCAAATACATGAGTTCATTTACAGGAAAAATCTTCCAGGATTTAAAAGTCAAAATCCAATAAGGGAATGACCTTTGTTATGGAAAAACAAAGAAAGAAATCAGGTCTTTTTTGGAAAATCTGGGACATTGAATTGTTAGGCATAATATGTGTTCCCCTAGGGACATAGGTCACTTTCAGTATTTGCCAAAGCATTAGATCAGCCAGACACTGGGAAACATTTCTAAGCTTGAACAACTGAGCTGCTTCCATGTGCTTTAGTGAAAGTTTAAAACTCCTCTGGCCCTATTTTATTGAACATACACCTTCAACGATACAACATCTCTCTCACAGGATATTAGTGAGAGAGTGGCCATCTACATAACAGTTGCTTTGGTGCTTGTAGTACTTGTATAGTATTTACAGTTGTCTTAAGGTAGTAAAACTGCACTGATTAGAGATCTTGAAAGGGGCTTGGAGAAGTAGGAGGAGTTTGTAATCTGAAGAACAAAGAAATGAATTATTCAACTGGCTAAAAGTGTGTCAATCTTCTCTGCTTCACAAATACTCTAGAAACAAGGGGGTAGACTTCAGATCAAACACAAAAGCTCCAAAAGAAAAAAAGAAAGAAGCAATTTGTTGTATAATAATCAGAAAAAACAGTTAAACATTTTTTAAAGCCCTGAAACTATTAGCCAGAGAGAATTATCAAAATTTTGAAATATAGCTTTCTAGACTTTATGTACATATATACTTAGGTATAATAAAAACTATTCATTAATATATCTTGAATATATTTCTATGTCAACAAATAAGATACTAAAATGTCATGGTAGTTACTATATAGTATTTTATTAAGTAAATTTATAATTTGCATAGAAAATTTTTTTCTGATTTTTGACATTTATAAACATTAAAATGATAAACATTTTCATAACCAACATCTTTGGAAGACTTTATTAGCTCCTGAAGATAAACTCTAAGAAGTACAATTGTGGGCTGGGGATATAGCTCAGTTGTTAGAGTGTTTGCCTTGCATGCATAAGGCCCTGGGTTCAATGCACCACACACACACACACACACACACACACACACACACAAAGTACAACTGTAGGGAGTATTGGTTAAGAATCTTTGGTTGCAAGAGACAGAAACCCAAACAGAATTAGCTTCAGAAAAAAAGGAAGATTTATTGACTCACATTCTTTTAATATTTTTTTTTAAGTATCGGAGCTTTTGTTCATTTCCTAAATCAAAACATGGATCTGCTCAAAGAAAGCAATAGGGAATTTGGGGATTTTTAAAAAGCTCTCACCTCAGGTAGTTCCTCATACATGTTTTTGATTAATACTCAACTGAACAATAAAGGAGGGACCCTCTAGGGATGTCTGCCGCAATCTCCTCTCTTGTATTCTGCCCTGAAAACCCCAGCTACTTTGCTTTCCTCAGAACCCTGAGCCCATTTCTTCAACTGAGAGAAACCTTGAGAATCCCCTTGGATTTCCCTCTTTGTAATATAGTATGGAAACTCTCTCTAGGTAGTAAAATGGGTCAGTCATAGAACACACCTTATCAATGTTGTCTTTCAGGGGTCACTGACCTGTACCAACTGATATGATATTCAATGTTTGAAAACCATAGTTTCATATATTTTGTCTGGTTTTTAAATTGTTTCATATGGGCAGGTAAGTCTGGTCCCCGTCATTCTGTCTTGGTCCAAAGTGAAGTCTCTAACTCAACAATTAATTTTCAAGTCACTATTATGTGCCAGGTACTTGGGATCCCTGCTCTTGTGAAGCTCATGACCAAACCACAGAAAGGTTAGAAATAGATCTAGCTCTAGCCACACAGGATCCAGGGTTATAAATGCTACCAGACTTCAGGATTTCTGTATATCTCTTTTCATATCTTGTATCTCTGTATCTTTCTTCAGTGGTTTCAATCTTTTTGTTTTGTAGATGATCTGAATTCATGAATAGTAAGTACACAACCAAGGCAACCTAGAATTATGATCTTTTAAACAGTCATTTTAGAAAAAAAGCAAATCTTCTCTCCCATCTCTCTCTTTTTCTCCTTCCTTCACTCTCCCTCTCCCTCAGTGCCCCCTCTCTTTAGAAGGTTTGGAGATTGAACCTAGGGTCTCCCATATGCTAGGCAGGTGGTCTATCATTGAGCCACACCCCCCCAGTATGTGAATCTCCTTTACTTAGCTTCTATTTGAAAAATCTCTAGGAAGGAACCAAAACTCCACCCTATGAATGAATTAACAACTGTGCTAGAGGAGGGAGGAACTTAAATTGACACATCCCTGGATCATATGCCTTCTTTTGTGGCCAGGGGTCTGGAATCTATTACAAGACAGAGCCACAAGGGAATTATCAACAGAGCAGCCATCTCAATTTGTGTTTATAATTCTAGGTGTACTAATTTTAGAAACTTCCAAAGTGCCTTGAAATGATTTCAAACTTCAACACATTAACCTCTGGCTAGTGCTAGGTCAAATGTTTGCCTATTACAGTGCATAAAAAAGATAATGTAGAAATAAGCTTAATATTTGAATGAATGTGGTACAAATAAACAGTAAATTGTAGAAAGAAACATCTGAGGCTCCAGAGGAACAAAAGAGAACTCTGAAGAGTAAAGGAGCCATTATGAGGTTAGTTTAGGAAACACTATACAGAAAACCTATGATAAACTTTTCTCATGGACCCAGTGCAGGAAATTCTTACAACATTTAGACTAACCATGTCACAGCCTGGCCAAGAGAAAATTTTATTCTCAGAGTCCTCTTTGTCTAGTTCTCCCACTGTTTAGATTTCTCAACTAATTAGTTATCAAGTCCTGTCATTCTACGTTTTGAATCTGTCTACTTCTCTCAACCTTCACTGACTTCTTTTTGCCTAGGACAGTCATCTCTCATTTGGATTATTGTAGGTCTTCTAACTGGCTTCCTAACTCAAGTCTTTCTCCCCGTAATGGATACTTGTGTTGGCTGTCCAGCATCCATTTCTGATCCTTCTTGGTAGCAGAACCTCAAATTTCCTTTTGGAAACACCCTTACTCTATTCTCAACCATAAAATTTGAGTAGGATTTAACCTCACCCTCTGTTCGAGGAATGGGTTCTGATTATGCCAGCTCTTCCTGAATTCCTATTAAATTAGTGAATTTATTAATTCACTTGGTGAATTCATCTACACTCTTCACCATACTGATTTTTTAAAATATTTATTTATTTGCTTTAGTTGTACACAATGCATTTATTTGTACGTGGTGCTGAGGATCGAACCCCGGCCGCGCACGTGCTAGGCGAGCGCTCTGCCGCTGAGCCACAATCCCAGCCCCATACTGATTATTGAAGAAGACAAAATAAAATGTGTATAGAGGCTTCTGGGTAGGACGTTTCTTGCTCTGAAAAGGGAGGTCCCTCTTTCTGCTCAACATGCACAAGGGAAACTTTTGGCAGAGATCATGAGGGGAGCCAATCTTATGAAGTAGACAATGCAGAAATCAAACAATAGACATGGAAAGAGAGGATGCCATAGTTTACCATTCCTCTGAACTTTTCACTTATATAAGCCAATAAACTCATCAATTGGTTAAGCCACTTTTGGTTAGGTTTTCTATAATCTATAGCTGGAAGCATCCCACCTATTCTTTATTTCAATCCATTTTTCATTCCGTATTCAGAACTGATTATGTGAGTAAATTCTCAGAGAGGAAAAGAACAAATTGCTAGACAGTGAAATGAAGGATTGTAGAGAGCTACCTTATAATGTTAAGGTTTGGAGTTGAAATGTCTCTCAAAGGCTCATATATTGAAAACTTGATTCTCAATGCAACCATGTTGGAAGCATGAGATCAAATATACACTGAATGAATCAATAGACCAAGAATGAACATGGAACTCAGAATCACAGTGAAAGCAAAAAGTGTATTTTAAGAGAGAATGGCATTCCAACAAACCTAGCTTAAATGTCAACCTAATGCTACTGATGTTAAAGAATCTGGGTATCTTTTTTTTTTTTTTTTATTGGTGCTGGGGATCAAACTCAGGGCCTTGTGCATGCGAGGCAAGCACTCTACCAACTGAGCTATATCCCCAGCCCTGAATCTGGGTACCTTGAGCTAAATTCCAATTAGATAGGTAGGGCTAAGAGAGTAAATGTGAAATCTGACAGCCCAAATAGTGTGCCTTTCCGATCAATTTTTCAATGACTTTCCTTACTTAATGTTCTGTTAACTCCACCAAGTTTATGCCCATGCATTGTCTATCATTTTGGAATTTTCTTATTCGTTATTTCGACAAATGTTTATTCACTACCTCCTTTATTTATGCATTGCTATAGATGTGTGAGATAGTATGAATAAAATGTGATCCTGTAAGGAATTTACAGTCTAGGTAAAGAGATACATGTGTAAACAAATAAATTATAATACTAATATTGTGATAAGTGCTAGAAGAAAATAGTAATTATTTCTTTCTTCAGACATGAGTTATTATTAATCAGGAGTCTCTCAGTCGCAAGTGACAGAAACCCAATTTCAAACAGCCTAAGCAGAAAATGAAATCTATTGGCTCATGTAATTAGGAATTCAGGAATAGAGGTGAGCTGAAGGACTCATATAATATTGTTGGATCTATGTATCTCTTTCTGGATTTATTTCTTGCTGTGTGGGCCCCACTGTCTTCTTCCAAAGTCGCCACCACCTTTATGAGGGAACTGGGTTTTCCCCAGCTCTTAGGCCTGTTGGCTGCTGATGGCTCAAAGTTAAGTCTCCCTCTGTGAATTGTCCTTAGACAAAGGGAGCACCCCACCTAAAGTTAAGACTCCTCCCTCAGGGCAGCATTCATCCAAAGCAGGTCAGTGAGGGGTACTGAAGGGGAAGCCCAGGTATGGGATCAGGCGAGGGGGTCTGAGGAACTTGAGAAGGTCTGACTGTTGGCAGAACAGTTTTGTGAAGAAGAGAGTTGAGTTTATTTTTTTCATTTCGGAGAAATGAGGAAGAAATAGAACAAGGTAAAGAATACAAAATGAAACAAAAATACTGTTTCAACTGGTGAAAGACCAAGATCCTTGCCCTGTAATCCCACTCTGGGGCTCTGTTAGAGCTTCCAGGATTGCTTGGGTGCAAGTGGGTTTTTTTTTTTTTTTTTGTGTGTGTGTGTGTGTGTGTGTGTGTGTGAGAGAGAGAGAGAGAGAGAGACAGACAGACAGACAGAGACAGAGAGAGGGGGAGGGAAACCTGTGAAGAGATTGGTCTTCCCCTTTGGCCCAGGATTGGATGGAACCATAGAGCACAATAATATTTAGGAGTTCAGAGGCATATTTTGAGGTTATAAGTCCTAGAACTTTGCACAAATATTGGGTAAAGCTGTAAGCTCTATAGGGTCTAAGGTGTAGCTGGTGAATATGACTATATTTATCATAGCAACAAGGTGAATAAGGTATAATTTCTCCAAACATTTGAGGAACTAGTAGTAAATCTAATTAAATGCCAGTAAAGGACCATATAACAAAACAAAGAGAAAATGCTGTGGGTATAGACAGGTCTTCATCTACTAGTTGATTTTTAAAATAACTTTATCTATCTATCTATTTATTTATTTTTATGAGGTGTTGAGGATTGAACCCAGTGCCTCACATGTTCTAGGTAACCGCTCTATCACTGAGCCGCAACCTCAGCCATAATTGATCTATTTTTTAAAAAGACTGACTTTAATAAATTATTACAGAGTTTTATAATGTAGACAAAAACTGGGAGATTAAGTTAAACCTGAAGCTACTATAAGAAAATGAAATAGGCGGGGCTGGGGTTGCGGCTCAGTGGTAGAGTGCTTGCCTAGCATGTGTGAGGCACTAGGTTTGATTCTCAGCACCGCATATAACTAAATAAAATAAAGGTCCATTGACAACTAAAAAATGTTTAAAAAAAAAGAAAGAAATGAAATAGGAAGAGAAACTAAGATAATTATCTATTTACAAGATTTTAAAAACAAATATGTTCATCTATTAATCACAACAGATAGAAATAATAGAAATTCTAGGCTTCAACTAAAAATGTTCCTATGTTTTATTAACTAAAAAAATGAATAAAAAATAAATTTAAAAACCCTATCAATTGAAGAAGTATGTCTGTATGCACATTTGTTACTGTGGATGTTAAATTTGATCAGAAAATAGACAGATGAATTAAATAATTCCTGAGGAGCCATGTCTGTCCCTCTTTTGAGGTTTATTGATGGTGTGACTTGACCTGTAAAAGTACAAATCTGAACTGAAAATAAAATAACAAATTAAGAGAGCCATCTACTGGCGGTTCCTTGAAAACTATAATTCATGAGGCTTCTATGCCAAATATCCTCCCATAATAATACTGTGAACAACTCTGGATAAAATAAATTTAATCTACCCAACCTTCACACTACATTTTGTATGAAAGAGGATATAGTTAATGTAATATGACAATTTGTAATACAGATATCCACACTTAGAAATTATTATTTGAAATTTGGCTAACTTTGGGGGGCTGATGGTGTTGCTCAGTGGTAGAGCACTTGCTTTGCAGGCATGAAGCTCTGGGTTAAATCCCCTGAACTGCAAGTAAATAAATAAATTACTTGTTTGTTACACTAAGAATTGTGATGACAAGATGTGTAATATTTAGTAAAGTGAACATGTAAGAGCAGACAACATGTGTCTAGCACTGATTTATGTACTTTTATGGATTCTTATAATCTTCACAACACCCTATAAGGTAGATACTACTCTCATTTTTCAGATGAGGAAACTGAGCACAAATTAGGTATCTTGCCCAAAGTCAAACAGTTAACAAGCTTTCCCCTTCAGATCAAGAACAATACACAGACATTCTTGCCACTTTTATTCAACATTATATGAGATGTTCTAGCCAGGGCAATTAGGTAAGATAAAGAAATAGAAGATACCCATATTGGAAAGGAAGAAGTGAAGCTATTTGCAGATAAATATGATCATATATATAGAAAATAAGTCTTAGGAGTTTACAAACAACTATTAGAATTAATAAATAAGTGTAGTCAAGGTGGTAGGATGCAGGATCAATATGCAACAATCAATTGTTTTTGTATACACTAGCAATGAATAATCTGCAAATTATAGAAGATTTAAATAAATGAAAAAAATGTTAGTATGGCAATACTCCTGAAGTTGAGCTGCAAATTTAATGCAATTCCTATTAAAATTTAAACTACCTTTTTGTTTGTTTGTTTGTTCTTTTTTTTTTTGTTGTTGTTGTTTGCAGAAGTTGGTAAAATTATCCTAAATCTCATATGGAAATGCAAGGTATTTAGAATACCCAAAACTGTTCAAATCCCCAGTATAGGAGTAAAAATCCAAAACTGTTTTGAAAAGGAAGAGCAAGATCAAAGAGCTCACATTTCCCAATTTAAAACCCCACTGCAAAGCTACAGTAATCAAGACAGTGTGGTACTGGCAGAAAGACAGACATTTATATCCACAGACTAGAATTGCAAGTCCAGAAATCCTTCTATAATTCATTGTGAAGAGATTTTCAATAAGGATGCGTACATAGTTCGGTGAGGAAAGAATAGTCTTTTCAGGCTGGGGTGTAGCTCAGTGGTAGAGTGCTTGCCTAGCATGCATGAGGCACTGGGTTCGATCCTCAGCACCACATAAAAACAAATAAATAAAATAAAGGTATTGTGTCCATCTACAACCCCCCCCCAAAATTTTTTAAAATAATCTTTTCAGCAAATGATGCTGGAACAACTAAATATCCACATGAAATAGAAGTCTCACCTCCTACCATATGTCAGTGGAATTTAAAATGGACTAAAGATCTAAATGTAAGTGCTAAAATGATAATGTTTTATCTTCCTACCTCTCAAAAAAAATTGTAGAATGACATATGGAAAAAAATTTTTAAATTTATGGTTTAAGGGCTGGGGTTGTGGCTCAGTGGTAGAGCACTTGCCAAGCACATGCAAGGCCCTGGGTTCGATCCTCAGGACCATATAAAAATAAATAAATAAAATAAAGTTATCGTGTCCAACTACAACTAAAAAATAAATATTAAAAAATTTATGGTTTAAATGATTGAGTGTCATCAAAATATCAAAGATGATTGAGCTTAATTATTATTGTGCATGTCCTGTAATGGGTTGGCAATATTTAGGTTAGTAATAAAAGAAAGACATACATAATTTACAAATGATTGCATGTTATATTAGTTTTCCAGGGTTGTAATAACAACATACCAAAAAGTGAGTGGCTTAAACAACTGAACATTTTTGTCTCTTGGTTCTTGAGGCTGGAAGCCATTCTGGCTCCTTCAGAGGGAGCATGGTCTCTCTTCTAGCTTCTTGATATTTCCTTGGTTTGTGGAAACATAATTCAAATTGCCACATGGAGTTCTTCCTGTGTACGTGGCTGTGTCTCCAAATTTCCCCTTTTATAAGGGCACTAGTCATACTGGATTAGCAGACCACCCTACTCCAGTAAACTCATCTTAACTAATTAGATCTGTAATTAGTTACTTTATTTCCAGTGAAGGTCACATTCTGAGATACTGGGAATTCGGACTTCAGCATGATTTTTTTTTTCTTTTTGGTGCTGGGAATTGGATCCAGGGCCTCAGGCACATGGAGCACAAGTCTTACCATAGAGCTATACCCCAGCTATAACATGAATATTAGGGGAGAATACAATGCAACCCATAATACATGCTTATTCAACAGGACTAGTTTTCTTGCCTTCATTTTGGCATATTGCTCTAATCAAGATTTTCACATAAATTATATTCTGTTTTATAATGGTCTAAAGAATTAAAACATAAAGACTGCTTACCACAGTCACCATAGACAACTGTTGCAAATACCATGCTAATTCATGAGTGCCTCCAAACCACAAATTAGAATTTGAAGAGTAGCAAGAAAGTAGGTGTTGGTCCTAATGGGAAACAATTCTTTGCTATGAGAGAATCCATTACATTCATGCTGTATGAGGGGAAGGTTTGACAAGTTTATTAATAATAATTGGGGGCCATTTTAAACAGCAAAATCACCAAGAAAAGCACAGGAATGTGAAAAAACATGGCATTAAATACACTGGGAAAGGGGCACTTATTTACAACATGAAAACAGAAAGAAGAAGGCAAAGCCTGGCCCTTTGTGAACTCATCTGAGAACAGGCACAAGACACTCAATTTTTCCACAGCTTTGTACATGCAAATGTCTGCAAATGACATGGAAAGAGACACGAATATTGATTTTGAGGTTGCAAACAATCTTTAGTAAGGTGAATTTGTACATACAAAATTTGTGAATAATGAGAATCAACTGTAATTCTAAAACTTATCTGAATGAATACGCCATCAAGTCAGACCACCACAATATTCCCATTCTGCTTAAGATGTGGTCACAATCCACAGTTACAAACACAAGAGACAACAATTTATCAAGAGTGAGGTAGCAGCTGGGCATGATGGTGCATGCCTATAATCCCAGCACCTTGGGAGGCTGAGGTAGGAAGATCCCAAATTGAAAGCCAGCCTCAGCAAAAGCAAGGCGATAAGCAACTCAGTGAGAACCCTGTCTCCAAATAAAATACAAAATAGGGCTGGGGATGTGGCTTAGTGGTCAAGTGTCCCTGAGTTCAATCCCTGGTACTAAAAAAAAAAAAAAAAAAAAAAAAAAAAAAAGTGTGAGATAGCAAATATGAGAATTTAGAAACCCAAGAATATCTGGAAATAAAATTATGCAATGGGGAATGTGAAATAAGAATTTTTATCTTTTTAGTTGTAGTTGGACATGATACCTTTATTTTATTTATTTTTATGTGGTGTTGAGGATTAAACCCAGGGCCTTGAATGTGCTGGGCGATTGCTCTACCGCTAAGCTCACCTCAGCCCGTGAAATAAGAATTTTGGAAATCATTTTTAAAATAAAAGAAACAAGGGAGAGAAAAACAAAATTATTTTAAAAGACTAGGTGGATTTGAAGAAGACCAGGAAGAACTTCTAAAAATAAAAATATAGTCAATTTAATTTCAAAAGACAATAGAAGCCGGGCGAGGTGGTGCATGCCTGTAATCCCAGCACTTTGGGAGGCTGAGGCAGGAGGATCACGAGTTCAAAGCCAGCCTCAGCAATGGCGAGGCACTTAGCAACTCAGTGACACCCTGTCTCTAAATAAAATACAAAAAAGGGCCGGGGATGTGACCCAGTGGACGAGTGCCCCTGAGTTCTGAGTTCAATCCCCAGTACAAAAAAAAAAAAAAAAGTCAGTGGAGGGCTGGAGTTGTGGCTCAGCAGTAGAGTGCTTGCCTTGCACATGTGAGGCACTGGGTTAGATCCTCAGCACCACGTAAAAATAAATAAACAAAATAAAGGTATTGTGTCCCATCTACAGCTAAATATATATATATATTTACATATATACATATATATAATTAAAGTCAGTGGAAAGGTTAAACAGTAGACAATTGAAAAAAGAATTAGTGTATTTGAAAATAGATTAGAAGAAATGACCAACTTTAATCAATGCAGAAATCAAAATAGAAAATCACACAACAAATACAAATTTAAGTCATAATTCTTCCCTGTATACATACATATATGCATGTGTATATATGTGTTATAGCAAAAATATTTGGCTTAATTATCTTGATACTTTGTTTTGAACATTTTTCATGTTAAAAATTATGCTTCTAAAATGTAATTTTAATTGCTTGCATTATATTCCCTTAGCATATTATAACTTACTTAGTCCCTGTATTAATTATTTCAATGGTTTCCAAACTTGTGATTTAATAAATACTGCTGTGATGCATATTTTTGTACATGTCTTCTGGATTGTTTATTTACATAGAATAAATTTTTAGACATGTTATACATGAGGTATTCCATCCATTTTTTAAACACATATTAATATATAAACACATTAATACATATTTCATTTGACTCTTAGGGAAGTTTTACCAATTTACATTTTATTCAATGTTGTTTAAGAGTATCTATTTCTATATCTCTCTCCAATGGTGGGGTATTAGTGTCAGTCTTTACTGGATTGAAATGACATCTTTTTGCTTTAAAGATCAAGTACTGTTGAGGTCATAATCATTCAAACACTGTAGAAAGGGATGGTGACACTAAGAACACTCATCTGGTTGCAATTTTAGTGAATTTATCAGGTTCAAAGCCAGACGTAGGTTGGAAAATGTGTCCCCTGTCCCTTAACAGAAAGACTTAAATACTAGGTTTATAGAGACCAAAATAACCATTAAAATGGTGATTTTTAAAAAATATTTATCTGCTGGGCACGGTGGCGCACGCCTGTAATCCCAGCACTTTGGGAGGCTGAGGCAGAAGGATTGTGAGTTCAAAGCCAGCCTCAGCAATGGTGAGGCACTTAGCAACTCAGTGAGACCCTGTCTCTAAATAAAATACAAAAAAAAAGGGCTGGGGATGTGGCCCAGTGGTCAAGTGCCCCTGAGTTCAATCCCTGGTACCCCCCCCCCCCCCCATAAAAGAATATATATATATACAAAAATAAAGAATATATATATATACATATATATATATATGTATATATATTTATTTATCTACTTGTACACAATGCCTTTATCTTTACATGGTGCTGAGGATCGAACCTGGGCCACGCACATGCTAGGCGAGGGCTCTACCGCTGAGCCACAACCCCAGCCCTGATTTGTTAGTTTTAATGAGAAAGTAAGTTGTAAAGAAATGTAGACAGTCAGTGAAGGAACATAATTCTTTTAAAAATTTTAAAATGTAGCAGAGAGGAAAGAGCCATGGAGGTAACTAAAGTCTGGTGAGGGAGGAAGGAGGCTTTTTTGGAGGCTTTCATTTATTGAATCAATAAATATGCATCCAATGTCAGTTATCAATTTACTACTATAAATTATATCATAAAGACAAGAAGCTTATATTTATAAATTTAGTATTAACTTTAAATGTTACTATTTTTACATTTTAAGATGAAGAATTAGTGTATTATTTAACCAATGTTTATTCTTTGCAAAAAGATTGAGACCTTACTTGACTATTATGGTCTTACTTCATAGAGCCTATGTAGATTTATGTGGAAGTTCTTATACTGTATCTATCTCATTTTAAATAAAATCATCTGAAAAATGATATCATTGTTTAAAATCCATGATTTTAAAGCAGAGAATCACTACAGCGGCTTTAATTAAATGGTTATGAACATGTTAATGAATGTCACCTTCCACCAAATTTCTTACTATTGTGTGGACAGAATGCAGTTCTCCTTTTTCAGTATTGAAAAGAACAGTTTCCTTAGATCATCATCTACTTTTCTAAAATAGCATATTCTTTTTTTGAAAAAGCATATTCTTATGTTTAGAGACAGTTATTCTTTTGCTTCATAATTCCAAATAAATGTTATGGATTACTATTCATTTACTTTAGAACAATAATTAGTACAATGTATTTAGTATCTGTGACACACTTGGAGCTTTATATATATATAATTCTCATTTTATCCTTCTAGTAACTTTTCAAAGTTTTAGGAATCACATGCAGATCCAAAACGTACAGCAGAAAATAGACCCAACTTTTTTTTTCTAGGTGGTACTTTTTAAAAATTGTGATAAAATACATATGACATGAAATTCACCATTTTAATAATTCTAAAATATATACCTCAGTAGCATTTAGTAAATTCATGATGTTGTATAACCATCACCACTATCTACTTCTGGAATGTTTTCATTACCCCAAAAGGAAACCCACTAAACAATTATTCTTTTTTTAAAATATTTTTTTAGTTGTAGATGGACACAATATCTTTATTTATTTTTATGTGGTGCTGAGGATCGAACCCAGTGCCTCACACATGCAAGGCAGGTGCTCTACCACTAAGCCCCAGCCCCTGCCCCAACAATTATTCTTTTTTTAATTTGTTCTAATTAGTTGTACATGACGGTAGAATGCATCTTGACACATCATACATAAATAGAGTATAACTTCTCATTCTTCTGGTTGTATAAACAATTATTCTTTATTCACTCTCTCCCTGGTACCTGAAAACCACTAGTCTGCTTTCTGTCTCTATGCATTTGCCTATTCTGGATATTTTATATACATGGAATCATGTTGCCTATTATAATGAGCTTTAACATAGCATAATGTTTTCTTTAAATATTTTTTTAGTTGTAGATGAACATAATATTTTTATTTCATGTATTTACTTTTATGTGATCCTGAGGATTGAACCCAGTGCCTCATACTTGCTAGGCAAGCGCTCTATCATTGAGCCACAACCCCAGCCCCATAACATGATGTTTTAAAGGTTTGTCCGTGCTGTAGTATGTATCAGTACTGCATCCTTTTTTATAGCCGAGTAATATTTCATCATATGAATATATCACATTTTCTTTATCTGTTCATCTGTTGATGAATATTTGGGTGATTTCTACTTTTTGGAATAATGCTGAGATGAACAAAGCTGTAAAAGTAGCTGAGTCCCTATTTTCAATTCTTTTGGTGTATACACAGGAATGGAATGATTAGGCCACGTGGTTATCTACGTTTAACTTTTTGAGGAATTACCAAACTGTCTTCCACAGTGACTTCACCAGTTTAGATTTCTTTCACCAATGAACGAGGGTTTCAATTTTTCTACATCCTCACCAATACTCTTTCCTCTTTTGGGCAGTAGGGAGGATCAAACCCAAGTTATTGCCAGATCCAACTCATGAATATTTATTTGTATAAAATAAGAAATCATGAAGACTTCTTCTAAGAGTTTTAACTCTTTTTTTTTTTTTTTTTGAGCAACTTTTAGTTAATTTTTGTATAGAGCATGATCTAAGGGTCCAACTGAAGAGACTATGCTTTTGGCATACAGTGGCATTATTTTTCTTCCCAATTCTCCTCCTCCTCCTCCTCCTCCTCCTCCTCCTTCTTCTTCCTCTTCTTCTTCTTCTTCTTCTTCTTCTTCTTCTTCTTCTTCTTCTTCTTCTTCTTCTCCTTCTCCTTCTCCTCCTTCTCCTCCTCCTCCTCCTCCTCCTCCTCCTCCTCCTCCTCCTCCTCCTCCTCCTCCTCCTCCTCCTTCTCCTTCTTCTTCTTCTTCCAGTAGTGGGGATTGAACCTGGAAGGTATTTGCCACTTCCCACCTCTTTCCATTTCTTTCTTTAGTTTTTTTTTTTTTTTTTTTTTTTTTTTGTTGGCGGGGGACAGGGTCTTGTTAAGTTGCCTGGAACTTGTGATCCTCCTGCCTCAGTCTCCCAAGTATCTGGGATCACAGGTGTATGCCCCTGATTTGTTAGGTAGATCACAACACATGTCTTGTGATGAGGACTGAGAGTAGGTATTGAAATTATGAGAAAGAAGATGAGTTCCATTATAGAAAGATATGAGCCTTTGTAAATAAGTCAGTTATACTTTGCTGCCAAGACTCATCAAATGTATACACATACAGGCTAGCATGAAGCACAGATCTACACAGGATTTCTGTTATGAAATTTCAAGGCTACCAAATACTACTCCATATTCCTATAATACTTGGTCGTCATCTTTCTGTTTTCTCATCTGTGATTTACTTTTGTCCCTCCAAAAGTCTTTCCATTTCTTCTTTGATGTTCTAATTCACCTCACCTTGATTCTCCTCAGAATTCTTGCTGTGCCTCCTTCTTTTAAAAAATACTGACTCTCCTCTGAAGATATTGTCTCTGTAATCTTCTTGAATTTATGTTTTGTTGTCTTTGGGGGTCTCATTTATTCATGAATACTGGGCCCAGAAATGAGTTCAGTTTTCTCTTCATTCTTCATTGCTACCTCTAAAGCAGTACTCCCCTGCTCTTAGATTATAAACACTGTTTCTGGGGCTGGGATTGTGGCTTAGCAGAAGAGCGCTTGCCAAGCACGTGTGCGGCCTGGATTCGATCCTCAGCACCATGTAATAAAGGCATTGTGTTCAACTAAAACAAATTTAACAAAACAAAACAAAACACTGTTTCTTTGAAGGATTCCATGACATTTGTACATACTGTTATCTACCATACCTCATTTTTGCCATCTGTTGACTTCCTGGTTATTGGCTTAGATTCCCACACAAATGGCTCACAATCATCCATGTCCATGGTCTCAACTGTCATTTAAAGGTGATTAGTCTCAAAGCTATATATTCACCTCAAATCTTCCCCTTAAGTTCCATATACAACTGTCTGCTGGGCATAGCCATCTGACAACTTTTAAACATTTCTAACTCAACATGTAGAAAAGTGAAAAGCCAGAAACCTAGAAGTCTCCCTTGATTCCTTCTCTCACTCCTACCTCTTCCGGATTCAATTATCTTAATATCTTCAACTAGTGTTTTGCTCTTTCCTTATTCTTATTGCATTTCAGAGCTCCCATTAAAAAAAAAACTAGCCGGGTGCAGTGGCGCATGCCTATAATCCCAGCACTTGGGAGGCTGAGGCAGGAGGATTGCGAGTTCAAAGCCAGCCTCAGCAATGGCGAGGCACTTAGCAACTCAGTGAGACCCTGTCTCTAATAAAATACAAAAAAAGGGCTGGGGATGTGGCCCAGTGGTTGAGTGCCCCTGAGTTCAATACCCAGTACCAAAAAAAAAAAAAAAAAAAAAAAAAAACTAAATTAGAAAAATTATCTTGTAACTGGCCTTGCCAACCTAATCCATTTTTTCTACTGCAACCAGCAACCTGAAATGTAATCTGATTATGTCACTCTTTAAGTGATTCCCTTCATGTTCAGGTTAAAGTTCAAGGTCCATATGATGGTACATAATAGCTCCATTCTGTCTTTCCAGACTTACGTCATATCATTCCCCAATCCATGATTGTGTTCCAGCTATAATGAACTCATTGGTTACCTTAAACTGGTTTGAGTCTCCCTCTTCTTCAGCTGGCTATTTCTTATTTTTATCATTTAAGTCATTTTAGGAAACTCCTCTTCTGGAACCCCTCAATCTGAGAGTAACAAACCTTTCTTGTTCTCTTAATACATTTTTGTTGTTGTTGTTGTTGTTGTTGGTACCAGGGATTGAACTCAGGGGCACTCGACCACTGGGCCACATCCCCAGCCCTTTTTTGTATTTTATTAGAGGCAGGGTCTCACTGAGTTGCTAAGTGCCATGCCATTGCTGAGGCTGGCTTTGAACTCGTGATCCTCCTGCCTCAGCCTCCCAAGTGCTGGGATTACAGGTGTGCACCACCATGCCTGGCTTAATACATTGTTTATACCTCTATCACAGCATTTATCACACTGTACTCATAAGCTTCATATCTGAATTCTCTTCATATTCCCACAACAATTGTGGGTGTTTAGTAAACATTCGTTGCTTTGAAGAGATCCTGTGCTGCATTTCAAGCCAAAGGTTTTCTTTGTAGCATTTGCTGAAGCATGGCAATGAAAGGAAAAGGAAGAAAGAATAATATTCATAAAGCAGGAAACATGGATTCACTGAAGATGCTTTCAAAAATCATAGGAATCCTGTACATATTTGCATGCTGAGGTGAAGGGGGCAGTAGAGACAGAGATTGAAGATATAGGAGAGGGAATAGAAGGAAAGAGGTCACTTGGAAAGGAGAAAAGATTTCACCAAATTTTCTTTAAAATAATTTTTTAGCCTTTAGGAATCTTAACGTTATTCATCTCATCAAGGCTCAGTTCAGCTTACCACAATACAATATTTCCAATGAAGCATTCAAGCTACACGTTTACTTATTAAATAGATCATTCATCTTTCCTAAATCCAGGAGGAAGATGGATAAGAAGTATACTTTGTAGAAGTTAATGATTAAAAGTTTAGTTACAAGTTCTAGCTATTTAAAATATTTATTTTTAGCATAAAATGTTCCCAGTATGGCTAATCTGATATGTAGACTTTTCCTCCCTCTAATTATTTATATAAATAGTATAATATCTTCTGTGAATTTTATGCATTAGCTTCCAGTCTTCATTTCACAAACTTGATCCTTTGCATATTTGCCAGTATGAGTTGTAATTTTTCCTTTAGAACTGACAATTTTTAAAATTGTAAATAGTATTCAAAATATGCAGAAATAAAAAGCAGTTTGAAATAAAAAAAAAGTTTAGTTACAAAAATCTGGTGCCATATCACTATCCATGTTACTAGAACAACTGGCATCCTTTTAAAATATGCCAGTATTCCTTGGATAAAATGATATTTAGAAATCATACACATGCCTGCATGTGTGCACACACACGCCCGCATGCACACACGTACACACACTTACAGGGGGAGAAGGAGAGGGTGAGGGAGAGGGAGAGGGTGAGGGAGAGAGAGAGGGTGAGGGAGAGGGAGAGGGTGAGGGAGAGGGGAGGGAGAGGGAGAGGGGGAGAGAGAGAGAGAGAGAGAGAGAGAAGAGAAGAGAAAGAGGGTAGGAAATTCTGATTGATAAAATATTCTGGTTTTAGCAGTTATTATATGACTTGAATGACTAATTTTTTTAAAAGCTCAGGTATTAGAAATAACTTTCATTAAAACACAATGGAGGGCTGGGGTTGTAGCTCAGCGGTACAGCACTTGCCTAGCATGTATGAGGTACTGGGTTCAATTCTCAGCATCGCATATAAATAAGTAAAATAAAGATCCATTGATAACTAAAAAAACATTTAAAATAAACACAATGGAATATTACTCAGCCTTAAATAAGAATGAAATTATGGCATCTGCCAGTAAATGGATGGAGCTGGAGAATATCATGCTAAGCAAAATAAGTCAATTCCAAAAAACCAAAGGCCGAATGTTTTCTTTGATATGCCAATGCTAATTCACAATAAGTGTGTGTGTGTGTGTGGGACATTAAGGAAGAATAGAGTTACTTTAGATTAGGCAGAGGGGAGTGAAGTGAGGGGAGGTGATGGGGGATAGGAAGGATAGAAAATGAAACAGACATTATTGTCTCATGTACATATATGACTGATGACAGATGTGATTCTACAAAGTGTACAATAAGAAAAATGAGAAATTATACCCATTTATGTATGATATATCAAAGTGTGTAAATGCATTCTACTCTCATGTATAACTAATTAAGCAAATTAAAAAAAAACACATAGCATGAATGAGGAGGGAGTTTCTGGTCCTCTGTCACCACTGAGAACTCCCATAAACACTGTTAGTTACTCTGTTTAAACACACTAGTTACTCTGTTTAAAGTGCTGTTTTTAGCACTGAGAGTGATACAGATGTTTAAGATGCAGCTCTTGACTTTTAGAAGGCATGTTAGCTATTATAGATTTCGAATTAACCGAATGCACAAATGATTATTAAGTTAATGTTAGATATATTTTACTTTATTTCCCATTCTGCTAAATCTCCTTCTCTCCACTTTTCTTTTTCCTTTAAATCTTTCCTAATTATCAAATTTATTTGGGCTTCAGAAACAGCCCAGAGTCCTGAGAGTGCTTTGCCCCTAGGAGTACTCATCATTTATTTGTTAAACTTTTAACAAACAGTTTGACCAGTATTAATTCTGGTGTAGTTGGCAATTGGCTGAATTGGAAAGTCCAAGATGCATTTAGAGGAAAGAATAGTGCAGAGTAGTACAGCTGCAAGAATCTCTAAAAACAAAGTCTGTTACATAAATTATGTACTCTTCAAATGCTCTTCCATGTTCATTTGCACAACTGGTTGTTAAAACTGCTTTAGAAATATGTTTATCAAATATTTAGCATATTTAAAAGCTTCCTTAATAACATCACTAATAAGTGGATACAATTATGTATTTGTCTTCTAAACACTTACGGATATCAGATAACCTAATTATAATTTATTAACACTACCTTTTGAATCACTCCAATGAAAATGTTCCCTCAATACATTCATATTGTTTTGGTGCACAAGTATGGAAAGTAGCAGATTGTTTTCCATGATCATAGATTTTAAATATTTACTTGGTAGTGCTGCATAATTTATCACACTGGAGTTGGAAAGCAGTTTGTATGGTAGCTGATGCTATGTCAGTGTTATAGAATATAAGGTCCCTCTGTGACTTCTACATAAAGTTGTAAAAATGAAAGGTATTCTACTCCCTTTTTTAAAAAAATATTTTTAGTTATAGATGAATAGGATACCTTTATTTTATTTATTTATTTTTATGTGGTGCTGAGGATTGAACTCATGCATCACATGTGCTAGGCAAGGTGTGCTCTACCACTGAGCTACAACCCCAGCCCTCCACTCTGTTTTCCCAACCAGTTAAAAATTTATTTTGCTATAAATCCATAGAAACCTGAAGCTTATGTTATTCACACAACTTAATTTTGCACAATTGTCACATAATTATTTTCTGAATCCAAGCATTGTTTCTCATGGCCTGTTAATACAATAAGTTAAAAAATGCATTCTTGTCATCCAATTATTTATGGAAGTTATAAAAAGCCAGATGGCTTGTTAGATGCATGTTCTCCTAAATAATCACAAAAAGTTCTGTATGTCTATATAAGGAATCACTAACTATGTAAATAGGCAAGAAGATGGTTACTTTGTTTGCTCACTCTAATAAGTGTTCTATTTGTTATTTTATACTCTGTCTGATTGGTTATTTGGTTGCCCCCAGCACATGAATGAAACATAAATAGATCCAGTTAACCTAGTTACCTGTTTTTGTGAGAAAAATAATGAAAATACACAAATCCACATTTAAAAATGAAAAATAATGGTTCAAGTTTAATCTAGAATTTTTCAATTTAGCATTTTGGAAGGTTTTCATTCCCATGTGGTTTCATAGTCCTGACGTACAGACTGTATTTTTTTTTTATTTTTAATTTTTTCTTACTTTGAGCTTCTACTATAATTTCCTGCCTGACAGTCGTTGTGTCAACCAAATCTGCAGTACTGCAAAACCATATAGAATTATCTTTTTGCTATGATTTAGTTTCCTTCAACATCTTTTAAAAGTGAGGCCTCTTCCAGACTATTCTGTTTCAATTCTTTTTTTTTTTTTTTTTTTTTTTTTTTTGGTACCAGGGATTGAACTCAGGGGCCCTCGACCACTGGGCCCCATCCCCAGCCCTTTTTTGTATTTTTATTAGAGACAGGGTCTCACTGAGTTGCTAAGTGCCTCGCCATGGCTGAGGCTGGCTTTGAACTCGCAATCCTCCTGCCTCAGCCTCCCAAAGGGCTGGGATTACAGGCGTGCGCCCCGCCCGGCTATCTGTTTCAATTCTTAAAAAGAATCTAAAGGTGGAAAGTGAGTGCGCATGTACCTGGATGTTTTACAGATACCTAACCTAGAGTCCTAACTATGGCTTGGCTTGGAGTACCCTTGCAACAGGTTAAGACAATAGTGGTATTTTTATCTCGTTGTGGCTGGGTTGGAGGTCTACTTCGTCGGCCAGTGAGGAATGAAGGGCGCCCTGCATTCTGGGTCTTGTAGTTCTTGAGCCGAAGGCAAGCACGGCATGCTGGTAGTTGAAGTCCAATTGTTCAACAGGCACTTTTGACAGCCGTACTATGGTTTAGTCTACCAGAGACGCACTGCTTATATGGGCTTTGAGCCTGTCCTGTGAGTGATCCGCGGTTGCTATGGGAGGCGAGCCGGAGGGAAGGCGGGACGTAGGGGGCAAGCCGAGCGCAGGCCAGCGCACCGCATCTCCGCGGCGCCCTTCGCCAGGCTTTGCCCCGGAAGTGGCTGATCCACAGGCTTGCGGGAGAGGCTGTTCCTTTTACTACGGTGGCCGCGCGGCCGTGGGAGCTGTGGCTGCGGCATTGAGGTCGGAACGTCTGCGTGCGGCTGCTTTTGTGGCGGCTGTTGGTAGAGGTGGAGCGTTTCCCGGGTTGGTGGCTCCTGCACATTTGTACAGTTCTCCGGTCCTTCTCTTTCGGTGAGGGGTCGGCTGGAGGCGAGGGGAGTCGAGAAGGTCGGGACTTAGTGTCTCTGACCCCCGAATGGCAGGGTTTTTTGGGGGGTCTGCCCCCAGTGGAGACCCTGAGCCAACAGCTGGGTTCTCCGAGGCGTTGGCGCCTCCCTCCTCTCTGCTTTCCAATGTCATTTGTGTTCTGACTCCTCCTCGCCCTGTCTTGGGCTCCAAAGATAAACAGACCGTAAGCCTTCCTGTGGGCAGCTCTCTTTCACTGCCGATTTGTTAGGTATTCCAGGCAGGACCTTGTGCCCTGAGCTGTCTCATCTGTTTGGCCCCTTCCCCAGGCCAGTGATCTGTCTGGCCCATTTCTCTCCGGGGAAAATAAAAACAAAAACAAATAAACAAAAAACCCGAATCCTTAAGATCTGATTTTCTTATTCCTATTCCCTTTCCTCCTTCGTGGTCTTTGTCACTGCTTCAAACTGTAACACATTACCTTGGATATACTGATGCCTTTCCATCCGAATATTAACGTTCACTGATTTTATTTGATTTTCACTTTTGAGATTGGAGGTACAGAGTACTTTCTTAACATATGATGACCCTGAATTACAAACGGTCAATTCTGACTGTGCTTATCGAATTCATTTTTATTGTAGCTGCTTTGGCTTATATATTCGTTTTGTATTATTTTCCTATGTGTGGTCTGCTACTACCCTAGACTTGAGGAGAATACCTTGTCCTACAGCTTTTTATATTCAAATGACTTAGATGGGAATTTTCTTCTGTTTTCCCTACAGTACGTCCCAATGGATTTTTTTTTTTTTTTTTTTTTTTGGCAGTGATTTTGTGTCAGTTGATAGCAGATAGATGCACAAGGGAGTGATCTTTCCTTCTTGCTTGTGATTTGTAATTAGATTATGAATCACTGGAAGTACCTAGAGGGACTGGAAAGGCTTTAAAAGAAAAATCTATGTCTTTTCCGAGTTTCACATTGATAAAGCTTTTTCCCTAAACAGTGAAGCGTTTCTAATTAGTCAGGTAATCTGATGCTGTATTGAATTCATTATCAATTCACTTGCTATAAAATTTTGAGAACTGTTTAAAAGTTTAAAAGTGGACAACATAAGAAGTTGTTTGATTTAGTAATAAGTTTTAAAGCTGTTTATTTGATGCTTTTTTTACTGTAAAATGGGATGCAAATATGTTGAAAAAGGTATTTGTGATAATTCTTTTTGAAGTATTTCTAGATAATTTGATAGCTTTGGTAAAGGGCTTTGAGTACTATTCACTAGTGTTTTGTAGACAATTTTTTCCCCCTTGCTTTCTGAGGCTAATGCAACTCAAATGAGTTTGCCACTTATAACTCAAAAGAGTTTGCAACTACTATTCTCATTATTGCATTATAGATTTTTATGGTAAGATTATCAGTCTTCTTTAATGATACAATCTATACCTGTCCATAAAAATTAAAATTAATACTTGTATTATCAAATTGAGATTATTCCTAATTAATCTGAAATGGGTTCAGCCATGCTTAAAAATTGGGGCTAAATGTATATTTCAGAATTAATTAACTCATGGAACTCTAATGGAAAAACTTAAGAAGCTAGACATTATTCAAATTTTCAAATAGTTTCCCGATATTCCTGAGTTTTAAATTGATACTTTTCTGAGATTTTGTTAATTTAGCAGGCAGTTATTGAATACTTCTTACTCTTTAATACAATCATCAAAACATTCACTGATAAGAGTGTTTTCCTGTCGTTATCTATACAGATGCTTTTTTTTTTTGGGGGGGGTACCAGGGATTAAATTCAGGGGCACTTGACCACTGAGCCACATCCCTAACCCTATTTTGTATTTTATTTTGAGACAGGGTCTCACTGAGTTGCTTAGCATTTTGCTTTTGTTGAGGCTGGCTTTGAACTCACGATCCTCCTGCCTTAGCCTCCCGAGCCGCTGGGATTACAGGTGTGTGTCACTGGGCCTGGCATTAGCTTCATTTATACCTGACAGGATTTTGCTTGTATTCACTCAATAAATTGCTGAATGTGGGCCATGGAGATGTTTGGGCATTGCCGCCTTCGTAGTCTCATGGGATTTGGCCCGGGATCTTGGGGGACTTGGCCCGGGACTTGGCCGGGATCTTGAGAGACTTGAGCTGAGATTGCTGATCGGGTCTGCACCATTTGGTGTGTTGGTTGTTTGGTGGTGTGTGTGGTGCATGTTAAAGTCGTTGTTAGAGCCAGAGAGAAAAGTTATCAGAATAAAAAGCCTATTTCCAGTTCGCCTCTGAACTTCTTTCCGCGGCTTCGTTGCTCCAAGCGGCCATCGCTTCAGGCGGCAACAAAAGTATAGCTAATAATTGTTAGATTTTATGCATTTTAGAATGTTAAAGTTGAAAAGAGTGGTTAAATATGGAAGGTTTCATGAAGATGAGATTTAATCTGGAATTTCAATAGTGGGTAGGGATTTTGTAGGTAGGAATAGGGAGGAGAATAATTCCAGATAGAAACATAAAATGAACAAACATTCCTAAGGCTAAATTGTAGGGAAAGAGATTAGACAGAGGGATAAATAGAGACATACTTTGTGTCTTCAGTTTTCTTGCATGTAGTAAATGCAGTGTTGGCTGAATTTGAAAAAAAAAGTTTAAAGAAATGAAGTCATGGCAACAGCTCAGATGAGAAGTAATGAGAAATTAGATCTAGAGTGATTATATTGAAAATGGAATAAAGAAATAGATTGGCGAAAGAACCTATAGATTCTGTTAATTTTTGAATGTTGAGAATGGGATAGTGGCCAAGGAAGAAGAAAGGCTAGATTACCAGATTGAAATGAGTGAGTCCCCTCAGGTGAATTGTGAATCATGAGATTAAAAAAATAATTCCAAAAGTATCATTATTTTATGATTCAGTAAGAGAAAAAATATTGTTAATTAAACAGAATAAGAGTATCAATAGTAAGATGCATTTTAATTTCAGAGTTAAATATAAAATTCTGTGATGGAGAATTGATGTCATAAGGTACTCTGTACAATGAGTGATGAGCCTATACATTTTATTTCTATCTTTTGGGCCTATTACTAAAATTGCAGTCTCTTACACACATTCAATCATTTAGCATTTATTTATTAACTAGGTACTTTTCTAGGCCATGTGAGGTTGTAATGAATAAATATAGTTTCTACCTTTATAGAATTTACTGTAACAGAGGAAGCAGATGTAAATCAGATACTCAAAAAAATTTAACTTTACACTTAACGTTAAGTGATATGAAAAAAGTATTTAATATTATTTATTCAGAGGAAGAACTGACTATCAAGGGAGAAGATTGAGAGACCAGTAGGGAGATTGCTGGTGTAGCCCACTGAGAGATGGTATTAATCTAGAGAAGGTGTTAGTAAAGTGTAAAAGATAGTTAGTTAGAAGTGAATGGATTCCAGATATGTTTGGGAGGTAGAACTGGGAATTACATTAGATATGAAAGGTGAAGAGAGAAAGATGTCATTGGCTACCCCTAGATTTTTTATTTATTTAACTGGATGGATTGTGGTGAAATTCACTGAGAGACAGGACATTGAAAGAGGATCAGGTTTAGGGAGACATGCTTTGTTTATTAAAATTATTTTATTGTGGCAGTAGTGTTCAAGGTTAATTTCTTAGTTATTTTTCCCCTTTGTGTCATTGTTTCAGTTTAGAATATTTGAGTAATAGTAAATATGTGGTAAGGTTTTTTTTTTTTTTTTTTTTCACTGTTTCTCCTTGAATGAGGGAGAATGAAGTTCTAGATGAAAGCATCTGGAAAAATGTTGCTGTCTATTTTGAACCTATGTGCAACATTTTAAAACCATATGTACCTAAATATGTATTACTCAGGACCTATTGCTTAATATATGATACAGTTAAGTATCATTATTTTACTTGGGATTTGGCAGTAAACTGGTATCTGGTTAAATTCTAACTTACTTGGTGCATATGTAAATATAAATGCATTAGGGAAAAATCCATGCTTTTGGTTTTTCCTTGAAGTGTGTCATATATGTAATTATTGACATCTATTGAATCAATACAATCAGTTTACATTTTACATTTTATAGTGAAGTGACAGAATATAGTACATAGAACAAAAATCATGGGCTTTGGAGTCAGCCTACTTAAATTCAAGATCTCTTGGTATGTTCTAGCTATATGACCTTACAGAAGTTATATAGCCTTTCCAAGGTTTTGTTGTTTTATTTATAAGTTGAGGATAATAGTACTTGCCTTATCCTTGTTGTAAGGATTAAATGATATATGTATATGGGTTAACAAAATTCGTGGTACAGAATTTAAAGGATTAGTACTGTTATTATCATAGCGATACTGGATGTGAAATCATCTGAACTTTTGTGACAATGTTTTAGTTTTAGGGCTCTGTATAAAATAAAATTCAATTTGAGAAAAAATTTCTTGGTAGTTGTATTTGTATTGGGGAAAATAATATATAAGATAGCTCTGTTTATTCATTATTGTCCTAGATGAGTCAGCATGCATCACATTTCAGAGAGTCTTCAGCAGAAATTATGTTTAGTCTACTACTATGGTAGAAAACTGATGGTGGGCCCAGTGCAGTGGTGCAGGCCTGTAATCCCAGTGGTTTGGGAGGCTGAGGCAGGAGGCTGAGGCAGGAGGATCGTTGAGTTCAAAGCCAGCCTCAGCAACTGAAGGCACTAAGAAACTCAAGTGAGACCTGTCTCTAAATAAAATACAAAATAGGGCTTGGGGATGTGGCTCAGTGGTCGAGTGCCCCTAAATTCAATGCCCATTACCAAAGAAAAGAAAAGAAAACTGGTGGTGGATTGGTTTGTGATTACTCATTATTTGTTAGAATGATTACCTTTACTTTTAGCCATACCTTTTTTTGAACTTTTTAAAAAAAAATATTTATTTATTTGCTTTAGCTGTACACAATGGGTTTTTATTTGTATGTGGTGCTGAGGATTGAACCCGGGCCGCGCACATGCTAGGCGAGCGCTCACCGCTGAGCCACAACCCCAGCCCCCCTTTTTTGAACTTTATACTCCTTTTAGCCCTTCTGAGTAGGGTGAAGAAGTGGTTAGGCTCTATGAAGTCTGATCTGTTGTTCTAAAGTCAATTTAACTTTCGCCTTACTTTTCTCCTCCAACTTTTTTTCTTTTGAAAGTTTCAAACCCATAATAAAGTTTTTTAAAGAGTAAGTTCCACAAATATATGCACTTTATATCCTTTACCTAGATACATTAGTTAACACCATGCCTCATTTTGGCTCATGCTGTTGCATAAGTGCTCTCTGTATTTAAATGTACCCATATGCTTTTTTTCTTACTGAACTGTTTGAAAGTAAGGTGGAGACATAGTGGCACTTTGCCCCTAACTACTTCATTTCATCTTCTAAGAACATTCTCCTACATCAGTAACTCCTTTAGAATAACCAAATAATTTAACTTTCATATGATAATATTATCTAATGTACAGTACATATTAAGAATTAGATTTTTCCCAAATATCCCAATAATGCATTTAAAATATACTGAATCCAGTCGGAGATCATGAATTACATTTGATTGTCATGTCTCTGTTTTCTTTTATTTAGAGCATTCTCCACCTTCTCCCTCCCCACTCCCTTCCTCTTCCTTTCCTTCTTCCTTCCTCCCCTCCCCTCCCCTCCCCTCCCTCCCCCTCCCCTCTCCCTCCCTCCCTCCCTTCCTTCTTTCCTTCCTTCCTTCCTCCTTCCTTCCTTCCTTCCTTATCTTTAAAGACATGTCATTGGTCAGGCACAGTGGCACATGCCTGTAGTCCTAGCTACTTGGGAGGCTGAGGCAGAAGGGTTATAAGTTTGAGACCAGCTTGGGCAAAATAGCTGTACCCTGTTTCAAAATATAAAATTTTTAAAAGGGTTGGAGACGTAGCTCAGTGGTAGAGTGCTTCTGGATTAAAGCTCCAATACCACCCCCCACCCACATGCACAGAGAAAACATTCTCATTATTTAAAAGTCCAGACCAATTGTTGTGTAGACTGCTTCACAAAATTGATATGTCTGTTTCTTCACAATTAGTTTCAGGTTAAATAGTTTTTCCACTCTTACCTAGATAGTGTTACAAACTTTCCATTTCATCATTACATAGTTTGTTTCATCATTGATGATGTTAAGGTCCATCTATATTCTAAAATTATCATTTTTGTCTGTAATAATTAATCAATGGGGATGATATTTTGAGATCATGTGGGTATTGTGTTCCAGAGGTTTTTTTTTTTTTTTTACACAGTGGTTTTAGGCAGTGATAATTCTTGCTTGGATCAGTCATTCAGTCATTGCATTGGTAGTTGCCAAATAGTGATTTCCCAAATTTGGTCAATTGCACTCCCTTTAGACTGGTTTCTATGGCTTTTGGATGTGTTCACATTTATATGTAAGCATTTTTTTTACTGTACTATATGATGTTCCACGCTCTCCTGGTACATTCCCTACTTGAGATCTGGAATCATCCAATTCATGATTGAGTCCTGGTTCATTTTAGTGCAAAATGATGTTTAGGAGTCAAGATCTGGGCATTGAATTTGCTCATTGCTATTGGGTGTCATTGCTTCTCAACCCTTTAAATGGACAGACACAACACTAATTCCTCCTCCCCAAATTCATATTGGTATCTCCTTTTTCTCACAGGAAGAATTTGGATTCTCAATAATATCAATGTATCTAATCACTTAAATTTATCATATAATCACATAAAATAGTTTTGTAATTACTACATCATTACTGCCTTTAACAACAAATCCACCAAGTAAAGATTTCTTTGCCCTTAGGATTTTTTGTCCTTGGAATATATCCCTCTAAAGGTATAAACAGTAGGTGCTCAAAATTAATTGAATTATTTTTTTCTGTGTGATTATGTTATCGATTTAAAATGTAGTTAGGTTTTTACTAAACTACTCTTTAACAAATTTTGTAAAATCAGTTGTTTAGTACTTTTACAAACAACTGATTTTACAAAATTTGTTAATTTAGAGTTAACGGGGAACTCTAGAATATTTATATCATCTGAAGAATATGGACCTTTAACCTTCATAAATATTTAAACTTGTTGGCTCAATTTTCCAGTTGATATATTATTTAAAATTAAGAATGATAAGTGACATCAAATGATTTGATTTGTAAGCCCAAACAATTGTGTTTGTGAACATTTTAAACAATGGTCTTTTATTGACTGATGATACAATTCAGCACTAATCTTTAACAATAGACATAATTGTTGAGAATACTTTAACTTATTCCTAACTAATATGTCTAGTGTTTTCCAGTATTTATTTTCAGAGTAGAAATATTTGTTATTTGTATGTCCTTGTTCTTTGTTTTGAAGAAAGCCATTTGTGATTATTTTTACCCTGTGATATTATCCTTTGATTCATGTATGAATATTCTCATTGGAAGGGGGAAATATTTCTCTTTTGTAATACTTTATATCTCTATTGTGAGATATTACCACATTCAGCTGTGTTATGGTAGTTATAAACATCTTACTTATTAGGATGGAAGGTTAATGAGGTTGGGAACTAAGTTTTATCTCTCTTAGTGATCATTTTGTCTCCCTAGTACCTTGTAGAAGTAGCTACTCAAATATTTGACAAATAAATGTGATATTTTATGTTTAAATGTCATGTAGTGTTATTAGCCTCAATAATATGGATGCACCTTTGTCTTGGCAAGAGTAACTAATGGAGTGGATTTGGGAAAGATCTTAATCATGTTTACTTGTTACCAACTTCTAAATCACTGTCTTAAACTGAATCCCCCATCTTAAGTTTAGTCTTCTCCACCTGCATTCCCTGTTTTCGAGGATGGAAACATTGTCTCCTAGACCTCAGACTTGAAATCTCAGAGTCATTTTACTCTTGTCTCTTCTCTTGTATGTGAGCGTATGCATTCATATGTTGGTGTGACATTGCTAGTTTTACCATTTCAATGTGTTACCTGTATATCTTTATTTCTAATCCCCTTATGGTACTCTGAGTCCTTATTACCACTTTTTTAGTCTTCTGGCTAACTGAAGGAATTGGGGATATTTGATGTGGAGAAGAGAAGACTGGAGAGGAGGGGTATTAATAAGTATGTTTTTTAAATATCAGCTGGGCAGTCAAATGGAATAAGGATTAATTTCTGAGGATACAAGTACACTATTTGGTGGAACGTATAGGGAGAATTTTGGTTCCATGTAACATCTTTCTAGCAAGTGTAGTTGTTTAAAATTAGTAGGTATCAGGTAGTTAATGTGAATACTCTAGAACAGTTATGTTAGTAGAGAATAAACAGTTTAAAAATTATCAGGCTTTTATGCTTAAAACTGCATATTCAATTTAGTACTGTACTCATTAGATACTGAGCTCCTTGTTCTAGAAGTGTTCAGTCAGAGGCTGAGGTACTGCTGTTGGTAAGAATGCTTCAAAGGTGTCATTACTATGTGTTAACCATGGGGGTAGTGATTAGTGAATCCGAACCAGAAACAGATCAGATTTCTTGGGATGAGAGATTTTTTTTCAATCTTTTTAATTTACACATTTTTCTTTTACTCCTCCTCTTAATCCAAGCTCTGATAGATTAAAGTGTATTGTATGGGACTGATGGTCGAGAACTACTGTTAATACTAGTTATTAGATGCTTTGTAAGTTCCCTTTCAGTTCATCTGTTAATTATCTTTTGTTGATTAAGTGGTTTGACCTCCTGTGTTACGTCTTATCTGTAGACTGCATATTTAACAGCTTGAAAAGCTGCATTTTAAAGTGTGAAGGCTCCAAACATTCACAGAAAATTAGAACTCATCAGAGGTTACTAAGAGCCTGATATAATTAGCATTTATTTACCAAATGATAGTAAATATTATGTTCTTCTTAGAGATAAGATAAAGCTGAAGACAAGATTGTTTCCAGACAGTCTAGATATCACTAATAATTCTTATTGCCATCTTCAATAAATGATTGAGGTCATTTCAGTTCCTTATATCCCATTTAGGTTGGTTATGGTGATGACTTTGCACAGCCTGTGAACATGGAATATGCAAGGCTGCACAGATCCAGATTGTTTGCTACAAGTCAGGTGTGATGGTAAGTGTGTGTCTGCTCAATACTTAGCTTCTTCTCTATATATTTTACCTTTAAGATTTAAGAGAACACTTAAATCATACGTTCTATTTAGGTCATTTTTATACAGTAACTATGCATTGATAAAAAATATATATATTTTTTCCTTTCTTTTTTATTTATAATAGTAGTATGTATTACAATTCATAATGCACATATATAACATCTTTTTACATACAACTGTTTGTATGCAAAGTATATAAGTACCATTCAGATCTTCAATCATGCATTTAGGATAATGATATCCATCTCATTCAACCACCAATTTTTTTTCCTTCCCCCCCCCCCTCCCTCCCCCTTGCTCCTTCCCTTCCTCTCTCTTTCCTTTGACCATTCTATTGTTACTCTAATCCTCCTATGTACCCCCATCCAACAACACTGTGAATTAGCCTCCTTATATCAGAGAAAACATTCGGTATTTGGATTTTTGGGATTGGCTAACTTCACTTAGCTTTATATTCTCCAACTTCATCCATTTACCTGCAAATGCCATTATTTTATTCTCTTTTATTGCTGAGTAAAATTCCATTTTGTATATATACCACATTTTCTTTATCCACTCATCTACTGAGGGACATCTAGGTTGGTTCCACAACCTACCTATTGTGAATTGTGCTGCTATAAACATTGAAGTGGCTGTGTCCCTGTAATATGCTGTTTTTAAGTCCTTTGGGAATAGATCCAGGAGTGGGATAGCTGGGTCGTAGGGTGGTTCCATTCCCAGTTTTCCAAGAAATCTCCATACTGCTTTCCATAGCAGTTGCACCATTTTGCAGTCCCACCAGCAATGTAAGAGTGTGCCTTTCTCCCCACATCCTCTCCAACATTTATTGTTGCTTGTGTTCTTGATCACTGCCATTCTGACTGGAGTGAAATGAAATCTTAGAGTAGTTTTGATTTGCATTTCTCTAATTGCCAGCGATGTTGAACATTTTTTTCATGTATTTGTTGATTAATTGTGTATCTTCTTCTGAGAAGTGTCTTTTCAATTCCTTAGCCCATTTATTGATTGGATTATTTGTTTTTTTGTTGTTAAGTTTTTTGAGTTCTTTATATATTCTATAAATTAGTGCTCTATCTGATGTGCACGTATTAAATATCTGTTCCCAAATAGTTGGCTCTCTATTCACCTGATTGTTTCTTTTGCTGAGAAGAAGCTTTTTAGTTTAAATCTATCTGATTCATTAATTCTTGGTAATAATTCTTGCGCTACAGGATTCTTATTAAGGAACTTGGGGCCTAATCCGACATGTTGGAAATTGGAGCTTACTTCTTATATTGTCTCTGCTCTAATTCCTAGGTCCTTGATCCACTTTGAATTGAGTTTTGTGCATGGTGAGAGATAAGGGTTTAATTTCATTTTGTTGCATATGGATTTCCAGTTTTCCCAGCACCATTTGTTGAAGAGGCTATCCTTTCTCCACTGTACATTTTTGGCGCCTTTGTCTAATATAAGATAGCTGAAATTATATGTATTAGTCTCTGTATCCTCAATTCTGTACCATTGGTCTACCAGTCTGTTTTGGTGCCAATACCATGCTGTTTTTGTTACTGTTGCTCTATAGTATAATTTAAAGTCTGGTATGGTGATGCCCCCTGCTTCACTTTTCTTGTTCAGGATTGCTTTGCCTATTCTGGGTCTCTTATTTTTCCAAATGAATTTCATGACTGCTTTTTCTATTTCTTTGAAGAATGACATTGGGATTTTGATTGGAATTGCATTGAATCTGTATAATGCTTTTGGTAGTATGGACATTTTGACAATATTGATTCTACCTATCCAAGAGCAAGGTAGGTCTTTCCATCTTCTGAGTTCTTCTATGATTTCTTTTTTTAGTGTTCTATAATTTTCCTTATAGAGGTCTTTCACCTCTTTCGTTAAGTTGATTCCCAGTTTTTTTTTTTTTTTTTTTTTGATGCTATTGTAAATGGGGTAGTTTTCATCATTTCCCTTTCAGAGGCTTTGTCACTGATGTACAAAAATGCCTTTGACTTATGGGTATTGATTTTGTATCCTGCTACTTTGCCGAATTAATTTACTAGTTGCAAAAGTTTTCTGGTAGAGTTTTTTGGGTCTTCTAGGTAGATTATCATGTCATCAGCAAATAGTGCTAATTTGAGCTCTTCTTTTCCTATCTGGATCCCTTTAATTTCTTTCGTCTGTGTAATTGCTCTGGCCAGAGTTTCCAGTACTATGTTAAATAGCAGTGGTGAAAGGGGGCATCCTTGTTTTGTTCCAGTTTTTAGAGGGAATGCTTTCAATTTTTCTCCATTTAAGATAATGTTAGCTCTGGGCCTTGCATAAATAGTTTTATAATGTTGAGATATGTTCCTGATATTCCTAGTTTTTCCAGTGTTTTGAACATAAAGGGGTGCTGTATTTTGTCAAATGCTTTTTCTGCATCTATTGAGATAATCATATGATTTTTATCTTTAAGCCTATTGATATGATGTATTGTGTTTATTGATTTCCGAATGTTGAACCAGCCTTGCATCCCTGGAATAAACCCCACTTGATTGTGGTGCACTATCTTTTTGATATGTTTTTGTATCCGATTTGCCAGAATTTTGTTGAGGATTTTTGCATCTATGTTCATTAAAGATATTGGCCTGAAGTTTTCTTTTTTGGATGCGTCTTTGCCTGGCTTTGGAATTAATGTAATATTGGCCTCATAGAAAGAGTCTGGAAGAGCTCCCTCTTTTTCTATTTCTTGAAATAGTTTGAAGAGCATTGGTATTAGTTCTTCTTTAAAAGTCCTGTAGAACTCGGCTGTAAACCCATTAGGTCCTAGACTTTTCCTTGTTGGTAGCTTTTTGATGACATCTTCTATTTCTTCGCTTGTAATCGATCTGTTTAAATTGTGTATAGCCTCCAGATCCAGTTTAGGCAAATCATACGACTCCAGAAATCTGTCAATGCATTCAGTATTTTCTATTTTATTAGAGTACAAGTTTTCAAAGTAATTTCTAATTATCTTCTGTATATCTTAGGTGTTTGTTGTGATATTCCCTTTTTCATCATGAATGTTAGTAATTTGAGTTTTTTCTCTTCTTCTTTTTGTTAGCATCGCTAAGGGTCTGTCAATTTTGTTTATATTTTCAAAGAACCAACTTTTAGTTTTGTCAATTCTTTGAATTGTTTCCTTAGTCTCAATTTCATTAATTTCTGCTCTGATTTTAATTATTTCCTGTCTTCTACTGCTCTTGGTGTTGATCTGTTCTTCTTTTTCTAGTGCTTTGAGGTGTGATGTTAAGTCATTTATTTGTTGGTTTTTTTTTCCTTTTAAGGAATGAACTCAGTGCAATGAATTTTCCTCTTACTACTGCCTTCATAGTGTCCCAGAGATTTCTATATGTTGTATCTGTGTTCTCATTTACCTTTAGGAATTTTTTAATCTCCTCTTTGATGTCTTCTTCAACCCCTTGTTCATTCAGTAGCATGTTGTTTAGCTTCCAGTTGATGGAGTAGTTTTTCTTATTCTTTGTTTTGTCATTGATTTCCAATTTCATCCCTTTATGGTCTGATAGCATGCAGGGTAGTATCTCTGTTTTTTTTATATTTGCTGAGAGTTGCCTTGTGACATAATATATGGTCTATTTTGGAGAAGGAGCCATGTGCTGCTGAGAAAAAAGTGTATTCGTTTACTGAGGGATGAAATAGTCTATATATGTCCGTTAGGTCTAAATTATTAATTGTTTTAAGGAGGCCTAAAGTTTCTTTGTTTAGCTTTTGTTTGGATGATCTATCCATTGGTGAGAGAGGTGTGTTGAAGTCCCCTAGGATAACTGTGTTGTGGTCTGTTTTACTCTTGAACTTGAGAAGCGTTTGTTTGATAAATGTAGGTGCTCCATTATTTGGGGCATATAGATTTATGATTGTTATATCCTGTTGATGAATGGTTCCCTTAAGTAGTAAGAAATATCCATCTTTGTCCCTTTTGATTAGCTTTGGCTTGAAGTCTACCTTATTTGAAACGAGAATGGAAACCCCTGCTTGCTTCTGCATGCCATGTGAGTGATAAGACTTTTCCCAGCCTTTCACCTTCAGTCTATTGATGTCTTTTTCTACGAGGTGTGTTTCTTGGAGACAGAAAATTATTGGGTCATTTCTTTTAATCTATTCATATAATCTGTGTCTTTTGAATGGTGAGTTTAGGCCATTAACATTCAGGGTTATTATTGAGATGTGATTTTTATTCCCATCCATTTTTATTTGTATTATGGTCTTTAGTTTGATTTGGTTTCTCTTCTGGTTGGTATTTCCCTTAGTTTAATATCTCCCTTTGTTGATTTTTGTTGTTATTTTCCTCTTCTTCTTCATGAAAAATTTTGCCCAGGATATTCAGAAGTGTTGACTTTCAGATTGCGAAATCTTTTAATTTTTGCTTGTCGTAGAAAGTTTTTATTTCATCTTCGAATCTAAAGCTCAATTTTGCTGGATATAAGATTCTTGGTTGACATCCCTTTTCTTTCAGAGCTTGAAATATGCTATTCCAGGATCTTCTTGCGTTTAAGGTCTGGGTTGAAAAGTCTGAACATAGTCTGATTGGTTTCCCCCTATATGTAATCTGCTTCCTTTCTCTTGTGGCTTTTAATATTCTCTCCTTGCTCAGTATATTAGGCATTTTCATTATAATGTGTCTTGGTGTGGATTTGTTGTGATTTTGTATGTTTGGTGTTCGGTAAGCCTCTTGAACTTGGTTTTCCCATTCATTCCTCAAGTTTGGAAAATTTTCTGTAATTATTTCATTAAATAAATTACTCATTCCTTTGGCTTGAAACTCTGCCCCCTCCTCTACCCCAATCACTCTTAAGTTTGGTCTTTTTATGTTGTCCCATAATTCTTGAATGTTTTGTTCTTGGTTTTTTACCATTTTTGCTGTGTAATCTAGATTTTTTTCTAGGATATATATTTTGTCTTCATTGTCTGAGGTTCTTTCTTCCAAGTGATCTACTCTGTTGGTGATACTTTCGATTGAGATTTTATTTTGGTTTATTGCTTCTTTCATTTCCGGAACATCTGTTTGGTTTCTCTTTAGAGCCTCTATCTCCCTACTGAAGTAATCTTTTACTTCCTGTATTTGTTTATGGAGTTCTTTGTCAAAATGATCTTTCACCTCCTGTATTTGCTCCCTCATCTCATTTTTGAGTTCATTCTTAAGTTCCGCAAACACTTGGAATATGTAATTTCTAAATTCCATCTCTGGCTTTTCACCAACTGTACTTGCCATGAAATCTACTGAGGAGGTATATTGATTTGTTTGTGTCACTTTCTTCCCTTGTTTCTTCATACTGCTTGTGTGTCTTATCTTCCTGCACTGTGGGACCTTGACTATTTTGATTTTACCTTAAAGCTTTATGTTGCTCCTGTAGTACAATGCTATCAGATCCCCTTATATTTCCTTTACACCTTTAAATCAAACACTTTCTATTCAGAAAATCCCAGTTTGATCACAATGTACAGATTTAGTTAACCCAGATATTGTTTCCAATTTACTCTGTACACTTCTGATGGGGTTTTATAGTTTCAAGAATTGGACACAGAGGTGATATGTTTAGGAAGAAGGAAGTGAGTATATTGAATTGTTCTTTCTTAGAAAGTATGAGAGGAGAGTTTTATGGAAGTGGTTTAGTATCAGCAGACGAGAGAGGAAAGAGAATGGAGTTAATGCTTAGGTGGAAAGTCCGATTTATATATAAACCTAACTTATGCAGCGGTTGAGAGAAGAAATAAGAAAGATGGAAAAGAAAAAAAAAATGACAAAGGAGTAGAAATTAGTGTAAGAGAGAGGGGAGAGAGAGAGTCAAGAAAATAGAGAATAAACTATATATAACACCACCTTGCTATATATTTCAATTGTACCCATTCTAGAACTCCCAATTTCTGCATATAATTTGTTTTTTGCCTCTGTTGAGTATGCAATGGCAGGGTGTAAATAGGGAAGATGAAGGAAGAAGAAAAAATACAAAAGTGAGAAGGAAGAAAAGAAAGAAAGAAAAGAGGAGCAGAAGCAAACAAACACACTGTCAATCAAAACAAAAACAGGGCTGGGGTTGTGGCTCAGCGGCAGAGCGCTCGCCTTGCACGTGCACGGCCTGGGTTCGATCCTCAGCACCACGTAAACATAAATGCATTGCATTGTGTACAACTAAAGTAAATAAATAAATATTTAAAACAAAAACAAAAACAAAGCAAAAACAAACAAAACCCCCCCAAAACAACAAAACTAAACAAACAAACAAAAAAGTTGAACGCAGGAACCAGTCTCAAACAAAATGGACCCTGGGAAGCCCTTCTTTTTTCCCTTCCAGATTAAGCCAATTGACTTGGTTCACGTCCAGTCAGCGATCCTGTTAGTGGAGTCAAGGCTGCACCTTTGGCCAGTTGCAGAATGGCACAGTGGAAGAGTGGCTTGGCAGGTGCCTACCTCTTGTTCTGGTCATAGCTGGGCAGGTTGCACTTCCCCTCTTGTTCTGGTTGCAGCTGTGTAGGTTGCACTTCCCCCTGGAGTGGAGGGGGCTTTTCCTCAGGTAGAGTCCTGCGTGCAGCAGCAGGGAGCTGCTACTCTGGGCCCTGGAGGCCAGGCGAACTGGCAGCTGGGTCTCTCCTTCAGGGCCGGTGCACTGGCAGTCTGAACTGGGGATTCCGTCCGTAGGTCGCAGGGCCTGCAGGCTGAACTGGGAATTTAAGCCAGCCCCCAACTGGGAACTACACCCACAGGTCGCAGGGCCCTCTGGCCAAACTGGGAACTTATGAATGCAGTCTGCCCTGGGAATTCCGTCCGTAGGTGGCAGGGCCCGCAGGCGGAGCCGGGATCTCCTGATATAATATTTTTAACTGGTGGATATGATCCCGAGGCGCCCTAAGTCCTTGGGACTGTCTCATTAGTCTCTTTGCTCTCAGCCCTTTGTTGTTCTTTTTAATGTCCTTTTTCTGAACTAGCACGGTTTGCTTTCATTGTCTTTATTGTGTTGCTGTTCTTTTTCTGAATCTTTTGTCTTTAACTTTTACTGCCACCTGTTTCCTGTTAGCTCTAAAAAGAGACAGTCCACATAATTATTACCATTGCTTTCCCATTCTCATATTTGTATCCCTTCTCCACTGCTTTTTTTTTTTTTTTTTTTTTTTTTTTTTTGCTATATATGCTGGATCTTTAAGAGTATTTTCAGGAAGATTTAACAAACTGAACATTTTTTAGAGTGTGAGTTTAGTGCATGAAGATAAAAGAGGGAATAAAAGTGGGGACAGTATTAATGTTTCTGTAAATAACAAACTGAGATAGAAGAAATTAGAGCAAAGACTGATAAGGGATTGATATTGATATTTGTTGCTAAAAATAAAAGCAGCTAGGAAAGGTTATAGTGGATGAAAAACTTAGAGCACACCTCACAGTTCATTTTATTTGATGGTATAGCTAAAAGCACATCAAAAATTCAAAATCATATATCTATATTTCATCTCACTATACAATACCATTTGTGGAAGATGACCAGCATATGCATATGCTGGAAGTTTGCTGTATTTTTTTTTTTTTTTTTTTTTTTTTTTTTTTTTTTTTTTTTTTGTGGTGCTGGGGATTGAACCCAGGGCCTTATGCATGTGAGACAAGCACTCTACCAACTGAACTATATCCCCAGTACTCCCTCCCACAGTACTTTTATCCATTGCACATTGTGACCAAGGTCCTTTCTACTTAATCACTCTGTAAGGTTCTGCCAGGAGCTGTGGCTTTAAATCCTCAGTGAATAAAATAATAAAATATTCTATCTGTTGCCACATGGGAGAGGCTGATTATCTTCATCTGCCCTGCAGGGACATTGATTTGAGTACCTTTTACACTTATTAGTTTATAATTTATCAAGTATCTTAATGCATAGTTGTGGTTACAAAAACAACTTTGAAAATGACATCTGGGTCTCAACCGATGATTTACACATCAGGTGTTGATATTTTGCTTTCCAAAAAAATCTCTGCTTAGTCATCATTCTGCTCTTCACATCATTAACAGTTAAATTTAAGAATAAACCTTACCTTGGTTTTTAATTTGTTTATTGAGATAGAATTATATAGTTTTCTCCTTTAAAAAAATTTTTTTTGGTTGTAGATGGATACAAATGCCTTTATTTATTATTTATTTTATGTGGTGCTGAGAATCAAAACCAGTGCCTCACACGTGCTAGGCAAGTGCTGAGGCACAACCCCAGGCCCTAGTTTTCTTCTCTTTAATGTGATTATTCTGTAGTTAGAAAAGGATTTGTGAGAATTTTAAACAATGAACAAAAATATGGAGATGGTAGGTGGTAAGATTTGTTGTAGTATGTATCAGTAATTCTCCAAAGTGTAAAAAGTAAATGATAAACACCCTCTAAAAAATAATTTGGAAATTGTGGAAAATGTTACTTTGCTATGTCTCCATACTAAGGTGCTGATGATATTGTATAGGAAAAACAAACAAACAAACAAACAAACAGAAATTGTGGCATTATCAATTTGAACATTTGATCATGGGGACCTTTAAACCAGGTATTTTGGGTACTACAGGGATTGGAATATACTGGATAATGGCAAAACAACACCTTTTACTTTCTATTTGAGATGGTCTCACTAGGTTGCCCAGTCTGGTCTTGAACTCCTGGCCCTGGTCTCCAGAGTAATTGGAACTATAGGTGCGTGCCACTGTGCCTGACTTTAGACAAATGAATATTAATTTACTTTTAATTTTTTTAAAAGCTAAGAAAGTTTTTGGAAAGGGATTTGTGGGTAAGGATAGTTCAGAATTTTGCAGTTGAGACTGTTATCTTGAACTTCATTGTGATATCCTGTTTTGTTTTTGCTCATTTGCAGTTAAATTATAATTTTTTTTTTATTTTCCTTGGCTTATCTCACACGAATGCACAGAAAATATTTTATAGACTGAAAGGACTGAATTGTTCATTCTTTTTTAAAAAATATATTTTTAGTTGTAGATAGATATATCTTTATTTTATTTATTCATTTTTTTGTGGTGCTAAGGATAGAACCCAAGGCCTTACACATGCTCAGCAAGCGCTCTACCACTGAGCCACAAACCCAGCCCATGAATAGTTCATTCTTTTTCCTTTTTCCAAATCTTGCCACATGTATTTTAAAGTGAAACAATAAATTGTGAGTCAACAAGTGATATCCTCTAAGTAATTTTATTTAACTAAAGCTGCCCTGGGGAATTAAATAAGGAAGTTAAGTTTCCACTCAACTAAATAGCTGAATCTTATGTCTTTGAGAACTATAAAAATAGAGTTATCTTAAAAGGAAAAATAAAAAAGTCTTATGGACTGTTCAGAAATTTTGTAATAGAATGCCTTAACTATAAATGTTTTAGTTGAGCAATTTTGTTTATTTTGTTAAGTGTTTAACATAACCTGGGTACATTTATCATTTGGAGTATTAACTTTTTCATTTGAGCAATTTATTTTTTAATAGTTTTGTTATTTTAAAAGAGGCTCAATATAAACATTTAAATAATAAAGAGAACAACAAAGAAGAAAATCAAAATAGAGGTTTTATTTCATAGCAATTTCCACTTTTGACTTTATGGGTAATTGGTACGTTAGTGACTTTTAAAACTATCAAATTTTTTTCCTCTTTGATGGATTGTAACTCAACCTTGTTCATGCTATTTTTTATTCATCTACACAAGGTTTCATTTCTATGTAACTGCATTTTCCTTTCTGATTTCTGGTTTTGTATACCAGACTTAGAACTGCCTTTGATCTTCCAAGGTTGTTTAAAAAATTTTAATCTGGGGACTGGGGTTGTGGCTCAGCCGTAGATCGCTCACCTAGCACGTGTGTGGCCCAGGTTCTCAATCCTCAGCACTACATAAAAATAAACGCATTGTGTAAAACTAAAGCAAATAAATAAATATTTTAAAAAAATTTTTAATCTGTTATTTCCTTGGAGTATGCACATGTATTCTCTGTGCTTGCATTTGTATTTAAGTCTTTAATTATTTAGAATTCATAATGTGTGAGGTAGTCATGGAACTTTATTTTTAAACTGGCTAGCCTATTATTCTAGTGTTGTTTATTAAATTAGCCACCTTTTCTCACTAATGTGAAATATCTCCCATGTTGGGCCTTAAATTCTCAAATGTGCTTGGGTTTATTTCTGTATTCCCTATTATGTTTTATTTGGTGTCATCCTATGCTAACAGGAATAATAAATTTAAATAGTACTAAATTTTGATTACTATAGTTTTAAAATGAGTTTTAGTATAAAGTAACACAAATCTTCTGATTAGGAATTTTTGTTTATTCCTTTATAAAGTTTCTCAGTGTGTAATACTTTCCAACATGGTGTTAGGGATCACTTTTTTTTTTTTTTTAAGAATTCCTTCTTTTTTTTTATTCTAAGTTGTTATATATGACAGCAGAATGCATTACAATTCATATTACACTTATAGAGCACATTTTTACATATCTCTGGTTGTATAAAAAGTATATTCACACCATTCATGTCTTCATACATGCACTTAGGGTAATGATATCCATCTCATTCTACCATCTTTTTATTCTTTTTACCCCCTTGCCCCCTCCCTTCCCCTCCCTCCCCATTGGCCTTTCTAGTGTTCTTCTAATCCTAGGGATCACTTTTTAAAATAACCTCCAACTGCTCAGAAATTAAGAGTTTTAGAAATTGTCATTTAAATTTTTGTTATGGAAATAAAATGGGCTTCAATTTTTAGGAAATAATGGAATTCAATATTAGTCATATGAAAAGTAACTATACTTAATTGTTAAAATAGTAACAGGTTATTTTTAGTTTGACCCTGTGTTGATAATTTTGTTATTCTTAATTACTCCATATAACAATGACAATAAAAGTATTCTTTTGGAATAGTTAAGAATATGTTTCAGAAACATTTTGAATGTTTCACATTTGGGGATAAAGATATTCTGAGTAATTAATCTAAATAGCAGGAGTTTCAATTAAAAATAACAATAAAAGAATAATTCAGTTTATTCCACTCTAAATTCATTGAGGTTAGGATACTTGTCTCATTATTTTTTGTATCATAGCATCTTACTTTGCTTATTTGTTTATTTAGGAGTTATTATCTAAGATGCAGGCTTTCCCTCTGCAAAATGCCTGATTACTCACCATCTTCATTTCCTCCAACCTCTTTAGGGCATCTTGACTTTTTTTTTTTTTTTTTTAATATTTGTGTGGGGGACTCTGCATCCCAGCAATATCTCACAAACCTTAGTCTAGATTATATGAAGAATACTAGTAGCATATAACACTAGAATTATTAAGTAAGCAAGTATTATATTTAGATACCAGGGATTTAGACTTTATTATGTATGCGAAAGGGAATCAGTGAAAGAGGCATGCTTTAGGGAGATTGGATGGTAGTGTAGAGGGACAGCAATAAAAAGAGGAGGTAATTTAGACAGAAATGACTAAGAAATAATGAAGTCTTTAAGGAGTAGTAGAGAAAATGAAAAGGAGGAAACAAATTTTATAGACATTGTGAAGTTTAAAAAATAAAAGTAGGGCTTGGATGTGAAGAGGATGTAAAGGGTAAAAGAATCTGAGAAGTATGAGATGACCCCAACCTGAGTCTGTTGGGAAGTTGATACTATTTACAGAAACAGAATAAGACAAGAAGCAAGTTTTAAAAGGAAGCTTTGAATTTGCTTACTTATTTTGATGTGTTCAACTTGATGCATTCCTGATACATATGAGTATAAAACCCAGCAGAGAAGTGGATATTAAGTCTATAGTCAAAGAACTCAAAGGAAAGATTGGTTACAGCCAAAGAAATACGAGTGGAAATACTGATGGCAAAACAAAGCAAAGAGGGTAGAACTATTGGACAGTCTTTAGGAACTGTCTTCTTGGGTTCTTCCTAAAACTGTGTCTAGTAGTAGATGTAAGTAAATAGAATGCATTTAGAAATGGAGAATAGAAGTTAATGGAGGAGCCTAATAGGAATTGTCAAATGGGGGCTGGGGTTGTGGCTCAGTGATAGAGCATTTGCCTCACATGTGTGAGGTACTGGGTTCGATTCTCAGCACTGAATATAAATAAAGGTCCATCACCACCAAAAAAAAAAAAAAAAAAAAAAGAAAAAAAAGAAAAAAAAAAAAAGTCACATGGGGAGATTATGGCACCATAGTGGCCAAGCTAGAGAAATTTCAAGGGAGTCATGAGTAGTGCAGCTACAGTGGATTTAAGGGTGGGCTCACTGGTTTTATATGGCATCATTCTGTAAGTGTCACTGCAGCATTGTTATTGAAATACAATATCCTTACACTTGAGACTTTGGTCAGTGTGCCAAATATTTGTAGTAGGAAAGAAGACTTTGATAAACTATTTAATTGGGAGTCAGAATCAGTGCATCTTGACTTCTTTACTCTTGCTAAGGACCGTCCAGAGTAGTGTTGGGAATTGGTGGAACCAGAGTCTTTCCTGTGGTCTACTTTCTTTTTGACTTAGGAAAAAAAATACATGCATGCACATTTTCTTACTTAAAATATTTGGATTTAGAGGATTCAAGGTTGATGACTTTAAAAACATAATCTTCTTAAATTCTGAAAATAATGCATTTTTTTTACATAAGATTTGGAAAATGTGGACAATTATGATATAAAAATAACTACACAGAGAAACTGTTAACATTTTGATGAACTCCTTTTGAACTCGCCATCCACCCCACCACTGCCTGTGTGGTCTGATAGTGTTTCTCCACTTTCACAAACTCTTTGGAGACATTTTAAAGGCTATATAATCCATCATGTGGATGCACTTTATGTAATTCACACATTTTATAACTGCTTCTCTTTGCTTTTCTAGATTTTGCTAAATATGTGGGCAGTTTCCTTGAGGGAAATTTTCTTTTATTTTAGTTGTAAGTTAAAAATCATTCTAATTCTGGTGAGAGTGCTACTAGCAATATACCTATATTTCATTAATTTATCAGTTCACTGACTCATTTAATAAATATTTTTGAGAACCAGTTCCATGCCAGGCAGAATTTAAGGACACTCAAAAAATTTATTGTCTAGTGTAGACAGGGAAGAAACAAGTAATTACAGTACTGTGTGATGAGTGCTGTGATAGAGGAAGACAAAAGATCCTGTGAAAGCTAAGAGGAGGGCATCTGTCTTAGTTTTAAGTTAGGAGAGGATAGTCATGGAAATCTTACCAATCTTACCAGAGGAGGTGAAACTTAAGCTAGGTCTTATGGACTTGTGATAGTAAGGTGATCAAATAGTGAGGGTGAGCAGGAAGGTATTCAAGGTAGGAGGAATAGCACTTGCAGAGATATCAAACAGCATATCAAAGTTCAAGAAGCTTAATTTAAAAAATGGCTTCAGCATATGGTACACATGAGGGATTGGCAAGAGAGGAAGCCAAGTTAAGTGGATATGGATAGAGTGACTTCATGAAGAGCCTTAAATATTCTCCTTAAATACCAGGAATATGCTAAGTGCTGGGGTTGTAATCATGAATGAGGCAAAGCCCTTGAGGAATGTATTTATAGCTATAATTCTTGTTTATATATCAGCAGTTTGCAGATTAGTATTTCTAGCTCAGATATCTTCTTTGAGCCCCAAATCTATGTAACCAACTGCCTTGTTAACATCTCTGGAATATATCTAGAATGTAAGCTGCATCAGAGCAGGTATTTTATTGCCTTTGTTCTCTGCTGTATCTGCAGTGCCTAGAAGAGTATCTGATTAACTTTGTTGAATGATTAAGTAAATGAATAATTTTCTGTTTGTATCTTTCAGTGATATCTGAAATGCCACATATTGCAAATCAAACTCATGATCTTCCCTGCCCCTCTCTTAATGTTCTCTATTTCAGTGACAGGCACCATATGCCTGGGTGTGTCTTTTTTTAATTTTTTTATTTTTATTTATTTGCTTTATTTGTACACAATGCGTTTTATTCAATGCATTTTATTTGTATGTGGTGCTGAGGATCGAACCCCGGTCGCCCACGCGCTAGGTGAGCACTCTACCGCTGAGCCACAATCCCAGCCCCTAGGTGTATCTTTGACATATTCTAGTTCCTTACCTTCCCCATCCATTGTATCAAGAAGATTTACTGAGTTTTTGACACGTTTCTTCACGTATCTACTTATGTCCCTCTTTACTGCTACTGAAACAGAGAGTTCCTGGGCTTTCTCTTGCTAAGAATGAAAACAAGTGCTACTGAAATATTCTCTGGCTAATAAGCACAGCCTAACTAAACCTGTATAAATATGTGTATCACCTGATTTTTGTTTCTATAAATTGTAACTGCTTCTGTGGGACCAGTGGAGAAGCAGTCTAGCTGCTGCTTCCCAAACTGCATCCTTTTCCATTTTCCCATTGTTCCCATGTTTCTTATGTGGATCAGTGGTGGAATCTCATCAGCTGGGATCCAGGCAGGCTCCAGGCTGGGCTGAAGGTATCCCTGCTTCTGTCATCTTTCAATATTCTCCATGCTGCTGTTAGAGTAAAGCAAACACAAAACAATTCTGATATTTGTGTTTGAAACCACTTTCCTAGGATAGAGAACAAAATTCTTAACTGGTCTATAAAGCCCTGTGTGTTCCATCCTGCTCCTGCATCTTGTGCCACTTTTTTGGAGTTTGTGTCTTGTAAGCACATTTGTTTTTAAATTATTCCAGTAGGTCATGTTTCCTCCTGTCTTAGAACTGTAATTTATGATTTGTGGCTTTTAATGCATATTATAAAATAGGATGCCTATTGTTAGAAAAACGGATGTATCAATATTTTTAAGTATATATTTATAACCCTAAAAGTAATATTCTGTGCAACATTCATTTCTAGAAAAGTAAACTGTCTGTGAATTATTGCAAATAAGCACAAGCATTTTCAGTTATAATTTATTCCTCATTCAGTTTGTATCTCACAACTCCATTTTCCCCCTAGTCAATATTATGAAACACATACTTATGAACTATGTTTATTCTTATTTTAAAATAAGAAAACATTTTCCTTTGTAAATTTAAGCCATACTATTTTTTAAAAAAAATGCTTCAGTATTGAAATAGGAAGAAATTAAATGTCATAACTTAAAATATAAAACAATTAAACTTTATATGAAAGTAGCAACTTAATGTTAGTGGAAGTCTTCATTCTAAAGAGTCAGCATTTTTTTAAATAAGATTTTAAGTCACCTTCTCTAATTATAAACAAAATAAGTCTTGGGTGTTCTTATAAGCATACAAGCTAAGCTATGTTACTAGGTAATTTTTATTGTATTCAGTGTGTTTGTGTGATAATTTTATTGTTACGTGTTTGGTATTGAATGTTTCATATAGTTAAATATTTATGGAGTATCATATTCTATAAGATTTTTGTCTGGAAATGAGAATTTGATCTTCTGTTTTTGTCTATAAAATGAGAAATTGGTTTGCTCATTTTACTTCAGATTATATTTAATCACTTAAGTAACTTTAGCAGAATGTCACCACATAATATGTTCTGATTACTTATTTTTCCTTAACTTTTTTCCTTTAAGTCAGTACAGAAGATTAAACTCTACAGAAGAATGCAATCAAGTAATGGCTTTTTCTTAGAATTTGAATATGGAGGCCACAGGAACAGATGAAGTTGACAAGCTAAAAACTAAATTTATATCAGCTTGGAACAACATGAAATATAGTAAGTAATATGACTTAAGAATTATATAAATCCAAGGAAGTATCTGAAGATATGTATCTTTTTCCTTAATTTTTGTGAGGAATGTAGATAAGAATCTCCTGAAGAAAGAGCCAAATGTTATCATGAACGTTGCTTAGAAACTCAAACATACTGTGCGGGTCCTTTTTTTCCCTCCCTAATTTGATAGAGTGTATTAATAACCTCCTCATGGATGTGTACTTTTTTAACATCCCATGACAGAAAGAATTTATTCAGGTAATAATACCTTAGTTCTTTAGATTCTGTTTCAGGCAGCCTCATCTCTGAACCAGGAAGTTAACCAAAATTGACTTCTGAATGTACAAAACAAATGGTATTGGGTTCAACACTGATACTGCTGAATATTTTCTTCAAACTATTTTCAAACTAGTTATTCTTGGCAAACAAATTCAAAAGGGATAATATTTTTTTTTTGGTACCAGGGATTGAACCCTGTGGTACTTATACCACTGAGCCATTTCCCAGTCTTTTAAAAAAAAATATATTTTTTTCTTGTTTGAAGCTGCTCGTGAATTTATTTTTTCTTTTTCTTTTTATTCTAATTTGTTATATAAGACAGCAGAATGCATTAAAATTCATATAACACATATAGAGCATAATTTTTCATGTCTCTGGTTGTATACAAAGTATATTCACTCCATTTGTGTCTTTATACATGTACTTTGGATAATAATGTCTATCTCATTCCACCATCATTTCTAACCCTATACCCCTCCCATTTTCCTTATCTAGAGTTCATCTATTCCTTCCATGCTCCCCCTCCCTACCCCGCTATGAATCAGCTTCCTTATATCAGAGAAGACATTTGGCATTTAAAAAAAATATTTATTTGTTTTAGTTGTACACATAGATAGTTATAATTTGGCAACAACATGATATTGCATTTTGAATTTTTTTTTTGGTACCAGTGATTGAACTCAGGGGCACTCGCCCACTGGGCCACATCCCCAGCCCTTTTCTGTATTTTATTAGAGACAGGGTCTCACTGTCTCTAAGGCTAAGTGCCTCACCATTGCTGAGGCTGGCTTTGAACTCGTGATCCTCCTGCCTCAGCCTCCCAAGAGCTGGGATTACAGGCATGTGCCACCGCGCCAGGAAGCATTTTGAAAATTTTGAACATCAATTTTTAAAAAATAAAAATATTTTACATACTAAAAATGTATCCTTTTAAAGTGTATAATTTTATTTATTTTTTTGTGGTGTTAGAGATTAAACTCAGGGCCTTGCACATGCTAAATGTACTCTACCACTGAGCTGCCCTCAGCCCTAGTTCATATTTTTAATATGTCAATTTAAAAAGTATACTTTCTGACTCCATGCATTTGACTATTCTGAATATATATCATACAAATGGAATTACATAGCTTGTTACTTATTGTGTCTGGCTACTGTCACTTAGAATAATATTTTCAAGGTTCATCTGTATTATGTATGTATTAGTACTTCTTTTTTTTATATAACTTACTAATGTTTCATGTATGGCTATTTTGTTTACCTTTTATCAGTTGATGTACATTGGGTTGTTTCTATTTTTTGGCTACTATGAATAGTGTTGCTGTGAACAGGTTTTTGTGTGAACATATCTTTTTCATTCTCTTGGGTATATACCTGGCATTGGAATTGATGGGTCATATATTAACTCTAAAGTTTAACTTTTGAAGGAACTGCCAAACTATTTTCCAGAGTGACTATACCATATTAAATTCCCTTCAGCAGGGTTTGAGGGATTGACTTTATCCACATCCTTGCCATCACTCATTATTGTTTATCTTATTGTAGTGGATGTGAAGTGGAATCTCACTATGGGGTTATTTGCCTTTCCCTGATGATTAATAATGATGAACATCTTTTCATGACCACTTGGCTAGTTGTATATACGTCTTCTTTGGATAGATGCTTTGCCCTTTTTTTTTTTTTTTTTTTTTTGTGGTACCGAGGATTGAACTCAGGGGCACTCGACCACTGGGTCACATCCCCAGACCTTTTTTGTATTTTATTTAGAGACAGGGTCTCACTGAGTTGCTAAGTGCCTCGCCATTGCTGAGGCTGGCTTTGAACTCGCGATCCTCCTGCCTCAGCCTCCCAAAGTGCTGGGATTACAGGCGTGCGCCACCGCGCCCGACTAACTTTGCCCTTTTTATAATTGGGTTATTTGTAATTTTATAATTGAGTTGATACAAATCCCTTAGCAAATATGATCTACAAATATTTTCTCCCATTCTTGGGTTGGCCTTTTACATTCTTGAGAGTGTCCACTGATGCACAAAACTTTAATTTTGTTGAAGTCCAGTTTTTCTTATCTTTGGTTGCTTGTGCTTTTGATGTTGTAAGAATTCACTGTTGCTAAATCAACATTATGAAAATTTATATTCATGTTTCCTTCTGAGAATTTTATTGTTTTAACTCTTATATTTAGGTTTTTAATCCATTTTGAGTTAATTTCTTCATGTGGTGAGAGGTAGAGTTTCAATTTTATTTTTTTATATGTGGTTTTCTAGATTTTTCATCATCAAATATTATTTCTCAGTTGACTGATCTTGACACCTTTGTCTAAAATCAACTGACCATAGATGTATGGGTTTATTTCTGAACTGTCAGTTCTATATCATTTATTTCTACATCTGTCTTTATACCAGTACCTGACTATCATGATTGAAAGAAAAGTGGCGCAGGACTGATCACACATACACCTGGGATAAGAAGCAGGTTTATTGTCAGGAGCCTGACAAGGCTGTTCTGCACAAAGAGAGGGACAGCAGCAGCAAGGCGGGAGAGGAGCAGCAACTCTCCCTTGAATGTTAGTTACTTTTTATAGGCTAGAATCATAGCTGTGTGCTAAGGGCAGGTTTAGTCTTGACTGACATAGTAAGCATCCCCTGATCTTGTGGAAGACAAGTTTGTTTCTTGAGAACAGAGACAGGCAGTTTTCCTATCTCTCAGAGGGGGAACAGCATGTTCCTTTATCTTCTCAGGGAGAGAACAGGGAAACCAGTACGTCCCCATCTCAGGGGCCAGTAAGTTTGTCTCTTATCTCTCAATGAGAGAACAGGGAGAGACTAGCAGTCTCCAGGCTGGTAGGTTTTATCTTGGGCTAGTTTCTATTTCTTGGGAATAAGAACAGTATTCATAAAGTGGGGGTGGGGAAAAGGAGGATGGCTGCAATTATGCTAACAATGATTACTTTTTAGTAAAGTGTGAAATGGGAAAGTGAGTCTTCCAACATTTTTCCCTTTTCAAGATTTTTTTTGTTATTCTGGCTTATTTGCATTTCCATATGAATTTTATGATCATCTTGTCAATTTCTACAAGACAGCCAGCTGGGATTTTGATGGGGATTTCATCAAATATGTAGATCAATTTGGGGAGTATTGCTGTTAGCAATATTAAGCCATCCAGTCCATGGACATGAATGTCTTTCCAATTGTTTTAAGTCTTTTAAAATTCAGTGATGTTTTGTAGTTTTCAGTGTATAAGTCTTAGACTCTTTTTGTGAGAGCTATCTTTTCTTTTTGATGCTGTTGTAAAATGAATTGTTTTCTTAATTTCATTTTGGATTGTTCACTGTGGTATTTAGAAATACAGCTGGGTTTTGTAACTTGATCTTGTATCCTATAACCTTGAAGAACTTTTTTTATGAGTACTACTAGTTTTGTGTGTGTGTGTGTGTGTGTGTGTGTGTGTATTCTTTATGTTTTTTATAGAGAAGATCATGTCATCTGCAAATAAAGACTTGTCATTTAATCTTTTTTTTTTTTTTTTTTTTTTTTTTGGTGGTGCTGGGGATTGAACCCAGGCCTTATGCATGCAAGGCAAGCACTCTACCAACTAAGCTATATCTCCAGCTCTTGTCATTTAATCTTTAATGAGTAGGTTTTTTGATGAAAATTTCATTTGTAAGGTTTGAAAATTGTAATATAGAAACTTATTAACACATTTCAGTAGTATCCTAGGAGTTGTTATTTAACCAGTCACACACATATGCATATAAAAGTTTTAATTTGATAATGTGTGGCTTTTTTTTGTCTAGATATTTAAGTGCATATAGTAAAATTATGGTAATGACATCTCTGAAGAACAGATTGTTCTGGGTGACAGTGTTCTAGATAGCTTTTTGTTATGGAATGCTATTTTATTTTAATTTTTATTGATGGGGCTCATTTTAAAATGTTTTATGTATTTTACACTGTTAGAGTTTGTATAGTATGGGGGAAGTATAGGAAAGACTGGTGTTGATTGAATATTCATTATATGCTGGACTTTGTAATAGATAGTTTTGTCCCTTGTCATTTAAATCTCATATCTCTCTGATACGCTGTGTTAGTCTGATTTTTCTTGCTGTGACAAAGTACCTGAGAATCAGTTTCAAGAGAGAAAAGATTTATTTTGGCTCACAGTTTCAGAGGTAGTCCCAGGGTTAGCTGGTTCCATTGCTTTCTGGCTTCTGGCTAGGTAGAACGTCATGGTGGGGAGTATGTGGCAGGGGCAGCTATTCACCTTATAGCATCCAGGAAGCAAAAAAAGAGAGAGAAGAAGAGATGGGGGTCCCAGTATTCCACTCAAGGGCATATCCCCATTGTCCTAACTTCCTTCAAATAAGCCCCACTTCCTATCAGTTCCACCACCTTCCAGTAAGGTATCAGCTTGGGACCAAGCTTTAGACACATGAGCCTTTGTAGGATGATGATCCAAATCATAACATACTCTTTTTTAAAATATAAATTTAGAAAGCTGAGAGTAAGTGACATGTTCAGGGTCGCCTATCTGGATAGATCTGGAAAACAAATTTCAAACCCAACCTCCCTTGTTTTTCAGTCTTGTTATTTTCTGAATATAGTGTACATAATTTAAGATTATTTTTATTAACGTCAGGATGATATTATCATGGTGATGAAATTGGAGGGGCTGGGGTTGTGGCTCTGCGGTAGAGCACTCGCCTAGCACGTGTGCGGCCCAGGTTCGATCCTCAGCACCATGTAAAAATAAAGGCATTGTATACAACTAAAACAAACAAATAAATAAAAAAAGAAATTGTAAATGAATAATAAGATATAAAATGCACTGGATTATACTTTCTTCAAAAAGTCATTTTTTGCTTTACCCTCTTTTTTTGCATGACTTTATGATTGTAAATTTGGCTTCTTCTTTAAAAAATTAGTATTGATACTGAGGTCAGTATTGATAATTATTATTCTGGGTGTTTCTTATTGTCCAGAAAATTATTACCATGTTTATTATTTCTGTATGCTTTATCCTGTGTACATCTTTTAAAGCCTTATTTGTAATATTCAAATTGGTGATTTAATGGACTATAGGCTTTTTTATAAGATCCTCTTTGTGGTAGGTGATCTCCAAAGATGATCCTTGGTGAAGCACATCCTCTGTTGTCACTTTTTCTGATTGAATCTGGTCTGGCTCATGTTGGACATTAGTTAGTAGAATCAAATGGAAGTGATGGCTATGTCAATTCCAGGCCTAGCCATTAAAAAGTGACTTCTACTTACCCTGGTTTGGAGCTCTGAACTGTCAAGTAACCAGTTCAGCTGTCTGTTGGAGAAATCACACGGAGAGACCACATAAAGTGAAGAGTCTTCATATAGCTCTGTAGCTTTGTATAGTGTTTTAGTTAGCTTTTTTGCTGCTGTGATTAAAAGATTTGGCCAGGACAATTTTAGAGAAGAAAAGGTTATTTGAGGGCTCACAGTTTCAGAGGTCTTAGTCCATAGAAGGTGTGCTCCATTTCTTGGGGCTTGAGGTGAGGCAGAACATCATGGTGGAAGAGTGTGGCAGAGGGAACCAGCTCACATGATGATCAGGAAGCAGGGAGAGAGAGACTCCACTCTCCAGATACACAATAAATACCCCACAGCCACACCCACAATGAATCACTTCCTCCAACCACACCCCACCTGCCTCTAGTTACCACTCAGTTAATCCCATTAGAGATTAATTCACTGATTAGGCTAAGGCTATAACCCAGTCATTTCTCCTTCAAACTTTCTTGCATTGTCTTACACGTGAGCTTTTGGGGACACCTCACATCCAAACCATAACATATGGTCAGTATAGCTGACTCAGTGACCCATTTGAGCATCTCCATCTGATTTTATTATATTAGAGACTAAGTCCAGGAAGAACAACTTAAAAGCCTGTGAGAAATAAGAAAAAAGAAGTTGTTTCAGATTACTAAGTTTGGAGTGGTTTGTTAAACAGGAATAGACACCTAACATTGACCTAGATCCTCTCTTAAAATAATATATACATATATATATATATATATACACACACATATATGTGTGTGTATATATATATATATATATTATTTATTTTGGTGAGGAAACATTGACATAAAGTGAAATAAAAAGATTTCAAGTATATAATTTGAAGGGCAGACCCTTTGAACGCACCAGTGAAACAGAAAATCTAGTAGATAATATAGAAAATTTCCTTCACCTCAGAGTTTCCTCATGGTTCCTTCTGGTCACTTCCTACTCATCATGGGCAATTACTGCTGGGCATCAGTTTATTGAATGGAAGGTTTGTCATGTCCTAATTTGCCAAAAATATGTGCTTTTCTTGTTTACTTTTTAATTAGTTTTTATTTAGAAATAATTTGTCTCTGTCCACCTACCTATTGCTAAAGGTAGAGAAACAGAGGTGAAGAAGGGAGAGATTAGAAATAGTATTACAAAAAATTCTTAAACATGAGAAATTCTAATGAATATATTTTTAGTATGTGTAAGAAGAACTTACACATAAGAATACTTCTTATTCAGATTTATTTTTTTTTTTTTTTTTTTTTTTTTTTTTTTTGTGCCCTAGGCTCTGTTCTCCATTGGCTCTGTTTTTTTAAAAATATCCTTTATTTTTCCATCTGTGCTCCATAGTATCTTGATTTGGCATCAGTGAGCTGGGACAGAGATAAGTAGTGAAGTTTTTATAATGCCTTTACAAGGATAAAATGAAAAGTGGCCAACTAAAATTACAGAAAAAATTATATCCTATGGGTTAGTTATTCACATGATAAAGTGATTCATCTCTGACATGCCTGTGGAAAAGAGAGAAAAATGGGGACTTTTGGGAAGTCCTGATTTCACTTATATATCTAACTGCATGGAATATTAAAGGAAGTCAGTGTGTGATGAGGGGTTAGGCCCTGCCAGGGCCTACACAGGAATTAGAAGAGTAAGAGAATATATGTACCCCATGAGTGATGGTTGAATTGTAAAGCCCTATAATCCTGTGCTCTTGTGAAATGTGGACTTTTGCAGTGCTTCAGGTTCTGACTGGATTCCTAACTTTTCCTTTTTTGAAGAAGGACTGGTGGGTGGTTGGGAAATAGGTAGAGAGTATAAATCATAGGGAGACAGGGAGAAGTTTCTCCTTACATAGTTTTTCTTTTTTAAATTTGGGCTTTTTAAAATTAAGTTCTTAGGGTTTGCTTTGAAAATACTGTCTTTTTGGGAAAGATGGTTACTACTGTTTTGGGGATTAGGATCATTCCAGTAAGATACTAAGAATAGTATTAAAAGATGATACATGTAAAACTCCTATCCTGGTTCCTGGAATATAATGGTTAAATACCACTTTTTCATTGGTGTTTAAAGAGGAATATAATGGTTAAATACCACTTTTTCATTGGAGTTTAAAGAAGGAGGAAAGGAAAAATTGGGTTGGAAGAGCATGTTTGAGCCAGAAGAAGGAGTAGGATTTATATGGACTGATACTGGGGAGAGCTTTTTTGACAGGTCATAGCATGAACCAAGTAGCAAAGCCCACTTTGAGTAGAGGTGAGGGAAAAAAGGAAATATGATTATAGAGATAATTTGTCTCTGGAAAGTCTTTAATAAGAGTGAGAAGTTCATAATAAATCTATTAAGTAATGAGTAACTGAATATATTTTTTGAATATAAGAGTTACCTAATCAAAGCTGAGCCACAGGGAGTTTAATTTGGCTATGATATGTTGCATTTGTTAGAATAGGGAAACACTTATCACACAGAAATTATTTTGGTGAGTCTTGTAGTAATCCAATTGAAGTTTAGCATATTTGACCTCCCATTCTCTCTTACTTTCAAATTAAGAGGCTGACATTTTTATTTTAAATAAATATTTTTGGGGCTGGGGTTGTAGCTCAGTGGTAAGAGCGCTTGCCTTGCATGTGTGAGGCCCTGGGTTCAAACCTCAGCACCACATAAAAATAAATAAATAAAAATAAAGATATTGTGTCCATCTACAACTAAAAAAATTAAAAAATATATTTTTATTTATTTGCACAGCACTTTAGGGCACACTCAAAAATCACAACTTTATAACAAGTGTGTTAAACATAAAGACTGATTGTCTTCCTAAGTGTAGACCCAATTTGACTTCCAATTACATATTCTTTGTTTGAAACAGTCTTATTATTTGGCAGATTCATTTAAGCTGGCCATTAGCAGTCAGGAATTTCAAATGGTGTGACTGTACTTTGTATACAACAAGAGATATGAAAAATTGTGTTCTATATGTATATATGAATTGAAATACATTCTGTTGTCATATATAACAAATGAGAATAAATAAATATTTTTTTTAAAAAAAGAATATTTGGCAATGTAGCAGGCAAGTTCTTTCCTCAGGAATTTGGAATTGTTAATGGAATCATAAAAAGCCAGAAAGGATACTATCTTTTACCAAGATTTTTTTTTTTTTTTTCTCTTTCTGTGCTGGGGATTAAACCCAGGGCCTTGTACATGCTTAAATTAAGCAAGCTTTCTGCCACTGAACTACATCCCCAGACCAGGATACTACCTTTTAGATGCTGACAGTTTAGTAGGAAAAAAATTAGAGGAATTATAGTTTGCAACTTATGGGATGAGGTTTAGGAGGTTAATGATTGAGATGAAATGTCTGAAAGCTTTATATACCACATGCAGACATTCTCATCTGGTCAAAATGAAGAAGTTCTAACAGATTTCCCCAGGAACCTTCAGGGATCCCCTTTTATCATGAGCACTGGGCTACTGTGTGTTTTTTTCTTTAGTTATTTTCCGGGAATATGCAAATACTTTCAAGTCTTTTAATTTCTAGTATGAAAGCAAAAGCAAGAAATTGATAACATAATGTTGCCTTGGGGATTTGCTGTTAGTGTTGGGGAAGTTAGAGCAGAATTTGTATCTTTGGAATTTTGTACCATAATAACATCATGATCTGACAAAGTAAGTTAAAGATTTTTTCCCCCTCATATTCTTTAAGGGGATGGAATGTGGTTAAAAGACATTTTTACTCAAAAGTAACATATGGCTTGTATATTAAGGTCATTGTCCAAATATTTTGCAGCTCTTGCAAAAAATACACATTCATAAGTGATAATTGATGGCTTGAAATTAACTAAAAGAAAATACTGCTAGACTCTTAGTTTGACTTTTTTTTTTCCTCTTCCATTTAGGTTGGGTTTTGAAAACAAAGACATATTTTAGTAGAAATTCCCCAGTTTTATTGCTTGGAAAATGTTACCATTTTAAATACGAAGGTAAGTGCTAAATTGGTAAAACATTTAAAAATCCTTGAAGAATTCATTGTTAAACTTTTTTATGATTTTATTTTCATATTACTCTATTTTTGGCATAGCTCTGTTAAGTACCTTTATTTTATATAATACATAATATATTACCTTATGTTTTGGTTCCTGAACTCCTTCAAGATAAGGATCATGCTGTCTTTTGTTATATCCCTTATAGTTTGAGACTTTCAGTATGAGTACTAAATAAATGTTATTTGAAGTGATATATTAACATTCTTTATCAGGTTATCTAAAAACTTTAAAGTATATGGTAATAATAATGAAAGTTTTCACCTTAGTTAACCTAAAAATGATAATTTTTCAAACTTTTACAGATGCTTCAATATCTCAAGTTGACTTTATTTGATGTTTCTGAATTTTCACATGTACTCATCCTTTCAATAATCACCTTATAAAAAATTTATTCCACTACTGAGTTCTGGGCACCATGGTAGGCTCTTTGGAAAATATCTTTAATTCTTACAAGAGGTGTCCCTACCTTATGAATGTGAAGGCAGAAACTTGGAGAAGTTTACAAAATAGTAGAGCTGAAATTTAAACCAAGACTATAAGTCTCTTAACACTGCTGTTCTTTTTACTGTGCATCTGTGGTTGGCATTGTATGTTTGAATGTATGTGTGTGTGTGTGTGTGTGTCTCTCTGTCTCTAAGAGAGTGAGAAAACAAAGAATGTATTTGAACATATGTTGTTGTCAAGGTATATTCACTTTTGGATGACCTATTTTGGTGTATCATTTATCATCAATTTTCTAAAACCTTATACATGGCTTTTAATAATAGCTGTTAACATTTACCAAGTAGTAATAATGGCCAGGCAGCATTCTAAGTAATTTATATGTATTAACTCATTCAGTCATCACAATAGCCTTTACTGATCAGGAGGAAGTTGGTAAAGAAGGGTGTGTATTTTAGGTAAATAGAATGGCATGATGAAAGCAATAGTAGATATTAGAGGTCACATTTAGGAAACAGATATCCACTTTAGCTGTGGTGAGGAAGAAGAGTTAGGAGATATGCATATATATTATTTTATCATTATATAAAATGCATATTTATTATATAGATGTATTTTTTAAACCGGTAGCCATAGCAGTATGATTAAGAGTATTAAAAGTATGGGCTTTGAGATCAAACTTATTTTGGTTTTGAATCTTGGCTCTTTGTTTTTTTGTTGTTACTTTAGGCAAGTCATTTGATCTCCCTAAGTATTAGTGATACCTATTTCATAGGTGTTTAGTTGTGTGCCTGGTACATGTAAGCATTCTAAATGATATCATGATATAAGGAATTTGTAAAAAATATGATTATAATTTTTTAGGGCTTTAAAAAATTTTTATTTGTTCTTTTTAGATATTCATTTCAGTAGAGTTTATTTTAGAATATTATACATACATGAGGTATAACTTATTCTAATCAGGATCCTATTCTTGTAGTTATACATGATACAGAGTTACCCTGGTCATGTGTTCTAACACAAGGATATCTGGGTTGGGGTTGTGGCTCAGTGGTAGGGTGCTTGCCTAATATATGTGAAGCACTGGGTTTGATCCTCAGCACCACATACAAAAAACAAATAAATAAAATAAAGTTATTGTGTCCCTCTACAACTAAAATTATTTTTAAAAAGCCAAATGCAAGGATAGGAAAGTTATGTCCAATTAATTCTGCTGTCCTTCCTATTACCCTCCCCCACCTTCTCTTCGTTTCCTTTTGTCTAATCCAATGGATTTCTATTCTTTTTCTCCCCACCCTCTCTTATTGTGGGTTAGCATCCACATATCAGAGAGAATATTCTGTCTTTGTTTTTTTGGGACTGGCTTATTTCACTTAGCATGATAGTCTTCAGTTCCACCCATTTTACTGGCAAATGCCATTATTTCATTCTTCTTTATGGCTGAGTAATATTCCATTGCATGTATATACCAGATTTTTTTAATCCATCTGTTGAAGGACATCTAGGTTGCATCCATAGCTTATCTATTGCAAATTGAGCTGCTATAAACATTGAAATGGCTACATCACTGTAGTATGCTTATTTTAACCCCTTTGGGTATATATAGAGGAGTGGGATAACTGGGTCAAAATGGGGTTCCATTTCTAGTTTTTTGAGGAATCTCCATACTGATTCCCAGAGTGGTTGCACCAGTTTGCAGTCCCACCAGCAATGCGTTTAAGTGAACCTTTTCCCCTACATGCTTGCCAACCTTTATTGTTACTAATATTCTTGATAATTGCCATTCTGACTGGGGTGAGATGGAATCTCAGTGTAGTTTTGATTTGCATATCTCTAATTGCTAGAGATGTTGAGCATTTTTTCATATATTTTTGATCATTCGTATTTCTTCTGTGAAGTGCCTGTTCAGTTCATTTGCCCATTTATTGATTATCAATTTTTTTTTATTTTTTGGTGTTAAGTTTTTTAAGTTCTTTATATATCCTGGAGATTAATGCTGTATCTGAGGTGCTGGTGGTAAAGATTTTCTTCCATTCTGTATCTCTTTTTTCATGTTCTTGTTTGTTTCCTTTGATGTAAATAAGCTTTTAAATTTGATACCATTCCATTTATTGGTTCTTGATTTACCTCCTATAGAGTACTTAAAAGCCAGAGGGGAGGCAAATGTAAATAAAGATTATTTGTATCATTAAGATTTTTTAAAAAATATTTACTTTTTAGTTGTAGTTGGACACAATACCTTTATTTTATTTATTTTTACGTGGTGCTGAGGATTGAACACAGAGCCTTGCACGAGCTAGGTGAATGCTCTACCACTGAGCTACAACCCCAGACCTCATTAATTAAGATTTTTTACAAGGTAAAAGTTAGTCAAAGAGTGGGTTAGTGAGGTCAGTATTATAGTGGTAGGCCAATAGGACAAAAAAGTTCATTTAATACTTAGCAGTTAAAATGCTACATAATGTTGAGAGTAAGTCACTGATAATAGAGAATTGACATTTATTTATTATCATCAAAACCAGATGCTACAGTTTGGCTCCATTAAATTGAATATATGTGAAGTTGGGGTGATTGTAAATGTTTTAGAGTGAGCTCAAAAAGAGAAATGGGTGTAGAAAGGGTAAGCAATAAATGTGTGATAAATCTTAACAGCTTTTGACATCCTCCAGAGGAATGTTGGAAATAGATCTCCTTGGAACTGAGAGTTGTAGGTAGAATTATCTATTCACTCACCCATCTACCCATACACCCACCCAAACCAACTAATGTTTACTAGGATATATTTATGCTAGGCACTGTTATGTGCTGAGGTTGTAAAGATGAATAAGACCTTTTCCCTGGGAGAACTCAAGGAATGGTAGTTCATTTCAAGCAATAGTGTTTTGTAAATTGTTGGGTAAACAATGGCTCCATCTTTTGAACTTGTATTAGAGATAATCAATTTGGAAAAGCCTTTAAAACTGATATATGTGGGGGCTGGGTAGAGTGCTCAGCGGTAGAGCGCTCGCCTAGCACTTGCACGGCCCTGTGTTCTATCCTCAGCACCATGTAAAAATAAATAAATAAAATAAATGTATTGTGTCCAAATACAACTAAAAAAAAAAAGGTATATGTGGGTAGCAACACATTGTACAACTAAAAAAAAAAAAGTATATGTAGGTAGCAACACATTTTGAAAGATTTTTTTGAACATAAAAGAATAATTATGCTTTAAGAATTTTATATTCTTAGGCTTGTTAGTTTTTTTTTTTTTTTTTTTTTTTTTTTTTGTGGTACCAGGGATTGAACTCAGGGACACTCGACCACTGGGTCACATCCCCAGCCCTTTTTTGTATTTTATTTAGAGACAGGGTCTCACTGAGTTGCTAAGTGCCTCGCCATTGCTGAGGCTGGCTTTGAACTCGCGATCCTCCTGCCTCAGCCTCCCAAAGTGCTGGGATTACAGGCGTGCGCCACCGCGCCCGGCGGCTTGTTAGTTTTGACTTTATAATTTGAGTATAAATATTTTTTTTTGAGTATAAATATTTGTGACAATGTGCTAATTTTTTTGATTTTAAGAACTAGCTTATATGATCATGCCTGTTTTTACATATTGACAAATCATAACTTTTTATTTGTACATCACATTTCAGAGAGCTTTGATATGTATATCTTGAGCCAAATGAGGTTAAAGATATTTTACATTATCCTTTCATCAAATAATTGATTATATATGGAAAAGGATGTTATTGTTAATAATAGTAACATATATTAGTTACACTGAAGAGTGTTTAAAACATTTCAGGATTCATTCTCATTTGATTTTCATAACAGTCTGATTAGGCAGAGTAAAATTAATCTTCCTTTTAGATGAGAAAAAATATTAGAAAGGTTATTATGTAGTCCACAACTTAAGACAATAATACTAATATATTGCCATTATTGATATTTCTTTGCCTGTATTTTTATTTTGTAGATGAAAATAAAATGTTACCTGCAAGATCAGCATGTACAATAGAAGATCACATAATTGCAGGAAATGTAGAAGAATTTCGTAAAGATTTCATTTCTAGAATATGGCTGACCTACAGGGAAGAATTTCCTCAAATAGAAGGCTCATCTTTGACAACAGATTGTGGTTGGGGATGTACATTGAGAACTGGCCAGATGCTATTGGCTCAAGGACTCATACTACACTTTCTTGGTAGAGGTAAATCAAATCTCTGTTGCTTTTAAGTTTGAACTCCAAGCTTGTATACTCTGTGAAATTCCCTGAGGTTAGTTTTCTTGACTCCCTGATATTTTCTAAAGTTGTAACTTGCCTAGCATATTACATTTTTATTGAACTAGGCCATACATGTCTTATACGCAAACTTTCAAAATTCTCCTTTCAAAACTTTGGATAAACGTGACTGTTTTTCTTGTCTCTACTGTGAATTGTTAGTTCAAACTAGTAGGCTTTGGATTTTTTGGTTGTTATTATTTGTTTCCCTTTTAGTTGAATTCTTAGGCATATCTCCAGTTCAGTAAGTCTTGGGCAGGTCAATATCTATAACTTGGAGAATAATTAGTAAATAATTTTTAAATCTCAAGTTTTTAAATTTTTAAATCTCAAGTTTTCATCCTGGTTTATTTTCTCTTTATGTATCAATAATGCTTTGAAATTTTTATCTTCATAAATATGACTATTATCAATTATATTAAGTTAATTAGGCATATTCTCAATAAGATCATCATGCTTAGTCTTTAAAGCCCTCAAAAATGTCATTGATACATAATTTACATATTTTTTCCCTAATATACCACCTTTTATTACTACATTAAAAAAATCTTTTTTTAGTTGTTGATCAACCTTTATTTTATTTTATTTATTTATATGTAGTACTGAAAATCCAATCTAGTACCTCACACATGCTACCACTGAGCCACAAACCCAGCCCCTATTAGTACATTTTTTAATGGACAAATGTGTATATTGGAAAGAGGATTTTATTTTACCATTTAAGGCTATAGCCTCCAGCTATTACTAAATGCTATCAATTATTATTATTATTATTTTTATTGGTACTAGGGATTGAACCCAGAGGTCCTTAACCAATGAGCCACATCCCCAGCCACAAAATTTTTCAAAGTGTTAGACAGCCAGGCAGGGTGGTGCACACCTGAAATCCCATCAATGTGGGAGGCTAGGGCAGGAGGATCGCAAGTTCAAAGCCAGCATTAGCAACTTAGTGAGACCCTAAGTAACTTAGAGAGATCCTGTCTCAAAATAAAAAATAAAAAGGGGTGGGGATGTGGCTTAGTGGTTAAGTGCCCCTGGGTTCAGTCCCCAGTACCAAAACACAAAAACAAACAAACAAAAAAAGTGCTAGACAATATCCCTGAACTTCATGGCAAATGTTTCATAACCCTTATATAGAGATTATTGATGAGATTATTATTTAGAGAGAATGTTTATTTAAGAGTTGAGTGAATAAAGAAGCAGAAAGAATTTTTTTTTTTTTTTTTTTTTTTTTGGTACCGGGGATTGAACTCAGGGGCACTTGACCACTGGGCCACATCCCCAGCCCTTTTTTGTATTTTTATTAGAGACAGGGTCTCATTGAGTTACTAAGTGCCTCGCCATTGCTGAGGCTGGCTTTGAACTCGCGATCCTCCTGCCTCAGCCTCCCAAAGTGCTGGGATTACAGGCGTGCGCCACCGCGCCCGGCTAAGCAGAAAGAATTTTTAAGCTAACTTTCTGGGATGATTTATTTGCAGTCTTATGTAACCAAGGATAAGAATTAAGAGTATTTATCATAGTCCTTACTAGATCTCTGAAGCTATGATTTATCTTATTACAGACAGGAAGTAATGGATATATTTGATTTTTTTAGAATTTGTTTTTTCATGACTATTTATTAAATTTAGCTTCATGTCTGAGAGAATTGGTATTACTCTCTAAACAATGATTATGTTATTCTGAAGGAATATATAGAAAAAAATAGTTTGAAGAAAGTTTAAAAATTTCTGTGGAAAGATTTCTCTTTTAATATGTAATGAGAACAAATCCACTTTCTAAATGTTAGTGCATATGCTTATTGAGTCAAGACTGGATATCTGATAAGCAGTCTGGTAATGAAATACAGTGCTGAGCACTGGTAAAGAAATGAAAAAAGAGCAAATTGCAGAATTGTACATTTGTTCCTGAGTTTAGTATTTTTTCTTTTGTCTTTTTGTAGTTATTTTGATTATGAGTAATATATTCCCAGTTTAGAAAATTTGGAGATTATATAAAAGTCCTGAGAATAATATGACCACTCACATTTAAACATCATTGAAGAAGACATTGTCTCTACACATACTTTTGTTTTTCTTTTGAAAGCAGTTTCATTGGGATATAATATGCATACTATAAATTTACTCATTTAAAGTGAACAATTTAGTGGTTCTTAGTATATTTACAGTTCTGCAGCTGCCACTATAATCTATGTTTAGGGCATTTTTTTTAAGAGATTTTTAAAAAATATTTATTTATTTACTTTAGTTGTACACAATGCAATGCATTTTATGTTTACGTGGTGCTGAGGATCGAACCCGGGCCGCACACGTGCGAGGCGAGCTCTCTGCCGCTGAGCCACAATCCCAGCCCCCTGTTTAGGGAATTTTTAAAAAAATATATTTTTAGTTGTAGATGGACATAATATATTTATTATTTATCTTCATGTGGTACTGAGGATTGAACCCAGGGCCTCACACCTGTGAGGCAAGCCCTCTACCACTGAGCTACAGCCCTAGCCCCAATGTTTAGGGCATTTTAATCCATCCCCAGAGAAACCTTACACTCATTAGCAGCGGTTCCCAGTATCTCTCCATTAGCAGCTCAACTGTTCATCTACTTTCTGTTTCTATATTTGCCTATTTCTGAGTTTTCTGTTTTAGTTTAGTAACCTGTATGACTTTAAGTGCTACACATTTCTTTCAGTATAATTGTTAGTCTGTCTATGTAAAAGATCTGAATACCTTCCTTTGGAATTACTATAGCTTGGACCTGGCCTGATGCATTGAACATTGAAAATTCAGACTCTGAATCATGGACTTCCCACACTGTAAAAAAAATTACATCATCATTTGAAGCATCGCTTTCAGGGGAAAGAGAACTTGAAACTCCAACAATTTCTCTGAAGGAAACAATTGGGAAATATACTAATGATCAGGAGATGCAAAATGAAATTTGTCACAGGAAAATCATCTCTTGGTTTGGAGATTCCCCATTGGCTGTCTTTGGCTTACATCAGTTAATAGAGTATGGAAAGAAGTCTGGGAAAAAAGCTGGAGATTGGTATGGACCAGGAGTTGTTGCTCACATTTTAAGGTAAAATTGTTTAAAAGTCTTTGACCTTGTGACAGAGGTCTTCAGGCTTGGAGATACTGAATTATACTATGTGTATGTGTATATATAAATTGAAACTTTCAAAGTCTAGTATAAGAATGTTCATAAAGGAGATTTTATTTGCTAATATGGAAAAAAGACATACTGTGGCTCTAGTTACATTTATCTATATACAATTTTTTTATTTCTTGCTCTTGCCTTTGTTTATGGTTTCTCATAGGTACAGATATTCAAGGTCTCTTTCTAAACAAGTTCTCATTACACCTCTTCATTGAAATGTTCAAAAAAATAACATCTCTTTCAACCTTGGGACATGAACAATGTTATAGTTTTTTTTTTTTTTGGTAACCTGGGGGCTGTAATGTACTGATAGTGTAATGAAATGTCAAGAGCTAAAATTGATGTTTTCAACGTTTCTTTGCACACACATCAGATTCTTGTGAATTGTAAATGTATGGCACTATTAATATTATAATTATATCATAGTGAAAGTAAAGGGTATATGACATTCAGGGTGGTTAGAAAAAGTCGAAAGTCAAATTTCTCTATACTTTAGCTTTTGCATGCCATTTATTTGAATGTTACTTTTTAAAAGATTGTATTATTTGTTGTATGTCCCATTATTATTATAAGCTAAATCATCAATATATCATCTCAGTATAGTATGTTATTGTAAATTTTCTCCACTTATAATCATTTATAAATTTGAGATTATTACAAAGCATTTTCCTATATTATCATGCTTTTTTATCTTATAGGTCAGAAGCTTACTGTTAAAAAGTATTTACCTGATGTTATTTATTGGATTGTTAATGTGTGAATTTCAGCTTTGTAAGACATCTTGTAAAAGCCTAAACAAAAAAGCAGTTTTCTACCCTTAAAGATGTTCCAACAAACTTTCTCTGCTAAATGTCAAATAGTAAATATTTTAGGCCTTGCAGATCTTACAAGGGTTCTACTGCCCACTATTTTTTCTTTTTCATTTAATTCCTTAAAACTGTCAAAATCATGATTGCAGGTATACAAAGAGGCTATAAGTTGTGTTTGACTTATGGGCCATCATTTGCCATTTGCCAGTTCATCAATTATACTAACACACAGGATCATGCATAGTAGAACATTTTAGGTTAAAGAAATATAAAGATAAGTAAAAATATTTGTATTTTCCCAATTTGTATAATTTCCTTTTTCAGATAAGTGACTTTTTTTTTTTTTTTTTTAACATGTGCAGCATTGAGAACATTATACTCAGAGATGTTTTTTTTTTTTTTTTTTTTTTTTTTGGGTACCTGGGATTGGATTGGACACTTAACCACTGAGCCACATCCCCAGCCCTTTTTGAATTTTATTTATTTAGAGACAGGGTCTCACTGAGTTGCTTAGTGCTTCACTAAGTTGCTGAGGCTGGCTTTGTACTCCAGGTCCTCCTGTCTTAGCCTCCTGAGCTGCTGGGATTACAGGTGTGTGCCACCACGCTCGCCTTAGAGAGATTTTTTTAATGTGCAGTTTTACTCATAGAATTCTAAGCCTTGAGATTAAGAATTCATTTGTTCAGGTCATACAGGTTTTCTTCTTCTTCCTCTTCCTTTTCTCTCCTCCCCTCCCTCTCCTCCCCCTTTTCCTTTTTTTTTTTTTTTTTTGCCTTGTTGGAGAACAAACCTAGGACCTCATGCATGCTACATTCCCAGCCACTTACATAGATTTTTTTTTGTTGGTTGGTTTTGGTTGATGTGAGATGGGGTATCACTGTGTTGCCTAGGCTGGTCTTGAACATGTGAGCTCAAATCATCTTCTTGTCTCAGCCTCCCAAGTAGCTAGAACTATAGGCTGAGCTTCATACAGGTTTTAGAAATGAAGGGTGAAAGACTATTTAAGGAAGAAAAAAAAAAAAAAAAAAACTTCTGTAAGTATACCAGAGGACAAGCACAATAATTCATTTCAAGTCAGTAATTTTAAGTTAATGTGAAGCAAACCTAGATGCATATTGTAATAGCACTGGTTAGAAAACATTTACTGTAGCCAGGTGAGTAGCTGAGAGAAATCTGTCTTTTTTGGTTTGGGTAGGAGGTGAAACTGTATATTCAAGAACTTTTACAATGTATTTTGTAATGTATGCTTTGGGTGTTCTCTGAGTAATTTAGTGTAATATTCAACTGTAAAATTTAACCTGATTTCTGTTGTTATTTAGAAATCATTGACATTAAAGTGAATGATGAGGAAACAGTAGAAAATGAATGGGTTCTACCTTGAGTAAGCATGTAGGTATGAACATCTTAATCAAGAGAACCAGTAAACAGTAAAAATGGGTAGAACAGAGGGAAATTATAGTTTCCCATGTCAGAAATCATTGTTCAGATGATAGTTTTTGACAGTAGCCATATAGGTTTAATAGGAAAGTCAGAAAAATGGTGGTTCTCCCCCCAACTTAAATCTTTAGTTACCAACCAGACATGCTATTTAGGATTTTAAAGGATAACGTTTATTATTTTCTTAGAAAAGCAGTTGAAGAAGCAAGACACCCTGACTTACAAGGAATAACTATTTATGTTGCACAAGATTGTACAGGTAAGGAATGTATAAAATACTAATTTAAACTGTTTTTGTTTAAACCTTTCATGAATGTTTAACTTATCTGTCTTCCCAGTTGTATTATAAATGATTACAGAACATGCTACATATTGGTAAATATTTTTATTTAATATATGCTATAAATTATAATATTAAAATAAATTTTCCCCCATTTAAAAAATTTCAGCATAGAGTTTAAAATGCTACATGTGTGTAGTTTTTCAAAAGAGAGAGAACTCAAAAATGGGTAATCCCCAGACCTTTTTTGTTATTTAAAATTGGGCTACATGTGTGTCGCAGTTACCATTTCATTGATAGATGTGTTTTAAGGAAAGAAAATTTTGAATATATTTTAGAGGAACTGTTTTTCACAATGCTTCATTAAATCATCTAGTAATGATATAACTATTATTTAGATTTTTGTGTTATTTCATGTCTTCTGTTGATCAATATCTCTAGTAATTTTGAAACTTTTTAAGGAATGAAATAGAGTCATTAACTTTCTAATATAATAAAATAAGCCACATCATACTATTAAGTTTATTTTTTACAGAAAAGCTATTAACAGAGTAAAAATATTAATGTTTTGGTAAAGTTAATTATACTGCAATCATATTTAATATGTTTAAGGTTACTCTAAATAGTGTAGAAATATTGGTTGCCAAATATATGTGCGTTTTTTGTAAGGAACTGGGGATCAAATCTAGGGCTTTGCCAGTGCAGCAAACACTTTGCCACTGCGCTACATCTCAGCCCTATACATGCATCTTTTTCTTTTCTTTTCTTTTTTGGTGATGCTGGGGATTGAACCCCAGGGCCTTGTGCATAAGGCAAGCACCTTACCAACTGAGCTATATCCCCAGCCCCTATACATGCATTTTTTTTAAAATAGGTATTTATTTGCTTTAGTTGTACACAATGCATTTATTTTTACGTGGTGCTGAGGATCGAACCCGGGCCGCGCGCTTGGTAGGCAAGCGCTCTACCGCTGAGCCACAATCCCAGCTCCTATACATGCATTTTTGTTTGGGCTTTTGTTAAGGTTAATTTCGTTTTAAAAAAAGCCATAATTATAGCCATATAAAAATGAAAGTGGTAATTTTTCAGATGAGCATATGTATTTTGAAGGTACTATGTTTGTTTTTCAGGTAGGAGGTTTTACAAATAAAATTTACTGTGTTAAGACCTGTAAAGTGGCCAGGCACAGTGGTTCACACCTATAATCCCAGCAGCTCAGGAGGCTGAGGCAGGAGGATCTTGAGTTCAAAGCCAGCTGCAGCAAAAGCGAGGTGCTAAACAACTCAGTGAGACTCTGTCTCTAAATAAATTACAAAATAGGGCTGGGGATGTGGTTCAGTAGCCAAGTGCCCCGAGTTCAATTTCCAGTAACCCCCCCCACCCCTCAAAAAAAGAGCTGTAAGTGTCAAGATGTACTTATAAATGACTAATCACAAAATAGATTCTTGAATTGATTTTTGTTCTTTTATTGTTATCAATTGGCCTTGGTCTTTAATCATTGTAAATAGTTTCTTAATTAAGCAAACAATACAAAGTTCCTCAAAGTATAAGTGGTTTGTAGTAGTTCTTTAAATTTTTATTATTCATGTTTAATGTGTCTTATTTATACCTCATACCTAGTATGAGGTAATTCATGTTTTCTGTTCCCTTCAAATATCTCTACTTAGATATTCTACAAACCTTTCATATTCATCTTGTTTAAATGACACTATGATTTTCCTCTGTCTTATCTGTGTTTACTTTCTATTTTCTCTTAACAGAGAGGATCATATACACAGGTTACTCAAGGTAGAACCCACTCATTCTTGGATGTTTATTCATCACTCCTGTCTAGCCAGTCAGTGAAAGCTTACCAGTTACTCTTTTAAAAATGTTCCTGAAGTCTATTCTCTCTTTTTTCCGCTCATTGATTTCGATCATATTTTATCTATAACTTGGACTTTAACTCGATTTCCCTATTTTTTTTCCCTTTTTGATCCATCTGATCAAAAGACATTGATCATGTTCCTTGATTTGGAAAGACCTACAACTAGTTACCCACAAACTCTAGTCTCAGATTATCTTAGCATTTAAAGCACACGAAGTCCTATACAATTTGTCCCAACCTACATTTTCAGTATCGTTTCCCAACACCATCTTCCATACTCACTACATTATTGTACTGTCAACCTTCAGGCTATTCTTTGGACATGCTATTATTGTCTCCCTCACATGCCTCTGTGCATATTAATTGCCTCTATGTGGAATGTCCCTTTGTGTTTTCATTACTATGACCAAAATACCTGATACGAGCAATTTAGAAAAGAAGAAGTTTATTTTGGCCTCATGATTTTAGGGGTTCAGTCCATAATTAGTTGATTCCACTGTTCTGGGCCTTAGGTGAGTGAGAACATCATGGCAGAACACATAGGGGAAGAAAGCTGCTCAGCTCATGGTGCAGGGTGGGTGGTGGGTAATGCATGCTTGCATGCAGGGAACCAGGGATAAAATGTAATCCCCAAGGACACACCTCCAGTGATGTAATTCCTCTGCCTTACCTCACCTGCCTATAGTTACCACCCAGTAATCCATTCAGATTATTAATCTGTCAAATGGATTTGTCTACCTAGTAGATTATAGTTCTCATAATCTAACCATTTCACCTTTGAACATCCCGTGTTGCTTAATGCATGAGCTTTTGTGGGGAACTCCATATCCAAACCATTACACCCTTCTTATTAGAATGTCCCTTGTGAACTTAAACTGTTCTTTAGAAATACACTTAAAGGTTATACCTTTTCCCAACTCTGTTATCAGGCAAAATTAGTTTTATTTTTCCTCTGTGCTCTGTAACATTTTAGAAATACTTATGTTAAATGTTGTACTTGTCATTCACTTGTGGTATTATGTTATACTTATCCGTTTTTCCTTGTAGATCAGTGATTACTGAAAGGGTTAGAGTAAGGGTATCAGAATCATTTGTGTGAGAATTGCCACTATAATAAGCCTCTGTAACAAAATTGAACTATGTCTTAGCCCTTATATTGGTAGAGGAAGAACACCTGAACAATTGTGCTAGACACTCTTTTAAGTTAGAACCTTGTCTAGCACAGAACACATCAGTAAATAGCAGGGCCTCAGTAAATGTGTATTCAGTGAAGATAAAAGGTAAGAGGCAATTTGATAAGGCAGAATCATTGTGACATTTTTCTAGCTTTGGTTTAGACAGACTATAGGAAATGAGGAAGCTGGTGATAAGAAGAATTCTATAACTGATTCTAAACTTGGAATTTAAAGGAAAGTATAGGACAAAAGCAGCAGAAGCCAGGCGTGGTGGCACACGCCTGTAATCCCAGCACTTGGGAGGCTGAGGCAGGAGTATCTCGAGTTCAAAGCCAGCCTCAGCAATGGCGAGGCACTTAGCAACTCAGTGAGACCCTGTCTGTAATAAAATACAAAAAAGGGCTGGGGATGTGGCCCAATGGTCCAGTGCCCCTGAGTTCAAACCCCGGTACAAAAAAAAAAAAAAAAAAAAAAAAAAAAAAGCAGCAGAATTTAAAATATATATATTTTTACTTGTCGATGGACCTTTATTTTATTTGTTTATTTATATGGGATGTTGAGAATTTAACGCGGTGCCTCACACATGCTAGGCAAGCACTCTTCCACTAAGCTACTACCTCAGCCTCCAGAATTTCATCATCAACTCTTCTGAGAAGAGCAGAGTTAGTTTGGTTAAACAGGGAGTGTGGGTGGTGAAGTTTTGTATAAATGTATTTTGGATAAATGTATTTTGAATAAAAGTTTGTCTATATTTGTTTCCAAAACATTCTCCTATTTTCTTTTCTTTCTTCCTTTTTTTTTTGGTATTGGGGATTGAACTCAGGGGCACTTGACTACTGGGTCACATCCCCATCCCTTTTTTGTATTTTATTAGAGACAGGGTCTCACTGAGTTGCTAAGTGCCTCGCCATTGCTGAGGCTGGCTTTGAACTCGTGATCCTCCTGCCTCAGCCTCCCAAGTGCTTGGATTACAGGCGTGTGCCACCTTGCCCGGCTTCTCCTATTTTCTTTTGAACTATTCTATCTAGGCTCTCACTGCTCCCACCAAACCTGCTCTTATCAATAATTTCATCTTGGTAAACCCAGTGGTCACTTCTCAGCCCTAACATTAGTTTGCCAGCTGCATTTTGTACAGTTGATGATTTCCTCCCCTTTGTACCATTTTTGTTACTTGCTTTTCAGAACACTGTTAGACAGGTTTTCCTTTTACTTCCTGTCTACTCCTTCATAGTCTCCTTGGTTGGTTTTTTTCCTCACCTCCTTCATCTTTAGAAATATTGGTGTTTTAGTGCTTAGCCTTTGGATTTCATCTCTGTTTCTGTCTACACTGATTTGAATATACCCAGTATTGTGACTTCTCAATATAATCTATATTCTGGCAATTCCCAGATTTATAGATTCATTCTGGTTCCCTCCCCAAATGTTATACATTCCTAACTGCCTTCTCTAACAAGCATCTCAAACTGATCATACCTAAAACTCAATTTCCAGTTCTCCTTCCTATGTTTCTTCTTTCTCTGGTCTTTTATATTTTTGTAAATGGCAACCATTTTACTCTTTCGCTTCTACCAAAACCCCTGCAAGTCACCTAAGTCACACTTTTTTCTCTCTCACACCTTAATAGCGAGTCCTTACTTTATCTTCAGATATTTGAAACAGTGACTTTGTACTACTTCCACATGAACATCCCTTGACCATTCCTATTTTTACAGTGACTGCCTTTGCTCAAGCCACCATCATCTCTTCCTGGAAAACTGCGGAACTGTTCTCTTTACTTCAGCTCTCACCCAACACAGGAAGCAGCCTATTAAAAATTTAGAGCAAGTCAGATTGAGACATTCCATTCTCAAAAAACTCCTCAGTAACTTACCATCTCATCTTACTCAAAAACTGGTCTTTACAATGGCTTTCAAGACTTCCTCCCTAATCTGTAACTTCCATTTCTTACTGCTGTACCCCTTGCTTGCTTCCCTCCGGAGGCACTGGCCTCTTGTTCTGAGGACATGCTAGCTGTTTCTGCCTTAGGACCTTTGTGCTGGTTGACCTTTCTGTCTGGAAGGCTCTTCCCCCACTATCTTTATTACCTGGTTTCTTACTTTCCTTAAATTTTGACTCAAATATTGTTTCTTATAAGAACTTCCCTGATTACCTGATTTCAAAATTGTTCTCCCTCACCCGAACATTTCCTATCCACCTTTCTTTAAAGCACCTCCACCATCTGACATATTTTATATTTTACCTTTTAATGTCTGTTTTCCCCATTACAGCATATATTCATAGAGGAAAGGAATTTGTTTTACCTACTGCTGAAGTTCCAGAGCCACATAGTAGCTATTCAATTAGTATAAACTGAATACATAAATGAGGTGGATATTTTTAATGTGCTGAGATCAGATGACTGGCCAGTCGAGGGGGCAGGGGAATTAGGGTAAAAATCTTCTGAAAATCACTTTTCTAAAATTGAACATGTATTCATTATGTTTTCCTCAGTTTACAATTCAGATGTAATTGATAAACAGAGTGCTTCCATGACCTCTGGTAATGCAGATGACAAAGCTGTTATTATTTTAGTTCCTGTTAGACTTGGTGGAGAAAGAACCAACACCGACTACCTAGAGTTTGTGAAGGTATGAAATAAGTACTCAATTTTCTTAAGTCAGTTCTAGCTGATATGAAAAATACAGATGATCTGTGGTCTTCTTTCTACTGAATGGGTAGTGATGATTTTACAGTTTACATTGTAAAGTTTGACATTAGAGATTTTAAGTCTCAGTATTGCAAGATATCAGATATGAGTGTGTGACTGAAGAGTAGAGTGGTCTCTGACAAAATGAAAATCCTTTTAATATTTGTAGCTAATCAAAGAGACACAGATGTGACAATAATCAAAATTTGAAGGTGGCTACAATTCCATTATCATGATTTTTAAAATACATACCTTAGTTTATTATTTTTGGGGAGGGAATACCAGGGATTGAACTCAGGAGCACTCAACCACTGAGCCACATGTCTAGCCCTATTTTGTATTTTATTTAGAGACAGGATCTCACTGAGTTGTTTAGGGCCTCGCTTTTTGCTGAGGCTGGCTTTGAACTTGAGATTCTCCTGTTTCAGCCTCCTGGGCTGCTGGGATTATGGATGTGTGCCACTGCACCCAGCTAGTTTATTCTTAAAATTAACAAATCAGTGGTACAGCTTGGACAACTTTGTAAGACCCTGTCTCAAAATTAAATCAAAAGGGCTCAGGAGGGTTAGGATTGTGGCTCAGTGGTAGAGCACGTGCCTAGCACATGTGAGGCATTGGGTTCTATCCTCAGCACCACATAAAAAATAAACAAATAAAATAAAGGTATTGTGTTCATTTAAAACTAAAAATATTTAAGAAAAAAAAAGGGGAGGGTTCGGAATATAACTCAGTGGTAGAATGCTTGTCTAGAGGGCAATAGGCCCTGGGTTCAGTCCCTAGTACCGCAAAACAACAATAACAACAACAACAAAAAAAAACCCCAACAACAACGAACTAGTGAACTATTATCAAATTAATTATTGAAACAAAAACTGACTTTTCTGCCAGTACTCTTATAGTTTGTTTTCCTGTGCCATCATGAGGTCAGTGAGAAGTTAGATTATTTATATAGACAGAAAAATGAAGATAAAATGGGAGCTTTCTAACATTTTTTCATATTAACCTGTTAAAAATCTGTTATGTTTCAGAGCATATATTTTGTTTCTTGTACCAAAAGTTACATTACCTTGTTTTGCGCACCAATACATTCTGTTGTGATGAAATAACTCTTGAAATGTTTAGTTTCTGATTAAGATTATAGTCTTTTTATTATTTTCATAGTTTCAGTAAAATTCTCCATTTTTTAGGAGTCTATTTTCAAGGCCTGAGATGAAATTCTTCTTTGAATGGAATGTTATGGGATATAGTAATGTTGAAATATAGTCATATAGTCTATATCTATCTTTTATGGTTCAGTAATAATTTGTTCCTTATGTGAAACACTAATCCCATATCATGGTCCATATATATATATATATATATATATATATATATCATCTGTCCTCAGGCTAGAGTATGCCAATTCAAAAAATCTGGAGCAGCTGCTTTCAATACTTGATAAATGGAAGTCTTATAGCTGATATGTTGGATTTTATTTATTTATTACTATCTTTATTTATTTTATTTATTTTTATGTGGTGCTGAGGATCAATCCAGTGCCTCACATGTGAGGGTCAAACACTCTACTGCTGAGCTATAACCCCAGCCCCTGTTGGATTTTATTTTTTTCTCCACATTTTTAAAAAAATATTTATTTATTTATTTTAGTTGTACACAATGCAATGCATTTTATGTTTACGTGGTGCTGAGGATCGAACCCGGGCCGCGCACGTGCGAGGCGAGCGCTCTGCCGCTGAGCCACAACCCCAGCCCCTTCTCCACATTTTTTATTGGTGCATTATAGTTATACATAATGGTGGGATTTGTTGTTATATATTTATGCATGCACACAATATAGTAATATAATTTGGCCAATATCCCTCCCCAGCATTACCCCTCCCTCTCCTTCTCTGACTTCCTCCTGCTCCCTTTCCTGTATCCTATTGATCTCCCTTAGATTTTCATGAGATCTCTCCCACCTTTCTTTTCCTTTTTCTTCTCTAGCTTTCACATATGACAGAAAGCATATGACCCTTAACCTTTTGAGTTTTGCTTATTTGCTTAACATAATGGTCTCTAGTTCTATCCATTTTCCTATAAATTACACAATTTAATTTTTCTTTTCTTTATGGCTGAATAAAACTCCATTGTGTATGTAAAGCACATTTTCTCTATCGATGTATCTTTTGGTGGACACCTAGGCTGGTTCCATAGTTTGGCTATTGTGAATTGTGTTGCTGTAAACATGGGTATGCACATATTGCTATAGTATGCTGACTTTTATTCTTTGGGATAAATACCAGGGAGTGGTATAGCTGGGTTATATGGTGATTCCATTCCTGGTCTTTTGAGGAACCTCCATACTGATTTCTATGGTGGTTATATAAATTCACAATCCCACCAACAGTGTAAAAGTGTTCATTTTTCTCCACATCCCCTCCAACATTTATTATTATTTGGAATTGTGATGACTGCCATTCTTACTGGTGTAAAATGAAATTTCAGTGTAGTTTTGATTTGCATTTCCGTAATTGCTAATGATGTTAAATATTTTGTATTTCTTCTTTTGAGAAGTGTCTGTTTAGTTCATTTATTCAGTTATTAATGGGGATATTTGATTTTTTTTGGTATAAAGTTTTTTGAGTTCATTATGTGTTCTGGATATTAATTCTGTCTGGAGGGTAACTAGCAAAGATTCTCTCCCATTCTGTAGGTTCTCTCTTCACATTCCTGTTTTTAGTTGTCAATGGACCTTTATTTTACTTACTTACATGAGGTGCTGAGAATTGAACCGAGGGCCTCACATATGCTAGGCAGACACTCTACCACTGAGCTACAACCCCAGCTCTCTCTTCACATTCTTTAATTGTTTCCTTTGCTGTGCAGCAGCTTTTTAATTTGATGCTATTCCATTTGTTAACTCTTAGCATTATTTCCTGAGCTTTAGGGATCCTAATGGAGAAAATATTGCCTGTGCCTTTATGCAGCTCTTCTAGGAGTTGTAAAGTTTCTGGTCTTTTGAGGAACCTCAAAAAAAAAACTATGCAAAAAACTATACAAACTTTTTGAGTTGTACAGTTTTCTAGGTCTTTGACCCATTTTGAGTTGATTTTTGTGCAGGGCAAGACATAAAAATCTGGTCTCATTATTCTACATATATATAACCAGTTTTCTCAGCACCATTTGTTAAAGAGGTTTTCTTTTCTCCAGTGTTTACTTTTGGTACCTTTGTCAAGGACCTTTGACTATATCTGTATGGGTTTGTCTCTGTGTATTCTATTGTGGATTTTCTTAATAGTTACTGAAAACTTTGGAGGCATGCTTGTTATTAGTAACAATACTATATGTGGAGAGAACATATGAATCCCCCAAATATAAGTGGGGTTTTGATGTGTGACGTGGGCTCTTTAATAGCATTATTGGTGAAATGTCAAAAGTTCTGGACCACTTTATCTGGTGGATCTTGTGGTTTTGAAAATTTTGGTTTTGGCATCTGACAAGGGCCTTCTTGCTGTGTCTTTGCATGAAGACAGACAGACATGGAATGACATGTCAGAAGAGCAGGAGAGAAAGAACCCTTTAGGCCCCCTTTTTATGGCAGCATTAATCCATTCATTAGGGTGAAGACCTCACTACCTGAACAAAAGATCCCACCTCGTTTGGTTTTTTTTTTTGGTTCACCTCTAGGTGAGTTCTAATCAAATTCTGTCTTCTCACTACTGTGAGAAGATTAGAGATTGATAAAATCTTGAAAGTGATTTCTTTGGCCAAAGTCTGGTGGAGTGAGCTTCAGATGGCTCGCAGCCAGATGTGAAGGCTTTGCTGCTTGCTGGTATTGATAGCATTCATCATGGCCACACTATCAAATGTTCCTGAGTGATTCATGGGAGTCTGAATCTACAGTGAAACAAGCCACTTAGATTAAGCTGTTAAAGTGTTCCTCAGTACCTAGCATATGAGAGTCACACAATCATTATTGTTAACTTTCATTTTTATAACACTTTTGAACTTCCAATATTAATTATCTAATTTTACCCTCACAGTAGAAACTGGATTGTTTTTATAAAATAGAAAAGATATGAAATAATTAAGTGATATGTTCAAGTTCAGATAACAAACTGGTAGCAGACCCTAGAACTTTCATTGTTTTTTTTTTCCCAAATTTTCCCATAAAATAAAAAATGGTTTGAATTGTAATATTTCCTGGGATATTTGTTAATTTGATTTATACTATAATCCACTAAAATGAGAGAGCAGTGACTATTGAAACATTTAAAATTTTCAATTATCAGGTAAAAGTACCTGAAATGGTTGAGTGAAGAAGATTATATGGTAGGTGTTATGGTTGGCCAGAGGGGGTGGTTGATCAGAAGCCAAAATAAGAGCATGAAAGAGGTGATCTCTTAGAAGTGAAAAGGTAGTGAGTCTAATAGCTCTAAAAGAAAGATAATCATCAACATTTCCTCCTGTTCTTCCTCTCCTCCTCCTTCCTTTGGTGGTCAGCGGTCATTTTTTCCTGACAAGCCAATGTACGTTGTATTTTAAAACACATTATTCAGTTCTATTTTTCATATTTATTAATCAAGGTAATTCCACAGCATTTCAGAGATGATATCATCTTAGCATCGGCTGCATTCTATGAGAAAGAAATTTGGTGTGTGTTCTGTCAACCCCTAACTACAGGAGGTTTATTTTTTTATTTATATATTCTTAAGGACTTGGAATGAGGAAAATCCAATACATTCTTTTTCTTCAGCAAGACAAATTAGGACTTTCCTTTTTGACTGATTGCTTCAGTCTTATTTATTGCTTCATGGATACAGCTCAATAAATTCTACCTCTGTATAACTGAGAATAAGCTCTTTTAGGAACTGAAAAGTATTTCAAGTTTCTAAAGATACAGCTTCTTACATGTGATGGCATTCTAGTTCCTAATCTTCTAAGTGTTTATTGCTAAATCTGCTCTAGTCTGTTGCAAAGAAAATGTAGATATCAAGAACCAAAGTCTTCTGATGCTTGGATCCATTCTTTTTTTGAGGAGAGTCAGTGCTGATTTTTGCTATATATTTCCTTTTTTCTTTTCTGAGTTATGGAAGACTTAGAACTTTCACTTCCTCATAGGTTCCCAGGACATAAATACTCATTTCAGCTGGTCAAATTGTCTCAAGTAAGGTACCTTAGTTATATCATTGATTTTTTATTTGGTGGTGGTGGCGGTGGGGGGTGGGTGGAATAGAATCCTTAATGTTAAATAACTGCATTACTTAAGTGTTTGTCTTTTTTGTTGTTGTTCAATTTTGTTTTTTTACTTAGTGCAGGTTAGCTAAAATAAGCTGAGATTTTAAGAGTCTACCTGTTCTGTTTCATATAATTTTTTTCAGTTCTAGTTCTTTTCAAAAAAACTTTGATATTTTTATAAGATTGAAAATATATGTTGTTGTTCTTTAGTGGGTGGTTTAGTTTGTTTTATGCTGCTATAACAGTATGTGGGGCTGGGTAATTGATAAAGAACAGAAATTTATTCTCTCACAGTTCTGGAGCCAGGGAAGTCTAGGATCAAGGTGCTGGCATCTGACAAGTTCCTTCTTGCTATGTCCTGGCATAAAGACAGACAGACGTGGAATGATATGTTAGAAGAGCAGGGGAGAAAGAACCCCTCAAGCCCCCTTTTTATAGCACCATTAATCCATTTCTGAGGGTGGAGACCTCACTACCTGAACAAAAGATCTCACCTCTCAACACTGCTACACTGGGGAGCAAGTTTCAAACACATGAATTTTGGAGGGGACAAAAACATGCAAACCTTAGCAGAAGGTTATTTAAAACAGTGAGAACTTGGAGCAACTTAAATATTCATAATGAGGATTTTAAGCACATTTTGTTATTTCAAAATAGAATATTTTACAGTCATTAAGTGTTTTTAATACATATCTATTTTTACTACTATAAAAAGAGATTCATGATAAAGCGTGTTATCCCAAATGTTAAAAATGATGAGGACTGGGTATTAGAATTTAGGGCAATTTTTACTTTTTTTCTGTATGTATGTTTTTTTTTCCCCGATGACCACTTATTATTATGATGATAATGGTGGTGGTGGTGATGTGGTTGATGGTGGTACTACTTGGGGTACCACTGAGCTACATCCCCAGTCCTTTTTATTTTTTTTATTTTAAGACAGTGTTTTGCTAAGTTGCTGAGGCTGGCCTTGCATTTGTGATCACCTTGCTTCAGCCTCCTGAGTCATGGGATTACAGCCAAGTGCCACCGCACCCACCCACCTATTATTTTTACGAAAACATTTAAGTTAGAACATTTGTCCATATACAGATACTCCTCAACTTACAATGTGGTTATATCCCAATAAACTGATTGTAAGTTAAAAATGCATTTAATACTCCTAGTGTACCAAACATCATAGCTTAGCAACACTAGAGAACATTGTGCTGAATTTCAAGTTTAGAGTATCAGTTGTTCTCTCATGATCACCTGGCTGACTGGAATCTGTAGCTCACTACCACAGCCCAGCTTAATATTGCTAGCCTGGAAAAAGGTCAAAATTCATATTCAAAGTATTATTTGTAATGGATGTGTATAACTTTTACACCATTGTAGTTGAAAAATTTTAAGTTGGACCATTTTCAGTTGGGGGCCATATGTATTCTTCATTTTTATATCCTTTAAATTTTAGAATATCTTATTTAAGAGAATTTTAGCTATTTTATATTTTGGAGTTTAAAAAAATGGATAAAATGCCTTTATTTTACTTGTTTATTTTTATGTGGTGCTAAGGATTAAACCCAGTGCCTCACGCATGTGAGGCAAGTGCTCTGCCACTGAGCTACAGCCCCAGCACCTATTTTGGAGTTTTATAACATATGCTTTATCATTATTAATGTTTTATAACATGTGGTTAATGCAAGAACTTTTTTTATTATTCTTTTTTAGATATACATGACAGTAGAATATATTTTGACATATATACATGGAGTGTAACTTACTCTAATTGGGATTGCATTCCTGCGGTTGTACATGATTTGGAGTTTCACTGGTTGTGTATTCATATATGAATATTTATGTCTGATTCATTCTACTATCTTTCCTATTTTTACCCTTCTCCCTTCCCTTTATTCCCCTTTGTCTAATCCAATGAAATTTTATCCCCTCCACCTTATTGTATGTTAGCATCCACATATCAGAGAATATTTGACCTTTGGTTTTTTGGGATTGGCTTATTTCACTTAGCATGACAGTCTCCAGTTCCGTCCATTTGCCTGCAAATGCCATAATTTCATTCTTCTTTATGGCTGAGTAATATTCCATTGTGTATATATACCACATTTATCCATTCATCTGTTGAAGGGCACCTAGGTTGGTTCCATAGCATAGCTGTGAATCTTGAATTGAGCTGCTATAAACTGTGATGTGGCTTTGTCACTGTAGTAAGTGCAAGAACTATTGATAAGATATTAATTATTGACTCTGGCATTTTTCAATTGACTTCAGTGTACATTTTTTTTAAGGTATAGAGTTATTTGGCCTAGCTTAAAGAGTTTGCTTGTAATAGAATTTTTAGTATACTGAGGGCATACTAAATAACTTATTGAGGTATGCTTGATATTTTTTGATTAGTAAAATAAATTGACTTTGGATACAATAATTATTTTCCTTATGTTGCTTTCATTAGTCTTTATGTTTATTCCAAATGAAATAGCACAAAAAATGTGTCAAGTGAGTGAGTGATTTGATTAGAAAAACGGTTTTCAGTTTGGGATTTGAAAACTCAGCAGTTTAATGAAAACAGTCATGAGGACTAAGATCTAGGTTTAGCATTTCAAAAATCCTGATGGAAATATTACATTGGTCACCATAATGCTGCCCCAGCTAACTGGAAAGCCAAGTGTTGGGGCTTTGTTGGGAAGTTTATTGCTTTAACGGGGTAACATTTATTATCTCTATATCTGTCTCATAGTAGTAGTTTAATGTTGAACAACATGCTGATCAGAATATTTAATTTCTATTAATGTTGAGTGATTTAAAGAAAGGAGAAGGCAGTTTGGAAGAAAAGATTTCAGAACATGGGGGCAAATGTAATAAAAATGGTAACTAATTGGTGAAAAGTTTGGGAACTACTAACATTGGTAAAACAAATTGAGTTGTTTTAAATAATTATCATTTGTCTCTTGACTAATTCTGCTTTAATTTCTTTTGGCAGGGTGTTTTAAGCCTTGAATATTGTGTGGGTATTATTGGTGGCAAACCTAAACAGTCATATTACTTTGCTGGTTTTCAAGGTTAGTGATTTGGTAAAATATATCTTTTCATTTTTTTAAGTCAGAAAGTTAATATGAGATCAGCTGGAAACAGTATAATTAACAGAGCAAAAGGAGTACCTTATACATTCATCAGTCCTGCCGTAGCCACTCATCTGTCATTTGGCTCACAGTATAATTGGGTTCTGTAAAATGTATGCTTAATTTCTGTTATTGCATAAACAAGGCATAATTTATTGGTCTCACTGAACTTCAGAAGCCATAGCTGCCACGTTCTGGCAGTTGCTATTCACATATTTACTTTTTACCAGTCTTAGTGGTGCTAGTTGATGATAAAATGACAAGCAATATGTTCTTCCTGTCAGGACAGAGAAGTGCAATACATTTTTCATATGCAAACTGTAGAATATAATTGTGTGTTTGTGAAAGTAATTTTATCACCAAAAATTAAATGACAGTCTCATCACTTTATAAAAATTCTGCTTATACAAGCATATTTGATTATGCAAAAGTTAATCTATCCTATGCAAACCTATGTTTCAGTCAATGAATATCAGTCTGGCAAGCTGTTACTCCTAGAGTTTTTTTCAGCTGTTCTACATAGAAATTGGATTGTAAGCAGTGTAATAATAAGGTGTTTTTTGAATTACTTGTCTTCTGTTTTGTCCTTGTAGATGACAGTTTGATTTACATGGATCCTCATTACTGCCAATCTTTTGTAGATGTCAGCATAAAGGATTTTCCTCTTGAGGTACTATACATCTAGAGCTAGTATTGTTTTCTTATCACATGAAGCAAACTAATTATTTAGAAATGTGCAAGATAGCTATACTTTTATTATAACAGTAAAATAGCTATGCTGTATTACAATTACAAGTTAATAATGAGTATTTTACCTTCTTATAAAATTATTGTCAATACATTGGTCAAAGGTTAAATGCTTCATTGCTGAATTTTAATTTAAGATATACTTTCTTCTTCATTTATCTTTGTCTCCAACTTGTTAGATACCCAGTCCTACTAAAATAAATGATCAAGCCTCTTAGTAATTTTGTAGAAAGACAGCTAAACTGTACTGAAGAATTTAAAGTGTGTTAGGCATGTTTTGTAAAAAGAAGAAAGGAAGTAAAAGAGAAGGTGGAAGACTTGAGGTAGAGTGACAAAATACTAAATCATTTAATTATTATTTTTTAAAATATTTTTTAGTTGAAGGTGGACACAATACCTTTATTTTATTTATTTATTTTTATGTGGTGCTGCGGATCGAACCCAGCTCCTTGCCAAACGTGCTAGGCGAGTGCTCTACAGCTGAGCCACAACCCCAGCCCTTAATTATTATTTACCATAGTACTTAAATCTTAATCTCTAGTAAGGAATTTTTAGGAGCTTAGTTGGAATCTAATATTTGTTTTAGCTTTTATTTCATATCTTCTTTCCCCTTAAGTTGGTCATTTTGTGATCCATGTGTTAATTGAGAAAATTTTGAGAGTTCTTAAGTGTTTTTCCAGTAAATACTTTTACAGACTAAAATAATTTTTTTAGAATATGATAATTTTAGTCAATTCAACAGCATGGGTCACTAATACTTGAGGGCTTGGCAAGTTGGAAATGTGGTTAAATTCTTTGTTTTAGTAATAACTTTCTAGCTAATGTTAATACTTAATAGTATTTAAGGGATAGATAATTAAAATAAACTGCAAGATATAATATGGTTTAGAAAGAAACATTATGATACAACATCACAGCCTTTGTAAATTATTTCCTCAACTAAAATATAAGCATCTTGAGGCCGGAGATTAGGTTTTCTTTTTTTCTTTGTTAGTATCTTGCATGTAAACCTTAATAGATATTTGCTAGTTGGTTGATTGAAATTGAGGTGAGACACTACAGAATTATGCTAGATGAACCATATCATTATTCTCTTTGCATTGTGGTCTTGAGGCACTAATTCTCATATCTTAGTTATATTTTATTTATCTGGGCCAAACTGACAGTAGATATTTGAGATTCAGATGGAAAATTGTTCATAGTATTTTAGTATTATTTAAAATAGGCAAATTAAAAGATTATGAGTCTGATAATTTTGGTTAATAGAGAGTGAGACACTCTTCATCTGATATTTTGAGAAGTTCTGCAAAGGGACCAGGTCAGTAAATGTGCTGAATAAGCAATTAAGATTAGAAAGATTGCAGTTCATTATGGGGAATCTGGCAACTGTTGTCTAGGAGCGAGTCAGTTTTAATAAAAGCTTGAAGTAGGATGGTGATAGTAAAAATTGAAAGAATTCATTTAAAAATTTTACTTTGATGAAATTAAAGTCACAGAAGAACTTATTTCTTATACACTGAAACACTAATGTAGTTGATTTAGATGTTATATTTTTGAGTTTCTGGAAAACTGCCTCAACCTGTATGGGTAATTTCTATTAAAAGTTTTTTTACTTTTCTCCAGTGTACAGATTAATCTTAGATTGTGTAATTAATAGCATCATTTATTTTCCCATGAAAATATAAAAATCTAGGAAGTTGTCTATTTTTGTCCAGGAATGAAATTGCACTTTCTGCTTTTTGTTACATTTTAAGTTTATAATGTTCCAAGTAACTACCTATATTATTAAGTACCCTATATTGCTAACCATCCTTGCTTTGGTCTCTTGGTTGTATGTGTACATGCTATTGAAATTTTGCAACTGATGTTATAAAGTGTAGTAGTAGAAGTAGTACTTTTCTGTGGATTGAACCCAGGGATCCTCTGCCACTGAGCTATATTTCCCAGCCCTTTTCTTTCTTTCTTTTTTTTTTTTTTTTTTTGAGACAAGTTCTCACTAAGTTGCTTAGCACCTCACTAAGTAGCTGAGACTGGCCTTGAACTTTGAATTTGAGATTATCCTGTTTCTGCCTCCTGAGTTTCTGGGATTCAGGTGTGTGCCACTTCACTTGGCTTCATACTTCAGTTATTAAAATCATTTTTGTGAGCAACATTTTTAAAAAATTAATACTTCTTGTGTTCAATTTGATGAAAAGATTCCTTTTTTAGATATTCTCTCCAGTTCCGTGTAAATAATTGCTTATTGTCCTGGCATTTTGAATAAGTGCCATAAATTCATTAATATTGTGAAAATTTCAATAGAATGGTAACAGAATATAAGATTGAAGAAGATATTTAAATAGATTATGCCCTTTGTTATTTTACAGTATTGAATTCCTACATTTCTAGAGTTGAACTTTTAATCATTTGAACCCACATGAGATGACTCATTTCTTTCTGTTTTACTTATCATTCATTGAACTCTTTCTGGGTATAAAGCACTGTCCTGAGTTCTTCAAAATTTTTTGTGAACTCTTTTCTTCTGTTTAACTCCAAATGCTTTGATTATATGTATTTCTACTAATTTTTAATTCTTAGGATATAACCTTATAGAATATATTAGTAATATACTATTGAGTTAATATATACTTTAGAATTTGTATACTAACTGTTGAGAAACTCTTCCTTGAGTAGCTTCAAAATACACGTGGAGTGAATGTAGGAGGTCATATTTAGATTCTAAGCCCAGTAATGAGGATATGAGAGATATTCTTGGCCAGGACTAGGGAATGGAGCACACAGTTCAGTGTGAGGATACATTTTAATATATAAATTCACACTGTATAATTTTTATACAGATAATGGAGTTCAAAAGAGCAGCATTAACAACCTTAAAAAAAGTCATGAAAGGAAAACTTGAAATTATAGAAGAATGAGAAGAAGTCAGATGGGCTTTAGCAGTGAGGGTAGTTGAATTATGGATTTCCATTGTCAGTGGTTAGGATAGGGCAGGGTTTCAGTTGTTGGGGTAGAAGGACTAGTGAATGGATATATATATATATATATATATATATATATATATATACATATATATATATATGAATGATGTGTATGTATTCATCAATATATATACATATACACATATTTATTATATATATAACCATACATATGTATGTACATACATTTATATATAATATACATTTATATATACATATATAAATGTAATACATTTATATATACATACATATGTATGTATAATACATATATGTATATATACATATATATGTGTGTGTGTGTGATCAATGAATTAACTTTTGTAAACCAGGTAATGTTGGTTCTTATTTTCTTATGCATATTTTTAGTTGTAGATGGACACAATATTTTTATTTATTTATTTATTTATATGTGTTGCTGGGGATTGAACCCAGTGCCTCACATGTGGCAGGCAAGTGCTCTACCACTGAGCCACAACCCCAGCCTGGTTCATATTTTTAATGCATGTTTTCAGAATGATAATTTCTAATTCTTGCAACTAACCAGAGTTTTCTTACCTTTTCTAAAAGGTAAGAAAAGCCCTATTAATAGATATGCTGTACTGTTCTGATTCCTGGGTCCCCAATTCCAAGTACCAGATTTTAGGAGGTTCCTATGGTAGTGACTGTTTTAATCTTTCTAGTATACTCAGAAATAGTGGCATGAAAGTTACTAGGTAGATGAATAAGTGAATTTGTCAGTGAAGGTACACACTTCAAGCCACACATGTGAATTGCAGTTGGTAGAAGTTACTTTTTAGTAAGGGTGTTCTCAGACTTCCTTAGAAAGCTTCATCTAAATTTCCAAAATAGCATTCCTATACCTAAAGTATTCATTTTAGTATTATTTATATGTGTAGGTAATAAAATCTACTATTCCAAATAATAAACTTAAAATAGTGTTTGGCATTTAGTAGGTGCCTAGTAACTATTTGTTGAGGCAATGAATAGTGTGTTTAAAAAAAAAATGGGAATTGACTCTTCCTGACATTTTTTTTCCAGAAATGTATTATATTGTCATGGAAGCATAAGTAATGAACACTCCCTAAAATGTGTTTGTGAAATAGAAGCAGCTGTTCTTACCAAACCTCAGAATAAAAATAATTAAATCATAAGTGCATAGCTTAAAGAATTACCACAAAGTGAATATAGTCTGTGTGCCACTTAGGAAAATACTTCGAAATTCTAGCCTTTTTTTTTAATTAACAAAAATGGTTCTGAATTATAAATTAATATTGGTTTGACTTCAGAATCTTGGGTAAACAGAGCAATATAATTTTAAGTGACATAAAATGTCTCTCTCTAATGAGTCCTAAAATTCATATAGTTACATCCAGTAGTAATTTCAGTTTTAAGATTTATGTCTGTGCTTTTGTGAATAATTTTTAAAAGTTCTTTGTAGATATTAGAGTAACCATAAATAATAATTTAGTGTTTGTCATCATTACCTATTATGATTGAAACAATACAGTAAAACATAAGTGAGCTTATTTTAGTGTTACTGGTTCCTACATGAAAACTTGTAATTGGTGCTTTAGTATAGGTCAGCCTAATAGATGAATTAAAAAACATATTATGGAACCTTGTGCACTCTTTTTGGGCAAACTAAAGAAACATTCCTAGTTGCTGGCTTTGGAATGAGCTAGGCAAATGGCTATTTTTAGATACGTTGTATGTAGAATGATTTCTTGTGAGTATGATTTAGAAATGTGTCTTATACCCTAATATACTCCTGTGATTTGTTAAGTAACAGGCTTACTTAGCTTTTCTGAGCCTTTCCACATCTATTTTAAATATCTATTTACAAATAAAATGGGTGAAATATTAATAGTCCAATAAGATAATACTTGTGTTGACTAGTACCCTGGAGGTTCTAGTTTAGGTAGGTTGGATCTCACTATGTAAAGTAAGTGTTAGCTAAGCATTTTGTTGAAGTCAGAGTTTTGCAAAACTAATTTCATCTATATTTACTGATGTATTGTTGGATTTCAATCTAGTATATATTTGAACTATTCTTAAGGGAAAAAGCAATCAAATGTGTGCATTTTACATCTCTGGTGTTAATATGGCACAGTAATTGGATGACTAGGATGTAGGGGGAGAGAAAAGACTAATTTTGATTTACCATGAATATAACAAATAAGAGCCTATACTTTTCTACATTTTAATAGATAGTTTCAAGTTAAAATCCCTTAGTTTTAAGGAATTGAATGTAGGGAAATATTAAGTTTATGAGTTCAAATCCAGCCGAGATTATTTCCTAATTTAAAAATATAAAATACACAATGGAGAATTTCCTACATTTGTCTTCCATCTGCAGTTCCTTAAACTTGTAAATTTTTGTATGACTTATAGGGTCTGTGCAAATATCAACAAATATTAATATATATAGTCTTACATCCTTCTAGTTTTACATGGACTTTAAAAAATACTTAACAGAAAAGCACTTGGTAACGAGTGATTTTTAAGAATGGGATATCCAAGCATTAATATATTAATTTATATGTTAATATTTATTAATATGTTATTATATAAAATATTTAAATACATAATATTTTAAACATAGTACCAAAAGTATGGTGGTGAAGAACAAAAAGATTGGAATGATTAGCTTTATATTCAGCCCTTTTCCTACTTTTGTATTCCTTAAAGACATTAAACCCCATAAATAGACAAATCCCATTGGTGAGAGAAAAGAAACAAGGGCAGCCTGCCCAGCCTGTTTACATCTGTGGTACTGAGACAACTTGAGAGAAGCAAACTAAAATAGACAAGAGGACTGGTGAAAAGGGGGGCAAGGATCATAACAGGGCAGTTTTCACCTGCCCATCTTAAAAACCTGTTTGGGAATAAACAACAAAAAAGCATAATACAAGAGCAAATTGAAGAATATGCAGTTATGTACTGTGTCAATTGGTAAAACTCTCAAGTTGTTCTTTTTGTATCAGTACAAACATTTGCATCATTCTGCTTTTTATTTACTTGAAAAGCCTGGATATTAAAAGGTTTGTAAGCATTAAAAAAAAGAATCTCTAACAAGACAGACTTAACTTCAACTTCATAGAAAAGGCTAACTGGATTCTAAACCTTTACTAGCCCCTGATGTCACTCACTGGTGCCATTTTTCTTCCCTTCTCCAAGTGTTAGAAAAGCATGCTACCACCTTCTATACACTTCCTTTCTTTTGTATAATAACACTAATGTCACATAAGGTGGAGATTTGGTGAAATAAATATATACCATGTTGGCTCATGTTTTACACCTTTGGGGAGTGGGAAAGACTAAAATACCATCTGAAAAAATGTGTTTATAATTTTGAGAAAAAGCTAGATAATGAAGTTTAAACAGCATTCTTGTATATACTTAAGTTCATTAAGTAAATGTAAATTAATCTAAAGAATTTTTAAAATTACAGACATTCCACTGCCCTTCTCCCAAAAAGATGTCGTTTCGAAAAATGGATCCTAGCTGTACGATAGGATTTTACTGTCGAAATGTTCAGGACTTCGAACGAGCTTCTGAAGAAATCTCTAAGGTACCTTTATTTATAAAATCTAATAACATTTATAAATGATTTGATTTTTATTAGATATGGCCTGTCAGAAGACAGGAATCTGTAAATTATGATATTTTGTAAAACTTTACCTTTAGTGTTAATATTATTAAGAGTATTGTAAATCAGAAAATAAATCTATTTGGGGAGTCTGAGCATTTAAGACAATCAATGACCAGGTCAAAGTATTGATTGTTCCACTAGGTGGCACTGTTGAAATAAAAATCCTGCAAACTGTAAAAATGGGCAAGCAATTGGGTTATATTCTATTTGAAGAGGATTTAAAAGGGCAATCCCTTAGGGGCAGAAAAAAAATTAATGAAGTATTTGATCAAGCCAAATTGTGCATTATTTCTTGTTAGTTCAAGTGCTTCTTTTATTTTTTTAAAGAGAAATGGTATTTTTGGGTTCCTCAGAACTACTTTATCAAATGAACTGTGTTGTTACCTTCCAATAAGCTTGTCTAATCTGATCTATTCTACTTGCCGGGTCTTTGAAACAGGTTTATTTAACTTTTTTTCTCATTACCTTTAAACTTCTGCATGTTTTTGGTCTTTAAGTACTGCTAAAACACGTAGAGAGCTTTAATTCATGGCTATATTTCCTGCTGGAAAATAAAAAAGATTACTTATTTAAGAAGTAAGTGTAATTGGACAGGTCTCTTATTAGCACCAGTAGTTATAGGTTATCCTTTTATCTTAAGTAAAGCCAGTACTAGAATCATTTTTAGGAATTCTTAACTTGGGCTCAGATAAAATAGTAATTTATTACTCTTTTACTTCCAGTTAATTTTATTTGGAAAAATGGACATAATAGGTTTAAGTTTTATTTTCACAATATAAAAAATAGAATAAAAAAGTTAAGTAAAGAATCTTTTTAAAGATAGGTTTAGTTTGCTTGACCTCTCATGTGAAAAAGGAAATTTAACAGGAATATGACAAAAATAAATGAGAGAAGAAAATGAGATATGTGAGAACCTTTCCCTATTATTCATTTCTCACAGTTGTTGTTTTTTTATTCTTCCTTTCATCATGAAAGGCCTCGTGAACAGAACGAAATATATATTTTCCATTTTCCTCTCCTTTATTGCTTGAAATTAGTGTATACATTTGTATGTTATAGTCTTATAGTTCTTTGTCTTTGTAAAGTATCACAAATCCAGATTATATTGTGATGTACATTAATGTTGGTGAACATTTCCATTAAAAAGACCCATTTCTCTGTTTTCATGAATTTATTTTCTATTTACATTAAGATAAATGTGTTTAAAATAATAGAGCAGGCTACTCCTGGAATAGAAGCAAACCAAATTATTATGACCAAATATTTTAAAATTTACAAATGAGTTCTATATTGATGTTTTCTAATTAACAACAAATAGTTATTATAGTTTTCACACTGGAAAAATTAGAAATTATTATTTGATGCATCAAATTAATATGCACTATTAAGGCAAAGAGTAACTGTGTTGAAATGTCTTTTGAAAGCACTGACAATTTTGTAAGAATCAATGAAGTTTGCTGTTTTTTAATAACTTTTTTAGCAATATCCAAAACTCATGTTGTCAGTTAATAACTTGATCATTTACTTTTACTTGGGTAGTTATATGTTGTTTTCCTTTTTTTCTAAAAACTGAATTTGCCATTTTCAGTTAAACTATTATTTTCTTCTCTTGAAAATTAAAACAACTTAAAAAGTACTTGTTTCTATATAGGTCGGTTTTCTCATTGTGAAAATGAAGCTAGATAGTCCAGAGTCTCATGTTTAATTTGTAATGCTCAATGAGTGAATATTCTCATAATTCTTTATGCTGTGTGATATTTAAAATATTACCATAAAATTGTTAAACAAATTTTCAGTGTTTAGCAGAGTTCAGTCCATCAAGTATCTGATTAACTATTACATAAAATGAACAAGATATTATCTTCACTTTTGAACAAGATATAGGACTTCTGCCCCCAAGTAACATTTATGCTTTGGAAGGGGAATAAGACAAGTACATATATATTACATTGAAGTGATAAGCATCCATATGCAAGTAGAAATAAATTGATGGGGGAAGGAAGAGTGTAGAAATGATAAAGATGTCACATTCAACTTAAAAGTACTTTATTGTGATGGTGATATTTAAGATGAACCTCAAAAGTATAGGCTTAATTTTCATTGGCTTGGGGAGAGGAAGGGAGTACTTTAAGCTGAGGTACTAATAAAAATAAAGGTACAGGAGAAGAGTGCAAAGTTTATCTAGACAATGGCAAATAGTCCAATTTGTTAGTTGCCAAATATACAAAAGGGGCAGGATTTCTTCTCACTGCCTGAATCAGACTCCTACGTGTGGCCTGGGAGCCTCTATTTCTATCTAGCAAGCCTTCCAAGTATTCTTGTATATTAAATTTGAAAACCACTGTGTAAGACAGAACAACCTGAAGTGTAACACTTTGATGCTGTTTTTAGGTGGCACCAGGACAAACATTTTAATACTTAGGTATTTACAGTCATATTAGAAAATGTAACTTACATATTAAACATGATTTTTTTTTTTTTTTTTTTTTTTTTTTTTGTACCGGGGATTGAACTCAGGGGCACTCGACCCCTGGGCCACATCCCCAGCCCTTTTTTGTATTTTATTAGAGACAGGGTCTCACTTAGTTGCTAAGTGCCTCGCCATTGCTGAGGCTGGCTTTGAACTTGCAATCCTCCTGCCTCAGCCTCCCAAGTGCTAGGATTACAGGCATGCGCCACCACGCCCGGCTTAAACATGATTTTTAAAATTAATTTTATAAGGCTATTTGAATTATAAATGATGAAAAGAAAAATATTCATTAATCATACTAGAGATGGCACATGTAGTAAAAATAGTAAAGGCAATATATAAATGTCCAAGGTTTAAGAAACATTTCTGTGGAAATAGGGAAGGATGAGGTTAAGAAAAGTGTGTTGAAATAATATTGTGGAGAGGTATGAATGCCAGGCTGAATAAGTACTTTAATAATTAAGTGGTTATCTTTTCCCAGTCTTATTCTTTTTCTTTCTTCCTAGTGGTAACTACTATCTGAATCAGTTTATCATATGCATTCTTTATATATCCATAAACAGCACATCTTACTTTGCATGTTATTAAGCTTTTCACCAGTGATTTTTTTTTTTGGTACTGGGGATTGAATTCAGGGCCACTTGACCACTGGGCCACATCCCCAGCCCTTTTTTGTATTTTATTAGAGACAGGGTCTCACTGAGTTGCTAAGTGCCTCGTCATTGCTGAGGCTGGCTTTGAACTCGCGATCTTCCTGCCTCAGCCTCCCAAGTGCTGGGATTACAGGCGTGCGCCACCGCGCCCAGCTCGCCAGTGATATTTTTATATAGAAAGATAAAGCGGGGCATAAAGGTGGTACACGCCTGTAATCCCAGCAGCTCGGGAAGCTGAGGCAGGAGGATTGTGAGTTCAAAGCCAGCCTCAGCAACTTAGTGAGGCACTTAGCAACTCATCAAGACCCTGTTTCTTAATAAAATATTAAAAAGGGCTGGGGATGTGGCTCAGTGGTTAAACACCCTGGTGTAAACATTGGTACCAACCAAAAAAAAAAAAAGAGAGAGAGAGAGAGAGAGAGAGAGATCTTTCTGCAACTTTTTCGTTTAACAGTGACTTAGAGATTGTTGTTATCTATACATTTTGCTCTATCTTACACTGTTGAATAGTGGTCAATTCTACAAGGTAGTATTTTCTATTTAAAATAAACTTGGTTGATAATCACCTAGCTTGTTTCCCAGAACCTAAAATGACTTATTTTATTTTTAAATTACAAATAATATTTTAAAGAATATTCCTGTACATGCATATTTGATACTTTAGCTAGGATTACCTTAGATACACTACATACACTAGAAAGGCATTGCTAGATATGTGTAATTTTAGGTTTCCTAGATATTGTCAAATACTCTCTAAAGTGATCATATGAAGCACTATGAGAATTTTCAGTGCTTCACACCTTTACCAACACTTGGTATTGTCAAACTTTAAAATTTTTAACCAATCTCATGGACATAAAATAGTATCTCTTTGTAGTTCTAATTTGCATTTCCCTGCTTGATAGTGAGGTTGAGTATCTTCCCAAAGTTTATGGGCCTATTTGGTTTCTCTTTTGTGAGTTTCCTAGTCATTTTCTTTCTTTCTTTTTCTATAGGACTATTTAACTTGAAGAAAATCTTTATAATTTTGGATACTAAAACTTGGTTAACTCCTTGTGTTACAAATATATTCTGCTAGGTTACTATTTTTACTTGTTAATGTTTCTTTAACTAAAAAAAATTTTTTTTTAGTTGGACACAATACCTTTATTTTATTTATTTATTTTTATGTGGTGCTGAGGAGCAAACCTAATGCCTCACACGTGCTAGGCAAGTGCTCTACCACTGAGCCACAACCCCAGCCTTGTTGTTTCTTTAATTTTAATATAGTCAAATTAGTAAATTTTTTCCTTTATAGTTTTTGCATTTAGTATGAAAGAAATCTTTAATAATCAAAAATCACAAATATACTCTCCTACATTCCCTGCAGAAGTTTTATGTTTTACATTGAGAACTCATATATTTTAAGGTAGGTACCTCCCACCCACCTCCTACTCAACAACACACATGTGAATTTTATTTCCAGCATGGATAAATGGTTGTTTCAGCATCATTTATCAAAAAAGTCCAACCTTTTTTCACTGACTTGTAATACCCTCTTCAAGCAACTTGACTAGAATAGAAGCTGTGAGTTTAGAGAGAAAGGAACTGGTTTGAGAATCAGCAAGATCAAGCTACCACTTGGACTTGGGATCAAAGGAAAAGGAGAGCTCAGAAATAAGTTTGTTTTACACATCTTGGTGACTAGGAGAAAAAATGAATAGTTCATCAATCAACAAATATTTAAGTGCTTTCACCTCCAACACTCCACAAAACTACTCTTCAAGATCACTAGTGATCCCCACGTTGGTCAAATCTTAGTTTTCATCTTACTTGTCCTAATGGAAGCATTTAGCATATCTGAACACCTCCTTCACTATCATATACCTTCTTTAGTTGGTTTTCAGAGCACCAGCTGCTGTGATTTTCCTCAATGAGCTGCTGCTGCTTGCATCTTGTTGGCCTGTTCTCCCCCATCTCTTAACATTGGGTGAAAGTATACCATGGCCTAGTCTTTAGTTCTTAGTCTTTAGTTCTCATACCTTCTTTAGCATGGTGATCTCATCCAGTTACATAGCTTTAAATGTCAATTTAAATTTAACTTGAGGAAAATCTTTATAATTTTGGATACTAAAACTTAGTTAACTCCATGTGTTGCAAATGTATTTAAAATAAATTTAAGTAAGTCAACTAAAACCAAGATCTTATCTTTACCCCCAAACCTCTTTTCCAAATTATAGGTGGGTGTGCCCAGCTATCATTCAACATCCCTTGCATGTCTGATTTACCTATCCAAAAGCAAGTTCCTGGTCTTCCATTTCTGCTCCTAGTTTTCCTTATCTCATTTAAAGAAAAATCTGTCCTATCTGTTTAGGCAAAAAGTCTTGGCATTGCCTCTTTCCTATCTCTCACATTCCATAACCAATTATATGTTCAAAATACATCTAGACTCAGACTACTTTTCACCATCTCCACTGCTGCTATCCTGGTCTGAGACACCATCCTTAATAGCCTCCTTACTAGTTTCCAAGACTTACTTCCTGCCCCATCCTACTTTGAATTCAACAGCCCCGTTTGATCCTTTTAAAAAGTAAATCAAAGCACTGATATATCCCAGAGCATCTACAGTGGTGCCCACCCATAGTAAGTGTTCACTTTATATACTGAGTGATTTCTGGAGCTGGATATGCTGTGGTGACAAGATAGTTGTGACTCCTGGATTCATGAACTTTTTGGCATAGAGAAGAAGAGACATTAAACATGCAACCATATAACAAAAATCAAAAGCTCCATGAAGAAAAAAAATGTTAAAAGAAAGAAAGATAAGAGACTTAATTTGAAAGTACAAAAGCATTTCATAGTGTTTATTCATTACATTATCATTAAGGATCTTAACTGGCCCATGAAACCTGCCTATTTAAACCTACCACACAGTGAGTAAGAAAACACTAAGAGAAGACTGAATGTTCTTCTAAATATAATGGGCCTAATAAACACAGTTTAATGACTTGCTTTCAGGATGCTTGAATGCCTTGAATTGGGAGCAGGTAAAGTGAGCAATAGAGTTTGACATGATAGGGATAGCACATTTCAGGTAGGGTTATGAATAGGTTTTTATCTCATTCATGGTCACCTTTGGAATCTCTGTGGACAAGAGGCAAGTCATCCAATTGAGGGAAGAATCAAGGGAAGTAGGAATTTGAAGGTCAGGTGAATATGATGAAGTCCGATTTCCTGGGACTGTATCTAAAGCAACCGCTGTTCCTGTCTATGCCTTTAGCAACTCTATGGAATAGTTCTATTTAACCTTGTTTCTTTTCTTTTTAATATTTTTTTTAGTTGTTGATAGATCTTTGTTTTATTTATTTATATATGGTGCTGAGAACCTAACTCAGTGCCTCACACATGCCAGGCAAGTGTGCTACCGCTGAGCCACGGCACTGAGCCAAGGTCCCAGCCCTTAACCTTGTTTCTAATCTATTAGTTTTGTTTTGTTTCCTTCCCTCCTTCCCTCCCTCCCTCCCTCCCTCCCTCTCTCCCTTCCTTCCTTCCATCCTTCCTTCCTTCCTTCCTTCCTTCCTTCCTTTCTTCCTTCCCTTCCCTTCCCTTCCCTTCCTCTATGTCTTCATGCACTTTTTTCCTTCTTGTTTTTTTTTGTTGTTATTTTGTCTTTGTTTTTGGTATTGGGGACTGAACCCAGTGTGCTTCACCATTGAGCTGCATCCCCAGTCCTTTTGACTTTTTATTTTAAGCCAGGGTCCCCCTAAATTGCTGAGGCTGTCATCAAAACCAAGATTTTCCTGCTTCAGCCTCCCTGAGTAGCTGGAATTAGAGCTGTGCACCACCATGCCTGTCTCCTACATGTTTTTTAAGTTACTGAAAGAAAGGCGATAATAGTCTCCAAATGTGATTGTGGAGTTGTCAATTTTACCTACTCTGGCCCTTTGTTTAATATATTTTGAGGCTGTGTATTTGGTCACATACAAACTTAGAATTGTTCTTCCTATTGCATTGAATCATTTTATAATTACGTCCCTCTATCTCTAATAATTTCTTGCATTAAATTGTTTTTGTGCTTTGTTGTCAATAATTTGAATCCTGTAGGATTTAAAATTTATTGCATTGTAATAGTCACCATTACCCTTTCTGATGCCCTTTATTCCTTTCTCTATTATGCTACTTTCTTCTCAGATCATTTTGCTTCTCTCTGAAGACCTTTCATTATTATTTCTTTTAGTGCTGTTTGCTGGTGAAAAATTATCTCAGTTTTTGTTTGTTTGACTAAATCTTTATTTTGCTTTCATTAAAATATTGGAACAATTGAAAATGTATGGAAAAGTTAAAAATGTAATACAAATAATTCTTTACTGAATTATTTGAGAGTTAGTTAACACATGGTGTCCACCTACCTATCAAAATCAGGAAAGTCTCATAGTACATTACCTCACCATCTACTCCTCAAAAACTATACAAGCTTCACCAGTTATCCCAATAATGCTCTGTGTAGCAAAATAATCCAGTTCAGAATATGTTGCATTTATATATCTTGAGTCTCCTTTAATCTAGAACAGTTTCTTATCTTTCTTGACTTTTATCTGACCTTGATATTTTCTAAGAAAACAGAACACATTTTTTTAATAGGACACTTAAGAATTTTGTAGATTGTCTCCTCAGTTTGGGTTTGTCTGACATTTTCTCATGAATTTCAGGTTCTGCATTTTTTGTATATCACAGAGGGGATGCTGTGTTCTTCTCATTGCCTTCTAGTGATTGGTACTTGATTTTGATTTGTCTTTGTATTGGTGAAGTTAACTTTAATCACTTGGTTAAGGTGCTTTCTACCAGGTTCCAGTCAGGTTTCAGTGCATTTAGTAGTCAGAGAGACTCCCTGTGTCCTGGATTGGATGCTTCCTTTGTCTAGGCAAAAGCCCATCTAGTGGCTTAGAATGAATTGTTTGGGGAGGAAAGGGAAGAGGAAGAGCTTGCTTTTACTATTTATTATGGTTTAGATCTAGAGTGTCTTCCAAAGGCTCATGTGTGAAGGGTTGGTCCCCAGTGCAGCAGTGTTCAGAGGTGGAGCTCTTAGGAAGTGATTGGATCATGAGCTCTAACCTTATCAGTGGATTAATCCATTGATGGATTGATAGTTGAAGGGACTATTATGAGGTGATGGGAACTGCAAGAGGTGAAATCAAGTTGAAGGGAATGAATCCTTGGGGACTGTATCTTGTTTTTAGTTTCTTTTTTCCCCATCCCTCTCTTTCCCTTCCTTTCTGCTTCCTGGCCACCATAAGGTGAGCAGCTCTTTTCTACCACACCCTCTCTACTGTGATACTGTGCCTTACCACAGGCCTACAGCAATGGAGCCAGCCAACCATAGACTGAAACTTCTGAAACCAAAATAAGTCTTGGCTCCTCTTAGTTGAATTTTTCAGGTATTTTGTCATAGAAATCACTGATTAACACAGTATTGCAGGGTATTTTCACTAGATTTAGAGTTCCATGTTAGCATTTGTTTTCTTTCTGTACCTTAAAGATATTTCTTCTATTGTCTTATTGCCTGTATCATTTCTTGATCTATTTCATCTCTTTCAGATTTTTACTTCTTAAGACTTGATTGCTCTCAGATGCTTTTCAGCAATAATAATCTACCCCTTTCTTATGGTTGTTCTTGGTGGTAGGGTTACTCTAACGTGAACTTCCTAATAAATATATTTATAAAATACTTGTTCAGGTATTTCCTTTAAGCTATAATATGAGACTATAAAATAAAAAGAACCATTTCTAAATTGTAATATAAAAATTAGTTCTATTTCTATATTTCACTAGAATTTTACTTCATGTGGACTACTTATAGAAAGGGACATGGGGTTACTATTTTATCTTATATACATCCAAATAAAATTTGACATTAAAGTGAATTATAAAAGTACTAAAGTAAAATAAAACAAATGAACAGAATTCAATTACTGTATAAGAACTTATACAACTGTTTTACTGAATGTGCAGCTCCCAAACTGGATCCCCTTTCTCTATCTCACTCTCCTTGTCTGATGCATCAGCAACTCCATCATGTTACCTTCAAAATATATTACCACAACTTCCTTGGGATTATTGCAATAGCTTCCTTATTGCCCTTGTAGTACCTACAGTCTGTTATCAACACAGCCACCAGAACAACTCTGTTTAGATGTAACTAAGATTGCATTAATAATTTTTATTCAGAATCTTACAGTAGCTTTCCAATTCATTCAGAGTAAAAGTCTATACCCTTACAAATTCTTAAGGGATTAAGGGAATATAAATGGATTTTTTGTCCCCCCACTCCATTAATTCTTTGACCTTATCTCCTGTGACTCATGTGGGCTCCCAGGTCCAGCCCCACTGGTCTCCTTGGAAATGATAGGTGCCCTCTGTTTTTAGGAATGTGTTTACTGTACCTGGAATTCCCTTCCTACAGATATACAGATGGTTCTCTCCCTCATTTCTTTTATGTCTTTATTCCAGGGACACCTTCCTAGGCCTCCCCTGGCCATCCTTTATACATTTATAATTCCCCTTCTTCCTTGTTTTGTTTTTCTCTTTAACACACATTACTATGATTCATTTAGGTGTACATGAACACACATATATACACATGTGTATATATTCTGCTATATCATATATACACACATTCTGTTATTTCACTGAAATGTAATCTTAACTAAGGCAAGAATTATTATTATTATTTTTAAAAATCTATCTGTTGTGTCCAAGGCTTCTTTACTTGAGAACAAAGTAATGAGTGATGTGGAATTAAAATCAAGAACATCATTGAACTTTACTTTCCCTCTTGCCAGTTCTCCCCAAATGCCCTGTCCCCTCTCTTAGTGTTTCTTTCTTTCTTCCTTCCTTCCTTTCTTTTCTTTTTAGATTTTTTTTGTAGTTGTAGAGGGACAGTATGCCATTTATTTATTTATTTATTTAGTGCTAAGGATTGAACCCAGTGCCTCACACATGTTAGGCAAGTGCTCTGCCACTAAGCTATAGCCCTAGCCCTCTAATCCCTTCCTGAATGAAGAACTTAATCCTACAGACGTTGGGTTCTCTTTCCTTGTCTTCTCTCCTTTCTTCCCAGATCTCTGGGAAGGGCAGGTACCTTAAAGTGCACACATTTTAAAAAGTGAAATTGCAGTCAAAGGCTCATGTTGAAAATCAGGAGTACCTTGCCATGTTATTCCCTACTCCAAAAAGTACCTCCTTAGAGATAGTCACTTTTAACTTTTTTTAGGATTTACCTCTACATTTCTTTTTTTTAAAGCTTTTTTTTCTTTTTTATTTATAATAGTCATATGTATTACAATTCATAATGCACATATGTAGCATCTTTTTACATACAACTATGTGTATACAAAGTATATAAGTACCATTCAGATCTTCATGCATTTAGGATAATGATATCCATCTCATTCAACCACCAATTTTTCCCCCTCCCTCCCCCCTTGCTCCCTCCCTTCCCCTCCCTTTCCTTTGACCATTCTAGTGTTCCTCTAATCCTCCTATGTACTCCCATCCAACAACACTGTGAACTAGCCTTACATTGAACTTTACTTTCCCTCTTGCCAGTTCTCCCCAAATCTAAAATGTAGCCTTACATTTCTAAGTGATGTGCTTATTCTACCATTTCTTGATTATTCCATTTTAGACATTGTTAGTTTCCTCTTGCAGGGATTTAGCTCTCTTTTCATATCCCTTCTCTTCATTTCTCCTTCCAGCCAGACTCCCAAGTATAGTTATAGCACAAACTATAAATTGCTATTCACTGTTCACATCATGTTACTGATTACACTAATTAGTTCACTAATCAAATAAAGTGCTATGATTGCAGTCTTTCCCCTAGTCTTCATTTTTCTTGGACTTAGCACTATCATCTCCCCTTTTTTGCATCTTTAAGTTTTCTTTGTAACTATTGGTTTTTTCTTAACATCCAGTCTTATCAGACAAATGCCTAGCAGTGAATTTTAACTAAGTACAAATGTAGGAAAAACATATCTTTTCCCCTTCCTTTCTTTCTTTTCTGGTGACTGACTTCTTTCTGTTTTTACTTCACTCCAGTCTTAACTGCTCTGTAGGTCTGGTACAGAATTGCAAGTTTGGCACTACCTAATGCTATATTGGATCTACCTAATGCTATATTTCCTATATTGGATCTCCTGTCTTCTTATCTTTTAGTTTATTCCTTCTTTTGCAAAAGCATACTTTCTAGTACCTTCCTAAGAAAAGCATGTGGCTGAGGCTATAGCTCAGTAGTAGAGCACTTGCCTAGCTTGTGGCAAGATCCTGGTTCAGTCTCCAACATCACACACACACACACACACACACACACACACACACACACAGAAGAAAGGCATTAGTAGACTAAGAAAAGGATGCATAGATGATAAATATTTTGAATTCTTACATGTCTCACCATTTTTACTCTTTTAATTTATTGATAATCTATTTGGGTATAGAAATCTAGAATGAAAATAATCCCCTGACCCCACTGAACTTTAGAAGCATCACTCTACTCCCTTCTAGCATTCAGAGTTGCTGTTGATATCATTCTGAATTCTTTTCCTCTAAATTTATTTTTCTCTGAAAGGTTCTTTTTTTTTTCAAATTTATTTATTTTTATTCTAAGTTGTTAGAAATGATAGCAGAATGTATTACATTTCATATTATACTTGTAGAGCACATTTTTACATATCTCTGGTTGTATACAAAGTATATTCACACCATTCGTGACTTCGTACATGCACTTAGGGTAATGATATTTGAATCCCAGTTGCTGCCACCCAATTGCTGTGTGTGTGTGTGTGTGTGTGTGTGTGTGTGTGTGTGTAGAATAAATAAATAAAGCATGTGGTATGTTCTTGGGTATGTTGTTTAACCTCTCTGTGCATCAGTTTTTTCATGTAACATAGTAATAATAATTATCACTCTTTAACATTATTATGAAATTAAAGATCATAGACTAGTGCCTAATTTATAGTAGCTCTAAATAAACTGTTACTTTTATTTATCTCTGCTATTGTGAAGACTCCTTATTTGTCTTGGTTTGTTTTCTTTTTCATTAATTGTCCTATTTCCTGTTACGAGAAACTTTCTTGAAATAAAAAAATTTTTTTCTTTGGTTTTCTTTGTTCTTTCTTTCTGCAGCTCTTATTACACAGCTGTTGGCCCTTCTCAATTGCTTTTCTAATTTTTCCATGTCTTCATATTTTTGTACTCGGAAATTTTCTCTACTTAACTCTTCTGTTGTTCTTTTTTTTTTTTTTTTTTTTCCCCTGTGGTATCAGGGATTGAACTCAGGGGCACTCACCCACTGGGCCATATCCCCAGCCCTTTTTTGTATTTTATTTGGAGACAGGGTCTCACTGAGTTGCTAAGTGCCTCACCATTGCTGAGGCTGGCTTTGAACTCGTGATCCTCCTGCCTCAGCCTCCCAAAGTGCTGGGATTACAGGTGTGTGCCACCGCACCCGGCTCTTTTGTTGTTCTTAAATTTCAGTTATAAAATATAGATTTTTAGGTGTTATTTGTACTTTTCTATTATTACTTTTTCATAGTATTCTATTCTTTTTTGAGGATATATTTTCTCATTTCCCTGAGGAAATTAATTATAGTAATTTTTTAGTTTTCTTCTGTTTCTTTTGTTATGTTTTCTTCTAGACCATTGCTCTTTTGTTGTGGTTGTTTTTGGTTTTTCTTAGAACCATATGGTTTTTTCACTGGGTGCTTTTCTCATAAAGACTGGTGATCTTCTGGGTCTTTCTGTATTCAAGAGTGGGGCACTAAGAAGCTGAGTATTAGCTCTGTGTGTTTGAGCATGGCTCTTTAGCTGGTGACTTTAATACTAGGGTGATTATGTAGTGAGCTTGCCTTTTAGCTGGGTTACCCCCACAGATGAATAAGTGGTGGTCTCTTCTCTAGATTTGTTTTGCATTCTCAGAGAGAAGCTCTGCCATCTCCTGCTTATGGAATTTGTTACCTCTTGGATCTCCAGGAGCAGGAAGTGAAGGATGCTGAGGGACCTGCAGTTTAGTATTTTAGACTGATGCTTATTTCTCACCTTCTGGAGTCATCACTGTGCCTAATGTACTAAAGCCTGTATCTTTATTCAGTTTTCCCAAAGAATAAATCTTAATTTTCCTAGATGAGGGATGGCTCAAGGAGAGTAAAGAAGAGTATTGGTTGCAAGGTGGGACCTGGAAAGTTTTTAATAACTTTCCTTGTTTTCATTTTCATATATTCACCTTTGCTACCCATGATGTCTTTTGCCTTTTTGTATTGTTCCTCTCCAAGTTCTGCAATATGAACTTGCTCACTTTACATAGATACCCTAGCACATCTCCTTCCCCACTCATGAACTTAGATTGTATCTGTGATCTTGTAAATGATGTAGGTAATTTTTTATTTTATCTCATACCCCTTCTCTTTCTCTTTCTTTAAAACCTGTTTTCAACTTAATGATTAGTATCAAATAAGATATTCTTTTTCAGTGATAAGCATATTACCTAAAAGTGCTGATGTTTGGGGCCAGAAAGTTGCAAATAAAAATGTATTAGGAAATTAATCATTTATTTCTAGAATGGATGTCAGCTCAGGAAAAAATATACACATGGCCACTTGTCCTCTAGCTACAGAACAAAATTCCTAGAGATTTTTCAATCTACAGCTAATATTTTTTGAGTCCTCACTTTAGGTCAGGTACTGTTCTAAGTACATTATACACACACTTATATACATTAACTCAGTCTATACAAACCATCTGTGGTGCATACTGTTACATCCATTTTACAGATAAGCAATTCTGCATTTCCAAAGGTTCAGTGTTAAAAGATCACAACTAATACGTGGTAGTGCTCAGATTGAGACCTCAAGCAGTAACTCATAAGCACTGTGTTATACAGTCTCTTAATTACACTTCAATCCATAATCCAGACAGTTCACTAAACTTTATTGTAAGTAGTCATGAACTAAGGATGTTATTTGTAAATCTTTTTAAATTTTCAGACAGACCCTATTGTTAAAAAAAGGCTTTTCTTATACTGGCTTAGAATCAGTTCCCATGTGACTTTTACTCTGTAGTTTCATAGAGAGAGAGAATAAATTTGCCTCCTCTTCTGGGGTAAACATTCCCATTTGCTCCAATGGAACATAATTTCCCATGCCCACCATTACTTATTTTGGTAGATGTCGTTTTGAGGTCACTGTCTTTCAGGCTTATATTCATGATTGTTTCCTAGAGGTCCTCCTTCTAGTTCTGTTCTCCAAGTAAAATCTGAAGGATAATTTTCTTTCAAAAATCTCTGATTTCTTTTAAAATCTTCAGAGGCATATTGTTCTGTTGGGAAGACATGAAATGGACATTAAAGATAAATGACTGTACAAGAGTATATTTAATAAATGCCAGAAGACTAATATTATGATAATAATGGCAATAATAATGATAAAGCCAACACATTAGATGCCAGGCAATCTTTTAAGTACTTTACATATATTAACTGATATAATCTGCACAACAACTCAGATAGATACTATCATTACTGACATTTTACAGCTAAGGGAAATGAGACAATCTGGTTAAGTAACTTGCCTAGGGTCACACAGTTAATAAGTATCAACCAGGTTTTGAATTGAAATTGTCCAGTTGCATAGTTTGTGCTAGTAATCCATACACTGTACTAGATGAATCTGCTGGACTTTGGAGAAGGAAGTGATCACTGCAGACTGACATAGTTGTCAGTGGCACTTGGGTTGGAACTTTAAGGACCAATTAGCATCTGTACAGGCAGGACGAGTGAAGGATGAGTAGATGACAAAGACATCATGTGTAGAAACATGAAGGTAGAATGTTATGAGGAAATTATGGTAAAATGGTTGTGAGGTAGAATGTATAAGGGAAGAGTGGAACATAAACCACTTATTAATTTGGCTTTTCAGGACCTGTGTAATCTGGCCCTTATGAACTTACTCCTTCCCTCTGTTGTTAAGCCTTCTTTTCTTTGAACCTGTGTAGTGTGCTGTAGCCCTAGGGCCTTTGCACCAGCTGATTTATCTGCCTAGCATACTTTTCACCTTGGTCTTTTATTTTTGTCACTTCATTGTCATTCAGGTCTTATCTTGGCCTTTTCTGACTATATAAACTAAAAAAGCCTTCCTCTTTCATTATCACATGAAACTATTTTATTTTTATCTTTGTTCTCATCTCTGAATGGTGTACAAACTCCATTGTTCAATACTCAGCTTTTTTTTTTTTTTTTTTTTTTTTTTTTTTTGCTAAGAGCATCCTGATTGTGTTTGAGGTAACAGTGTGCCCACCCAAATACTCATTTTTCTAGTCTCCCAGTTATTTAGAAATAGCCTTGTCAGTGACATATAAGTGGACATGTGCTGGAAGTTTCTGGGATGTTCCCCAGATACAATGGCATGTAGATGCATGCTATCATTCTTTTTTCAACCATTTGCCCCTCTCTTGAATGCAATAGCATTTCAGCAGTTCTTTCATGATGATGAGGGGAAGGTCAAGAAACCTGCAAAAACTGTTTTTCTGGTATCAATTAAACAATTCTAGCAATGTCAGACTTCTTGTTATGTGATAAAAATGGTTTCTATTATTTAAAACCATTGTTAATTGTTTGTGTGTGTGTGTGTGTGTGTGTGTGTGTGTGTGTGTGTTTGCCACTTGCAACAAAATATCTGATAAAAAATAGAGGAGTCTGAGAGGTAATATCATTGATAGAAACAAAGAAGTCTGGAAGGGAGCTAATTTGGGGAGGAAGAAATGATAATTTTATTTTGGAATGGTTGATTTGAGTTGATATTGCAGTATGCCTCCACTTACTGTTGGAGGCATTTAAAATAGTAGTTCTGTTAGAACCAGATTGCCTATGCTCCAGTCATGGCTCTGTCAGTTACTAGCTGTGTGACCCTAAGGAAGTCATCTAATTTCTCAAATATTTCAGTCCCCTCATCTATAAAACATAGATGATAACAAAGCCTAGTGGAGAAATGGTTGAAGCTGAGAGCAAATAATATTTTTAAGAGAGAAAACATAGAATGAGTTAAATACAATGAAAATAAAGGATCAATAACTGATTTATAGCTACATTATGGGATGTGGACATAAGTAGAGTCAGTGGAGGAGGAGATGGAGCAGAATTTTGTTTTAGTTGTAGTTGGACACAATACTTTTATTTTTATTTATTTATTTTTATGTGGTGCTGAGGATCGAACCCAGCACCTTGCACGTTCTGAGTGCTCTACTGCTGAGCCACAACCCCAGCCCCCAATGGAGCAGAATTATTCAGAAAATAGGAGAAAGGGAAAGCAAAATATTTGTAAAAATCAAGGGGGCCAGGCGCGGTGGCGCACGCCTGTAATCCCAGCACTTTGGGAGGCTAAGGCAGGAGGATCGCGAGTTCAAAGCCAGCCTCAGCAATGGCGAGGCACTTAGCAACTCAGTGAGACCCTGTCTCTAAATAAAATACAAAAAAGGGCTGGGGATGTGACCCAGTGGTCGAGTGCCCCTGAGTTCAATCCCCGGTACCACAAAAAAAAAAAAAAAAAAAAAAAAAAAAAAAACAAGAGAAGTGCTATTTTAAGAAAGTAGTGCTCAGGAATGTAGATTGTTGTTAGAAATAAGAAGAGAATGGGAACTAATAAATGGCTTTTTCATTTGAGGGATAGAATAAAGTGTTTTTAGCACAGTGAAAGGTAAAAGTTGAGCAACAAGGATTTAAGATTGAGTAATGAGGAGATACAGGGGAGTTAACATCACTTGTACACCTGTTGTACTTTAACTGTTTGAACTCTTGCAATGAGAAATACATTTCCCATGTATACTCTTTATTATGTGCTGGACATTACTATATATTGTACATATTTACACGTTACTGAATAGGATTATATAAATCATTATGTGCATGCCACCCTCTGAACAATTGGAAGGGCTTTTTTATTTATTTTTTTTTGTGTGGTACTGGGGATTGAACTCAGCGGCACTCGACCACTGGGTCACATCCCCAGCCCTTTTTTGTATTTTATTAGAGACAGGGTCTCACTGACTTGCTAAGTGCCTCGCCATTGCTGAGGCTGGCTTTGAACTCGTGATCCTCCCGCCTCAGCCTCCCAAAGTGCTGGGATTACAGGCGTGCGCCACCGCGCCCGGCTGGAAGGGCTTTTTAAAAGTGATTTTGACTATATTTGATTTGTACATTATGGGCTGATTTTAGAGCCTAACTCTTATGTAGGATACAGCTCCAGTACCCATATGGGTACAGACTGTTCTCTGCTTGGTATAATTTTACATGTATGGTGGCAGAGACTAATGAACAAGGTTTTGGCTTGGAGAGAAGTCATCTGGTTCTATTTCTTTACTCTCCAACTAGTAACTTTATGTTGGAATGAATCACTTCACTTCCATCCTTTAGCTTTTTCCTTTGTAAATTCTGAAACATCTCAAATCAGTACATAGGAAAAGTGTGGTAAAATTCTTGAATTCCTGAAAGAAGTCTGTGATTTGCTTTTTGGATAATAAAGCAGCTTCAGTGTACTTTTAGTTATGTTATTAAAATAGAACAGTCTAGACTGGTAAACCACAGAAGTCCCTTTTGTAAAGTAACTATGAGGTAGTGTTTTCAGTTATCTAAACTTTAAAAAAAATTTTGAGGGGGGGTTACCAGGGATTGAACTCAGGGGCACTTGACCATTGAGCCACATTCCCAGCCCTGTTTTATATTTTATTTAGAGACAAGGTCGCACTGGGTTGCTTAGTGCCTCGCTTTTGCTGAGACTGGCTTTGAACTCATGATTCTCCTGCCTCAGCCTCCTGAGCCACTGGGATTACACGCGCCACCGTGCCCAGCTTAATTTTTTTTTTTTTCTTTTTTTTTTTTTTTTTTACTGTGTTTTATAGGATACGTATTAAAAGTTTGGAAACAACTTTATTGTCCAAAAAACCTAATTGTTTTTTAAATGTAGAGACAACTAATAATATTTTCTTCCTTTGGCATTTCCACTTTTATTTGCCTTAAAATTACATCTTTCTTGTCATACCATGTTTATGTGCTGATAGGTGATCATTTACCATAATCTTCTATTCAACTATGTTAATATATTTTTTATAGACTTTCTATTTTAGAGTTTTGCATTCACAACAAAATTTCACAAAAGGTACAGGAATTTTCTACATACCTTTTGCTCCACTATCAATATTCCATAACATGGAAGTATATTTGTTATAATTGATGAGTTCAGATTGATACATCATTATCCCCCAAAGTCCACAGTACACATTGGGGTTCACTTTATGTGCTGTATATTCAGTGGTCTTTGACAAATATATAGAGACATGTATCAACATAGTATCATACAGAATAGTTTCACTGAAATAAAAATTCTCTCAGCTCTGCCTGTTTCTTTCCCTCTCCCTGGCTGTATTTTTTACTGTCTCCATAGTTTTGCCTTTTCCTTAATGTCATATGGTTGGGATCATATAATATTTAGCCTTTTTGTATTGTTTTTATTCCATTTTATAATATGCGTTTAAAATTTCTACATGTCTTTTGATGTCTCATTTTTTTTTTTAAGCATCGAATAATTTTCCACTGTCTAGATTTACCATGGCTAAGTTATCCATTCACCTACTGAATCACCTAAGTGACATCTTGGTTACATCCATGTTTGGGAGATCATGAATAAAGATGCTGTAAACATGTTTCCAGGTTCTTATGTGGACATAGTTTATAACTACTTTGGATAAGTCTTTAATATATTTTTCATTTGATAGTCTTTAAAATATTTTAATAAACTCAGAAAATTTGGAAAAATGTAATTTTTAAAGCTTGAATAATTATTATGCATAAGGAGGTCTTACACTGCCAGAGGGTTTACAAAAAGTAGGTGTATGGGCTGGGGTTGTGGCTCAGCGGCAGAGCGTTCGCCTCGCACGTGCGCGGCCCGGGTTCAATCCTCAGCACCATGTAAACATAAATGCATTGTTGCATTGTGTACAACTAAAGTAAATAAATAAATATTAAAAAAAAAAGTAGGTGTATTTTATAATTAAAGGGTAAATGTTTCCTTTCTGTCATTTTTTTCTGTGGCCCAGATTTGAATCATATTGACGAACAAAGCAGAGTAGTCCATTACCAATAAACTCAAGTGACTTCTCTCTTGATCTTGAAAGAAAGGATGAGGAAGTGATAATGTTAGCTCTGCTGTGTTGATCTAAAAATGATATTATGCAGATACTTGTCTGTTAGATACTGCACTTTTACAAATGACATTAAATGAATGTATGAATATAAAATGACAAACTGTTTTGGAGTATGTTCAGCTGTTGGCTGGTGGTGAAGGATGATTTATCTGATGCCAGCCATTATTTTTCATTTTTCACATTTTTGCCCTTCTCACTTTTTTGGTAGGATGTAAATAAAATAGAGTAATGTATATAAATTAGCAGCATGATATGAATTATAAGATCAGATTTTCATCACCTCTAGTGTTCTTAGTACTGGATTATTTTAAATGGTTCATTCCTGTGCAACTAAAAATATATTTGTATTTAATGTCTTATTAGATTATTTTTAATTTAACATTGTATCTGTATTCTAGGCCTACCCCATTTATTTTATCCATGTTTCAAGAGAATCTATAAATGTAATATATAAGAATTTGATGATTGTTCAGTTGAATGTTGATATTTGGAAGAATTTAGTTTTATTGCTGAAATTACCATTCTAAAACAAATTATGTTTGATGATTCATATACATACTGTTGATATTTTTCAGCATTGTCTATATATACTTCATGTAAACTTTTCAGAATCTTTTCCTATTGGTCCTGATTACCAATAGGAAAGTTTCTTTCTGTCAAAACATTTTTCAAAGGTTTTTATTTATTTCTTGTGAAAATTGTTTTAATTCTTGAAAAGAACTTAGAGAAAAATTTAAAATTGCTTAGAGTGCTTTTGAATCCCAAATCTACAGGCTATAATGGTTGTGGGTGCCTTCATAAAATTCTAGGTGTTGCTTTTTTTGTATGTAATGCATCTTTAGGAGGTAATATGTAAACTGTGGATCATTACTATGTATGAGAACACTACTATTCTTATTGATTATATTATTGCAGAAATATTTCACTCAAAATATTTCTAAACATAGGAATCTTTAAAAAGACTTAAACATAACTTTATATTGTTGCTTTTTGTCTTTTTTAACAATTCTTTGAAGTAGGAAATTGGATGTCTTTTGCCATTTTATAGAGGATAGGTAATTTATTCAAGGTCACATTGAGGTAAATTACAGAACTGAGATTATAATGGACCTTCTGACTCCATTTAATGCTTCTTTTATCTGTGTTTGGGTAACAAACAGTCTTTTATCATATTTTACCATAGTCAGTAATACCATTTTGGTGTATTGCTACCACCAAAAGAAGAAAAATTACAACTTAACTCTTTAGCATGCCTTCAAACTAATATGACTAGAAGATTTGCTTGTAGAGTGGTCCCATAGGGTGGAAGTATACATATAACTTTTTATTTTTTAAAGGCGACTAGAAATATTGCTTTTATTCTGTAAAGTGTCTGAATTGATGGACTCCTTTTTAAATGAAAAATGATAGTCATTAGTAGCACATTTCCCCCATCCCTACCCTTCATTCCCCTTTTGCCAAACCACTAAACTTCTATTCTTCTCCCCCACCTTGTTGTGTGTTAGCATCCACATATCAGAAAGAACATTTGACCTTTGATTTTGGGGGATTTGCTTATTTTACTTAGCATGATAGTCTCCATTTACTGGCAAAAGTCATAAAGTCATTCTTTTTATGGCTGAGTTATATTCCATTGTGTACTTTTCTTTATCCATTCTCTATTGAAGGGCACCTGGGTTGGCTCCATATCTTAGCTATTGTGAGTTGAGCTGCTATTAACATTAATGTGGCTGTGTATGTAACTATTTTTAATGGAGAATCATGCATTTACCTATTACCTATAAATAAACTATATAGTGCTACATCAACTTTAATTTCTTAGCTGAATCAATGAAAATAATAGCACTGGATTAATGTAAACAAGAGAAGGTAACAAGAGAAGTTCAAGGATAAAATACTATGTTTTGTCATATGTCCCTAGAGAACCCTGTTACATCCAGTAAGGGATTCTTCTGTACTTTCTCTTACAGATGCTGAAAATTTCTTCTAAGGAGAAATATCCCTTATTTACTTTTGTAAATGGTCATTCCAGAGACTATGACATTACATCTACTACAACCAATGAGGAAGACCTTTTCTTAGAGGATGAGGAGAAAAGATTAAAAAGATTCAGCGCAGAAGAGTTTGTCCTTCTGTAAAGATGAGCACATTTATGCCCTTTGAGAAGAACTCTGAAAGGGGAAGATGAAGAGGAACAAGTTCATTTGAAAGTGTTTGTTTTCACAGATATCTTAATTTTATATGTTCTTTTAAAAAGAAACATTTGAAAATATATAAATTTAAAGATATTTTTCTGAAAGAGAAATGATTTAATGAATATTGCTTTCTAATATATATTAAGCAATTCTGGTTGCATCCCTGTTTCTGTAAGGTCTCTAACGAAACACTACTTTCACTGTAAGCCTTTTAGTCTTCAGTCTTCCACCTGAGCCCATTGTTCTCCTGGAGGTTTTGTGACATAGACCCCTTCAAAGACTGGATACACTAGATAGCTTCAAAAACCTCAGTTTGTATTAATGATCAGAAGACCAGAGAATGAATTTTTAGTGCTACTTAAGCCTCCTGCTATTAGTGCAAACAGAATGCAACCAACTTTTGGATATATAGTAATAATTAGATAGTATTTGCTACCTATGATGTATATATAATTATAAATAAGCAGAATTTTGAGGTAAGGTAATACTAAGCAATATGATTTTATAATGGTTACTTGTTTATGCTTGCTTTTGAGTCTTTTATGAAGAGTAAATATAAACTATTGGTTTTTCCCATGGAATTTAAAGGTTATGTTATTAATAGTAACTGCATCCATTCAAATCAGATAAAGGAAATTATAAAATAGCTATAATGTTTGCTTCCTATCTCAAGAATGAAATTTTATGAGAATTCAACTTAATATGCAGTTTTTAAATCTGAAGATAAGTACCATAAAGACATCAATAGATCCTCTTCTGATTTTGCTATTTGTGTACAGCAGTATATTAATGTTTAGAAGCTAAGGCCATTTTCAAGGTAAATATGCCTTAAGTAAATTCTATGTTACTTAAAGGTAAATTTGTGATATAAAAATCCAAGACTTATTATTGAGCCAGGATTATAAACTAAATAATAAAGATATAAGAACATAAAATGCCTTTGTTTTGGTTTTAATGTTGGGATTATTTTAATCCTTCCATTTGAAAAAATCATCTCAAGTGAATTCTATTTACAATGATGGCAACTAATATTATTGTTCTGAAAGCAAAATATTAACTTATTTTATAGAGCTTCTGTTTTTCAATGTGGAAAGGTGACTCATTATAAAAATGTAAAATTTTGCATCATCTAAAGCCATTGATCTATTTTATCAGGAGAGTCTATTTATTTGGAGTTGCATGTTGAAACAGGGTGGGCACATTGCTTTCCTATGCCTGAGGGGAGAAATCAGGTTTGACATTTCTCAGGGAGAGTGGTTTATTGAATTGAAATAAATAGTCTAAAAGCTAAAATTTTTCTTTGCCCTGGATGAAATCTGGACAAATTATGTCCAATACTAATTTTCCTAGAATGTCAAAGCAGTATGGGAACAGAAGCCAGTGGTGCAGATTTTATATGTTGCAGTCCTCTCATCTTAGCTGTTTCTTTTTTTTTTTCTTTCAAATTTATTTTTTATTCTAAGTTGTTAGAAATGACAGCAGAATGTATTACATTTCGTATTATACTTGTACAGCACATTTTTACATATCTCTGGTTGTATACAAAGTATATTCACACCATTCGTGACTTCATACATGCACTTAGGGTAATGATATCCATCTCATTCTACCATCTTTTTTTCTTTCTTGACCCTTTTGCCCCCTCCCTTCCACTCCCTCCCCATTGGCCATTCTAGTGTTCCTCTAATCCTCCCTATGCTCCCCATCCCAACCCGACTGTGAATCAGCCTCCTTATATCAGAGAAAACATATGGCATTTGGCTTTTGGGGATTGGCTAACTTCACTTAGCATTATATTCTCTAACTGCATCCATTTACCTGCGAATGCCATGATTTTATTCTCTCTTATTGCTGAGTAATACTCCATTGTGTGTATATACCACATTTTCTTTATCCATTCATCTACTGATGGGCATCTGGGTTGGTTCCACAGTTTAGCTATTGTGAATTGTGCTGTTTCAATTTACTGTTCCCACACAGCTGCAGTTGTCATAGGGTTCCACAATAAACACATCAAATGAGAGCACTCATAACTTCAAATGGATCAGCACTGATTATAAGTGTTCTCTTACAAGACATGTACAAAAGCTTAGATTTATAGGGTAGCCTTATTATTTTTCAAGCTTATTTAGGGATCATTTATAAGTAAAATTTGAGAATGAGACAAATGACGTAGACAAAAATAAGGTGAGAGGAGGCAAAAACTTCCTTTATGTTGAATTGTTTTAAAAAGACTGTGTTCAGAATACTGAACAAACAAATCTTACAATATAGTTATCCACATGACTGGAGAAAATGTCTAGAATCAAATTATTAACATAACAATATGCATATAGAAACTATTCAATAATAATAAAAATATCCAATAATATGTATGAATGAATGAAAATTGAGAGAAGCTGATAAATTTTATCTTGCTTGCTTGCTAATTTGACTTTATCTGAGAACCAGTCAGAGGTTAGGCTTATTTTTTCTTGGGAAGGCAGCAACAAAACTATCATTAGGTTTAAAATAGAGGTACTGTCTATCCTGGTTTCAGACTTTGTTTTAAACACAGATTTCATTTCAAGTTCAAAGAGCCAGTAGGTTCAGTCAGTAAAGTTTATGGACCATCTCTTTCGGCCTGGAATGAAGGAACATCGAAAAGGGTAAGATTCTAAGAAAGGTGTTCTATCAGAATTGTGAGGGGATCCTCCATTTGTACATCAACATTAAGATACTGGATTTTGCCATTAACATTTCAGAAATGAATTTTTAAGATTCTCAATATGACTTTTTGATGGTGAAGGCTTCTTTTGTCTCTTCTTCATTAGATTTGACACTTTGAATCCCTTTTTGTCAATGTATTAACCACCAACAGGCAATTTTGAAATTCATCGTTTGCTGAATGAGTGAATGAAAAGATCCTTTATAGAATAAGTATATCCAAAAAAATTTTCCCTGAGCCATTCATTTTTCTGCTTTTATATTAAACTAACCCCATTAAATATGTTTTAGTGAGAAGACAACTTTATAGGATTAAAAATTTAGGTCACTTTTCTGTTCTGTTAATCTTAGGATTTAAAATTGTCCAATGGCAAACATATAAAAGTAGATATGTTAATTCCAACTTGGGTTTAGAGGAATTAAAGAAAAAGATCAGCAAAAATGATATATCTGTACAATCTATGCAATCTTGGGTCTGAATTTCTCTCTCTCTCTCTCTCTCCCTCTCTCTCTCTCTCTCTCTCTCTCTCTGTGTGTCTTAGAAATCTCTAGTTACCTTCTATTATTCTATGTTAGAAAGCACTTCTGGTCAAATCACACTAACCCAGCTGATTTCCTAATTTTCTTCTACTTGGAAGAAATTTCATTTTCATAGTTGACCACAGATTGCCTTCAATAGCTTGCATTTGACATCTTAAGTAATTTTGACTACATATTCAAGTACAAGTATAAAAAAAACACAAGTGATTTTCTGAAACAGGAAATGAGAAAGGGTGAAATAATGGAAAAATATTTGTAAATATTGAATCACTATATAAATTGTTATTGAATACATACATTTATTTATGTACTTATTTCAGGAAGAAACTAGGAATGTAAAATACTTGTGAAATAGAATCAAGATATACCAGATGTATGGTAAAGGCAACTTCTTAGAAAGAAAAGGGATTATTATTTTCTACAAAAGAATAGTAAATGGTTTAAAAAAATAATTAGAAGAATTGTATTTATCAGGTGATATTTTTTGTAGTCTCAGTGTTGTCAGTCAACCACAGTTCAATAGTGCTATTCACTGAGTAGTCTGAAGTACTGAATTGAAAAGGTGAAACATCAGACCACGAAAAATTGGAAACATTCTATTGATTCTAAAATATAAATTTTATGTCATTTTATAGTTTGAATCTTAAGTCAGTTTAAAAATCTTAAGTATTTTTGTGAGGCTTTCATGGTTATTTAAAGACCCTCTCCTTGCCTATAAACTTTGAAAAATATTGTATTTAGAGTTGGTATTGCAGACACATTTTGAGTTAGCATTTCCCTCTCTTTCTTTTTTACAGTCTTCCTTGACATTATTGGTGGCAAGCAATGGCCCAAAACATTCAAAACTACAGTTATAAAATTCCACTTACTCTCTACAATGATAAGAAAAATATGTTAAATGTGGAGAATACATGTTTATCATTAGGTAGAAAAATTACTTTTTTACTGTGTTACCCTCTAACCATTTCCTCCAGAAATTTAGAAACTCAGTCATCCAAGAGTGAGTCATAAAAAAAAAAAAAAAAAAATTCTATAGAGAAGTATCTTTTGCTTAAATTATTTAAAATAAATGACAAATATAACATCTATGTTTTATACTAAGATAATATAAATTAATAAGAATTAAGAATGGGTTTTAAAAGTTGTTTTATAAGCAGGAAATGTAAACAGACATTGGAAATCTAGTAGAAGTCTGACAACAAAAGGATGAGGGAATTATTGACAGCACATTTTGAGTATCTAGGCAAATACACCATAGTATACTGACACAGATAAAATATATAAATTTAAAAAGGCTTGTAGGCTGGGATGGTTTAAAATTGAATGGAGGCACAGGAAGGTAGTAAATACTGATAACAGAGAGGGGATCTGCAGCTGCCATGCTACACAGCTCCAGGAGGCACTACTGTTAGTATAGGTTGTGTGCATGGTACTCCCTGGAGTTGTGCCATGTGCCATTTCTTCTAATATTTATGTACTGCTTTCTTTTTACTCAGCACTGTTTTGATCTGTTTGCTTGTATTAAAATAGAGCAAATGAATTAAAGATTGGGAGAGTAGATCTGGGATTAATAGGGCGATTAATATGAGTCATGGGATTTGGATGATCAACAGTGGTGCAGGTCAGGAGAGTCCATTGTCAAAAGTATGATTGCAACAGAGGTTTTTAGGGCTGGGGATGTGGCTCCATGGTAGAGCACTTGCTTAGCATGCATGAAGCACTGAGCTCAATCTCCAGCACTGGAAAAAAAAAAAAGAAGTTTTTAATGGAGATATGCACATGTATATTTTATATATTTAAATTAGTTTCTGGGCTTGAGATATAGCTCAGTTGGTAGAGTGCTTGCCTTGCATGCACAGGCCCTGGGTTCAGTCCCCAGTACCACCAAATAAATAAACAGATAGATAGATAGATATCTAGATAGTAGATAAATAAGTTTCAAAATACTTTTAATAGATAGCATAGAAAAAATTCTGTTCATACTTTTACTACTTAAACACATTAATTTTTCTACAGTTACTTCTATTTTGGGTTCATGTTCATGTTATTCTTTAAGCATGTTCAATGGGTTGAATTTGGATTCCTGTTTAATTTAACCATATTCTATTTGATGAAGAGGGCCATCAATTCTTTTTTTTTTTTTTTTTTTTGTGGTACCGGGGATTGAACTCAGGGGCACTCGACCACTGGGCCACATCCCCAGACCTTTTTTGTATTTTATTTAGAGACAGGGTCTCACTGAGTTACTAAGTGCCTCGCCATTGCTGAGGCTGGCTTTGAACTCGCGATCCTCCTGTCTCAGCCTCCCAAAGTGCTGGGATTACAGGCATGCGCCACCGCGCCCGGCTACCCATCAATTCTTCATTCTTTCATATTTTGATTTATACACTAACTTTGTTTTGTGGCACTGACTTACATTGTGTTCTTTCCTATGACTGGTAACTGGTTTCTAGACCTAATTCACTGTTTTTTCTTTGCTGGCTTTATGACTGCCAGGCCAGAGGTATATAAAGAACCTCTTTATTTTTGTATGTAATTTGTTCCTATAAACATTTGAAATACTACAATATAAGGGAACTGAATGATAGATATTTTTAAACATTGTTTTCAAGGGAAGGTTTGTCTCAGGGAGTTTAAGATATAAAAATATTAAAAGGTATTTTAATCATACTGGCTTGACATGATCTTGATAATACAGTTCCAGCATTTCATATATGTTTTTAATTTTTGTTCTTTAATAGTAGAACATATAGTTGACTGACTTCAAATTCACTCCTAGCAAGATATATAGTCACCATGTATTTTTACTGAGGCTAGTGATTGTTTTTATCTGAGTGTTAATTAGGTTACACTTATGATCTACCTTTCTTACCACTAGTTTTATCACTTACATTTTACTGTTTTCCCAACATATTTACAAAATAAGTGCTAATGTCAAATCCAGTAATTGTATAACCTGCTATTTGTGATGATTTTGGAGTGTTAGATTACTTATGTCGAATGTCTACATAAGTCCAAGATAAGTCTTTTCATCATTTCCATCTATGTTACTCAGCTTTACATTACTATAACAAAATACCTGGAACAATTAGCTTAAAAGGAAGAAAGGTTTATCTTGGCTCACTGTTTTGAAGGTTTCAATCCATGGTCAGCTGGACCCATGGCTTTTGGTCCTGTGGCAAGGCAGGCACATCATGGCAGGAGTGCATGGTAGAAGGAGTTGCTCACCTCATGGAAAACAGGAAGAGAGGCCAGAGTCCTAACATCCTCTTCAAGGGCTCACCCTTAGTGACCCAACTTCCTAACACCAGGTGCTACCTCATAAAGTTTCCACTACCTCCCAAAAGTGTTATGTGCATGGGACTAAGCCTTTAACCCATGGACCTATGGGAGACACTTACCCAAAACATAACACTACTCCAATGAGTGTGAAGTGGTATATCATGGTTTTCTTTTTCAAATAATAGACTTATAAAGATATAATTCACTTATTAAACAGTTAACTCTTTCTTGTATACAGTTCAGAGGTTATTAATGTAGTCAAAGAGTTGTGCAATGATCACCATTATCAAATTCCAGAACATTTTATTTACCCTATAAAGAAACCCTATACCTATTAACTGTCATTCTGTATTCTCCACCCCTCTGCTTCCCACTCCCAGCCCTTACAATCACTAATCTTTTCTCCTATGGATTTGTCTATTCTTGATGTTTTATTTAGTTGAAAACATGCAATATAAGGACTTGTGTATCTGACTTCTTTCACTTAGCATAATTTTTTCAAGGTTCACCCGTGTTATAGCATGTATCAGTACTACATCCTTTTCTTATAAATGAATGATATTTCATTAGATATGCCATATTTTCTTTATTCATCAGTTGATGGACATTTGGGTTGTTTCCACTTTTTTGCTATTTTGAATATTGCTGCTATGAACATTCATGTATGTGGTTTTATGTGGGCATATGTTTTCATTTCTTCTGGGCATATACCTAGGTATTGGAATTGCTAGTTGTGTCATTAACTATGATTGATTATGTAAAGAAGTACCAAACTATCTTCCAAAGTGGCTAAATATTTTGCAACCCTACCAGCAATGAAGGTTCCAGTTTTTCCACTTCTTTGTAAACCCTCATTATTGTGTTAATTGTCTACCTTTTTATTTTAGCCATCCTAGTGTATGTGAAGTGATGCCTTATTGTGATTTTGATTTTGATTTTCCTAGTCACTAATGATGCTGAGCATCTTTCCATGCATTTCTTGGCCAATATTATATCCTCTTAGAATGAATGTGTATTCAAATTCTTGGCTCATTTTAAAATTGGGTCATTTGTCTTTGTATTATTGAGTTGTAAGAGTTCTTTGCATAATCTGTATTCTGGTCATTTATCAGAAAATGTATGATTTACATTTTCTCCCTTTCTGTGGGTTATCTAACTTTCATGATTTTTTTTAAACAAAAACAATTTTAATTTTGATAAAAGTCCAATTTTTCTATTTTCTAATTTTTTCTTTGGTTGTACTTTTGGTGGCGTACTTAATTCAAATTCATAAAGATTTATACTTAAACTTTCTTCAAAGAGTTTTATAGTTTTAGCTTTTTACATTTAGGTGTTTCATTTTGCATGTGGATATCCAGTTGTGTGAGCACAATTTGTTGAAAAGACTGTCCTTTCCACTGTTGAATGGTGTTGGCACTGAAAATCAACTGGCCATAAGTGTAAAGAGTTATTTCTGGACTTTTCTTTCTTTCTTTTTTTTTTTTTTTTTTATGGTGCTGGAGATTGAACCCAGGGTCTTGAGCATGCTCAGTGCATGCTGTCCTACTGAACTACACCTCCAACCCCTGAACTCTCAATTCTTTTCTGCTTATCTATCCTTATGTCAGTACCACACTATCTTGATCTGCTATAACTTTGTAGTAAATTTTGAAATTGGGAAATGTTAAATTCTCCGACCTCATTTATTTTCAAGATTCCTTTGATAATTCTGAATCTCTGTATTTTTATATGAATTTTAGGAATTTTTCAGTTTCTACAAAATTAAAAAATTTTTTTTTCAATCTTCATTTTTAAAGCATGGTATTATTGAACTATTACATAATATAAAATTGACTCAAACCACATGCATGTTTAGAAAGTTCAGCATGTAAAATTTAGCTCTTATAACCATGGTCATGTTGTATGGGAATACATCAAATTAGGCAGATTGTATTACACCATAGCATCAACAGAGGATGTGCTTCAAAAGTAAGGTTTTACATATTCACTTAATACTGCTAGTTTGGAAAGCACCATAAATTCTTACATCTAGGGAAAAATGAGTATTTAATTTTACTGTCAAACTCTCAGTGTTCACAGTAGAGAAGGCAGAATGAAGCGGTGAAACAGTGGAATCAGAATGGCTCAGCTCAAATTGTGACAGTATCACTTAGTAGCAACATGGCCTTGAGCAACTTAACATTGACTAAATGAGGATAAGAGCCAGGTGAGGTGGCACACACCTGTAATCCCAGCAGCTCGGGAGGCTGCGGCAGGAGGATTGCGAGTTCAAAGCCAGCCTCAGCAATAGCGAGGCACTTAGCAACTCCATGAGACCCTGTCTCTAAATAAAATACAAAAAAAGGGCTGGAGATGTGGCTCAGTGGTCGAGTGCCCCTGAGTTCAATCCCTGGTACAAAAAAAAAAAAAAAAAAAATCTTAAAAACAAAACAAAAACTGTCATTAAAATACAAGAATTAGAAAAGAAAAAAGCTGAAAACCTCTCAATTTCATTCCAATATTTTGTGAGGCTCCAAGGAATACATTGAAATTAAAAAAAAAAAAAAAAAGATAATTTCTGTTGGGGAGCTCAGAACTTTACTGAAGATGCCTGGCAGAGACAAAAAAGTAAAGGCTATAAAGGAAAAAACAAACAGTATAGACATCAGAAGAACTGGGGTTTAGTTTTAATGCTCTAAAGTATGAAAATTAAAAATTGGAGGACGATTTCACAAACCTTTGTTTTTTTAGTTTTATGTTCTTTTTTATTGATTCTCCATATTTTCCCTCTTTTACACAAATATTACTTGAATACATTCTTGATTTTCACACTTACTATACATTCTACCATACTATTTAAATTTATCCCATAACCTCTTAGCTCTGCTTTGTGCACTTGTGAATCAGTGTCTAATTGGATGGGGTCTAAACTCAGACTTTGGGGTGCCAATGCAAAATGTTCCCCTATTGTTTCCCAGGTGGGGGTAATGGGAATTAAGTTGCTGCAGTCAAACCCTTTTTAAGAGTCTGTTTTTATATGATATAAATCTATAGATTCTGTGGATGTACTAAGTGAATTTGTAAGGATAGGTCATTTAATTCAGGGGTTCTTAATGAACCCATGAATAGGATTTAGGATCTGTGAACTTGGATGGGAAAAAATATTTACTTCTTTATTTGCACTAACATCTATTAGGAATCTAGACAACAAACTTTGTCACTAATAGGAATCAAAGATGTTTTCATATCATAGTTAATTAAGATATCTTGAAATATTATTTACATAGCTTTGAAATTATGGTAGAATTTACTGCTAGGATTGATTAATGTGTTGATAAAAGGGAATGTTATTCTATGTCACAGTTCAAAAATATAAAAACTAGTCCTTTTAACCACATGTATTTTCATTTAAATTTAAAAACATTTTTCTGGCCAGGCGCGGTGGTGCACATCTGTAATCCCAGCACTTGGGAGGCTGAGGCAGGAGGATCGTGAGTTCAAAGCCAGCCTCAGCAACAGTGAGGCACTTAGCAACTCATTGAGACCCTGTTTCTAAAAAAAAAAAAAAAAAAAAAGGGCTGGAGATGTGGCCCAGTGGTCGAGTGCCGCTGAGTTCAATCCCTGGTACCAAAAAAAAAAACCCCATTTTTCTGGAAAAGAGACAGACTTCTGAAGGATTTAAAGTGAAGAAGTTTGGGAATTAGAAAGTTATGAACGGGATAAGAAAAGCAGAATTTCAGACTGAAATCTGGAGCCTGGAGCATTTGGGGTGTTTGAAGTAGTCTGAGAATTGTAGGGGGAGGTGTGACATGCTGATAGGACCAGCCTGGGGAGAAAGTGGGGGGCAAAGCTACCTCAGTCAGAGGAATTTCAGGGGAGGGAAGAGTCTCTGCCATTGTCTGGAGGGAATTGGAATTACCTGTAAAAAGAAAAACTTGAGTCAATGCGAAGACATAGAGGGTTAATGATTGAAGTGATGGTATCAATTGCCACAACTGCCATTTATTGGGTAGTATTTTAAAAAATACTTATTTAATTTAATCTTCACAAAATTACTGTGAAGTAGATGTTTCTTATCTCCACATTACAGATAACATAACTGAGGATCAGATATGTTACAGTAACTTGCCAAGTTTCATAGCTGGAAATTTGCAGATCTGGGATTTAAGCCCGCCTGATTCTGTAGCCTGTTCTAGTTTTTCCTACGACATCTTGAATTAGATGTTCCAAAGGACTGAGAGGAAGAAGCTAGAGAAAATGGCGCACAGAGTCGTGGATGAGGGCTGAGCTGGACTGGGATAAAGACAGGAAGAAGGTAAAAAGGAAGTCTTTGACCTAATTTTGGAAAACAGGTTAAAGAAGCAGTCAGTCTGAGTAGCAGGCTAGGGGGGATGAAAAGAGGTGAGGTGGCACTTGACAAAGATCTGCTTCTGTGTCAGTGGCTTTGAGAATCAAGTCCCTATTGTTTTGAAAGCTGCGAGTCACTGGAAGTTTATGTAATATGCTCCTTTTTTCTCTCTTCCCTTCACATAGTACATCCTGCCCACCCTGAGGTTAGAAGCCTGATCACAGTAGCCTTATGAAGCAACATTTTGAGCTTTCTCTTCTTTGCCTGGCCTTCAGACCCCAATTTTCCAAGAGACTGCAATTGAGAAAGACCTTTTGTTACTATACAACAGGGGAAAAACTCCCAGTGGTATAAAACAGACTGAGGACTTTGCAAAATATAGCAAGTTCATGTCTGCTAATATGTTAAGTTATTTGGCCTCCCTAGTTTAAGTAGTGATTTGTTGTTTTCATGCTAATACAAATTCTTGTATTAATAGGAGCATGGCCCTGGGTTTCTTCATCCGCCTGGGAAAAAATTACTTGTTTGATGGTAAACAAAGAACAGAATTGATTCACTGTCCTCATTTTAAAAAAAGATGGTATGAAGCAATAGTGGAATAATTTTAATTGTAACCATCTAACACTTGCAATCAGTAAGATCATTTGTGTTCTGTTTTTAGGAAATGGAGTATTAAAGAGTACATAGTGCATTAGAAATGCAAAACATGACCACATGTTCTCGGGATTTTGTCAGTGTTACATGAAAGAGCGCTTGTACTGGGATGCTCAGCTCTGAGGGTATTCTCTGTTCAGTGTGTATTTACAGAGATGTATGAATATTTGATTAATGAGTCATGGTCTCTGGAGAAATTTAATAACTGTATTGCTGTACAAAGCCAGGCCCTTAACTGTTAACACAGCTGCCAATAGTGTCATTGACACTGTAGCCCTTTCTGAATCTAATATATTCTGTGGAGTAAATTCCTTGGTTAAAAAGGGATCTGTGAGAGCCATTCAGTTATCTGTTTTGAACTTTACTCAATTTATAGGCTCTGATTTGTAAAGATTTTTCCAATGAAAACAAGCAATGATAGAGAAGCTTAAAAATGACCTTTTTATCTTAATGATTGCTTTCCCCAGAAATTAGTTGGAAAATTATTGATAAGTAAAAAGCAATGATTATCCTCTTCAAGATTATCTGTTGGGGATTCACTAATCACTTTGGTCTTGATCATTACATAAAAATATCCACAAGAAGCAGAAATATAAGATACATTTCTGATTTAGATATGTAGATCACATATCTCTTTGAATGCCATAATCTAAATTCATTATTAAATATAATTTAATGCTTTCCCAGCAATAATTGACGGCTAATCTATCCTTTCTCTACCCTTCTCTTTGTTTTGTTTTAAATATCTATGGAGAAATCAATTCTAACTTTCAAAGTTAGGCAGCTATTTTAGTAATGTTACCTCGGTTTAACTGCTTGAGTAACAGGGAGAAATGTCAAAAAAAGATAAATTCAGTGCAGGAGCTTTTCGCTGGAAGCTGTAACCGCAGGTTAGAATTATCCATGCTATGCAGAATTTCCTGCAACACCTCTCCTTAGGGCCACAATGCATTACAGCAGACATGTAATGAAGCTGCTATAAAATCTCTGGTAATTAAGGGGGATTTGACAGTAATTGCAACAGTGAATCAACTTAATTATTACCTGCTTCAAAGAGAGCTAACCTGATGTTATAATCTAACCTTTTCTACTTTTAAAATGGGAGATTAAACAAGTATATGTAGCATTTAAGAATTAAATGTGTTGAGATAGAATTGTATTAATATACTTCTTTTTTGCACATGTACACATCAATTTCTTAAGAACTAGCTTTCAGTTCTCTGTGATCCATTAAAGTTATTTGAAATACTCTGGAAATTGGACTTTCAAGCCCACATCTCTTATTCAAGTCAGCTTCTTCCTGAGTTCCAGACAGACCTTGATTGTGACCAGCCCAACTTCAACAAAATAAAGGAGCTGCTTTCTTAATGGTAGCCTGTAAGGAAAAGAAGCACCAAAATTATTATCATTACTGACATTTACATAGACAATCTCTTAGAATCTTAAAATTTCATTAAAAGCAGCAAGCATACTTCCATGAAGGAGAAGATTGAGAACCACCTGAGAGTGCTTAGATAATTTGGTATGAGGAACCCTGGGTATGAGAGTAAGACACTGAAATTTTAGGCTGTGTGATGCCTGTGGTAATGCTTCTTGCAAACTCTCTTTCCATTTCCTGTCACCCAACTATTTCCTGTCTTCATTTTCCCAAGAATGGAAGTGGAAAAAGATGACAATGGTTAGTATGGTTTTGACATGAAGCATGTCATATACCATATGTTATCAGGTACCTAGAAAATATAAATAATACCAGATTTTGTATTTATAGTTTGGCCTGCTCTGGTAGATTTCCCCAATCCTCTTTTCTGCTTTTAAGCCATATCATTCATTCATTGTGTCTTCACTGGCTTTAACTTTAATAATACCATGTTAATTCTGTAATTACAGAAAGCCTGGTCCACAGTAGTTTTGTTTGGGAGTGTGAATCTTTTTGTTTAATTTTGCATTTGCCACGTGTAGAGATACAATGGATTGACTCATTTCACTGGAGAAGATTGAGTAGGCATAGATTTGGTATTTTTTGAGGATGGAACAATCTCATCCTTAATCATTGTTTGCCACAGTAAAAGTATGTGCATAAGACTGAACCATACTTGAGTCTTTATCTGGGGTGGCCATAGGCAGGCTGCCCAGGACCACTGGACAGGCTTTGCTTGGTGGTCTTTAATATCACTGGTTATAAGATTTCTTCTGGTGTTGCAAACTCAACCTGAATCCCCTGATGGAAGACTGAGAACATACATTATATACTTTGTTTTCTAACGTTGCTTCATGCCTAACCAAATTTTCTCTTAATATGGGCAGCAAATAAATATGGTCAATAATTGAATAATGGATAGGGAAATTAAGCAATGTGAATTCCCATGTTGATTCAGTCTCCAGCTGACCTGGGAAAATTGTCTAGAACCTCTTTTCTGTTTCCTTTCTCTACCAGACTGAATTCCATCTATCCCACAGGGATTTCCTAAACCCTGATTTCCTTGTTTGTCTGTTAGAAAACTTTCATTAGAGCAGGTCGCCAAAGTAGTGGCCTTAACAAGTTAGTCCCACTTCCAAAGGTACACATTTAATGATCAGGGATTCTCTCATTTCATGTGAGCCATGATGGTCTTTAATTCACACATAGCTTTTAATTTACCAGGGATCAGTGATCTAGGTAGTAGTCATGACTGATTTTTTTTTCTTTCTTTTAGATGCTCTATTTGAGCAGGGGAAGTTAAAGGGTATGGCACTCGAACCATGTGATTTCTATTAATAAATGGTGTAACAAGATCATGGGGTGGAGCTGTTGACCAGAGTAAGACTCTTCTATAGCTTGTCTATGTAATTAAGAAAGAAAAGTGAATGGAACTTGGAAGGTTCATGCTTCTGTAGAGCTGCCATTATAATTGTATTTATTCAGTGCTTATGATTCTAGGCACTTTATTGGGTAGTTACTATTCCAGGCACTTATTTGCATTATCTCATTGTTACACCTTAAAAAGAAATCTGCACTTTTTAGAGAAGAACCTTGAGACTTGGGTTAAACAAATTGCCCAAGGATACTGAGCTGGTGATACAGTCAGTATATAATCCCACACCTGTTGGATTCCACAAATGGTTGAAATTACTAAATTTTGAAATTGTGGAATTAGTAAACCACATCATTTCTTACCTGAATATCACAAGCAGACACATCCAGATTACAACGTACACTAAAATTCAAAATAATTTCCCGTGATGGATTTAAGAACCATCGGTTTTGAAGCTATCATGTTAAAGCCTTCTCAGTTCCTCTCAGATCTTTCCACAAGCAAAACATATACCAAAACATGTATGAATTTCATGAAGAATGATTATCCATTTAGAGACCTCTTGGTAAAGACAAATTATCATACTATTTTGTTCTTATAGAATAATGGAGTAAAAAAAAATTTAAGATTATGCTGAGAGAGAGTTAATTTTACAACTATCTCAATTATTCAGGGACAGAATATTAGATTAAGGATATATTCAGGGCTGGGGTTGTGGCTCAGCGGCGGAGCGCTTGCCTCGCGCATGTGCGGCCCGGGTTCGATTCTCAGCACCACATAAATGTAGATGGATTGTATTGTGTACAACTAAAGTAAATGAATAAATATTAAAAAAAAAGGATATATTCATTCCTGCCTTGGGCAATAGAGAAGGAATTTTTAGTTGACACTAAGGTGATTATAATAAGAGACCAAAAGAGCTGGAGTCACCTGAAAAACACACATGTCTTTGAAAGACAGCAAACCTTTAAGGGAGTTTGAAGATTATCTTACAGATGAGGAGATAGATGAGACCCAAAGAGATAATATTACTTGCCCAAGTTACACAGCTAATACAACAGTGGTGTTTGATTAGAGTCTGGTTTGTTCTTTCAGTTGAGGGAGATTTATTTTAAGAAGTTTATGTTTGGCAACTTTAACATAAATAACTGAACGTCTGCTTTTGTCTTTAAAAAAAAAAAAAAAAAAAGCCCCACTCTTAAGTACATTGGGATCAGTTGCTTTTCAAGATGATAGTCCTGAAAAAGGATGGAGCTATTGTCACAAAAGCTACCTTTTCTTTGGTGTTCAATTTGAACATTGAAGCAGAGTTGGAATATTGAATGAAACCATAAAGACAGAAAATGTGAACTAAGAGCAGAGTCAATCAGTCTAAGCATCTTTTCAAAAATATTTCTACCCCTCCCATTAGTATCTTTGTTGTTGTTTGTATAGTGATATTTTTAAAAAGAGTATAGGATCTGAAAAGAAAAAGGAGATATTTTAATTATAATATCTAGATTTTAGTTCTCTATTTTTGTGTAACAAATCACCCCAAAGTTTACTGTCTTAACCTAATAAAGATTTGCTATTCCTCGTGATTCTGTGGTTGATCAAGCTCAGCTATGAGGTTCTTCTGCTCTGTATGGAGAAGCTGTGATTACTGTCTGGCTGTCTTCAGCTGGGAGTTTGGGAGTTTTGAACATCCAAAATGGTCTCCCACCTTTTGGAACAACTCTCCAAGTCACCCCTTATCATTTGGTAGTCTAACCAGAATTTTTCTACATCATGGCAGTTGGCTCTGAAAAATGCAAAAACAGTAGCTTCCAGGCCTTGTGAAGGCTGGGGCTGGGATCTGGCACAATGTCACTTCTGCTGTCCTGTTGAGCAAAACAACTCATAAAGCCAACCCAGATTCAAGGGTAGTGAAGGGGAGACTCCACTTATTGCTGGAAGAAATGGAAAAGAATTTATGGCCATCTTTTTTTTTTCCCCAAAAAGTTTTTTTAGTTGTAGATGGACACAATACCTTTATTTTATTTATTTTTATGGGGTGCTGAGGATTGAACTTAGTGCCTCACTCATGCTAGGTGAGCACTCTACCACTCACTTTACCCTAGCCCCTGTGGCCATCTTTAATCCATCACAATCTCAACTTTTTAGGATCTTAATTTTTGTTTCCCAGCCAATCTTGTATCTCTACTTTCTTGGCTCTTCAATGTCCACATAAAATAGTCAACAAATGCCAATATTTCCTTAGCCCACATTAACTTATTTTTCTCAGTTTCCCCTGAAGACAAAGTCACAGACATACATGGCTCAGAAAAACATTTCTATTTTGACTTCACAAAACCTTTGACTTCAGAGAAAACAAAAGATTCCTAATTACCTGTTAGAGCTGAGGTAGATTTTACAGCCTCTTCTACTTTTTAGGGATATAAAAATGAGCCTCGAATCCTAGGAAATTTAAATTCTGGAATAAAAAGAAATATGAACATGTGAGAGTGAGCCAGAGAGAGAATTTTGGCTGGAAATTTAACTGAGTAATTTGGTTCAGCAAGAAGACCCTATCCATTTTCCCTTTGGCTGCTTAACTCCAATTTCTCTGATAGAGTCGGAATTTAGAGAATCATCTCTGACCAGGTACGCCTCTGCCAGAACAACAGAAAGTGCCAAACTGCCTTAGCTCTGACAGCCAAATTGACATGGAGACATTGTAAAAATAGGAATGAGGGATCAGCTTGGACTTCCCTGAACTTTATTTTTTTAATACTTACTAAGGACTTGCACAGAGACACCCACGCCTGCGTTTCTGCTGAACTGCACAGTCTTTACACAGGACCTCCTCCTGACGCACGCAGACAATGGTGGGAAGGGGCGCTAGAGAGTGGATCATGCTGTAAAGACAGCAATGTGATTTTGAATCCCCTTTTCCCTGAAGGCACCAGCAGAATCACCAAGAGGTAGCCTATTCCCCCTCAAATGAGATACAGCAGTTTATCATGTCAGACTACGCCACAGAGGGTTAAGGCTATAGGGCTTCTGGCTGTCAGCAGCAGGATTTCATCCTGGGGCCCCTCAGGCCATATGGAGGAAGCCTAAGAAGTTCATTCTCCTTTTCCCATTGTCTGGCATCTTGTCTCCATTTCCCACCCCAGGGTCCTCTTGACTGGCCGGTTTATCCCGACTCCAAATCGTGTGTGAAACAAGCATCTTAAAATTCTCCTCCTGTCCATTAAGAGAAGCTTCCCAATTTGTATCCAAATAAATTTAATAAGCAGAAATATGAAAGGATGGGTTGTTATTTCAATTTAGAAAATTGAATCTACTTCCACAAACTTAGGGAACTATCTTTTAACATTTGGAACGATTCTGTGAAAAGAATTTGAAATTTTTTCTGCTGAATAGAGACAATCTGTGGAGGTAAGATCATGAGAGGAAATTATACATATGTAATTCTTTTGTGGAGCTACAATATTAAGATTCTGTTCACAGCTCCTATTAGAGTTCATCACCACCTATTTCAGATTTTGCACACAGTAATCGTTTCATTGTAAAAATCTTTTGTGTCTATTTTCTGAATTGCTATGTTGTCTATAAATATTTAGTGATAATTCATGATTGGGTTGTATTTACCCCTGTAGTTATGTATTACAAATGAAACGACAGCATCTGCTGAAATTAAAAGTGGCCACATTTTCACTGGAGCTTAATTAAATGCCAAAATTTATCTACATTAACAACAAAGTAGTGAAATTTATTGATCAATTCACATGATATAAGTTGACAAATGGCTTAAGCAATTTCCATAATTTTCTACACGTGTTAAAATTTGTAATGAAAAAGAACACTATATTAACATTAAATGAGAACTGAAAGGGAGGTTTTGTACTGGGGCCAGTGCCCTGGAGCAGTGTACTTTGTTTCCCGGGCCCTGTCCAGGCTTGCTGTTTGAGCTGTGTACAGATGGGTCTCTGACAGTCCTACAGCTGTTCTCCTAATTGTCCATTAAGTGTTCTATTGATTCTCTGATTCAAAGTACATGTCTTTCAGCTCAAGCTATCGTGTGAAGTGGCAGACACATTCCTTGTAGAATGACAGAGCTGCTTGAAACCTAAAAATGTGGTCTGCCAGTTTCAATTGAGGATGCTGCTTTCAGAGGAGAAGGCTTGGTTAAAGGCGCTTTGTAATAGCTGGTTAGGTTGTATTTTCTAAACTTTTAGCATCAATCAATTAAAGCAGCAGCAGCATGAAGAGTTCTAATTCTTGGTTAAGCATGTACAGATTGCACCTGGCTGATAGAGGGCAAGGCGAGGGGCTCGGTACTGGCAATAGGAGATCAGCCTTGTTTAGCTGTATGCAGATTCCCCCCCTGTGCATCTGACATGCGCAAAGTCATTTTCATTTGACTTGCAAGTTCACTTTTAGCATTTTTTAAAAAATTGAGATCATCTGCAATTCCAGATTATGCCAGTCAGAAGCCTGTTTAAAATCATCTCTCTTTAATCTGGAAAGTGAAAGATAAGATGCATATCTGTTGTGAGGACCATAAATCTTCAGAGAAACAAATAACCATAGATAAAACTGTAAAAGTTATTTAGTTCACACTGGAAGAGGTTTATTAATCTAAAATTTCCAGTCCATTGTGTCTTGATTTGGTTAGCACTCTGTATCTCATTTTGTGCAATTGGACCTCAAGCAAAGAGATGATCTCTTCAGAGTTTGGACTTGATCAGTAGCGTCGTTTAGTTGAAGATCAGTTTCAAGAAATAAAACAAAAGCTGTTATCCAAAAAACATCCAAAACTATGATTTAGGTGGCCCCAAATGACATTTGCATTATTTTCTAAATGAGATGACGTGTCTGAATGTTTTCACCATGGAGATTTAACTCTTAATTACTCTGTAAAATAACATTTTAATGGAAAACACTATTATCTATTAATCTCTCATCTATAAATGCAATGAACAAATAACATTTGTCGCTGCCTGTGTATCATTACTTTAATTAGAAATGACTACCATAGCCCCAATCACAGTGGAGGTTCTCTGGTGGGATGCTAGCTATTAAATAAGTGGCTGAATTTTCAAAGGAAAAAACTGACTATCAAACATATTTGAATGTTTAACGTATCGAATATACTTATCTAAATGTGTAAAGATGAAAAAGATTTTATTAAGGAAAATCACGTTAAAAGATGGATTAATTAAAAACGACTATTTCCCACCATTAGCTCTTAATTCTTCTTTTCTTTTTCCCTGCCACTTTCATATCTTCTCACAATAGCCTCTTTTGGAGAATACCCCCATTCTTTTCCTCTCATTCTAGTTGTGTAGCAGAGCATAGCCTCTAAACTCATGTTCCTTTTGTTAAAAAGCGAGTGATTTGTATCCTGATGCTCTGTCTCACACGCGACTCCTTCCATTCGATTCTAGAAGCCTCCATGCTGCAGCCTCCTGTGTAGGGAGTGTGTGTGCTGAGTTGATGGGCAGTGAGACAGAACATGTGTGCTTCAGATTTTTTTAAGTGTAATGCTTTTAGAATTTAGAAGCAATCGGTGCATAATCTATTTGCTTTTAAAACATTTGGTTTGAAATTATAAAATATGTGAATGGGTGAAATGTATGGTATGTATTACAGAATCTAATTTGAATTTAGGAATCTATATGTTTTCAGAATGTGGACCCTTCAACCAAAATGTCCTCTTACCCAAGGATGATAAATCTACCCTATCTGCTTTTTCTTGGAAAACAAGTGAAAAAAATCTATTTCTAACCTAGTAATATAGTATATATTGATACCTGCAAAACATTATGTGAATCTACTTAGATGCCAGCACTTTCAATTACACTGTTAGCCAGTTTTTTAAAAAGATTTTTAGAAGCTTTCAACTGTAGACTTTTGTCTTGTTGAATGAACTTCAGCTACACTAAATTTTAAGTAAATTTGTGATGACTGAGCAATATACATTGGCTGAGCTAGAATCCAATAACCCACAGGACAAATTAATTTTCAACAAAAAGGGCAGAAACCTCAAGTGCCATGAGTATATGGAGTCTCATTCTATCTCTCTGGAGCCATTTTTGCAAATCACTACAGCTATTCATAATCTAAATCAGTCTCCTTTAGCAGCAGAAAGATCTTTTTTCATGACAAAACAGAAGATGACATTCATTAGTGCCTAACTTGCATAAGCTACCTTAAATTTATTGGTGCTCTTCTACTTATCTGGGTAAGAATTCTTTTGTCTACAGCTATAGGAAAATTCCAGTTGTACTACTTAAAAATATAAATTGTCACTTTTATCAGAACTTTTGGCAGTTTACTTTATTTTAGAAGTAAAACTGGTGGTTAAGGTTTTAAGACTTCCAATGGGCGTTGTTTCAATCATATTTAATAGGTGCCTAAGATAGAAATAGGATTATGTTTAAGCTCTGTGCTGGAAGAAAAATCCACATTTTCGTCTATGTATTGCCAGGGAGGTTTTGGGGAAACCAACCTTTGTGGTGGTGGATATGGCTATATACATTATTCCGCCTGCCAGCCAGGCACAGACTTTAAACCACCCAGCCTGCTCGTCATGTTCAAGGGCTATGTGTGATGATGGGGCGAGGGGGTTTATAGATATAAATTAGAAACGTTCCATAAGCTGTCCTAACCTGTCAGAGGGAAATAGTCTTATTTTCACAATGCTCTGATCAGAATCTTTTGTTGATCAAAATTTCTTTCCAGTTTATGAGCACCAGCCTTGGATCTGTCTGGGAAAATGAAAATAGTTGCTACATCATAAGGACCATGTTTCTTGTCCCATACCATTCCTACTCATGCTGGCTGAAAAGGAACAAGAAAAAAAATTAAGGATACATACATTTTGCAATGATAAATTGGTCGGTCTTTGTCTGACAACCAGATCCTGGGCCTGTGAGACAGTGAAGAGAACTACACAGCCAGGGTTATTTATTTATGTAGAGGAGGAGGAGAATGTAGATGTGACCTTAACAGAACCTGACTTGGATGGGGGTGCAGAAGAACCTGAGGTAGAAATTAAGACATATTTAAAAGTAATTTTCGAATATTTGGGGCAATGGTAATTTAAGATAGCCAGATCCTAGCTGGGTGTGGTAGTGCAAGCCTGTAATCCCAGAGGCTCAGGAGGCTGAGGCAGGAGGATCACAAATTCAAGGACAGCCTCAGCAACTTAAGGAAGCCCTCAGCAACTTAGTGAGAGCCTGTCTCAAAATCAAAAGCAAAAAGGGCTGGTGATGTGGCTAGTGGTAAAGTGCCCCTGGGTTCACTCCCAGTACCCTCCTGCCCCCCACCCCAAAAAATCCAGATCCTGAAAGAATGTTTCGCTAATTTTTTTCCTATGACTGCATAGCACCTCTGATGTCTGAATTCACATTGTATCTGCTGCTAGTCATCACTTCTTGTAGATGGTGATATTAAGGCAAGCTTTTGATATAACCTGTGATGAAAGGAGAATTGAATAGTACAGTACCACAAGTGGTGTGGCCTACAAATTGGAAAGAAGTTTTGTACTTTGACTATAACAAAAATAAACAATTATTTTGACTTCAGGAATTATGGGAAATGTGGGTTTAAAGAGAGATGAGAAAAGAGAGCTAGTGATACTTTATGATTATATAGTTTCATGACAATTTCAGATCAATGTAATCTCAGACATAACTAGGCTTAAATATTATCAAATTTGGTCAAAATACTCAAGTTAGTGAATTGACACATAAAACAAAAGTTAAAAGTGACCACACATGATAATATTAAATATTATTTTTATTATAGATTTCTCATTACCTCCAAAAATGTATGTACAACAAGCCTAGGGGGCAAAACTGAGTTTGGTCACTAGATCTAATGAACAGGACAGATGCCAGGACACGGTTACCTGAAGGACAGATTTTCTGAGTGAGGTCTTAGAAGTTTAAATCGTGATTAACGTCTGGAGGTTTCTGACAACCAGGATCACCTTCTCAAAGCCTTGGAGATTGCATATTACTAACTAGTTCATGCTCCCTCAAAAATGTCAAAAATGAAATACCAGAGCTGGGGATGTGGCTCAGTGGTAGAGTGCTTCGCTGGCATGAATAAGAACCTGGGTTTGATCCCCAGCACTACACACACAAAACTAAAAAACCATCTTATTAAAATTCCCTTCCCCAGAATTATCCAAATATATACCTGAAGAATGGTCTCTGATGCTTGCTGATGTTTTATTTAGGTTTGGTATCTATCTGATTGGTTACAGAAATAGCCTATCTCATTTTTATGAAGAACAGCTCTTTACTCTTCAAATACACATCATATTTGTTTACAAATCTGAGCTGTTAAGAATACTCCCTTCTTATATAAAGATGTACATACAGTATAATATACCTTTCTTTATCACTAAAAAAAAAAAAAAAAAATAACATGCCTTTTTGAACAGGGAAGGAGGTCCTAATGCCTGGGTAATACAACACAGAATTATTTTTACTAGGAAATAAACTACTACTTTGAACTTGCATGTAAGATATGTGTCTGGGGAAAAAAAAAATTAGCCCCATAGCCTCAAGACAGAGTTGTTCTGTAAACGTAACTGGTGTCAGCCATTGCAATCTCCCTAGTTGAACTAACCAAGCTAGTCATGTATTATAAGCGTCTATAAAGTCTCCGTAAAAATGGGATTTTAAAGTCAACCAGTGCCCCCTTTCTGTCATGGAACAAAGAGCAATACAGCAGATTATGCTGAGGAATGGAACAGAAACAGAGCTCCAACCTAACTCTGGGCAAAAAACAAAACAAAACATTATTCCAGAGTCTTCTGTATCATCTGATCAACTTCCCAGGAAAAGTCTCTCTCTTGTTCTTGTTTTCCCAGGAGGGTGCGCTCCATAACCACACCTCTGGAGCTCAAACACCAACTCTGCTGCCATCTTGCTGTGTGACCTTGTGCAAGTTACTTTTCTTCCTGTGTCTCCATTTTCATCTTTGGGGAGTAAACATAATAGTAATCATGTAGAGTTGTCAGGAATCTTAAGTGAGAATACTTGGGGTGTCAACCTACTTCTCATATGTCCATGTTATGAAATGCAATGAGCGATTCTTAGTTTCCTTTTTATTTGTCTCATCCATGCTATACTTTATCACTCCCTCTCCTTGAGACACTCTTCACTTGACTTGCAAGAGAACTTGATGTCCTGGTTTTCTTCTCCTTCACTATTAATCCTCAATTTCTCCTTATCTTGCTAATCTGTGAATGTTGGAGTACCCTAGAATTTAGTGCTTAGTCTTTTCTGAAATTATATTCTGTCGTGGTTTCCTCCAGATTCATGGCTTTAAATATCAATATGGTGGCTATGCCTGCATTTATAACTCCAGTGTGGAGCTATCCCTTTATCTAGCGGCATTACTTCTTCAGCCAGAGGCCTGGTAGGCTCCTCAAGATAACAAAAAGCTAAACCCCCAGGAACACCCCCCCGCCCCCGATCAATGCTGCCTCTTCCACAGTCTGCTATCTCAATTAATGACAATTCTATCCATTCATTTGCTCAGAAGAAAATCCTTGGAATCTCTCCTGTATCAATGTCACCAGCAATGTCACTGCAGTGAAAATTGCCAACTACCCCCTCTCGCATCTAACACTTCCTATCTCTTTTCTATTTTTTTTTTTTTTTTTTTTTTTTTTTTTGGTACCGGGGATTGAACTCAGGGGCACTCGACCACTGGGCCACATCCCCAGCCCTTTTTTTGTATTTTTTATTAGAGACAGGGTCTCACAGAGTTGCTAAGTGCCTCGCCATGGCTGAGGCTGGCTTTGAACTCACGATCCTCCTGCCTCAGCCTCCCAAAGTGCTGGGATTACAGGCGCGCGCCACAGCGCCCGGCTTCTTTTCTATTTTATATTTTTCTATAGCACTTATCACCATCTGGAATTCTGTTTTATTTGTTTGCTTGTTTATTGTGTTTTCTCCTACAAAATGTGAACTCATGGCAAGCAGAGGTGTTTGTGTGTTTTGTTTACTGTTGAATTTCAGCACCTAGAATAGTCGTGTGCCTATAACATAATAGACTTCCATACTTATTTGGAATGAAGTGCTTCAAATAGTACCTAGCACATAGTAAATACTAACTAAATGTACACTATTATTTCAATTATAAAGTTGTCATTCTGCATTCTGCAGGATAACTCTAAGCAATGAGGCTCTTTATGCTAATCACTTATAATTCTATATAAACTCTTACTATTTTGTGATAGCTGCAAAATATTATTTTTGGATCATCCAAGTGTTGCAACATGTTTTGCACATAGTACACCCCAGTAAATGTTTGGTGAATAAATGGAGTGGTTCAGCTCCTAACTTGAGAGTTTCTTTTTGGAAGACCATAACTAGAGGCCCAGTGTTCTTCAGGTCCAGCTTCCTGCTTACAGCTTTTCAAGATATATAAAAAAAATTTATTTGCTTTAGTTGTACACAATGTGTTTTTATTTTTATGTGGTGCTGAGGCTGGAACCCAGTGCCTCATGTGTGGTAGGCAGGCACTCTACCACTGAGCTACAACCCCCACCTCTGTTCATTTTTTTTAATGTGGTGCAGGTATTTCAAACAGAGGGAATATTATATTCAAGGACACCAAGAAGTATACAGCATACCATGTACAGAAAATTACCCAAAATAGTTTGGTATTGTTGTATCACGAATGCGCGCGCGCGCGCGTGTGTGTGCATGTGTGTGTGTGTGTGTGTGTGTGTGTAGCATGTGTGGGAAGTCACAGAACATGAGGCTGCTGGGCTTTGCAAACAACATTAAGAGCTGGTACAATTTTCTGTGGTCAGCTGGGGAGCTATTTAAAGAAGGACCATGGTTCTGTAATTTTGTGCTTTCTGAAAATGACTGTGCCCACCCTGCAGAGGGTGCACTGAATGAGGTGAGAGTGGAGGGAAAACATCCACTTAGGAGGCTACGGGAAGAGTCCCTGGGTAAGACGGGAGTCACCTGAACCAAGGCAGGGATGCTGGAGACGGAGAAGAAAGGGCTTCGGTGACATTTTTAAGGCCCAGGAAAAACTAATTTGATTGATTGTATTTGGGGTCCCGAGGAAGACAAACGCTGTTTACACCATAAATGTACATTTCCTACCCTCAGATTCTAAACAAGTTGGTGCTTCATCCTTTGCTGGGAAAGGGGCATTTTAAGAACAGAAACTATGGTAGGACTGACCCTACAGTCCACAGGCCCATGGCAGGGCAGTGTCCCTTTGCGGTTTCACCTTCAGTACTGTTTGATTTGTCACGGCAAAGAGTTCTAATCTGGTCCCTAAAATCTTAAGGGAGTCTCAGAAGTCATTGAGTCCAAGCTCCTATTGATGCAGGAGCTATTTCTGAAGCATATTGGACAGAAGCTCATCCAGCCTCTGTGGGGAGCACCCCCGAGCTATTTGAACGTCCTCACTTGGCCTTGAGCCAAGGAGATTTTGGTTTGGCATTACCAGCTATTTTGTGGCTCTACCCACTTAATGGATTGCGCAATGCACTGACCTCTGTCTTCGCTTTGGCTAGGGAGACTGATCTCGTAGTTCTGGAGTTGGATGTAGCCCATTGGGAACTGGACAGGCCACCTCCTACCTTATATGGCAAAAGAACATTCCATGAAAAAACCTTTGGTGCTTCCCCCATGTAAATAAAGCAAAGGCGGGCTCCTGCTCTTTCTTTCCAGTGTGGCAGCTCAACCCCTAAGGTTGAAGAGCTCTCCCCCCTCACTTTCTAAAATTACTTTCTGTGTCCTATGGTTTTTTTGCTGCCTTCCCCCCCCCCCCCCCCCCCCCCCCCCCCCCCCCCCGCTTCACGCAGAGGAAACCCAAATTCCGTCACCTGCACGGGATGTGGGCGAGAAGCCTCCACTGGAAATCCACCTCCAGCAACAGAGAACTTACCACTCCTGGAGGCAGACCCCTCTCCCTTCACACTGCTCCACGAGAAAGTTCTGTTTACACAGAGTCAGATTTGGCCTTCTGTCTTGTTCCAGTTATATCCTCTAAGGTGGTACAAGTGTGATTCTTTTTTAAAAAGAAGTCTTATTCAGGAATTAAAGATGACTTTTGAGTCTCTCCAAGTTTCTTCAGTTCTAGCTGCCTCTTGTGGGGACTGGTGTGGAGACCAGCTTGGCCATGCTCCTTGGACATGTCTAGAACAATAGTGTTCCTCTAAAGATGCAATGCAACAACCTTCCTTAATCCTGCCCATGGGACCTGGCCACAGAAGTCTAGTGGTGTTGATAGGTGTTTTCATCAGTGAAGTCTAAGGTTGTTTTTTTAAGCATCCAAATCATTGGCCCCTGCTGTGTCTCTGGCCACCAAAACCTCAAGCTAAGTCTTTCTTACCCTGTCAGTCCTGTCCATTCCCTTGAATCTATCTGTAGGGCTTTATAGATATTCCCAATAAATTCATCTTCTTGGATTTGTAGACCCAGAGTTTGTCTATTATGAAAAGTTTATTGATCCAAGACTCAAAATGATCACGTTTAACTGTGCGTTTAGTTTTGTGTCATCTGACAATCTGACAGTCTTCCCTTGATGATTCGCTGATTGCATCCTTTCTCTACTTGTTGATGCTCCTTCTCTGTCTCAACCTGCTCCTAATCCTGGAGTAGTTTGGGAACTTCAGTGGCTTGTCCTGCGGCAGCAGCCCGTGTGGCCCCACACTCTGGGGTCCCTTAGCCTTCATGTCCCTGCCACCGTCCTGCTGTCACTCCCACCCTGCATCAGATATGGGATGACTCCGATGTGTCTTTGGGGCTTGCCACTCCTCTGCTCATTCCCGCATTGCTGTGGATGTCATTGTTCATATGCCTTCTGGGAATCTTAGTCCTTCCTTTGCACCATCAGGCCCTTGCTCAGAAGGGGGAACCCTCCACCCACGAATTGCAGTTCTTAATATGTCACAGAACAAGGCCTTATGTGTGTGTGTGGGGGGGGGGGCCTTTAAAAATCTACCCATCTTACAGACCTTATTTATTTCACCATGACTGGATTTTTAAAAACTCCCTCAGCCTCCACAGGATTCCTTCAAGGATTGGTCAGAAGACCTTATAAGATGCAAGTAACAGTCCTAAGTTTTGTTGGGAGCTTGGCTTATACTCAGTACTCAATGCCCAGGGCATAACAACCCAAACTGTGACCTCCCACCAGCCTTCCACCAATGTCCCTGGCTGCAGGAGCCCTGTTTGGGGAGATGGCTTAAATTGCGGTTGACTACGGGCTTTGGACATGTTTGGGCATTGGCGCCTTCCGTAGTCTCACGGGACTTGGCCCGGGATTTTGTGAGACTTGGCCGGAGATCTCGAGGGACTTGAGCGAGATTGTGGATGAGGTCTGCGCCATTTTGGAGGTTAGAGGAGCGTGGACGGCGTGTGGGGGTGTAGTTAGAGCCAGAGAGAAAAGTTATCAGAATAAAGAGCTGTTTGTTTCCAGTTCGTCTCTAAACTTCTTCCCGCGGCTTCTTTGCTCCAAGCGGCCATCGCTTCAGGCGACTACACCTGGCTTCTGTGGGTGACCTTCTACCCAGGGATGAATCTTGGTTCCTCTATTCTCTTCTTTCAGAGCAAAAGGAATTGAAGAACAGCTTTTGTCCCCTGTCCTGGGTGAAGAGTCTTTGTCCTGGAAGTGACAATCAGTTCCCACCTCTATGGCTTCTTTTTGGAGTACCGTCACTTCACATAAGGAGATTTTGGACCAGGGGCTTTTATGCGGGTGAATGCAGAGGCAGGTTCTAGGAGGCTCTCTGCCGCCATGTGTGAGCTGCTACATCGCTACCATTTCTTGTGTGTGTGCTCCCCTCATCCCAAGACGCTTGCTTTGGGCTTTGTTCTCCTCTAAGGTCTGGCTATAGAACGCTTTTCCGCCGTTCAGACCTGGCAGTTCTGACTTGACCTCCCTTTAGTTAGACCTTCTGCTTCCCTCCTCTACAAAATGAGGACTGTAGGACTCTTTCTTTCCTCCAAGGATTTTTTTCCACCCGAAGGATCAAAGAAAGACTACATGTAAAATCATTTTGCAATTTTAAAGAACTGTGCAGGGGTTATTATTTACAAGAACCACAGTCCAACTTAGCTCTGAGACTTGGGCTGTGGGAAAATATGTGATTAGTAGAAGGAAGGTTGGTCCTTTGGGGACAACAACACTGTCACAGGGTCAAAATCGCCCAATTTAAGAGTAGAATTGAGCCTAAAAGATCACTTGCTCCAACCCCCTCATTTTGTTGATTAAAAAAATCAGACCAGGGGGCTGGGGTTGTGGCTCAGAGGTAGAATGCTCTCTGAGCGTGCTGGGTTCATTCCTCAGTGCCACATAAAAATAAAATAAAGGTATTGTGTCCACCTACAACTAAAAAAAAAAAAAAAGTTTTTAAAAAATCAGACCAGGGAGTAGGGGTCTTGTCTTACCCACCACTCAAGATTTGCTTAGGTCAGAGATGCCTGGAAGTAGCAGTTCCAGAGCTGAAGGAGAGGGGCCAGCCAGCAACCAGATTATGCATCCTGTCTTTCCCAGGATCAGGGGGACCAGTCGCTTTCTACAGGATGGATTATTTTTTTTTTTTTTTTTTGTGTGTGTGTTTTTTTTTTTAAATATTTATTTACTTACTTTAGTTGTACACAATGAATGCATTTTTTTATGTTTACGTGGTGCTGAGGATCGAACCCGGGCCGCGCACGTGCGAGGCGAGCGCTCTGCCGCTGAGCCACAAACCCAGCCCCGGATTATTTTTAACCTCTTTTCCTTCCCTTGGGAGAACTGTCAGGCTTCCTTTGGCTCACAGGATCCTCAAGGCCCTACCTGTTTTCTTTTATGGAGTAGGAATTCCCAAGCAAATACAGCCATGTTGTTGTTTGTCTCTCAAAAGCTCCGCTGTGCAGGGAATGAGGGCTGCACTCTTGATCAGCCCAGGGACTCTGTTGCCAAGCCTCTGATATATAGTGTGGGGACTGCAGGGCATCCAAGTTGTAACAAGAACAAGATGAGCTTGTGGCCTCGGGCTCCTAACCTGCTCCTCAACCCACACTTCAAAGAAAGTTATTACACAAGAGTTAGACTAAATCAAACCAAACTGCAATGTTTGCGTACTGTGGCCCATTTTTAGATCTCGTTGTATCTCACCACTGGTCCCTCAGAAACCCAGTTGGGAGCAAAACAAAACGACCCAATGATAATTTAGTTGTGGGTCCTTAAAAATGAGCCCAACTGATTTATTTTGAAATTTCAGTTAAGCATGATGTCAAGAAAATCTCTCTGGCTATTTATCATCTTTTTTTCCTCTTAGCATAGTCCGAGTAGGCAGAATAAAATTAGAAACTGGCTATTCATATGCTTCCCAGTTTCATTGCAGACTGATAGTGTTACTAGAATATCAGAATGCTCAGATGTTTTGAGGATAATTTTCTGCTACTAAAGCACTCATTATAGCAAGGAAGTTATTATGCCATTGAGCAATGTTATACAGGTACCATAGGAAGAGCTACAATAATTGATGGAAAGATACATGTTTCACTTTGGTTAGACCTACCACTTCCATTCTTTTCAAAAGCCACAATCTGAAATGCATGAAAAATTGGATTTTTCATTTGTGACTTTGAATAATGGAAGGAGAAATTTAAAGTTTTTAATCATAAAAGAAATAAGTTTATGTTCATTATGGCCTATGGTTAAATATGTTTTACAGGATGATTTAGAAAACTTTGTATGGCAAATATGGCAACTCTCAATCCAGTTATTGAATCATCAAAACCCACCCCTCCGGTCACTCTGCCTGTTTATTGTGTAGCTTTTAGAAAATACATTCATTCCAACCATAAATCATCGTAGTGTCTAAGAATCACGCAGGGTTGAGATCACAAAGTTGTATGAGAAATCACAAAGTCACAAAGTTGTATAAAGAAGGAAACTGAGATCACAAGACAGGTAGGTGACTCAGGTCACAATGCCAGCTACTCAAGGTCAAAGCTTAGAATCGCAGCTTACTCCGCTTTCATCCCAGATGTAGCTCTTCTCTTGTTAGGTTGGGGTCAACGGCGGGGGGGTGGGGGTGGGGGACTAAAATCAAAGAATTTTGCATAAACAGAGTGACAAAAGTGAACTGTTTAATCCCAAATCCAAAGGTTAAGTAAGAAAACAAAAAAGCCAAAAAACAAAACAAAAACAAAAACAAAAAAACATTGAACCCACAACCAACCTTAAGGGTGGGATGAGAAACTGCAAAGCTTAGGGGAAGTTATGAGATAGTCTGAAGATCTGAGGAGGGCCTCCGTGGGCTTCTGTGGACTGGACACACTGTGGTGCAGGAGTAGGGTATTCCCAGGATCAGTTCTCCATGGTTCTGCTTATGGCTCCAATAGCTGTTTCCCATCCTTAGGAGTCAGAAGAAAACTTCAGGTTACCATGCTTTAGTAAAACTAAGGTCTGAAACTCTGTTGAGGAATTTCTCCCCTTCTTCCAAGGTCAGCATCTTGCACCTTTCTGCGGAGGTGCTACCTCTTCTCCCCTGTCTCAGAGGGTTGGGCTCACCATCCAGGCACGGAGCTCTTACCAGCCCTCTCTTCACCTTGGAGGAGACAAAGAGTAACATAATTGCTGCCCTTGGGGTTGTCATCATGTTAAGGGATATTAACATCTTGAAATGTTTACAAATCTTCATGCATATGTGCATCTCTTTGAGGAGAGAGTCAAAGACCCATCAGATTATCAGAGGGGTCCATGATGCAGAGGAGGTTGGCATTAATTGATCCAGTTGGTAAAACGAAAACTAATTCAGAGTCAGCCGAACAAGGCCAGTGGTATAAAATACATTGGTAAGATCAAGGTGGGTCACTGTGGTCAGGGACCTGGTCGACTTCCAGGGTGAGGCAGGATTTTCAGGGGTGTCTTAAAGAGTGGAAGAGGTCTGGATGGGTTGAGAGGAGGGGGCAAGTGCACCCGGCAGGGAGAATACAGTGGATTGGAAACCACAATGTGCTCAGTGGAATTCCTGTTGGACACTAGGCCCTTTGCTACATGCTAATGACTTGAAATTCACATCTGGTCTGACTCCTGAGGCTGCACTCTTGAGCCATATTAGAACGTATGTTTATTTGTGTGTGTGTGTGTGTGTGTGTGTGTGTGTGTGTGTGTTTGTGCGCGCGCGTTTATCCGTGTCAGGCACTCTGCTGAGTGCTTATACACACCATTGCACTTAATCCTCACAGAAGCCCTGTGAAGGAGACTTAATCAGTTTCTTCTGTTTTATGGAAAAAATCCAAGCCACCAACTGAAGCTCAGGAGGGTTTAGTTGGCACAGTTGCAGAGTCTGGCTGGGATGGACTCTAACCTGGGCTTTAGAAGCCAGACTCAGAACACCTCTGGTGCAGGTTGCCACACAGGGGGTTCTGGGAGTGGCAGTGTTTCTTTGAACTACTCCCACGGCTCTCACTAGATTCCCCATCTTCTCCTTGTTGGTTATTTTTTCATGCTGTTCAGTTGCTCTTCTGATACTTCAGATCCTCATATACGTTGGTCCCAAATCACTATTAAGAGAGAGCCTGGAGTAAATGTTTTATTTAGCTATGAAATGGAGCCAATGTGATTAAGACCTCCTTCATTCATCAGACAGTTACTGAGCCCCTACTAAGTGCTGCTCAGGGTGCTGGAAATGTGAAGATATATATGTATATAAAAGGATTTACTGTCCAGAATTGCACTGTCTTGTGAAGAGGCTAGAGAAATAAACCAGTAGTTAAAATGCAATGTGGCAACACGTGTGACGGAGTAGGGACAAAGCAGTATGCTCTGTTGATGAAGCCCAGGCTCAAGGTTTTCTCTCATCACATGTCACCTTTACACCATGGGGCATTTTCAAGATCTTTCCACATTTTGTTATTATCTTTAGATATTTTTGTAAAATATATTTTTAGTTGTGTATGGACTCAATGCCTTTGTTTTTATGTGGTGCTAGGATCGAATCCAGTGTCTCACACTTGTGAGGCAAGTGCTCTACCACTGAGCCACAAGTCCAGCCCATCTTTAGATATTTTTAAAAGATAATATTATAATATATGTATAATAAAATTCAATTGTAAGTATACAGTTGCTGAGTTTTGGCAAATGTATATAGTTGTGTAATTACCATTACAATCAAGATATAGAATATTTCCCAAACCTGAAAAAGTTCCCTGTAGCTTTCTGCAGTCACTGGCTTCCGTCACAGTAGTGATGCTGTAGTGAGCAGCTGGCAAAAGAGTCAAAGAGCCGGAGAGAGGATGACCCGTCTAAGGAAAGAACGCCGCCGCTGGAGGACTTTTGATGCCTCACCTAAGCGAGGATTCACAGATGTTTTTCATAGCTCCTATCCACTCTGTGAGAGTATTACTTTTATTCTATAGAAGAGGAAACTAGTTATTTAAACTAAGAAGAATTTAAATACTAGATCAAGGTCATCAAAGCTAGAAATAGTGGAGTCCACTCAAGCCTGATTCCCACAGCATGACTGTCTACTGCGAACACAGAGGAAAAGATACAAAGAAATATGGGAAGTCAAACACAAAGACTAGACACTGTTGGATTTTATTTATATGAAATTCTAAAAAAGGAAGAACAAGTGACCAAAAGCAGATTATTGGTCACCAGGCATAGATAGGGGATGGGGATTCACTGCAAAGAGACATAAGGGGATTTTGTAGGTGATGCAATATTCTATATCTTGATTATAACAGAACAACAAACAACTATAGACATTTGCCAAAAACTCATCAAACTGGACATTTAAAATTGAATTTCACTAGATGCAAATTATACCTCGATAAAGCTGATTTAAAAAAAATTTTTAAAGGAAAACAATATGGAAAGACTTGGTTTAAAAGTCAGAGCAACATTATAACCTGTAAAGATCTAATTTTTGTCATATCAAAGAATGAGTACAGAAGTATTTTTTATGTAACTTGAAGTTAGAATTTTAAAAAATCTGGCAAAAATAAATTGGTTTTCACTATGACTTTGAAATTAAACCAGTAAACTCTATTTTCTTGTACTAGATGAACAATTCAATATACGTATTCCTAAATCTGTTGCAAACAACTGGTGAATGTGGGTCTGATTAAGCATGATCCAAAAGAGCTTGCAAGTAGGACTGTTTACTAACATTTCAATTTCTATGCCTCATTTATTAGACTTAGAATAAAAAGGTGAGAGGGCTGTTTGGGATTGTCTTTAACCTTGATGATATTTCCACTGAAGCAGCATAATGGCTCTTAATTGCTTAAGTGAAGAGAACATGTTGACGTGTCCTTCTTTGGGCTAAGAGCTCAGAGCCTAAACCATTATGCTAATTCAAGCATTATATACACCAAAGTATTTATGGGACTGACACAAGTGATGTTGCAGGTAAAGGGCTGTGAAATGGTCTGTAAACAGAGAGAATTGATTTGAGGCCCAAAAGCAGTGCTGTTAAAAGTCACAGCCATTGAACAGCCAACCCTACAATTTCTATCCAGATTGTCAAACTGGGTCAGACAGTGTCAGCAGGGCTGCCATTAGAGATCAGATGGGTGGTTTAATAATATGTAAACCAACCACCTAAACAGGCATCCTCATGGTGGAGGGCTATACATTTTTGTGTGTGTGTGTGTGTGTGTGTGTGTGTGTACATGCACACCAAATTTTTGTTATAGAAGCTTCTCCGTGCTCTAGTCAGTAAATGTTAATGTATTGGTTTTGACAAAAGAAAAACTTCCAGTAGGAATGAGTTAGACAATAGCACAATTTTCCAAGAAGACTGTGAATCTGAAATCTTCCTAGGAGGAAAGGAAGGAAGAACAAATAGATCCTTGTATATGATCTTCTAGGCCATGGGCCTCGTTTGTGTTTTATATCTCTTCACTCAGACACTGAAAGCATGTTGTCAGTTTTATTTCAACTAGGTTCTGTTTATAAAGTCTTCAGAAATGACACCTGAATTGCTGAGTTCCATCTTTGCTTTAAATCTGTGAAAGCCAGAATTATCTACTTGTTTAGTCTGAGTTTAGGAGACAATGATGGAAGATTCCCTCCCATCCCAGTTTAAAGACAGAGGGAGAGATCATGGTTCCCCTTCTCCTCTTTTCTAAAACAGAACAAAACAAAAATGTATAAACATTTCATATTAAGGGGAGTAGAGCATGATGATGATGAAGACCACAGACTTTACGTTCAAATCCCGACTCTCACTAATTTAGGGATTATAGTGGAGAACTTAGAAAAATGCCTGACAGAGTAAACATTCAAAAAATGGTCATTATTACAGATACATATTTGGCATCATAAATTTTTGCTATAACTTATCTGTTTTAAGTATAATATTTTTCTTTCTTGGGGGTTCAGAGAGATTGCCATCATCCCAGGGAATCTTTTAAATATGTACAGAATTTAAAAAGCAAAACAGCTTGGTGTCAGCTCCTTTTGAGTGGTCCCCCCACTCCCCAGTGAAAGTTTCCTGCCACAGGGTCAGGTTCTATTATGGAACCATCTTTCTAGTTTGGTTTCAATGTTGGTGCTGTTGAGTAAGGTGGTACTCTCCATGGAGGGAATAACAGTGATTTTGTGCGCTGATTTATTTAGGTTGGTTGAATTCTTAAGTCCCCTTTTATGAACAAGAACACTCGGATGCTTTTATTAGAGGGGCATCTTATGTTCATGTGCTGCCATTCCAAGCCAAGCTTTTGGTGTAGAGCTCTTCTATACAAAATAGTTTTGATGATAATATTTTTTTTTTTCTGGATAGACACCAGCTCAGGACATTTTGATGAATTTCAGAATCATGAATGATGGTATTTAAAATGACACAGCATGAAATTAAGACAAAGTCTAGCCATCATATGGTTTTACTGTCCTTTTAACTGTCTTCCTTAAGAATGTACATTAATGAAAAAAAAAGATTTTGATTTCATTTTAATCAGTTCTGGGGTTGATTGTAATGTGGTATTTTCTATAGGCTTACCCTGTGGGACTATATCAAGGATTATGTAGTTGATAGTTATAATAAAAGTTCTATTTTTAACATTTTAATATGCTACAAATGTATATTTTAGAAAGTACGTTACCTCTACTGTCATGTATAACTAAAAAGAACAAAAATAAACAAATTAATTAATTAATTAATTAATTAATTAATTAATTAAAAAATCTGCTACTATGCATATGACAACCCTTAATTGTAGGCAAAAGAGTTTTTCAAATTTTGGTGGTAACATTTTAAGATAGATGTTTGTTTGAACCTTTGAACATACAGACATTTGTTTCAGAGATCTTGGTATTAACTCTGACTAGGCATAAAGTCCAATAATGGGACCATAATCATCTCTAGAGATTATTTTGTTTTAATCTTTTCCATAGACAGGGCTATGCCCAATAATTCTACAGCAGTAGGGATTTAGCTTATTTATATAAAGGTTCCCAAGAGATTGCACAGCCTCACACAGTAACCCATTCAGATATTCTATAACGAAGGCCAGTACATCTTCAATAAAGTTTAAACCAAACCAGAATGGTCCCAAAGAACAACTTTATAGATTGCACACTCCCGAACTCTCAGCAAAGTCAAGAGAGATATATAAACAGCTTGAGCTGGTTCTGGGTCCCCCTTAGGCCACAGAGCAAAAGCCTTTGAGTCTATCAGGGATGACAAATAGATTTCAGCATGCACGTCAGTTCTGATGGATTAATGGGAGCTGCCTGGAGCTAGGTGTTGGAGGACTCTGGAGGCCCTGTGCAGGATCAGCAGGGAAGAGTGCCACGATCTGTTAGCAATGCCTGCTGTGGTGAAGGGGGAAGAATAGCAGCCTTTTTACCAGGCTTCACCATTCCTGACTTGGACTTTTTGTGTTCTTCCAATTTGCCCATTTTTCTCCGTTGAACTTACTTTAAGGTTAGCAAACCTGGACTAGTCAAGGTTACTACAAAGCAGATGTTTTTCTCCACTTGTTTCACATCAGGTCTTTCAAGTAAATTTGGAAATCTTCCCCCCCCCCCCCCCCCCCCCCCCCCCGGGAAAAAATAAAGAACAAGAGTTTTTTCTGAGAGACTGAAACTTTTATCTTCCTGAACAGATATTTTCAGTACCAACTATGCACTAGGCATGTACCATGCATGTATGAATTAACATTAGTGGACTATTTCATTTGTTCAGAATATATTAAAGAAGTTAA